>OY741973.1:1285000-2535000 GCA_963555595.1 Tethea ocularis | reverse complement strand
CTCAAACTCGACCAGGCAGTAGCCAACTACAGTCTCCAAGACACGGCTTTCTATGTCTTCAACAATACCGAAGACTCTTGTAGGATCAATGCTGGCTTACACTTGGACCCTTCATCATTGATATTGGGCGCTGCCACTGCTATATCTTTGCTGAGAAGACTGTATTAATTATTTTGTTTTAAAAATAGTTTATCAGTTTTTATACACAAGGTTGAGTTTTCTAAATTATTGTGATTTAATTTTGAAAGTTACTGATGCTGACTCCATTGTTTGTAAGATGAAGAACTAATGTAGATGTGATGAAGACTACATTAGTTTTATTAGAAAGTTTCTAATAAAATCATTTCATTTTCAAAAAAAATAGTTGAGTAAAATTACTACTATGCTTCCTTCTACGTGGATTTAGTCGCTGGTCCTTATTGGTCACAAAAAAAATTTTCGTGAATGACAATGAGAAAGACAGCTTTTAATTATTTTCTATACTTTTTTTTTGCACCATCTTGAACTTTATTAGTCTTGAAATATTTTGTAAATAATTTCTACCCTAGGAATTGTGTATGGGCAATAGTTATTACCCAGTCTGGCGTCGCCACCATTTAATACAGCTTTAATAGATTTCCCTTTATAGTGGATAACCGTGAGACGGCATTGAAACGCTTTTGTTTCTGGGAACTTATTTTGAAAATTTAATGTTATCCAGCTATCAGTGACCTCCGCTGTCAGATGGCCGACGCCAGACTGGGTACTATGCGTTTAGGACAACCTGATAAGGTATTTTTTTTGGATCTCCGCTTTTAAATCTAAATAATTATAATTGTTATGGCCGCTAGGCAGGTTGGTTTGAGGTTAGATGTCTTGACTACTATACATACCGCGGGTTGTGGGTTCAATTCCCATCCGAGACAAACATTTTTCATCATGACGGAATCTGTCTGTTGTATCTGGGTCTAATTATCTAAAAAAGATGCAGATATTTGGTTGAATAGTAGGTACATAGGCTCCAAATTTGAAATCAGATGGCCATGTAAAAAACTGTCATAGGATATTAATTTTTTTTCCAAAATATCTAGATAATTTTTCGCATGAGTTTTGAGTTAAATAATAAATTTGAATACAATATTGCCCTATGTAGTTTTATTTCATGTTTTCATAAAACCTTTTTTTCGTGTTCTTAAATATGCAAAAAATAATATTATTATTTATAACGTTCTAACATGTAACATTTTGGGTTGATTTTTCAATGACTAGATAATTTGTATCTTGCTGTTCATTTGAAATTAGAGCAATTTTTGTCTTATCAGAGAAATTGCTTGTCTGAAGTTTATCTAGCGATTGAAAAAACGGACCATAGTAATTTGTCTAAAAGATATCAATCGCGACCTCTTTGGGATCCAGCATACATTATGTAAAACAGTTAGTAAGGTTAGTATTTAGGTAAAGGTTTCTATTTGCAGAAAATAAGCACACTGTATAGCCAGCCCAGCCGGCGGTTTTGTTCTATCTTTCATAGGTGGAGCTGCTTATAAAATTGGACAAAGGAAAATAAATGAGGATATTTTGTACTCGTACTCTACTCGTACTATAAAAAATAGAATTAACTTAAAAATAATAGTAATTTTAGGTATATATTTTTTAATAATTAAAGCTTCGCATTATATTCTGTGGGTAGCGTATGTACATAAATAAATTAAATTAAATTGATTAATCAAAAATTGAGAAATCTATGATATTTACAATGATATAGGAATACTACGAAACCGTGAGTCAGACACGAACATATCCGTTTTTTTTTTCTTTTAAGATACCTACAACACAATAATGCGGAAGCTACTGAGCTATCAAATCAACACAAGAGCTTCATTTTATCAACCTTATTCAACCAAAATATAGATTTTACCATCCAATCGCTGTAAACGATAACTTATTATGATTGCCACGGAGAACAGTTTCACCAATTTAGGATTACCGCACACTTCCCCAGAAAACTCTCGGGAAGTTTAGATGCTCGTTGACTTTTACGGCACTTTTTACACGACCGCAAATGTTAGCCTTCGGAAAACTTACAAACCGTATTTACCGTTCTAAAACTAACAAATACTCAATTTTAAACCTTAATGTGTAGTTTATAGGGTTATTTGATTATGTTTTGGGTAAAGTAACGGTAAGGTAAAGAACAAGAGTTGATTACGGTAATTACTGTAGGTGAAATAGTGAAGTGTTGGAATCTCCGCTCCGTATTCTTACTAGTTTGAATGTGTTCTATCGAGGAATTAATGCAGTCTTACGTCTAATTTATTTTAGTAGGCCTTTTTCTTAACTAGGTAGGTACGTTTAATGATTGGTTATCATAAATACGTTCGTCATTGGTGCCGATTCTGTTCACAAATTAAACTAATATAATATTAGTCACGTCACCTCTCTTTCATATAAGCCTTATTGAAACAATATAGCAACATTTTTAGTCCTGTCAGATCAGTCCATGTTATGGTATGGTATGGGTCGTGACCAATAAAGATCGTTGAAATAAGTAATCGGACTAAACTGACATGACTAAAATATCTTTAATCCCTTTCTTATATTGTTTGTTAGTAAGGGATATAGTGAGATATTTACTAGTTGCTTTGTTTCATCCATTCGTCAAAAAATTACCAACGGTTTTGGGCTGCCAGTTGAACTAGTACAGTGGTACTAGCAATCAGTATGTAATAGGAGCACTATAGGTTATTGTTACCGTCAAATTGTACCTAACTGAATTTATGAAGCAACCAATCTGACGTTTATAATAGTTATCGTCATTTTTAACTACTGGTACGTCAATGTAAGTAGATGCAACTTGGGATTAATCAAACACCCAAAATGTCTTCATAACCCGCTCTATTGCAAGTAAAATAATGTAATGTCTTTATCATTTTCAATCAAATTTTATCTCTACACATTGTCATACATTTAAATTAAAAAGTTTGTCGACTGAACCGTTTTTAATGAACAATGTCGAATCTCGCTGCACCGTGAAAATAGATTAATATTCAGTGTTTAGAGCATGGTTAATTGGAAAGCTTTGCCCACATTGCTCGTGAGTGCAGCGCAGCATGTTATTCCATTAAAACATAGTGTTTTCACTCTCAATGGATTTTTGTATCGTTTTACAGAGTTTTTTTTGAGTTTTTGACATTACAACTTGCTGTCCCTCGTGGTTTCACCCGCGTTCTAGAGATAACAAGTAGCCTATTATTATTCTAGAGATTGATCTATTTGTAAGTATCTCAGTAATCTTCTTTTTGCCTTTATTTGAATCAATATAATATATTCAATTTCTCATGCCACAGCATACATGACATTTAAGCAGTATTGTAATAGGAAGTATTACTGCAATGTTTTGCCACCAGAGTGCAGCACTAGCACAAACTGTAAACATCATTTTTGAACTTATTTGAAAATCGCGCCACGTTCCTGAAGGAGTTTCTGCAGATCATTCACTTACTAATAACTAAGCCCTAATATAAAATGCTTTAATCAAGCTTACGATTCTCATGAATTGGGAATATCATCGTAAAGGGACCATAGAAACATAAAGGGCTATGGTGTGTAAATCATAATAAACATGGTTCCCTTCGATACACAGTATTGTTCGATTGCAGATGATACATATTCGCAGGTTTGAATCACCCCGGGGGGACGTGTGAAGTACAGACATAGTACATGGAAATCAGTAGCAAGACTTTGGAATAACTTTAGGTTTCTCTTTCTCGTAACTTTGTGTGAGTATTCTTACTTGTGGTCAGATGGAATATTTCTTCATTCCAAACCAATCGAATAACACCGATACGAAATAAAATGTATCTATTACTAATAAACATACTACATAACTAACAACACACATACTAATTTAATATATTAATATGAAAATGTTTGTTTTAGTCGGATATCTTGGTAGTGATCAAATTCTAGTGTCAAATAATATTTTTGCAATCTGAAAAAGTAACTTATATAAATTAGCATTAATATAATAATAATAAATATTATTATTCATATTAATGTATTCATCGAAAAAAAATGCAAAAATCCTTTATTCATACCAGATTTTCTTACACACACTCACGCTTTCAATGAACAAACAATATATCAATACGCCATTATTTTTTTTATATAACACTAGACTGTTCCCCGCATTCTCGGGATATAAAGTAGCCTATGTCCTTCTCCATATCTTACACTACCTGCGTGCAAAATTTAGTGATCGAAAACCATGATCGATTTAGTGGTTTAGGCGTGAAAAGGTAACAAACAAACAAATAGAGTTAGTTTCGTGTTTATAATATTAGTATGGGTGTCAAATTTTATTCATTATAAAACCTTTAGTTTATTTGATGACATATTTATATCAAAATCAGGTTCAAATATAAAAAAATATATAGCTAATCACATTTTTTTTTGAGTTATAGGTACTACTGTTATCTCGTTGCACTGTGTCCACATTGTACAGTGTTGGGAAAATTAAATTTAGCAATCGATACCTCTAGTACGAACACGTACTGCGAACACTGCGATATGTGTTGAGGGAATAAAAATATAAAATGTAGGATTAGATACTATAACGGAGATATAGGATGAAATCTACAGCTGACAGGTTTCTTAGAAATATTACAGGATATAAACGTAGAATAAAAACGAGATTGCTGTACATACCTACCATTGTTATTTTATTTATGAATACTTATAATGTAATTTATTGGTTAAAATTCTATATTCAATATAAATTATACAAAATACGATATCCGTATAAAAATACCATCAAATCAGCCTTTTCAAATTAACTATTATTTCTGAATAGCAATATATCATGCAATGATTTAAAGTAACGGGAAATCAGATCCCAATCATCTATACTAATATTATAAAGAGGAAAGATTGTTTGTTTGCATGCTAGTAGTATAATAATTACAAGACACACAATACTACACAGTCAATTTGTTTGAGTGCATAAACTCATCTTTCATTTTATAACTAACTAGCTTTCGCCCAGCGGTTTCACCCGCATTAGAGTTCATGAACACCCCGTCCTCAATTTAACCAACCAAATAATATGTAGGTCAATTTGTCCGTTAGTATTCTCATACCTTGAGAACCACAGTACAGATTATGTAGCGCTTTTCAAAGATAGGTATCCTCTTAGGTTCAGGTTCCTAGATGAAGGAGGTTTTAGGCTATTTAATATCCAGGGACAGGTATATTTCTGTGACGATTGAATTCTACATAAATATATTATGCATGTGGAGTTCAGTTTTCACGTCTAAATACTTGTCAAAATCGGTCATACATAAGTTTTTGTTACGTTGAAAAAAAAAAACAGTCAAAGGTTCAGAGCCATACAGCCTTCTTATTATTTTTTATTTTTGTAGGTATATTGAATTTTTATGTTTGATATTTTTTTTTATATGTTTCGAATGGCATGCAATGCAGGATATAAAAGATTTTCTTTCTTCTTTCTTTCTAAACGTTCAAACAGTGTGTAATGAAAATTAGCAGAGAGGTAGACCCGTGAGATAAGAAGGTAGGTATTTTTATCCCAGAACTTGTGAGAAACTAAGGACAATGATACAATACAGATTGATGCAAAATTGTCAAGAACTGCCAACATAAACCTATCTATAATTTATCTATACTAATAATAATCTATATATCTATCTATCTAAACTATAATGAAACTAAAGAGTTTTTGTTTGTTTGTATGAACGCGCTAATCTCTGGATCTACCAGTCGGATTTGGAAAAATCTTTTTGCAATTGAAAACCTGAAAAAAAATATGTGAAGAATGTCCCAGGATATTTATTTATTTTTGTATAGCACGGGCGATGCGACGCGGCGCCCGATGTAACCCGAGCAATACCGAAAAGAACCGAACTATGCACGACTTCACCGACATGAAGTCCTATACGTAATTTGTTTGATGATAATTGCTTTAACGTTGAATATTTTTAAGTTGATTGTTATAGATATTATATACGGATTTCATAGAAACAAATACTACTTAAGAAGGTCCTAATTATTTCAAAATTGGTTTTGAGTTTATTTTTACTAAATTTGTTTTTTTTTATTTCTTGGGTGAAAACTTAATCTATCTATAGGTATATAGTAATAATAAAGCTGAAGAGTTTGTTTGAACGCGCTAATCTCCGGAGTTATTGGTCCGATTCGAAAAATTGTTTCACTAATGGGAAGCTACATTATTCCCGAAGGTTATAAGCTACTTATAAACCCGCGAACGAAACCGCGGGGAACAGCTAGTTATTTTATATAAACTAAATGCTAAGTATTATAATTTTAGATCACTTGTTTGAGAGATATTGAAGAAAATTTAAAGCTTGTTACTTTATTTTGGCATGAAAGTTGAACAATACTGTGAGTGGAAGGGTTCTTAGTTTGCTATAAACAATGCTTGCTATATGATAGCTTAAATTCATAAAATATGGTACTTATATGAATAGATTAGCTTTATACAGTATGATAAACTTTTTTAAAAATCATATAAATATCTATGACTAAAATTTAGAATAATTTTGATTTCTATGTTGTTACATTTGTGTTAATTAGTATATATTCAAAATTTTGGATCTTTTGCTCAAGTAATTGCAAAAATATTAAAGGGCAAAAATGAAATATTTCACCTTCTATAACATTGCATTGCTAAATAGTATTACAAAATACTTTAGGATTCTTATAGTTCTTGCTATGGGTAGTTTATAACCAGAAATTCGTGGTTCTTAAATCAATAGGAAAAGCGTTATACAGGTTGATGAAAAAAAATTAAAAAGGTCATAAAATTGTCTATGATTAAACAGTTTAAAATTATTAATGTGCATATTGTTACAATTATGTTACATGGTCTATACCCAAAATTTTTGGTCCCTAGCTCATGTAATTGCAAAAATATTAAGGGGCCAAAATACAAATTTCCGCCCTCTATAACATTTCATTGCTAAATAGTATTGCAAAATGCTTTAGGATTATTATAGTGCTTGCTATGGGTAGCTTATTTCCAAAAAATCATGCTTCTTAGTTAAATAGTTCTTGCGTTATACAGGTTGATAAAAAAAAAAAAAAAAGGTCATAAAATTGTCTATGATCATTTTTTTTTTAATTATTGACTTGCATGTTGTTACACTTATGTTACATGGTCTACATTTAAAATTTTGGAACCCTAGCTTAAGTAATTGTAAAAATATTAAAAGTCAAAAATAAAAATTTCCACCCTCTATACCATTTCATTGCTAAATAGTATTGCAAAATGCTTTAGGATTCTTATAGTGCTTGCTAAGGGTAGCTTATTTCCAAAAAATCATGCTTCTCAGTTGTATAGTACTTCCGTTATACAGGTTGATAGAAAATAATTTAAGGTGTAATAAAATTGACAACTATAAAAAAATTGAGAAACACTGGTTTGAATATTGTTTCAATTGTATTGAATAGTTTATATTCCAAATGTAAGGTCCCTAGCTTGAGCCATTACAAAAATATTAAAGTGCAAAAATTGGATATTTCACCCTTTATAACTTTATGCCGCATGAAAAGTTTGAGAAACTTAACAATACATTTCCAAACAAATACTGTAGAAAGCTTATATTCCAAAAATCAAGCTTCTGCTATGAATTGTAACTGAGAAAAACAGGATGTTAAAAGTAAAATTTCAACATTTTTACTTTGTCTATGGGCAAAACTTTGACAAACACCAAGTTGAAATTTGTAGTATTTGTATAGAATAACGCGTATACGAAATTTCATTTGCCTATTTTCAGTCGTTGCAGAGATATAAGAGTTTGAAAAATGCATAATTTCCATCGGTAATAACTACCTCCAAGAAAAAAAGTTTGAGAAACGCCGAAAATACATTTTAGCAGTATTATTAAACTACCTACACTATGAATTTTGAGTTTGTTGCATTCAAACTTACAAAGTTATCAAGGTTTATCGGAAACAAAGCAAATCCCTTATTTTTTTAATTTTACCTCCTATAGACAAAAGTTTGAGAAACGCTCGCACCCATATCTAATATTTTTTACTGAAAAAGCTACATTAAAAATTTCAGACTCCTAGACCTTATGGTTCCAGAGATATTAAGATTCTTAAAATCGCACAAAGGGCCCGTTTCCACCACTGCGGAAAGGAATTTCGAAAAATCGCTTCTTAAATGGGGTCTACGTGACAAAATCTATGCACATGCCAAATTTCACATTAATCGGTTCAGCGGTGTGGGCAGGGGGATGTTTACCCAAAAAACCGCTACTCTTTTATATAATAGATAAAAGTAGGCGTGAAACTAATTTCAATGTTATGAGTTGTAAATAGGCTGTAAAATTAATGTTTAGAACCTTTAAAACAATGTTTAAGGGCCAAGAAGTTTAGACTTGACCGATTTTATTTTACGCTATATGTCGGTGTCCGATTTTACGGCGACCAAAGATTCACATGTATGTTCAGCACGTCTCCTATTGTATGTTTTATTCCCCTCTCCGACTTATCGCCGATAGAAATTGTCGGTAAGTGTCGGTCATACATACTCCAATTTTTGTATGGCATTTGAGTAAGAGGTTCCATCCATACTAATATTATAAATGTGAAAGTGGGATGTGTGTCTGTGTATCTGTTTGTCCGTCTTTCAAGGCAAAACGGAGCGACGAATTGAGGTGATTTTTTAAGTAGTGATAGTTGAAGAGATGGGGAGTGACATAGGCTACTTTTTGTCTCTTTCTAACCCCCCACTTCCCTAAAATGGGGGGTGAAAGTTTGTATAGAGCATTCCGCAATTTTCAAAGTAGAAAGCTAAAAATTGGTATGCGGACTATTTGTGACTAACAAAAAAATCGTGCGTCATTTTTTTTTTAAATCTGCCCCCATCCCCTAAAATAGGGGATGGAAATTTGTGTGACTCTCCGCAAAATAAGTACAGAAAAAATAAGTTACGTGGAAAATAGTTAGGTAAATAGGAAGTTGTAGGTAGGTAGGGGTAAGTAGGGGTAGGTATGGTAGATAGGGGTAGGTAGAAGTAGGTAGGTATAGGTAGTTAGGTCCCAGTTTTTTATTTGTTCTCAGGGCAGGACAACGTCTGCCGGGTCAGCTAGTATACTATAAATTATTTTTATAAAATCTTTTAGCCGACCGAAAGACGTCTACTGCTGGACAATCCCCCAAGAATCTCCACGATGGCTGGTTTTGGGCTACCCGCATCTAACTTGTAAGGGGCAGAGGTTAGTAGGTGAAATGATACAGAGCGTATGTACGAAGATTTGAAAATTACAGAATGAGACAGAATAAACTTGTAATGAGATGGATTGAAGAAAAATAGGTGGGAAAATTATGTCATGAGTATTGTTTTGGATATAACATAATTAGGTTATCAATACCCTAACTGTGATTAGATAGAATTAACGATTCCGATTCTATCATCGATAATCTAACGATATACCTAATTAGTGATTTGCTGCATTTTTTTTTAGATTTGAAATAGGATAAGTCTCAATACGATAAATATGTTTACCCGACTTCAAGAGGAGGTTATCAATTCGTCGGAATTATTTATTTTGTATTATTTTAATGCTTTACGTAGCCATGCAGTGTGTGTCATGTATAAGGAAACGTACTAGCAGGTAATTGAGTGCATGTTTATGTATGTACAGGAATCTATTCGAAATATTAAGTAAGTCATTTAATAATATAAATGCATAACCAGTCGTGATTAAAAGCACCGTCAAACATAGTTAATCTGTCGATAAGGAAATCAATAACTGAAAAACTGCATACAATTTAATATCAAATTCCAAAAGCAACAAAAAACGTAAAATTAAAAGTAACATTTTGAAACATTTAATTTGATTGAAGAAAAAATAAGTTACTTACGTTAACTTCTATGACCTTAAAAACCGGAAATTATGCCATTTATGTTAATTACGACAATATTCCCTAAACTAAGTACCTATTACCAAAACCATAGATAATTCCATTATTGGCCTTCATTGTTGAGTTTTCCTTTTGTCTCAAAAGAAAAATGGCGGCTGACGTGACGTAATGGCGGGAAAACGAGCCCAGAAAAAAGCATTACCAAGTATTGTTCGGGGAATTCACTGAAAGGAGACAATAGTGAAAATATTTCTAGAGACCTTGACATTTTGCGGACATATTTTTTTAATATAACATGATGAGGTAAAAAAAAGGTTTTAGTTGTTTAATTCAAAGGTACAATAAATTGTATTATTTGACATAAAACTCTGATTAAATTGAGGTTTGGTTTAGAAAAAAAGACTTATTAGAAACATAATATTTAAGACAGCTGTTCACCGCGGTTTCGCGGTTTCGCGTTTCCGGGATAAAAAGTAGCATACCTTCGTAAGTACTATCGGGGATAATGTAGCTTCCTATTAGTGAAAGATTTTTTCAAATCGGACCAGTAACTTCAGAGATTAGCGCGTTCAAATAAACAAATTCAGCTTTAATATTAGTATAGATGTAGATTTTAAACTATTAGAAATGTTTCAAGCTATGAATTGCCTTGAAAATGTTGTAGAGATGAAAAGGGTGTTGAAATTGAGATTTTATGGTAATAGCTCATTAGAATAGCGTTAAATTCGATTTCGAGGGGTAATGAACTTTACAGTCAACTAATAGTCAATTTGACAAAGTACTCAAAAACGAAGCACTCCATAATACACAAAGGATCAAATTTAACTAACACATAGAGCTATAATCAGGTCAGTTTTTGACCTAATTTATCTAGAACAATACATTCGAAAGTGTACTTTAACATAAAACACGTCAGTTGGTTATAAAGGCTCGTACAAGGTGTGAGCATTCTCAATAAGGGAGTTTTCATTAGGAGATGCATTTTCCTCATCCTGTGTGTGAGCTCTTACCTCTGTTTCTCGAACGTGTTTTGGATTTTTAGGGATTTCGAGTAGCGATTAAATGTCACTTCGGATAGCCTCATACCAAATTCCAGATACTAATAAAGATATAGAAAGGAGATCTATAAACGCAAAAATGGTTATTAAGATCGGTTCATAAACAAAAAAGTTAAAAAATAAGCGATCATGTCTTAAGAGTATGTAGAAAAAGAAGGGGGGGGGGGGGTAAGTTAATTTTACTTTATTGATTTATTTGGAAGACTAACAGGTACACTTTTATATGTACAATATACATGATGTGAGAGCTATTAGAATTAGAAAACACAAGGTTGTAAATCTAGGTATTGAATTTCAAAAGTATAAGTTAATCATAGACGTAATAGTTGAAGATAAAATTTGAAACAATACATAGTATATTTGTAATCATATTCACATAATTAAGCTAAAATTTGCTCTGACCAATCTATATTTTATGCCTCTATCCAAATATAACTTTTAAAAGTAGGGACTTCATATTTTGTACATTTCTTGCTCCATTTTTAGTGTTCGCTCTGTCCACGTTGCCAGGTTTCGGCAAACAAACTTATGAGAATCTACTGAAAAAGGATTAAAGCAATATATGCAATTCAAGAAAACCTTCTTCACGGTGCAGGTTTTTCAATGCATGAGAGTTGGATGTCATATACGTATGTCATAGCGGCCCAGGTATCAAGCAGGTAGCTTTGTAATAGGTAGGTACCTACCTAAAACTCTTATGCGCATATTTTTTTATGTCTACAATATTCAATTTCACAAAAACTATAAATTTATTGTGTAAACAATAATCTTATTTGTATTAACCCAAACAATGAATATTACCTACATACTCTTCACGCTAGACATGTTTTATAAGCAGTCCAAATAAACACAAAAACCGTTTCCAGTACCCTCTATTTTTTGTCAATGCCGAATTTGCGTGACTGGTTTTTGAATACGAGTATCTGCCTTTGAAATAGTGTAGAGAGCACAATGGTCCGATATACGACGAAAAAATACGAACAATAGGTATATCGTGAAAATAGTCAGCTCTGTGGACATGCACTTGTCATATGGTAGGTACATGAGTACCTTGATGAACGAGCTTTTTTTTTGGTAAATCATGTTTTCCTAGCTAGATAAAATCGCCCCCGAAACCCTCTGCATACCAAATTTCATGAAAATCGTTGGAGCCATTTCCGAGATTCAGATTATAATATATATATACAAGAATTGCTCGTTTAAAGGTATTAGTTTCAAACAAGCTTTTATTTAGGCCAAAAACCCAAAGGCAAAGGAGGTTCAAATTCTTGTGAAAGTAATTTGGCTTATAAAGTAGGTATATAGTACTTAGTTCACAAAATGTTCTTTATGTACTAGATTTCCGTCCAGTGGTTTTAACACGATCGCCTGTTTTACCAACTTAAGGCTTGAATGTCGGAAAATATTTTCTTTGTACACCTCTAGGAAGAAACTACCCTTCAAATTCTACGACTCTACGACATAGAATATTATAATTGTATATATAACCATTGATTTAGGCATTGCTCCTTCTGAATACTTAAATAGATTGCTTGTACATTTATGTCCCCACATAAAAATCTTTTAAAAATTCATAAAATATTATTAAAATTACAGTTGTAGAGCACTATTTTTATATTTTTTACTAATGATTGGTACTAGAATGAAACATAAAATAGCAGACAATAGTATATATAAAATAGAATGGAATAGAATATGAAATCATTTAGGTTTCATATTCTTTCAGCGCTGTAGGTATATTGCTATATGCCTACAATTCCATAATCTTCGCGTGTGTGAGTGCTTACTCTATTTGCAGCGTTCAAAAAGTTTTGCCTGGGTACGAAATATTACCCTATTCCAATACACTGAGCGTTATGTAGAAAATAAGTTGTTAAAACTTATATTCCCCGTAGTAAAAGAGTTACCGGACCACAGTTTCTAAAACTTTAACGACTATCATTATTTAAAGGATATGGAAATAACAGTTTAAGTTGGTAACTTACCTAGAAAAATACAAATAAGTATTTTTCCTTCAAAATATTTATATACTTTCATTTGCGTAGAAGTTTCTCACTGTTGAGTTAAAAGACTTGAGAAGACATCAATCCAGAGAATTTCGGGTATCTACCTATCAGTGGCGAGGAGTGAAATTATGGCGAGGGTAAGCCGTTCAAAAAACACCTGTAATTTTATAATTACAGTGATAATTTGTCCTGAGTCTGGATGTAATTATCTATATAAGTATGTATTTACAAAAAAAAAGTAGTATATGTAGTATATCAGTTATCTGGTTTCCATAGTACAAGCTCAGCTTAGTTTGGGATCAGATAACCGTGTGTGAAGAAATGTCCCAGGATATTTATTTATTTCAATGTGGGACTGTGATTCCTAAAAGGTTAGCCGATGGGAATCGGCTTGTATGGACCCTTCGCCACTGGTACCTATCCATAAACAAAAACATACTTATTAGTTTTGGTTTTTATTGGTCTTACCCAGTCATCATCCCTATTAGGTAGGAACGAAATTAATTCAATATACTAAATGCTTCAGTCCGAATGAAAATACCGAATTGGAAAATAGGAGCTATTTGATTCGGTAGTTTATTCAATAGATTTGTAATCCAAATCGGCTTTGCAACCGAACAGCTGAATAGCCAGTAATTTTTAAAAGATCAACAGACATCAAAAACAACTACAAATTAAACATACGGCCATTTTAAAAATGTCAACATACACAAAAGAAGAAAAGTTGAAAGTGGTTGCGCAGATTGTTTTGCTCAAGTTCCAACGCGATGGGTGAATTGGCTCCGGAGAAGAAAGAAAGCTGGGAACTTTTCAACTGGGCTCGCCGCAAAGAATAGTGAGGAAAACATTGTGGCGCATACACGGGTTTTATGGTTGGCCAACATTTTGTTGCAAAAATATTTGGAAAATAATCGGTTTCCGATGTTTCGTTAAAATAAATAATAATAATAGTTTGTGAGTGAGATGTTTGTTACGTGTTCGTGTTCAAACGGCTAGATCAATTATGATTAAATTTGGTGTGGATGTAGCTGATACTCTGGATTAACACTTTTTACCCGACCTCAAAAAAGGAGGAGGTAGAAATCTAATCTACAACTCCATCCAATCGTTCTCCACGCCACCAGTCTGTATAATATTTGTAGAGGCTAGAATATATTTTGAGGGTATAAGGTACCTTGTATAAGGTCCTATAAATAATCTGCTGTCTTTTGTGACCCTTAGTTTGATTTTACAAACAATTAACCTTTTTAAAAAAGAGTAAAACCTCCCTCATCCCTCATCTCAAAGACAATAAAATTAACATGGGAACACTACGCAAATAATGATTAAAATCGGTTCATTAGAAAAAAAGTTGTTAAGAAAAAAAAAACAAAATAAAAAAAAACATGGAGAACCTCCTCCTTTTTTAAGAAGGAAGTTAAAAATAAATATCAGAAAAAAGATATCGATCTGCCTCACGTAACATCAGTCTACTATGCGCGACAACAAGTTGTCAAATCATTCGAGCAGTATGACAGGTAAAGGCTTAGAGAAAACTAAACATAACAGCAGTGAGTTATGTGGTTGTAATTGCCGAGTTCACGATTCAATTCCAAAGTTGCTACCACTTCGCACTTTGTATTTCGATTCCGCGTATTAAAGTTTGAATTAGTTTTATATTTAAATTTTGATGTTTTCGTATCAAACGTTGAGTTCTAACAGCTGCAGTTGAGAGCTAGTTTCATTCTAGACTGCGTGCTTACCACCTCTCATATGATTTTAAAACACCTACTCGTTTCCTAGATATATGCTAGTAACTTCGGTTTCACCTGGGTTCTCGAGATAAAATTTGCTTTTATGTTATGCCAGGGTATGGTCTATCTATGTGCCAAGTTTATTCAAAATTCGTACAGTAGTTATTGCGTGAAAGAGTAACAAACTCACAGGCTAAAAATCTTTCACATTTATAATAGTAATAAGATTTTACCACAACTCACCGGTTCTTATTTTTGTTAAAAGTTTTTTTTTTTGTTTTTTGCCATTTCCATCAACAGATCCTGAGACCTGGTGACAATGGGACCACCTCAGGAGTATACTCTTTCGAATAAAAAAATAACTTTTGAAATCGGCAGTTCACATAATGTAAGTAAGAGTAATCGCGTAACAAACATACAAAAAAGAACATACCTACATTCAAATTATACGAGAACCTCCTCCTTTTTTTATGTCGGTTAAAGAAAACTCTCTCGCACTAAGTCAATGGTGGAGGGTAGTTACAGCAATTCGCAGTCGCGATTGCACCTAATTTCTAGGGAGCGCTTCAGGACGTAGAGGGCCTCTGCTCCAACTGTTTCTAAATGAACCCGTTTTGTCCATCATAACCTTAACTAATCAAAAATATGACTAAAATCAAGCAATTTAGAGACAGAAGGAGAAATTCGCTACATTATACCACGATTCGGTGTTCTACCTACACTTCTAAACTGCATAGAAGCGGAAATTCAAACTTCACAATCGTGTTTCACAACTTTAATACTACTTAATATTAGTTTCCTACCTACATGTGTACGAAACATGAAAGTAATATCCGGTAATAGTGCTTTGGTGAACAATTAAAAGTAGTTTGTTGAGTTAGCGACTGTCTGAAGCAGAAGTCGTTTCCTCTAAAATCTGTTGATGGTGAGACAAGCAGGGCAGAGGCGAGAGCGTTTATGATTTACCTTGATATCTCTATCTTCTTTACATTGTATAAAATGAAGTCGCTTCCGCTGTCTGTTCGCTTAGATTTTTTAAACTACGCAACGGATTTTAATGCAGTTTTCAGCAATAGGTAGAGTGATTTAAGAGAAAGGTTTATATCCTACTAATATTATAAATGCAGGATGGATGTTTGTTACTCTTTCACGTAAAAAATACTGAACGGGTTTGGATGAAACTTGGCACGTAGATAAATCATACCCTGGAATAACATAGCTACTTTTTATCCCCGAAAAACATAAGATACCTCGGGAACGCGGGTGTAACCGCGGGGCGGAAGCTAGTATATAATACATGCACAGTATACAAAAAAAAACCGAGAAAAGCCGTGCGAAGCCGCGGCGGAACGCTAGTTGATTGTTTTTTCCTATTGTTGTGCAGTAGTGGATCCAAGGCTGGGGGTGGTGGTGGGGTTAAACCCCTCCTCCAAAATTCACCTGAGTTATTTCGCGGTAAATCTTAAATTATACTTGATATCATTGCTCTCAGGTGGGTATAACTCCTCCCAAAATCCTGAATGCATTTTTTTCCGTTCGAATATCAGAGAATTTATTTTCATGTTTTTTCTTAATATTCGCTTCACTTATCAATGTGCTAACAGCTTAATAAAGTACAACCTTAATATCTTGGCTGTTCACACTCAATGTGCAGATCTAAGTAGGTATAGTGTGTAAAACCACTTATGTGTTTATTTAAAGTAGCTTTTGTCCGTGGAAAATATTAAACGAGTAACTCTATTTTGGGTTGGTATTTTAGACAATGTTAAAATAGGTAGGTACATTTCCAGCTATTGTTCTCATCATAACACCTCTCTGGGGTCGATCACTATTTTTCATCAAAAGTTCAATCAAGTTAATAATTAAAGTTTCATCTTAACTAAAAATCTGTTTATTGATACCTACTCCCAACTTCAAAATTCTACAACAAACAAAACACGAATACTACGCTAAATTTACTCCCAACTAATCCTGAACTATCCTATACGAAACAACGGTTAGTGTTGTGCGTTCATTCTATAACATTCTGTTCATTGCCACTTCACATCGTTTACAAGAGCTATTCTTATTCCAAGATTGCAAGTGTAGTTTTATTTCGTCAGACTAAGGGGAAGTCTCACCAAACACGTCCATTTCACATTTTGTAGGGACAATTTACGGGTTATAGCTAGTGGACCCTAACACGTACGATAACAAACTACGGAGGTACTGCGAAAATGTATGGCATGTACTTTTGTTGAATTTACGCTATAAGTTTTGATTACAATCTCTATACACTGTCGAAAATAGAATTGGTATTATTTTTAGTAAAAAAGAAAATCAAGAACTATTATGTACCCTATTTTGATAACAATAACAAAATAAATGAGGAAATAATAATAAAAAACTAAAACTATTCGACAAATTCCATTTTCAAATTCAAGAAAATAGAATGACTAAAATACATTTCTGAAAATTCGGCGAATAGAACAAGGGTACGTTTGGAGTGACAAGCAAGCCAATAAGACACTCGGGGCCTGTTTGGAGTGTGTTCGAAGTTCGAACGAGTGAGGTGTCGGCCGTGAAGTGGAAACCGGATTACTAACGCGTCCTCTTGCGTGATTCGAATTTTGAATTCACTTCCATACCTACTGATTTTATTTGGGATCGCGACCGTCCAATTTATAGTTTGGTAACGTGAAAAGTGGCCTTTAACGTTAGTAATATTTTATGAAATAACGTTCAACTCGACTACCAACCTCTATATATTTTTAATTTATCTATTCGTTTTGTTATCTTTAAATTACTACAAAATTATTTCAGCATCATAAAATAACCATAAAATTAATTGCTAAATGCATAATTGGTTGAATAACCACACGACAAACGACACGTTGATTAACACAAACGGCACAATTAAGTTTTAAATTACCTTCATTACCATAATCAGATATATGCTTTGAGCACCTATTTTCAAATCGCTCGACTCAATTTCGTGTATGCAAATGAATCTTTCATTTTAAACGTGAACTCGCATAAAATCATGAAGGGATTGCGGACATTATCTGTAAATTATTCATTCTGGAGCAATTCCATGTTTTTATTATTTTTTGTCACTCAAGAGCGCAATCCATTTCCATCCATTAAAAGATTCTAACCTAACCAATTATTTTTTACTTTCTACGATTTTTTTTCACTTTGTATATTGTCAACCATGTGCGCGGTATTTCTAATTGATTTATTTAAAAACATCATGTTTTTGTAATCCTACTGTGTGTTAACTTCGTATTGGGATCTGGATGAAATTTTGATCATAAGATAGAATAACACATAGGATACTTGTTGTCCCGAGAAAATATCCTTTAAGAACCCGAAAACTCTTCGACATTTATTTGCTCTCGGTCTGAGAGTATTATAGTAATAAATATCTCGGCAAATAAAAAAATAAATAATGAAACATATGACGTACCGCAAAGATCAAACAAGAAATAGCTTACCAACCATTTAAAAAAATATGCTCAAGTTATAATCTGGCTAAATAATACTGTGGTATTATTACGCATACAAATATCGAATGATTTCAAGATAAGTTCACTAATTGTTTGATCGTCATACCTATAAAGCATCGCTTGTACCGGTGGGGCTCAGTATAATCAGATTACTGGCTCGCAGATGACGCTGAGCACCGAACGATTCCCGATTTGCATGCGTAATGTCACTAAGTGCACTTTTAGAGGCGCCGTTTTGTATTTCAGAATGAGACCATCCGGCAGTACTATTACGTAATTCTGCTGAAATCTGTTTCTATTTGCAAGAGTTGTCTAAAGTTCTGATAGGTGCAGTTGCATTCAGAGATTGTTTGAAATTAATTCATTTTGTCATATATTATTCTTGTTGGTGAAAATGATTTTTTAACTAGCTTGTGGTCAACATGATTTCATTATAGTGATAATGTGACCAAAGGTGGTTACCATATTTTACCGTGTTTACAAAATCCACGGTAAAATATTGTAATGACAATTTCTAAGTCTAGCACGAAGAAAAATTGATTGCAATAAAAATTGTAATACATTCCGTCCTGTCAGGTAAGTTCAGCGAAATAGTTAAAAATGTTAGACTGAAGTCTAAAAGTGTAGAGCAACGGTAAATCTATTTTCAGCAAGGCAGTTTTCAGTAAAGTGGCAAGTCTCAACTGTTTCATTTTTGTAAAGGATGAATTGAAGTCTTTTGTTTTATAGTTTGTGTTAGATATGTAACTATAACTTATTTTTGTTTCTGTCTGGTTTTACGTGACGTCACTAATGGCAGCTACTGAAAATCAGTGTTGTTACCCGATTTGGGGTTAATAAAGTTTTACTGAGTCGCTGACAATTTTTGATGTTTTTATAATACTTATTTTTACTACCTATTTTTTTTTATAATATACAATATTTACAACAAAATTAAATATACAAACTACATATAAAAAATCCTCGAGGCGACCGCTGCTGCCGATCAACGGCAAAGTACCCAGAAGGTTGGCAGCGTTCCCTCTTTGTATGGCCAAGCTAACACATATATAGCCATAAGCATATTTTGTTTATGTGTCAATTTCAAAAGTAAATTTTGTTAAATATATATGGAGAGCTCTTTAAGCAAAACAAAATTAAGGATTTGATGGATGAATTAATTGGCGTCAAGTCATAAATTAATTAATTGAATTAATTAATGGACTACCAATATAGGACAACCGCCATGTCATAAAATACCAAAAGTAATTTTCAAGTCGTTTCACAAACCGAATCACTCCCCAAAATCCTTTTAAACTCAAATCGCTACAAAGCACAAACTTTAAACCAAAATTCCCATTTTAAAAAGGCAATATCTCATCGCGCCCACCCCTCCCGCGACATCCGCCCTTGAAGGGTCATTACGTGAACGTGTGGATAATGTCTTCCATTGAAGGCCCAAGTGCTCGAGCGATCGTTGAACAAAACTGCTAACAGCAGTTAAATTACGCCTCTATTTTTTACTGTTGCATCTGAAGTGGCTGTGACGTTGTCGGAAAGTGTTTTGGGATTTGGTGGCAATTTTATGGTTGTGGAATTGTGGCTGAGAATGAGCGAATGAATGATAATGTCATCCAACATGGTGTTGCGATGATGTGAGGACTGTTATGTGATGTTGCAATGAATATACCTACCTGTTATTTGCCTACATTTTAAAAGAAACTCTTAGATAACACGATAAGACATTTGAAGGCAATTAAGACTTGAGGTTCAGGAAATGATAATTTAATCGATTAATATTTGAAAATGTAATAAAAGTAAAATTAAACATTATAAAAACCCCCGACCCAAAAAATAAACACAAAACGAACAAATAACATTTTAAACCTATTTCATCCATTTATTATTATAATAATTATTATCGTCACATATACTCGTATTATGTAAGTTCAAATATTTTTATTTTCCAAGCGTAGTCGTCGCGTCCTCGGACCGCTAAAGTTCATAAAGACAAGTATTTTTCCAGCAACTCATAATGAACGGGCGGACGACGTTGACGGTTGTGTCGATTTTGCGAATTTTTCGGAGGAAATTATTTTGTTGCAATCTGCGACTATACCTGTTTTTCTCACTTAGCGGTCCCCCGACGAACATCCATACTAAATTTCAACAAAATTAGTCCAGTCGTTTGAGCATGAAGAAGTAACAAACATACTTTCTCATAAACTTTCGCATTTATAATATAAAAAGAAGTAGGATGTGTCTAGCATGTTTCGATAATAAGATTTATTTCTAGGCTTGTTGGTACTAATTTCTTCCACAACATAAAACCCTTTTCTTAATAATACAACTAAGTTATTTGCAAACCCTATTTGCCAGCTAATTGAGTCCACACGCAGGTAAATTTTTCCCGAAGATGAAAAGAGAAGCATTGAAAAGCTTACTTCTTCCTAACGCTAATGGAAAAATCCCCATAAATAGCTCCTTTATGTGCTTTTCTGTATAAAACATTTTGTTTTCAGCATATAATTTCTTTACAACGGCTAACCAAGATTTTCTACCTTGCATTTATAGGCTTAAGAGTTATATTTCAACTAGAATCTTTACCTTTATATGTCCGTGCATATTTTTTTGTCCAGAAAGAGAGCCGTCGTGGCCAAATTGTGAGCTAACGTTCCAATTTAAAATTACAACCATAATTAGGAGCTGATTTCTTTCTGTCGGCATTTTAATTAGTAAACTAATTAAATATTTACAGTTGTAATAGAATCAAAATGGAACAGACGCGTTATTGTATTGCCTGCTAATAAGTACAGCAGCGCCCTCCATTTCCACGACGGGTTTCTTTCTGAACAGTCTATGTATTTTTCAGTTTTCTTTTCATACGATGATTATAATGATGATGATATATTATACTGTGTGTGTGACCACAATCTTACCACTCAATTGGAGCGTACAGAATACACCGGTAAGTGTTTAACAAAAGGTTCTTGAGAGTACCAACTATTAAGAACCAACCAAGTAGGTACCTCTCTTCGTAGTTTTTTAACCGACCAAGTATTTTTTTGCATTAAAATTAATTTATAAAATTTCTTTTAACATACATACAAACCACCTCATCAATTTCAACATGCTTAGTAAAAATTTGTCGGATCTGTGGATACATAAATGGCAACAAAAAAGAGCCCAAGCAAAAAAGCAAAACCCTTTTCACTATTGATGCAAATAAATAGCAACATCATTACCATTAACCCTTCACTAAAGGGCTAATAAAAAGTACGTACGTAGGTTGAGATTTGAATATGTATTAAGTAGCTTATTGCCAGACCCTCGAAGGTCGGGTAGTCCCTAAGTGGGCCCATTAGCAAGAGTGTTATTGTAACGCCTACAAAGGCCGTAAGAGATAAGTTTTGTATAAACCCACTTTTCCATTACTACGGAGAATGTTAAAATAAACAATCATTATTTTAAGAAAGAAATTACAGATTTTTGAATATCAGACATTTCTTTTTCAATTATATTCTTTTATTTAGATGTAATATAATTATTTACAATAAATATAAAACAAACAATTTAGTTAGGTACACCGGTAAACCGCGAGGCGGCTGCTGCTATCAATTAACGGCAAGGTTCCCAGCAGGTTGGTAGCGTTTCATCTTTGGATGGCCACGCTAACGCGTTCACGGAAAAAGCTGGTCCTTCGAGGTCTCGATAAGTTTGGATGATAATGTGCTAGCAAATGCGCAAGGCTCGGACCCCCAAGGACCGTAAAAGGCAAAAACAAATAGTTTGGGCCGATGAAGGCTTATTTTTTTAATTCTCAGCACCAGCCGCAGCCGCTTCAGTGGAAAAATACCCTTCATATATGCCTCTTGTTTCATGTTTCTATTTAATTACTGCGAAGGCTGGTATGGGTGTAAAAGTAATAGGATATTATGTGTTTGTTAAATATTGTGGAAGAAGTTTAGCAGAGAAAATTATAATATACCATATCATGCATTATGTCATAGTCATTATATTTTGATACTGACTTGTCACATCGATAGGTAAAGCGAATATAGTCTTTGCTAAAACATACAAATAAACAAAATTATTTGGCTCACTGTACCTACTACATAGGTAAAGTAGATAGAATTTTACCTTCAAGTTAACTTTTAACCAACAAATAAACGTTAAAAGCACTTCAAATTCAACTCATCGCCGTTAACGCGTGAATTATCGTTTTAAACTCAACTTCACTTTGGGGTGTTAAACCCTACCAAGGGGGTGTGAATTAGCACATTTTATACTACCTTTAAGCCCCACTCTCATTTTCTATGCAAATCCGTTTGGCTTTTCGTGAGTTTTCAGTTTTGGACACGAAGTCCGTTCAGGCGTAGATTATCTCTAATAGAACGGGAAAACAATTTAAAATAATTCTCTTAGGTCGTCATAAGTTTTTAATGGGCTTTCTAATTTTGTTTATAGATTTATATTTTTACATCAAGAAAAGCTTAAAATTTAAATGGTGATTTTAGGAGGGTATAGTCAGCAGAAAGGGCATTGAAACCTTAAATACAGTAATGAAAAATAAAAAATATTTTTGAGTGGAAAATAACACTAAAATAATTCCATAAAAATGTCTACATATTAGTTTAGTAAGTATTAAAATACAAATATACAAGAATAATAGTTATATACCTACATGTTAGTTTTATAAAATACATATTATGTTCAATATAAACAATGAGTTAATTGACACCGGCAAAATACACAAAAATACCAAAAAGAAACATATCTATATATAATATAAAAAACAATGTAGTATATATTCCTGTATAATACACATTGATCAATAACCTATGAACCTCTCATACCGGTAACTTGATATCGTAATCCATAGAGCTTCCCAAATCGCTCACATAAAAGATAGATAGAACTACATCCCTACAAGGGACCGCCCTTTTGTTTTACACGAGGGACGTATACTTTTGAGGGCAAGGGAAGACTTAAATTACAACCATCGTTTATCTGTTATGACCCGTGCAATCTGGAGGGGTAGCGGTTTTATGTGTATAATCTATGGTATTACATGCAACAGGGCTGCTACGTAATTATATCCGGATTTTTCAGCTTTAAGTTATGTCACCGGTGGTGTTTAAACAATATTTTATCATGTTTTGACTATAGATTTTTAAATATTCTTTACGGCAAAAATATACTCAGACTCTAAAATAATTTATTCAAGTAAGATTTACTCTACCACCGCCGGTTAGAAATATACTAGAAAATTTTGATATCGACAGAGGTTTAGAGACAATTTGCAGATTATTATTTAAGTAGGTGGTTAACACTTTGAAAAATATCTTTCTGCCAACTATCGTCGCCTTATGGAATCTATAAGCTACGCGTTCTGAGTCTCTGTTTTACTGACTCGGCAAGTTTTTTTTTTATATATGGCTGTATTTGACACCACAATCTCACTATGTCACTTTGAAAGTTGGTAGAAGAGTAATGACTCTCTATTGCAGCTATCGGAATACACCAGCAAGCGTCAGATTTTACAAAGTACTACCGAGCTACATCGATCGTATCTCGATGGTCGATGGTTTTCTTCACGCTCATTGTAGGATTGTAACATCATTGCTAGAAAGCTATCATCGCCTTATAGTTTAAAATCTTGGGCCACCCCTGGCCCAGAGCAGTTTTTTCGTGAAATTAAAGACCATTGAAGGTGGAACAGCATGGGGGAGATTAAACAGAAATGATGATCGTTAGTGGTAACATTACTTTTTTGGTCTTTTGTCTGACAAAGGTAGCGTCAACAAAATTTTGATTACAGCCGATTCATAGTTACTGGCATAAATTAAGCGGTTTTGATGATACTGTGATTTTGTGCTATGATCTTCTAAAGTGATTATTTTATATTTGCTTGACAATTATTACAGTTTAGCTGATAGGGGTCGGTGCACTCTATTTACCTACCTGAAAATGTTATATTTTTTAAATGAAACTCACTTTTTTTTTAAATTAAACTCACTGTTTTTGTTAAATTAAAGTCACTGTTTTTTTTTAAATTAAACTCACTGTTTTTATTTTATTAAACTCAATGTTTTTTTTTTACTTCAATATAAGTATACCTATTGATTTTATCTCATTTTCTTTGTAATGCAACTAATTTACGATAGGTATAACCAAACTTTATGCAGTGTTCTAAAGCAAAGTTTCGAAATATAAACAAAACACTGTCTTATGGTGTGTGCCTATATTGCAATTTCATTTAAACTTGAACGCTCTGAAGCGCACGCGTTGCATTGAGAATTGAACATCTATTTGAATAATGCTGTAGCGTTTATATGAAATACTATAGCATCGATGACTGTGAGACACTTGAGAAGCGAAACTATGAAGATATCAAGATATAATTTACAAACATATCTTCTAATAGTTCACTCAAAAAAGAGAATAACGTGGATAAACGTGGTTTCCCCAAGGGCAAGTTTCTAAAAGGGCGTGAAGAGATTTTTCATTTTGGAAGGTCGGTAACGCGCGAGTGTCAATGTCAGTCAATACAACTGGACCTAAGTTTTTATAGGTGTTGTGTGAGTGAGGTTAGTATATTTTTTGTGATATTGTATACTGGCTGGCTATCATTTCTATTATTAGCCTTACGTTTAAGTTTATAGTAAAAATCAAAAGCATTTTGCTGTTTTTCAATATTATTAATGTATAGTATGTATATTATATAAATGCCATAACTCAATAAGGTGGTGAAAGATTCGCTTGCACTGGATGACATACTTTCAATCTTCGCTCTCAAACTATGACATAAACAAGTAACATCTGCTTTGTCTTATTGAGTTTGAAACTCAATATTGACTCTCAATATTACATATACAACGAACAAATCAAATTTCAACACGTAGCTATTCAAATTGATTCCGGTATAGTAATATTTTTGGTAATAAAATGTGACAATGTCTTATTTATGTCCTCTCCAAAGTGTTCTTATTTATTGAATTTTATTTTGTCAGTCTGACTTTAGGTGTCAAGTAAAAGTTTGCTATTATGTTGATATATTTTTTCTGATATCAATTTCGTTAAAATAAGTGCTTACTTATGTCTTCTGTAAGTTTCAAAATTGATTTCAAGATCAGACAGCCTTCATAAAAAATTAAGATTTAACATACCTACCCATATCTTGTGACGATACACATAGAAGATTTTAATAACAATGTGAAAAATAAGTCATCAAAAACTAATCAATTTAAAAACACATGGAAAGATTTTGATGCTGTAAGAATATGGCAAATACCCTGATCCACGATCAGAGAATATCTTGTCTTCATACTTATTACATAGCTGCCTATATGCTTTCGTCTGAAGATGTATCGATTTATCCTCATAGGTGCAGACTAATCGAGTTATGGTATATGGACGTGCAGCCAAGTGTTCGCTTTGTTCCTCCTCACCACATGTACCTAGATATGTGGGTATAATAAAGTTATTGAGCGCTTTGAGCAAGTTGTTCATTATGTGTGTTACAATTAGCCATTGATAAATGGATTTTATATAACTTATTATGAGGTTCAATTTACGAGGAACACGTACTTTTGCACCTAAGACAAAGTCGTCATAAAGACAATAGAGGAATGCAAATGTGATAATATCTTGGGACATTTTTTAGCACATCACTTCAGAACGGGGGAACTTGGGGGAGGCCTTTATTCAGCAGTGGACGTCTTTCGGCTGACATGATGAATCACTCGGGCACGAAAAGTACTACTAACAACTTATTTAATTAGCTTCTATTTCTTAGTCAGACACTCTTGACAGAGTGGTCGGGGTTTTGATAGGTCTCGAGTGGCGGCTTTTGCAATACATCTCCATTTAGCTTTATTGCAAGCATTGCGGAAAGATTCGGTCATGGTGTAGTGTGTGGTGGACTTTATGAGGTCTGACATCTATTGGGGACCGACCACGTGATTTTTATCCATCCATTTTGCCTTGTCCAAACGCGGTTGTCTTCTTTGCGGGTAACATGTCCAAAGAACTATGGATTCGCATCTGGACAGTCGACGACGTTTTCCCTTATCTTGAGCTCATTTAAAATCAACACGTTGGTGCGGTGAGCTGTCCATGGAATCATCAATAGCCTATATATTTTTATAGCTTCTATTATTATTATTTTATTATAAAACTACCAATTTGCAGTAATACCTACCAAGCAACTTATTCAACTAGCTTCTGTGTCTGTCCCAGCCACTCTTTCTCACATATTATTGAACGCAAACAACCAACAATGAAATAAACCAACCGCACAGATTCAAAGCCATAGATAATAAAAAAATAAGCACAAAGGGGCAATCCTTAAAGCAATTTCCAAG
This sequence comes from Tethea ocularis, assembly GCA_963555595.1. NCBI lineage: Eukaryota > Metazoa > Arthropoda > Insecta > Lepidoptera > Drepanidae > Tethea > Tethea ocularis. Next base: position 2,508,479 of record OY741973.1, on the reverse strand, counting down.
CGTCTTATAGCGTTTGGTTTAATCTATTTTTGAGCCATAACTCGTTGGTTGGTCAAAGGGAAGCTTTCGCAAAGTATTCCAGCGAGCACCATCTACCTCAAAAGGGGTGCTTCAAAGGGTGGAAAAGGAAAATAATATAAATTTTCCGAGAAAAAAAAGCTGGAATGTTAACGTTTGAGAACGTTAAGTTAGTTGTTAAACGGGTGGTTAGAATCAACTAATTAGGTATAATGTTTTATTGTTCCTTAGAGTCAGAATACTTTAAGTTGTTTTCAGTATCAGGGTAACTTTGTAAAATGACGTGGAAGAGAATTGCGCAGAAATTTGATCTTAATGGCACCGTGTTAGTAGGTATATTGATGTATTCGTTTAGTTCGAGAAAAATATAATTCATCATCAAGTAATGTAAGATGATTATAATTAAAAAAAAAAGCGTTTATTCGAAAAAAGTCATAGAAGGAATTCAATAGGTATATCGATTTCTAATTTCTATCGATATTATGATGAAACAAAAATATCGTAAGTATTGATGAACAGTTTTGTATTAAGACAAAGTACAAAGTGTAAATAATACTAAATAATTATTATGATTTGATTTTTGATGTCAAAGCAAACATTAATTTCATGACTAATAATTTAATTGATTGAAATAAAAAAAAAATGTTTATATGGAAGTCAATTAATCAATTTTTAGTCGACCGGCCCAGAAGATAGAATATATTTTTCGAGTGAAGGTATTTATGTCTATTTAAATCGGAGGATTTTACGATACTAATAAGCGATATCTTGGTAAGCGTCAAGTATAATAAAGTCAATGCCTACAAAAAAATTACGTAGCCAGAAAAACAATAACATCAAAACACTGAGCCAACTTATTGAAGCTGCGTTTAGACGTCGAAAAAAACACCCATTAAGTCCGTTATCTCAAAAGTTGTTCGCGTGTACACCATAACATAATACGAACAGTTTATTACAAACGGCAATGCGACAAAAGTTATAAACTAGCAAGTTTACTGGAATGGAAATAGCCGACAGTTTGAGCTAGTTACCAAGTTTAGTGAACACCTACATACCTGTCGTCTGAGAATATAAGATGGATTATGATGTGGTACCATTTTAAATCTTTAAACATCAACTTTAAAGTTTGTGTACGAGGATATGAGTTTTTGGTGCGATTGTCACGAACGTCAACATGTTAATAACTTTAATATTTAGATGACGACGGAATTTTCAGAAAAAATAAAAAAGAATTTTAAAATGAACCACTAGATTGAAACTAACAAAAATAAAATAAAAGTTACATTGATTCTTATCTTTCTTGTAATTTTTTTCAATTTATTCAGTTTCAATCCAATAAAGTCGTCACTGGACCTGTGTGGATCTTTTCTATTCTTGAACCAAAGATTCTTGGTCAGCAAGAACCAACCAGTGTATTCCAATAGGTGCACTAGAGATCCTTTGTACCTAACATAAAAAAACCCATCTACCATTAAGATAATGTAGCCAAGTATTCTGTAGTAAGTTATGTAACAATGTCTCATTAAGAACTATTGTTGCTTGACCAACTAATGTGCGGTCGCCGAGAGAATATGTACTATATACCTACTAAGCTTTCTTTTTACGAGCTCAAGCTCATTGTAGGATTGGGAACCGCAACGTTCGTCTCGGCATTCGACGTCACTACCACTGAGATCGCCTTAAACTACAGCTACATGCTTTAAAATACTGAACCTTTCGGGAATGAGATATTTACACAAGTCAAAATGCATTCTTATCGGCTGCACTAGTGTACCAAGCACCAGTTAGATGCAGTTACATCTAGCTGAAACCGGATCACTTTACGAGAGCCATCCCATCAATTATTTGCCAACGAAAACTATAAAGGTGTACTTGAAGATAAATTTTATGTTCCAGACGGTGTGAAATTGCTAGTTTTACGTTCGGAAACTAAGGATGAGTATAAATTATTAACAGATCGAATGGGATAGGACAAGTTTAGTGTCACGGTCAGGGAATAAAAACGTTTTGGGGTTAGTAAATAATATATAGCTTGCGTAAAAAATGTATGACCATAGACCTAAAATTTAGTACCGCAAATACAAACAAATTACATTATTTTTATGTATCTAAGTAACTAAGGGTCGGTTGCATAAAGCGCGGTCATAGTCAGGTTATAGTTAACTTTAACCGCCGCGCCGAAAGAAAGCAAACTGGGTTGCTTGTCACATTAAATAAAAATTTAACCGTAACCATAACCGACCAAGGAAGATAGGCCATCGTCAAAGTTAACAAAAAAAAAAAAAATAGTTTCCATAGTACAAGATCTGCAGCACCAGCCATGACTGATGCAAGGTGACGGAGCCAAGCTATCAACGCATCACCCCAAACCAATATTGTCCCAATTTTCAGTGCGCCAGAGTCATATCGAGCCAAGTTTGTGATCACGAAAACATTTCATGCGCCCAAAAAAACATTTTCATTGTAATCGTAATAAACGACGCGACGGTTCACAGATTTGCCATTTGCAAATGAAAATGAGGACAAGCCTAGTTCATTAAAAATGCACGACCGCTTGAAATCCACTGACAATAATGAAGTGCAATGCATCCGGGTGAATACTGGAAAAACAGGTAGTGCGATAATGTAATCCGTCATAAATTATTCAGAGAACCATACGAATTAATTCGAAAGCTTTTTATTTCATGCCGCGTAGTTGCAGGGCGAGTGCGAAAATGTTAAAAAGATAATACATAATTTTAAAAAAAAACTACAAATGCTAATTGTGTGTTTTTTAATATACTACTTATACTATTACTAGGTACTTACTCGACTTACTTAGTCGAGCTGAATGCGTGTTCAGTTTTTTTTTTAAATAAATAAATATACAATATTTACCTACTAACTACCTACCTATATCAATGTAAGAAAACTAAAAGCTTCAACAGACATTTGTAGAAAAGTCTTACATTTTTACTTCACCCGCAACGTACACTCGAGCACAACACGGCTTCGTCCGCTTTCATAAGGGACTCTATGCATCTGCATTAACAAAATGGCCGACTGTAATGCCATTACATTCTTTCCTCCAGAGCGCCTTACCGGGCTATACTTACCTTGGACTATATTTAGGTGTTACAGAACCAAATATAGAATAGAATTACAGAATAGAAATATAATTTATATAGCAAAATACTGGGAAGTTAGAAAATAATCTAATCTTTTATGAATTTCATCCGCGTTACTGGGATTAAAAAGTAGCCTTTTATAAAAATATTTCTTTAGATAATTCTTAACAAGGTCGCTGCAAGATTGTGGCTGCTAATTTTCCGGAAAGCTTAACCGGATGGAGCTCGTCGATATCCGGATTTAAGCGGATATAACCGGTTCTTACAGTTTTCAACTACTAATGGAATTTTAATTCTCGCTTCGTGAGATTGTTGAAAGGTTAAAACACTATTAAATTAGAAGGTTATTTAGGTATAAGTCGTACGTAGTATATTAATTATTCTGCGGTATAAGTAAAGGATTTAGTTTAAGTATTAATATTATTTAGCGGTCGCCTCGAGGGATTTTATATGTAGATTGTATATTTGGTATAAGTAATATTATATGAACAAAAAAAAACTTATTTTTGTCGACGTCATCATTCTTCAGTCAGTGATCAATCATTCTTCATGGTTTAGCAAACTAGATTAGACTATGAAAAAATACATACACTTCAAATATCTTAACTATCTACTCTTGTGTAAATTTTCATGAAAATCAATTTTATAGTTTACCTGTAAAGTAGCTTGTATAAATTTATTAAGGATATATTTTTTTTCTACAGTATTATCTATCTACGTGCTAAGTTTCATCTATTTATGAGTGAATGGTACATACAGCATGAAAATGTCATCAGTGATAGTTTTCTAAATAAGAACATACACAAAAAAAACATAGAAAAATTATGTATAGATAAGGAAAAAACTCACGTATTCAATATCAGAAAATATGAGTTTCTGAAGATAACATTTAATCTCGTAATAAGAAAAACCCACCGATTTTTACCAGCGTAACGGTATCTCATTGAACCCAGCAATCGACATAGGCCCATAATAAATTCCTAAGAATCACTTTACTGCAAAAATACTCGGCGTTCACACAAATTTCACTTAACCAAGCTTTGGGGAAACTTTTATGGGGCGCTGTACGCCTATAAAAATAACAATGCTAGGCCATAATAATGTATTTTAGTGTATATTTTGTATTAGTACAAAAATATAATAAAATTACTCAACGGGTTTGAGCGCAGGGGCCTTTTATAGCTTTTTTAGTAGCAGTACTGAAGAAAGAGTAAACAAATTAGATACCTTTAGAGGGTTGTCTTACCAACAGGCACCATTTAGTAAGCGAGTAGCTTTTGTCATTGTTCTAATAAGCATAGAGTGTATTTTGCATCTCACTATTATTAACTGAAACTTTTTCCCAGGATAAAGTATTCTATATAGCTTGTATCCATACTTTTTACCCCGAGAAAACGTAAAATTCTTCGGGAATGTGCGTGAAGCCACGGGGCGGAAATTAGTAATATGTAATCCTCTATCTTTAAACACGAGTTACGATATAGAAAACTCACACAAAAAGCATATAGGTCAAATTCGTATGGCAGGAAAAGTGCCCTCACAAAGTAATCATAATATGCTCTACTTACATAGTAAGATAATATTATGAGATAAGAGACATACTTTGGCTTATATAGTTGTCTAATACGCAAACATGTCAAAGTGAGGCGCGTCGTAGCAATGCTACGAGATGGCTACGAGTATTGAGTTACTTTAGAGCACGTAGATGCATGCCTACGCGTGTATACCGTTTCGTGCTACGAGAACTAATGTTTCACGTATCTTGAGTAAATTATGTAGTATGTAGATATTTTAGACGTATTTTTATAGACAATAAAGTAAAAGGATATTTTGTATTCTAGTTAACAAGGACGGTTTTACTATGACGTAGTAGCCCGTAGCACAGCTACGATTTTTTGTCAAAATAATATGATTTTTTGTGAGCAATGTTGATTATTTCACAACATTTTTTTAGCGCGATTGAAGCAATTCGTATACTAAGGGATAATAAAATTCGCAATATTTCTTCACGAGTACTTCCGAGTTTTGTGCCAGATGCTTTGATCGTATAATGTTAGGTTGTTTACTGATATAATGTATCAAAACATTATATTCTTGGTGTTATATATATTATTATTTTACGCAACATAAATATACCTAGTTTTTTAATGGTGATTTTTTTAAGAGCAATCTAAGGACCGTTTTTAGAGTTCCGTACCCAAAGGGTAACAGGACCCTATTATTAAGACTCTCCTGTATGTCTGACCGTCCGTCACCAGGCTGTATCTCATGAACCGTGATAGTTTGACGGTTGAAAATTTCATAGATGATGTATTCCTGCAGCCCTAAAAAAAATATACAAAATAAAATAAATATTTAAGGGGGCTCCCATACAACAAACGTATTTTTTTTGCCTTTTCTATAGATAATGGTACATTACATTATAATTACTTTTATTTATATTTATAAATATAAAAGTGGCTCAAGAAACCATATTTATTAAAATAGATACTTAATTAAGTATAGAACTAAATACAACTTAAATGCCGACTATGAAATGACAATAAAATGTCAGGATTTATAATAAAAATTGTTTAGGACAAAAACATTTTATGAACAGCGAATATAACAAAACAATTTCATGTTAAAATTAATTTAATTCTCTGAATCCTTGTCAAATGTAAAAGCGCGACAGATCCATTGAAAGCGAGTGACCTGCACATTACCTATGGGCAAGGTAATGTCAAACATCGTTGCCTACAGCTACTGTGTACACGAGTTACCCATTATATTTAAAGGCAAACAGTTACAAAGAGTATGTAAATTTATAGACAGTACACTACAATTATTCATTAAGTTAATTTATTCATGGAAATAATTGAACCTGGATTTTAATGACATGTACCTTTAATTGCCACTTGGACATTGTATTGCCATCAAATAATAATAATTTATTTATTTAACACATGAAAAAAATACACTTGCAGTGGACTCCAAACTAGGGCAAGCCTGTACCTTGGAATCCCAATCATGTAAGCTAATCTAAAGGTTTTATTGTCATCTAGAAATTTTATTGCCTTCTGAACATTTTTAACCATCTGGTATTTTTTTTCATTTGGACATTTTAAAATTTAATTTTCAGTCAGCGCAGATGTTTTTTTGGGATTTAATCTTACAATCGACTATCTGAAAAAAAAAAACAATTACGATCTGTTTTTTTTTTATTTATTCATGGACTGGCAGCATCAAAATCTAAACGATTCGTTTGCTATAAATATAATTGTATGTATATTCTTTATGATGTATTCAATGTATACTTTATTGAATAATTACAAATACTATAGTTATTTTTATGCAATTCAAAGTGCCGTAATAACAGTCATAATTTATTAGACTAAACTCTTCCCCATGTTTATTCATTTAATAAAGTATCCTATCTACATATATTTATCATACTCTTTGCACTGCAACCCGGTCAGTGGCTGCAGGGCACGATAGGCCCAGACAATAGGCGTCAGTGGACTGTAAACTAGATAGGAACCTTAAATTAATTAATGGTAGAGGGTAGATACGAATCTTTTGTCCTATTATAAATAAAGGTTTCGTATTAGATATGTATATTCCCGTTTATTATTTCGTTTAAGGGATAGCGGTATATCTCTGTCCTTTTCTTTCTTTAGACGTCCTTTGTTGGCATGTTATGGTTCCCTTGGGTGGTATTGCTTATAACTGGACAGTCAGTGATAGTACGTGAAAGATAACTGGATATATTATATGTATGATAACTAATTTGAGACGTCAAAAAAGCATATGACGGTCGTAGTACAGTCATGGATTACATTGCTAAGCTTTTCGTAGCACATGCTACGAATGTTAAATATGTATTATTTGTGATAATATTATATTATTAATAAAAAAAAATTTCTTTATCATTATGATTCATTTATTCACGTTTTGAGGTCTCATTAACAACGCATAAAATGTCGATTCCAACATTTTATTCTTAACCAAAAACAAAAGGAAATCATTAAGAATTAAAATATCAAATACTTAACGGAATTGTAGCGAGCCTAAAGATTACCATTAATTTTCAAATTTAAATTGCAAACGGTATCTCTAAACGCAAGTATTCGGTTTAATTTATACAAAAAAATTTTTGGTCGAAGTAAGAGATGAGAAAAATTTGTTATCATAAATTTACGTAAACAGGGATACCTCAGTCATGAATAACTTTAAAAAAATGCGTAATTGAATCATTTGAATGAATTAATCTTTAAGGTTCCGTAATTTTATGGGAACCTAGGATTTATTTACTTAAAAGAATACAATAAAAATACTTTAAAATTAAACCCTACAGCTTATGTATAAAGTAGTATATTATTTATTCTTTGGTATAAATAATGTCTTTGGAAATTCATGGTGACATACGGACCAACAGTTTCAGAACACTTTAACATAAAATCTTTAATAGAAAAAGAAATCACCGCATTTGAATATAAAAGGTGAAGTTCAACTTCGCCGCAGTTTCAGGAAAGATTTGAATCGTAAAAAAATTACATCTTTCTACTAAGTCCAACAATTCATATAAAAAGGTACTAGAAGTTTCAGTAGAAGTTGTCGATGGAAGCGGATTCTTAAGGTTGTATCAGATATGGGTATTCACTTGTCTTGATATAGAAAACTATGTTTCCGTATTGCAGTTTCATCCGTTTGATGTAAGGAATTTTATAGCTGATATTTTTACTTAGGTTATTGGAGATTTCCTAGGAATCTTTTTTTTTTAATATTAAAAAGTGGTTCAATTAAATTACCAACATATTGATGACGGTGTTATTTTCAGTATAGAATAAAAAAAAGTTAAGCAAAAAAGATGTAATTGACGTCATTTGCTGATGACAACATAACTTTTTAGTTTTTTTGACTTGTATTTTTAGTGAGTGCGCAAGTGTATCAGTGACTTTAGATCAAAGTTGTCCTCTCTTGGTACATTAACCACAGTACAGCAAGTTGACCTGTATTAACAAACTTGGGTGTTCGCGGACGGAATGCTAACCCACTTGCTTAGTTGCTTGTTTGTGGGCGATCAAAAACAGTTGGTCGACACACAGTTGGTTCTTTTGGCCAACGTTTTTTCTACATACAGTGTCAACCGTCAAAGGCACCTCTTATTTAGGTTGAGCCTTAGAGCATGATGAAGGTAAAAGTCAGCTCGTGAAGGAGGCGGCGGAAAGAAACGGGGAAGAGACCACTACCCTAGTTATCTTCCGCTGGAGAGTGAGCTGCAGGAGGTTGGCATACGCAACAGCCTGCCTGCCATGTATTGAGCCCAGGGTGGCGGACTTGGGGGACTCCGTCGCCTACTAGTGCGCGTGTTCTCGCATGCTGTTCCAAAGGTAATAAAAGTGAGGAAAAGTTTCGGTCCTAACCTTCATCGGAGAACAGGCCTCAAGAGGCTGGGCTACGAATGGGTTGTGGAAGGATTTTTTGTCTCTTATGACTTATGACCCACGTACCTACTGGTGACGAGAGGAACTGAGGGGTTTTAGTCGGTAGGAATCCGATTTAATAATCATTTCGTTGCTCCTGCAATAGGAAGGTATCCATGACGATTTCCCAACGCAACAAAAGGCCAGCAGATAACTGCAGTAACTGTGGTTATTGTAGCTTATGGAATAGACGCTTGCAACTCCCTGAGACATCTCAATTAGCTTCTGATCTGAGCGGGATATCACTCGCATGTTACTACTACTACACTCCATCATGAGTTCTCACAAAGGAACACAACTTTCAGTTGTTTGACTGTCTATAAGATTTTTTTATGTTAAACTAATTGATAGGGATTCTAAGTTCCAATAATTATTTTATAAGTCGTCTTATAATTGAAAACAATATCACTCTGAAAGGAGTTTGACAAACTCTGAAACCGTACATTCATTACGTAATACCCTATCACGTCCGATGTTAGTGAATTCTTCTTGCGGGAAAAAACGGCAACAAACTTTAACGCGTGAATAGATTTCCAACGTGTTTCTTAATTATACTGGGTTTTTCATTTGTGGAGAGGGCTATGCTCGGAGATTTCCTGCGAGATCGAATCAGAATGATGAAATTTGCAGGCAAACCAAAGTAACCGACATAGCCCGAAGAATTACCAAACTGAAGTGGTAATGGGCGGAATATCGCTCGTAGAACCGACAAACTAACAAGAACGATCTTGTGACGGTCGCAAGAAACCGCTGGATGCGGGTAGCGCAACACCGGCCATCGGGGAGATCCTTGGGGGAGGCTTTTGTCCAGCAATGTATGTTTTACGGTTGATTATGGTGATTAATAATTTTTCATAGTTGCATTACAATATAGTAACTTATTTCTTAACTTGGTGTGGAAACTCTGGGGCCTTGGGGACCCGAAGCGCGGCAATTTTTTAAAGAACTCTCGACGCGCCTCATAAAGTTGTCCGGTGACCAGAGGGCTGGTTCTTACCTTGGTCAAAGGATTAGCCTTGCGATCCAGCGCGGTAATGCTGCCAGCCTTCTGGGCACGTTACCCATGGGTAGCGATCTAAACTCAATATTTTATTTATAATATTGAGTTCATAAATATACAACGTAACAGGAAATTTTCATTTTGTATATATCTAGTAAATTTTTTTTTATTTAATTTTTTTTTTAATTGTAAATACATCCTAGTTGTAAATATATTATACTTATTTCTATGACCTTGTGACTCATATTATTTTGTTTTGTAGGTTACTAAGAAACCTACAGTAGAAAAATACAGTCCATGATACTTGCTAATAATGTAACATTCTATAGGTGAAAGATTTTTTAAAATCATTTTTAGTTTATCCATTACAAACCAACATAAATAAAAAAATATATATTTTTGCTTTATAATTATTATCGTAGATACCTATAAAAAGTCATAGCAACCGATCGGAATTGCAACCGATTAGTCATTTAATTTGCCATTTTTGCAACAAAAAGCTTACGACCGATGATTATTATACTACCTGTTAAAAAATACAAATTTTATGTTAACAAACAGATTTTTTAGTACAGGAAGCTTACACAGCAAAAATATCGTGTCTCCATGATGTATAATCGCGACATTTGTAGAGAGGTCACGCGCCATCCTTATGAAGGTAGCGCCGTCTGGTGTTACATTGCCGGAGTTACTCAACGTCGGGCTATCATGTGGATATCTTGTGTGGAGTGACCAGGAGTTTGAGGGTATTTTGGATTAAATTAAAAATATACTAGCTCTTCCGCCCCACGGTTTTACCCGTGTTCCTAGGATAAAAGTAGCCTATGCTACTCTCTGGTTCATAATCTATCTTTATGTCAAAAATCACGTCGATATGTTGCTTCATTGTTGTGTGAGAGAAGGACAAACACACTTTGACATTTATATTATCAAGCTAAGGAAGTTAGGATGATGAGGTTATGGTTACCAGATGACAGTTTATACCTCTTGTTTAGTGTTTGTGTGTCTAGCACAATAATCAGGCATTGTCTGGGCAAGCGTGCTACATGGCTTAGTTATAACTTTTTCTTGCATGGGATCAGTGGCCAGCCCATTTTAAATAATAAAAATGAATATTTTTACTAATATTACAAAAAAGAAAAAGTTTTAATTTATGAGTTTGTGTTTATGTGGAGAGAAATCTCCGTAAGTCCCGATCCGATTCTAAAAATTATTTCACTAATACGAGTAGAAAGTTGCATTATTATTAAATGTTATAGCCTAGTTTTCATCTCAGAAACGTGGAGATGAACGTAAAATTGCGAGGACGACGGCGAGACGATAATAAAATAAGGATAATAACATGAAGCATACTCTTACGATTTTTTGTCACATAATTCCAAATTATACTCTAATATTTTTTATTGTGTTATTAATAAATAAAAAAACTTTTTTTACACACAAAACTAAATGAATCAATATGAAGTACCTACCTAAAAAAATATCGATTAAATATGCAATAAGTTTTTAATCACTGCCAAAATCATAAATTCTATTATTATCCTTCACTTTTAAGAACCACATGGTCATACTAAACGAAATACTGCTTACTCGAATCGCTACAACTAAGCTCATTCAAGATCGAGTACATTCCTTTCAGTCTGACACCATAATGTTAGAACGGGACAGAAAACGTTTTGATACTATTTGTTAAGCTAAAATTGTATTACATTTTGTCAGAATGTTGCTGTTGGGATCATTTTGGGAAAGTACTATTTTGTACTGCCTAGAGCTGATGAATTCTTAGTATTCGTGCTTGGTATATAAAATAGAGATTTCTGTGTCTAGTTTCATATTACATGAATAGAGAGTGGTTTAGTCTTATTTAAATTATAATAATATGATGCTGTGCACAGCGGTTTCACCCGCGTTCCCGGAATAAAATAAATAAATAAATATCCTAGGAAATTTTTCACACACTATTATCCTGATCCCAAACTAAGCAGAGCTTGTACTATGGAAACCAGATAACTGATATACTACACACTCTAATTTTTTTTGTAAATACATACCTACTTATATTGATAATTACACCCAGACTCAGGACAAACAGACATGTTCATGCACACAAATGTTTGTCCTGGATGGAAATCGAAACCACGACCTGCGGCGCAATAGGTAGTGTCTTAACCAACTGCTCCAACTTGCCCGTCAATTCCGTTCCCGGAATAAAAAGTAACCTATTATTATATGTAATTATTATATTATTATTGTGTACGTTACGAATATATATTTATGTCCATGAAAATGCAAGATGCGTCACTCTACCTTTATGTGTCTTATATTATTATCACTTCAACAAAGCATATAAGAAAAGACGACGATTGCTCAGTGGTATTGTCGCCGGATGCCGTGTACTAAAGGTCCTCCTATCGAGGGAGGAGCTTGAGGTGAAGAAAAACGTTATGAGGAAACCATAGCATGGTAGGGTAGTGTTGAAATTAAGAAATTGAGGGTGGTGGACAATAAGCCAGGTACTACAAAGTACCTAATTATACATTAAATATTTTGAGCTGTTAACATATAAAAAAAATTACTCGAAGCGGCCGCTGCTGCCGAACGGCAAAGTTCCCAGAAAGCTGGCAGCGTTTTCTCATTGGATAACCATGCTAACGCGTTGACAGAAAAAGCTTTCAAAAATAGATTAAGAATCAATAATATCTTTAGGTACCCTACCATCAAAATCTGTCAATCAAATATTAAGTACCTATCCAAGGTAATTGAAATATAACGAGGTAAATTGGGTTTTGGAACAATTCAATAGTGAGTCAGGTATAAGGGTGCGACCGTACCCGGACCGCCCCCGTATACAATTGGTTCATAAATGTATTGAATTGACTAGGTTCCACTTGTAGACTGTATTTTAAGCTATCATAGAATTTAGTAAGAAATAACAAAAATATAATACTAAAATGTGAAAATATTTTTAATTTACTCATTACAGAGTATACGTGGTGATTTTGGGGTATTAGTAGGCCAAAAGAGTATAAATGTATTCCTTGCACAGGTCATGAAAACAGTAATTATTTTAGAGTAGAAAACAACACTTCCACACAATAAAAAAAAATAACAAAAATAGTTTAGCGTTACACTGCAATATAAGTCTAACTGAGTATCTCAATAGCTATTTCGCCTCATCACTACGTTTCGGTGTGAGTAAAGGCTTTTACCAGAGATTTATGCTAAAATTTGTGACTTTGTAATGGGAACTGAGCCTCCTATAGTTTTTTAGGATTATTGATAATATAAGCATGAACTAGGAAATTTGTGGTACAGTCAGCAAAATAAGTGAACCAAATTTACAAATCACCTGCGCACTAAAACTACCTTATTCATGATGTAGAAACTTATCTTTTAAAAATAAAAATAACTCCCCTCTTTCGGACACGGATATTTTCGATCGCAAGCGGCTCAGGACTCCGGCCATCATAGGTATATTTGCGGATTGAGCCAGACCTAATATAAGGTTTTATTTCGTTCATAACTAAACTCCTCCAATAAGTAAGTAATCTAAAAATCCAAAGGTTGAATCCTTTCACAAAAACTTCATTTGCAGCTATATTCACGTGGCTGTATCCGTGAAAAAACTCATTTCGTCTTAATCCCTGTATAAAGAAACTTTTCCGTTCGTATAGCACTAAGTCGTTGAGTAAAACTAAAATGTACTGAAACTAACTTTTTCGACTAAATTATTTATTATGCTTCAGAGTCCGCTTCCGCGCGAACGTTTTGTTTTACCGACTTTATTCTATTCTACGGTTTAAAAATATATTTTCTGCGTCCGTTTTATTTATAAATCAAATAAAAAATGTACAATCAGCCTTTGTTTGTTAACAATTAAGTTAAAATCTACGAACAATCGTTTATGTGAGTATATATTTTGTTATTTATAGTTTAAAATTTGATATTAATTTTCTGTTGTATGTTTTAGAGTTCTGTACCCAAATGGTCCCAGCGAAACCCTATTACTAAACCTCCGCTGTCCGCCCGTCCGTCCATTCATGCCCACGGGATGTACCTATCTCATGAACCATAATAAGTTGACATTTGAAATTTTCATAGAATGTGTATTTCTGTTGCCGTTTTAACAACAAATAATTAAAATAAAATAATACACAATGGTACTGAACCCTTCGAGTCGTGACCAATTTTTCAATTAGAAACACCTACACCTTACAATTCTTATTTCTTTTAGCTCTAATATATTTCTGACCGTGTCTAATTAGTTTACGTGAAAATGATTCTTCAGCGTCAGTAAATAAAGTCATACGACCATGCCACGACCATTACGAATTAGTGCCAATTTAAGAAACCTTTGACAATATTCTTTTTATACTATGTTTTGACCTGTATTTGACTATAATCTCACCGTGGTCAGTCATGATGTGGTCGATGGTGTTAAGCACACAAAGCCTAGAAGAAAACTGGCTATAAGTGCAGCTGTCGGAACACACCGAAAGATGCTTCGCGTAGTAGTCAACTACAAAACTTTTGATATTAAAAATCAAAAAATACTTAAACTAAAAATAGCATTTTTCGATTAGCAGACAAGCTTATGGCACGCCTGATGGTAAGCTTTTACAGTAAGTAGCCTACATAAACTTGCAATACGAGGCGAGATAATATAAATAACTAGACGTTATTGAACCTGCAAAATGTCTTCACACCCTTCATATGATAGCAGCTTAGTTTTGACTTGATTATCGTCTTTTATAAAGCATTTTCTCTTTATAGAAAAATATTAATTAGCATTGCCAAGAACCAATTTGGGTGTAAGTAAACAAACGGATGAGACCCTACAAACAAAGCGATGAAACTAAACTCGTACCGTAGCCCGCATTCGTTAACAAATAGAAAAGTTTTGTATTTTACACGAGTTTACAAGACCGGTATTGTATTACATTGTAAACAAAGATACGTTTAATTTGAAGAAATATCCGTTTTCTAGTTTTTTTTCCAGCGTCCTAGTGTTTCTGAGGGATTTAATTTTTACCAGGATACTAAGTACCTATTCTGTTATAATGCAAAATGTGATCTTATGTGTTTAATTTCATTAAAATTTGTAAACTTATTTCAATAGGATCGAATAAAAAACTTAGAAATTAAAAAAAAAAATTTTTTTTTAATCACCGTATTATAAATTGCCTAATTGAGTGCTCTGGGGACCAAAAGGCTGGCTCGTACCTCAGCCAGAGAATAAACCATTCAGCGAGGTAACGTAGCCAGCGTGTTGGGTACCCAGCGATCTAAATTCTGTGTTATAATTTATAAAATTTAACTTATCAGATAATTTTAATTTTAGAACTATCGTAAATAGTTTAGTTAAGTTATATGTATTAGAGTTTATGTTAGTTTTTATGACATAGTGTTCATCTAAAGCCGTTCATTAAATTTTACGTCAAAAAATTTACAAACATCCATAAACTTTAGTATTTATAATGTTAGTTAGATTTAACGGAAAAATAAACACAGTATAATCAAATGAAGGCACGAGATGTCCTCAGAGACTAGCGGTCTCAGGTAATCTGTACATAACCTAGTGGAAACCCAAGCAAAGCATTAAGGCGCACCACTTACGTCCGATCAATTATTCACACTGCTGTAAACTGAGAATCACTGATATGTAAGCACATCGCCTTATGTAAACAGCTGAGTAACATTCGGGATTATAGCCGAGTGAGTTTATTGTTAGTCTTTTATGTTGAGATTTTTAGACGACTGATTCTTTTGTGATTTTCCTTTGTGATTTTTTACTGGGTTGATAATTCTGTCAGTAAGTAAGTAGACTTTTAATGCAACTGAACAATCTTACAATCTTTACATAGTATTATAACTAAAATTAAAAATATAAAGAAACCCCCGATACTTACTAGTAAATTGGTGATAATTTCCAAACGGCTGAACAGATTTTCATGAAACATGGCTAAGAAAACTCGGGATAAAATTATCTATGACATAAAAAAAACTAAACGAAAATCAGTTCATCCGTTTAGGAGCTACGTTACCACAGACAGATACACAGACAGACACGTTAAACTTATAACACCCCCCTCTTTTTGCGTTTCCGCTGTCTGTTCGCTTAGACCTTTTAAACTACCCAACAGATTAGAATGCAGTTTTCAGCAATAGATAGAGTAATTCAAAATGAAAGGTTTATATGTATAATACATACATATTATAGTACAGAAAATCCGAGAAAAGACGTGCGAAGCCGGAGCGGGTCGCTAGTTATGAATATAAAACCGAAACATTGTTTTTCATCATAAATAAAACCACAATGAGAAACAAAACACGATCTATAAAATTGCATATTATTTTATCAACAAACAATCACTGGCCCAATTTACAATACATCCATTACTAATGTAAATAATCAAGTGAATTGATTGATAAATATACGGCTGAAACCAAATAGCCCCATTATTGGGGCTAGTAATACAAATGGCTATCAATGACAGAGTATTATGGAGTGAGCTTTTTCTTTATTACGTAGCTTCCTGATATATGGTCGTATTAAGGATATATTGGGGATTAAATAGTGGTATTAGGGTGGAAAGTCGTTCAGGTGTAGGGTCAGATGATGTTTCATTTGATATTTTATGTAGCAATAAGTGATAATATTTCTAGACAGTATTCCCATCTGACCTAGGGGGTGTGTGTCTAGACACGATGGCTGTTCCCCTTTCACGTGGCGTTTTTCGGTACCTAGCTGGAATTAAATGTAATTTGCTTGAAAAGTTTTTTTTTTGTAATCTCTATTAAAAAATTACGTATGGAGTAGTATTTTAGTTGCAATAAGTTTACATAACTTGTTACAGAATTTCAAATATATTTTTTAAAACTAAGTAACTAAGTACGTGTATTTCTATCTCGTGCGACTCTAAAAATCTAATTAATTTATGTCCAAAAAAATCCTCTACTGGAGTGAGATGGTATACCTCCCTTGCCTAGCCCCCACTCAACCCTATCGTGCGGCCCAATTTTAATGCATCCTTTATCTTTTGAATTTTTATGTTTCAAGTAGAAAAGCATGTTCATTAAATGCGGAATCAAAACCTCGAAATATAAAAAGAAATAATTGAAACATTCTCGCGAAATACGAAACCAAAAATGGTTATCACAGATAAGAAAACAAAACGGAAACAAGTAGAACTTAATCAATCAAACTTAGGAAGGACCATTTTCCGGATGAATGGATTTTAATACGTACCTATTTACTTTTAGATAAAGATTTCATTTGAATCTGTTAAGCTTTTCAGTTATACGTAGGTACAGGGTGTTACTTTATGACTTAAGTTTATTTAAATGGACCAAAATTTCTAATAGGAAGCTACATTATTCCAAATGCTATAAATTTTTTATTCCAGGACCACTGGTGAAACGACAGTCTAAAAATAAATAAATAATAATTGTTTTTTTTTTCAAGTCCAACATTGATAAGGCATTTTCTGGACTAGTATGGCACATGCCATTGTCTCGTCGTAGCTCTTCCAAGGTCAGTCCATGGGCTAAGCGTAAGTGCATAATTTTTTCCAAAATAGTGAGCTCCCGATTATCTCTGGTGATGATGGATCTTTAATCACGCGCAGGCAAACTTCTTTGGCAGTGGTAATTTTGCGCGATGTTCCTCAACAATCTTCTTTTTACACTTAAAGCTGAAGAGTTTATTTGTTTGTTTGTTAGCTTTCTGGTCCGATTTGAAAAAATCTTTCACTAATAGGAAGCTACATTATTTTTCAAAGTTAAAGGCTACTTTTTATCCCGGGAACGCGAGTGAAACTGTAGGGTCTAATAAAAATATTAAGTACATTATAAAAATAGAGCACACTGTATACAACAAAAAGTAATCTTTTCCCAATGATTTGTTTTGTACAGTTTACCAAATTGAAATCGCACAAGTTTAATGGGAGTTAAATCCCATTGTTATTTTGTGAGTTATATTTATTTTATCTCGAAACACGTGTTTGTTACGCCCTTTGCCATTTTCCGTTTGAGCTTTAATAAAATAAAAAAAAGTCGCAATATGTCGCGAAAAAACTTTTTTAAAATGTATTTCTTTTTTATTACATTGTAGTGTAGAAAGAGAGACTACGAGAGTGTCAAAAACTCTTTTTTACACAAATTAATTCCCAATGATAACAAATTAAATTTACATAGGAATACCTATTTTAATGGCTTTTCTTTACATTGCGTACAGTTGGGACGTATTCTGCCCACGTCCAGAATTTCACCCTCGAATTAATTGTAACCCTTTACCCTCGTTAGCTATACGAAAAGAATGCTCATTTGTGCCCGATTGTACTTTGTTGGTATTTTGTGAAATAATTTGTATTACAGAGGATTTAATTTGTTAATGCTTAAATCGTAATTTTTAACAAGACCGCTGTTGTGGATATTTGGAAGCTGTGAGAGTCATATTTAATATTTTTTTATACAATCATACATGAAAATATCGTCAATTTATCATCTGATTTTTTTTGTGATTTCGTTGTCGCAAGTTTATCACGGCAAACCATAAAGCTTAGACTCACAAACTCGCGACTACAGTTATCGTTTTAGGGCTGATATTTCAATAGGTAGGTAAGCGATACCTAGTAGCAAATTAGAACAAATCTTTTAATTCCAAAGTATACATAGTCATTGAAAAATTCTACCTTAGTGACAGTAAATTTAAATGTTCGTAATCTAGGTACTAAATTAATCAAGAAAAATAAAATTTAAACAAATATTAGTTCTCTTCACATAAAATTAAGTTTATGACAATCTTTTTTTAAAGCAAACATTTAGCTCGTTTCATTAAGTTTCAAGATACATTTGAAATAAGCTAAGTGAGTCTATATTAGAAACACTGAGACAGTTAAGGGCTGGAAAATGTACTTTTCATTGGGCTATTAAAACGCCTGCCGAGTTCCGAAGAGTTAGCGAGTGAAGTGCTAAACAAAACAACACGTAGGCTCCAATTACAATGAATGTAGCGAGCCCAAACCAAACAGTGCCACTGACATTAAAAACAATGGCTTCGAACATTAGCAGGATGTATGTCACACCGTAGTGAGCCTCAATATATAATTTACTACTCAAAGTCTCTATTTTCTTAGGAATGCTTTTGTTTCAAATATATTTTATAGACTCAAACAATAAAATTGCCATGTTATTAGTAAATATTTTACTGGTTATCATTCCATGCTAGTAACTACCAAATGTGAATAAACAAACAGACCTAGATATAGTACTATACATAATATTAATATTAGGTGTTGTATTTATGCGTTATATATTATTATGTTTTGTTAGTAATAATATCCCGATACAATAACTCAATTATTATCATAAATTTTTACCTACGCCTAATTGATTACCATAGCTTATAGGCACTTGCAACACCAGGATTATAGGTTATTTATTACCCGGGTATCACTCAGGCGTTATAGATATTTCCCCCCTCCTCTATGAGCTCTGGCCAAATTACTAACGTGGAACAACTCTTTGAGTAAAAAAACGCTATGCTCCAACTCACTTAATATATTATTTATTTCTTATGTCAACAGGTTGACAAGCAGGCAGACTTTCCACCTGATGGTAAGTGGTCACCACCGCCTATGGACATTCGCAATACTAAGGCGATTGCCGATGTGTTGCCAACCTTGAAGAGCTATTTTCACGCCCCTTTTGAAGATTTTGTTATTTACTATTACACTACGGTGTAACAGTAGGAATTAGTTAGCGTAAGATACCGGAAAATACAACAGTTGTAACGCAGACTGTAATTACACACAACGATAGTTGTAACAAGGGTATGCACATTGAATGCTAAGTGATCGCCGCTAGGGGGCGTCACACGTGGAATAACAAAATTTTAAGTACCTACTGTCTTCGCGCGCATATCTGCCTAAATATGGCTATTGAAATTTCAGCATGCTTGGCATGATTTGATTTATATTTTGGAGGGATTGTATTGTCATTGTCTACTAATAAAAAAACTACTACAACTGTCTATTAAATTGAAATGGGTTTATATGCTTAGTGCTTACCACTATCGGCCACATCATCACTGACCACGGTGAGAGTAATAGGGTTCCATTGGCATTCTTTGGGTACGGAACCTTAAAAATACGATTAAGTTTTATTAATATTCTACCAAAAATTAGTTATAGAACATATAAACTGTGAACCATAGACTTAGAAAAAACTTATAGACACGCTGACTTTGAAGATTCGAACGACGCTACCCAATGATGCCAGTTTTCTTGTAAATATAAGACACACGCACAAAATACACACCAAAATATTTTTGACATTCGCGTAGTATTTTGTTTTATAGGTAGTCGCACACAGAACAGACATACGCGTATACGTACGAAATATATTGGTGTCGATTCTATTGTTTACGAACTTAACTAATATTAGACAAGTCACCTCTCTTTCAAGTTAACCTTATTGAAAAAGGACAGAACATTTTTAATGCTGTCAGTTTAATCCATGCCGTCGTAATGTACGGGTAAATAGTCGTGACCAATAAAGATCGCGCTTAAATTCACGTTGAAATATGTGATCGGATTAAACTGACAGGCCTAAAATATCTTGCATCCCTTTCTTATATTTACTATTAGAAAGAGATATAGTGAGATTAAATTTATTTAGTTCGTAAACAACAGAATCGGCACCATTGTGCGTAATTTTTGACAAGGGGCGACTCCATCCAGTCTATTTCTACATTCGTGCTGTGAACATATAAATTTTCTTACTCTAAAGTTTAACGATTACATTATATACTCGGATAGTAAAACGTCTTGTAGTAGAATATCCGACAACTAGGAATGTTACATTACAACTTGAAGTAGTAAGAGCTAAGCTGAACATAAAACTGGCGGTTTTAATAAGGTGTTTAAGACTTGAGTCAGACAGTCCATGGAGTTAACCAGGCTTTTAATGAGTAAACTAGGTTTTAATATCTGTATTTTGCTTTCAAGGCTACTATCTGTTTATTAATCTATACTAATAATAAGATACAAATAATAAAAGCTGAAGAGTTTGTTTGTTTGTACGCGCTAATCTCCGTAGTCACTGGTCCGATTTGAAAAATTCTTTCACTAATAGGAAGCTACATTATCCTCGAAGATTATAGGCTACTTCATCCTGGGAACGTGAGTGAAACCGCGGGGAACAGCTAGTAATATTATTAATGTGAAAGGAACTCTGTTTGTTACTCGCCTTTCACACCTGAACCGCTTCACCGATCGCGATGAAATTTGGCATGCAGATAGCCTTTGATATAGAAAAGGACATAGGATACTTTTTATGCCGGGAACGCGGGTGAAACCACGGGGGACAGCTAGTATACCATATAGGCGACGGTAGAGACTTATCATCAAGTTACTTCAAGTGGGAGAAAAAAACGTTCATGTCTGTCTTTCTCATAAAAGCAGCAGTATGTTGATATAAACCTACCGACATATTGCAATTAAAGTACCGACGTATCAACCCTACCCCTATCTCAGTACGACTTTGCACCGAGAGAACAGTTAATTAAAGGCTGTCACAAATCTTCAAGTGTGTCACTTAACGCAGAATGAGCAAAAGGCGGTTCCGTCGGAGGCGAGTGACAACCCTACGAGAGGCAATTAGATTGAGGGTAGTCGGAAATTAAGGTGAGATTTCTGAGATTTTGTCGTGAGTATAAATTTGCTTTTATATAAAATTAGTTTCCACCACGCTACTTCACTCGCATTCCTGAGGAATCTTATGCTTTTTTAGGCATTAAAAAAGTGTAAATCAATCAATATTATATTTTATAATAGGGTACAGTACCTATGACACAACTTAGATGAAGCATCGGCAAAATTCGTAAAATCGAACATTTTCCAAAAAGAGAGCGCCTACAACATTACCCATGTTTTTTAGTACTTTAGGCGAAAATGATCTTGTTGAACGTTGAATGGCGCGATAATTAATGATTTTTATTAGTTGTGTAAATCGGAAGTGAAGTGAACGAAAACGATTTCCCGATGCTACATCTAAGTTGTGTCATACTGTATGTAGATCATACCAAGTTTTTTCTTAATCTGTTCAGTTGTTGATGAGTGATTGACAATCAAATTATGAAACGGCAGTCATATTTATGCATAAGTCATTTGACAGTCCATACGATTGAATTGTCAAATGACTATCTATTTAGTGGCGTTTCAGTTATATGTACCAATGGCTATGAGTTACAAACATCCAAACTTTCAAATTTATAAAATTAAACGAGATAGTGAGATGAGATGGCAACATCTGGTCATCATTTCCCTGCCCTGTTCCCAATCATTAGGGGTGTGCGCAATGTGTACTCTTCTTCCATTCAACCTTTCTATCCGTTTTATCAAGTTAAGGTGGAGGCTTCGGTTGGAGCGTTAAATTCAAATTTTATCACGGTTTTTGCTAATTGCAGCTCAGTTATATGTCGTAAGTTATCAAAATCTTATTTGCGACAAGAATGGTAGTATATTTACTGATTAATAACAAAATAAATCACCAACATATTCCTCCCAGGTATATTACTGACATACACGATTATTTCATGAAAATGTTACTAAAACGTGATAAAATTTGAATTTCGCGCTCCAACCGACACCTCCACCTTAATATAAAATTAAAAACTACTGTGTATAAATTTTCAACAATATTATTTACTCACAAGATCGTCGGACCACCTTGAGGGGGCCTGCCCACGCTACGTCTTCCGGTTGGTGGTCGCCACTCGAGAATCTTTCTGCCCCAACTATTCTATTTTCCCACTGTGACAGTTAAATATATTAGGTACCCAAATTATGGTAAACACCTAATACTACAATATTTTTTTTTTATACTACTAAGGTAGCAAGCAAGCATACGGCCCATCTGATGGTAAGTGGTTACCGTCGCCTATCGCCATTTGCAATACCAGAGATATTGCCAATGTGTTGCAGACCTGTTACAATGCCGAGAAGGCAAACTGGCTCTCAAGTGCAATTGCCGGAACACATCGGCGGGTGCTTGGCGACAAATTTTCAACTTGAGGGTGGTAGCCAGCCATAGGGTACAAAGTACCCTACCACCGTGCTATGGTTTCCTCACGATGTTTTCCTTCACCGAAAGCTCAAGCTCATTGTATGATTCGAACCCACGACCTTCGTCGCGGCATCTGACGTGACTACTACTGAGCTATCATCGCTTTAAACAATGTTTACCTACTAGCTAGAGTATACAAAAATGGTGTGGTAAGTAAATCATGACATACATTAAACGCCATTAGGCTTAAATGCGATCAGTTAATAAAGTCTATTTTCCAATAGGTAAATATCGCATCAGTGACATCCTCTCACACCGTTACATTAAAATTTCCTCCATCTTCAACTGAAAATGTTCATATACATTAAATGACTAAGAGGCTGGCTGCTACATTGGACAAAGGATAAGCCATGCTATTCAACGAGGCAATGAGGCAGCCTTCTGGGCGCTCTACCAGTGGGGAGCAATAAGAACTATTTTTTTAATTTTTAAAATTGTATGTTAGTTAATGTTTTTTTTCTATTTAATTAGATTTAATAATACATAGAATTTAATAATTAGATTTTATAAATAGATAATTATAGTACCGTCTATCATTCTGCCCCGTGGTTTTACCCGTGATCTCTTATTGTTTCCAAAAGGCCTTGTTACCTGTGTAAATTATAATTCCTAGTTGTTTCTCGATTTCACCTACGTTACCGGGATATAAACAATCCTATCTCTCAAGTTAGACCTAGCACATTTACAAAGCTTTATTAGAAACGTTTGTGATTCAGAGATTAGTATGAACGAACGAAAATATTTATAATAGCGCAAATCTTTTTTATCATAGTAATGAGTATGATACGATGATGGTGTGACAAGAGGCCATCGAAATCCGGGTCAGGCATCGATCAATTGTTGTATACGTAGTTTCCGACCTTTGTCACAGCATTTCATTTGAGTCCACTTAGTCCCCAATTTCGGCGAAATTTTTCCGTGAATATGCAATCTCGTGTTCTATTTAGTTTTTGGGTTTAATGGGACGACAAAATTATTAGGCTAAAATATTTTCATATTGATGTAAACTGGAATATCTTTAAGAAAAATCTGTAATCTGGAAAAAGGCTATATTATTATAAGGATACTAGGCAAAACTACTTACTCCAGAGCTAATTTATATAAAACTAGCTGTCCCTCGCGGTTTCAGCCACGTTCCCGGGATAAAAAGTAATCCATGTCCTTTTCCATATCTGCGTGCCAAATTTCATTGCAATTGGTTCAGTGGTTTAGGCGTA
Organism: Tethea ocularis; assembly: GCA_963555595.1. Taxonomy (NCBI): domain Eukaryota; kingdom Metazoa; phylum Arthropoda; class Insecta; order Lepidoptera; family Drepanidae; genus Tethea; species Tethea ocularis. The sequence continues at coordinate 2,484,544 of OY741973.1, read as the reverse complement.
AAAAGGTATCAAACATACAAATAAACAGAGTTACTTTCGCATTTATAATATTAAGTATAGATAAATTACTTATAATTTTTATCAGTATATGAAATCATTGATCAAGGAATGGATAATCTACGTACTTTCAACTCTATTGAGCTTTTTTGACTAACTAGTTAATATACCTATCTCCATGATAATTTTATGGTCAAAACCTCAAATTATGAGTATCGTAAGATTGATCTTTTGTGAAATTAGAATTCCAAATAAAAGTTGTATACATGAGTATACATGAGTTATATATTTTAGGTAGGTAATATGTATATTGGATCCAATATGTATATTGGATTAATAAAACTACCCAAATAGAGTAGTTTTATTAAAACCATTTTGTTAATAATTGTTAAAAAGTACGATAATAAAAATTCTGTATATCTGAAACTGACACTTATTTGTACAACCAAAATGCAATTTAAAGATGCAATAGCATAATTAAAAGCAATTTCAGCTAAGGCTGGATCTGACATCTCGATTTGCATCGTTGACGCGGTAGAGGAACAAGCTAAAGGTCGATTTATACTGCAACGATACGATTTTAAAAATAATATAAAAGTACAAAACTTTTTTAATTTGTATGTATATATATTTTATTTTAAGTAAGTTAATATATGTAGATATTACGTTATTATAGTATGGAATAAAAATAATAAATTCCAAAAAAATAAGTACAATACTCATGAGTAATTTAAAGGGCAGCAACAAAAACATTTCTTATTCATACCGAGCCCTATGAATAAGAACTGTATTGCAATAATTCCAATTTTTTTTTTCGAAAATGAGAAAATATTAAGACTGTGCAATTTCAAAACCTAGCAAAGGATGTTCTTGAAAAAAGAACGGGTCTTTGCATTTTGCATCTTGATAGATGCTGACGATATTTTAAGCCATAGAATGACAATGTCAAACTCCCTAAAAATGGCTAAATATCATCTTGGTGTAACCTAGCAAGTCCACATTGATTTCAAGTCGCATTGGCAATTTCAAAACCTAGCAAGTGCATGTCCCTTTGCTAGATTTTAAAATTATAAACAGGGTCGGTTTTTAACGTGTAATATTATAAATGTACATGTAAATTAAAAAATGAATACTACGAGTACGTAATTTTACAGATCTATCTTTCTATCGCTAATGAAATAATTTCGTTACAATACCGTATCGTTCTCGTCTCGCATCAATACGAACGGACCTTAACTCCAATTTATATCTCCTCTCAGCTTACTTATTAATCTGTCGGGTAAGCTCTTTGACGGAGATAACTACAACTCGGTGTTCTATTGAGGTTTCTTTGTATCTATTTCATTAGCCTTTGTTTATCTACAATACATAGTATAAAATGATGTCGCTTCCGCTGTATGTTCGCTTAGATTTTTTAAACTAAGTTCTCAACGGATTTTAATGCAGTTTTAAGCAACAGATATAGTGTGATTCAAGAAGAAGGTTTATATGTTTAATACATGCATATTATAGTACAGAAAAGCCGAGAAATTCAAAGAAATAGGTAAATAATACAATCTAAGTTAACGATATAGGGGTTTTACTTAAAAACGCTTTTTAGCATACTAATTAAATGGTCACCTAGACCCGCTACAATGCCAAGAAGGCAATTGGCTCTCAAGTGTGAACCCACAACCCAGGCTGACCCATCACTGAGCTATCATCGCCTTAAAAGAAGGTTGTGAAAAGATTTTGACACGGTGCAAGTGTCCCCGGAGTTGCAAGCGTCTATAGGCGACAGTAACCGCTTGCCATCAGGAGGACAGTCTATTTTGCTAATAGGTAGGTATATACTTAACTTTTATTTTATTTTATTTATTTATTTACTTAGCTTTCCAAACTGGACTGCTTATTTCTAATAGAAATTTCTTCCTGCAGCCCTGCAACTGGAAAAGAAAAGTATTGTAATTCTACTACTACTACTAGTTTAACGACTATGAATTCAATTTCCTCCACTGAACTCCTACAAATTCAAACAGAACTAAACAAAATAAAGTTCCGATTATATTTCAGTGCTGTAAAATACATAAATACGTAAGGCACCATGAAACTTTCCGCTAAGTATAGCGAAAAAACAAACTTCTCACTTTTTCAACTATTCGATCATAAATAAAGCTTAATTTAAAAGGCATCGAATGTACATAAATAATTGTGTATTCTGTACATAAAGAATTGCGTAGCATGTAACCCACCTGTTGTGGTGATAAAGAGTTAGCGGAGAGCGGAGCGATTTTGAATGATGTTACCTTTTTCAGCTTGAGAAAGCTTTGGATTCCATCGCTAATGAGGCTATATTGGCTCTAAATTCTCGTTACTATTATAAATGGTGTGTTTGTTGGTTTTTCTTTCTTGCATGCAGTGATTAAGCAGATTTTTTTGCAAATAAATAATTAGTTAAAATGAATCTTTCCCTTGGTATAGATAAAATAGATTAAACATATAGTTTACGTGCTAGATAAAATTATTACAGTTACCTACTTAATTACTTTATTAAAAATCTTTTTACTAGGTATTATAAAAACAAAGCCCATATTTTTATTTATTTTAGGGACAAAAATAGCTACAAAATAGAGAAATAGAAATAATAATTTATAAAATAGTAAATATTGCAGCCAATTGTATCATGACTGAGTCATGTTTTCGTCACAGATTAATCACCATCTTTAATTCGTTTACCACCCTCCTCCGTAACTCACAACAATATTATTATAAATGTTGGACATTTGGCAATGTGGTAATAAGTACCAAAGTTACTCCGTATATTATCGCCCCTCTGAAGTAGAATAAACGCTTTTTGCCCATCACTATGTGTACACCCTTAGAGTGTTTATTTCTCAAATATACGTGACTGTACATATTTTGCGTTTTTGTATTTTTTTTAATTTTTGGTATTTTATTATGCCTATTTTGGAATATAACATTTTTTTAATGATACAGCTATTTTGGAATATTATATATTTTTGAAATGAAAATATGTAAGATTTATTAGTGTTATGAAACTGTTATAGCGCCAATATAAATATACATTCTGTGAAAATTTCAACTGTCTACCTATTACGGTTCTTGAGATATAGTCCGCTGACAGATGAACGGACGGGCGGACGGACAGCGGAGGCTTAGTAATAGAGTTCCGTTGGCACCTTTTGGGTATGAATATTGGTATGACTTTCTTTCACGCAACAACGCGTAGCAAACAGATAAGGTGATTTTTTAACAAATATACGAGTAGGTAGTTTATTTAGAGAGAGTTATGGTGCAAAAAAGTAACATAAGCTACTGTAGCAAAAGGTAGTGGTGTCGATTCTGTTGTTTACGAACTTAACTAATATTAGACAAGTTACCTCTCTTTCAAGTTAACCTTATTGAAAAAAGACAGAACATTTTTAATGCTGTCAGTTTAATCCATGCCGTCGTAATGTACGGGTAAATAGTCGTGACCAATAAAGATAGCGCTTAAATTCACGTTGAAATATGTGATCGGATTAAACTGACAGGACTAAAATATCTTGCATCCCTTTCTTATATTTACTATTAGAAAGAGATATAGTGAGATTACATTTATTTAGTTCGTAAACAACAGAATCGGCACCAGTGTATAATATTAAATAATTCAATTGGTCACTTCCCGTCTATCTGTCCCTATGTATGCAGATGTTTAAAACTACGCAACGGATTTTGATGCAATTTATTTTGTAGATAGAGTGATTCAAGAGGAAGTTTATATGTATAATACATGCATAATATAGCAGAAAAAAACTGAGAAAAGCCGGGCGAAGCCGAGGTGGGTCGCTAGTATGTTATATTCAACATCTAGAATTACTTATATGTGTAAGTGTAGTGCAAGCCGGGAGGCACCACGTGGTAAATGTCAGGGAAATGTCACGTACTTGTGAACAGATGGTCATAGGGGTGCCACCCATGTACCCTACTACTTATGGGGCTATTTATATACAAGGTATAAGAAAACAACTCCCGAAAACAGAACCAGTGGGTTCGAATACCGTATAGAACACGCATCGAATAAAAACAATATTGAACATCATCGTAATTATTATGTATTTGTTAAATGTTTCTATTTTTATAGAGCAACCAATTTATAGTTTATTCTATTTGAAAATGAACTTTAAGTGGTACAAAGTAAAGCGCTTTCTCGTTCAAATATAGGTATACATACCTACCGAATATGATTGCTTGAAGTTTTTAAAGACGCTATGTTTTTAATTGATAATAAAAAAAAAAGATTTATGAATCAGTCTTTCGTTGTCTTTTAATTTATAACAATGCATACCTACGTAGCTTAGATGAATGTGGCCGAAAGTAATAAGCACAAAACTTAGAAGGGCTTGATTCTCAAGTGAAGCTACTGGTAAGTAATCACCGGTACATTTTTAACATTAAGGTTAAAAATGTACCGGTGATTACTTACAAGATGGCTACTACAAATTAAATACTCTTGTACCTAAAATCTCAACTATAGCATTATAGTTCAGATGTTTTTTTTTCGCTGAAAGTGTAAGTAAAGATTGTCTATGGTATTTGATATTACATTACGGTGTTTGAAGTCTTTGGCGCTTTTTGACGTCATAACTAACCTATTATTAACAAATTTTAATAAAAAGATTAGTTCAAATTATCAATTGATTAAACTAAAAAAAATAATTTTAGGTACTACTATCCCCAGGGCACTTAATCAAAGTTGCCCCACTTTGCCCCAAAGCGGAGCAGACCTATCTTTGTACCTCGTTAAATATAATGACAAGGGTACTAGACCATAGGGGCTAAAGTTGTAATTAAGTCCGTTTACTTAGTTAAAGTTTACACACTATTTATAAATTTATAATTGAGTAAATAGGGTTATGTGACACAGAACTGGGTCAAAGAAAATTAGCTATACCTACGTAGCTTTTCCATATTTTTAGTGGTTTTCTAAAATGCACTTGGCTACATATAACTTCTACCCTACACATACGCCAGATACATCATTATTTCTAGGATTGTTTGTATAGACAGTGACTTAAATATAATGCTTACTTGAAAAATTCTTAAAAACAGAATTAATTAAATAATTTAAACCTCTTTCGCATTCGTAATTTCTCTTTCAGATACTCAGTTTGTAAAATAGCATGAGTCTTGTCACAGTAGCCACAGTGATACGAAAATGAGTTTTATCTCTTTGCAATAAAGTTAATTTGTTTAATCTTTGATTTAGAAAAATATGTAGATGAGCCTTATTGAAATGTCATATTTGTTAATTTTCTATTGCAATTTGCTACGGCTACTGTCACAGGACTCACGCTATATTTTACAAACTATAAGTTTAACATTTTAGTCTTAACGATATTTTTTTTAAAGCTGGTTTGTCTACAACATAAAGGAACCCTCTGTATTAAATTTCAGGTTAAAATCCAATGGCTTAGGCTAGGCATTGATGAGTCAGACAGTGAGTGACTCAGAACAGATGATCAGAAGCAGCGGCCGTCTTGAGGAAATTTTCTATCTGTAGAATGTATTTTCTTTATTTGTTGTGAGGCTTTTTAATCGGCAAAGAATATAAGCTTCGATACGCTTCCCGTCTGTCTGTCCCTATGAATGCTTAGTTCTTTAAAACTACGCAACGGATTATAATGCGGTTATTTTTAATAGTTAGAGTGATTCAAGAGGAAGGTTTATATGTATATACATACATACTATTATACATAAAAGCCGAGGAATTCAAAGATTTGTACAACTTTGCGAAGCTGGGGCGGGTCGCTAGTAAAATTTATTTTGCACTTATGAAATTATGATAAAATCTTAGCTACAAATCGCCTGTAATGAAACAACGAGCATATTACTAATACTTCGCATTCCATGTACTACTAAAAGGCCATTAAAACGATAACACTACTAAAAGATTATACTAATCACCACCATTTTGCCGTACTTAGACGTCGTTGCCCACATTCGCGGCTAAAATGTAGTAGAATGTTGTAAAATTTAATATTTGATGGCATGCTTAAGTATAGGGTAGTTATCCCTTCCTTTATGCTAACTAAAACGGATTGGATTATTTAAGAAATGGATACTTAAGTTTTATTTAATGAGTTCCGCTAGTTTTTGTATGGAAATTCTTATCGACGGCGGAACTTTTGAGTCGATTCCGCCGTACTTTAATATTACGTCCGTTCGTTTAATAAACATTCTGAAATGTACATGCTCCTTGTTATTTTCATATATTTGAATTATTTTCAACATTAAAATGAATCGAATTTAATTCTTCTAATATTATAAATATGAAACTGACTCAATCACGTAACAGCGACTGAACCGATTTAGATAAAACTTGGCACATAGATAAATATCATACATAAGGAAATAATATATAGGTGGATAATATATATTTATTCCGGGAGAACGTAAGATCGCTTGGCAATACGGGTGAAACCAGTAAATAATACCTACATTATCTATCACCTTTAAATACATAGATATGAATCAAACTGGATTTTTGATTCCATTTTATTTTTCCATATATTAGGTACTTATTTGATCAAAAACACACGCAAATCAATTTTGTCCAATCTATACCTATTTATATAAAAGAAGAAACTGACTGACTGACTCACTCACTGACTGATCTATCAACGCACAGCCCAAACAACTGGACGGATCGAGCCGAAATTTGGAATACAGATACCTATTATGGCATAGGCATCCGATAAGAAAGGATTTTTGATAATTCAACCCCTAAGGGGGCAAAATTGGGGATCCGCGGGGCGGAAAGTTATTTTCCGCATAAAAACATGGTTGAATAGGGAGTCTCTCTTTACTAAAACCGCCTTACTTCCACCCATCGGTATTATTCCAACCACGAATAGAGTTTCGTCGACAAATCTAAATGGGTGTAAGGTTAGAATTAAAATTCCGTATGCGAGGCATTTACCTATTGTCTACACAAAATATACTTTAATTATGTTGGCTGCCCTACTCTTTTGAGGATGGTGTGAACTAGAAGATATAGCGGTATTTCCGTTCGTAATTCAACATCATCATCATAATTTCAGCCAAAAGACTTCCACTGTTGGACAAAGGCCTCCCCTAAGTATCTCCACGATGGCCGGTTTTGCGCTACCCGTATCCCGTGACCCTCACAAGATCGTCGATCCACCTTGTAGGGGGTTGCCCACGCTGCGTCTTCCGGTTCGTGGTCACCACTCGAGAACCTTTCTGCCCCAGCGGCCGTCGGTTCTACGAGCGATGTGCCACACCCACTGCCACCTCAGTTTGGCAATTCTTCGGGCTATTTTGGTTCGCTTGCGGATCTCATAATTTCTGATGTTGTTCGTAATATATTTGTGTTAAAAATATTTTCATATTTTTTTATTCTTGTAATTTTATTATTGTAGTTAACTTGTGTTTTATAGGTCTTTTTTGGATTAAAACACAAGTTTTCTTAAGCCCATTCATCAAATAGCATATTGACAGATGTCTATAAAAAGACGAATAATTCATAATACATACTTAGCACCATTATCACAGAGTCCATTATGCGTCAATTTCATAACTTAACCCAAAACGGGTGTGTAAACGTAAAACACGTCCATTTAAGTACACAGGACAATACTGGCGTATTTCTCTTTGGATGTTCAAACAAAATGAATGGACCGACACGCGCTGAATTTTAATTGGTGCAAATTGCCCGCGTAAATGACGCCGACTGTACACTTTTTAGCATCAATTAATAATACGGTCACTCAGAAATGACCCAGTTTCAAAGTTGGTAGTAATATTTTATATTGTTTTGTGGAGAAAGTAATTGTGGTGTTAGCAATTAGTATTTCTGCTTAAAATGGTAGCTAAATGAAGAAGGCTGTGCTTAAAGTATCACACCAGACGTGGCAGGCTTGCGAACTGTTAGTAGAAATTAAAACCTACGTATAGGATCTAATCTGAATAAATGATTTTTGAGTTAGGGAAAAAGCCTATTTTACTATTAAAAATAGGTTGTATAGGGTGTGATGACTAAAAAAATCTTATTAGTCTATAAAACATATTTTATTTTTAGTTCCGAAAACAGTTTTTACAGAGAAATGACGTCACAAGCCGCCCACTCCTGAACTTTGATGCGACCTATTTTGTTACTTTTTTATTGATTTGATAAAATAAAAATTAATTTTTTTTATTACCTAACTGCCGAACTAAACAGAATTAATTATTTTTTACCCAGTCTCCATCCCAACACCACGAGAAATGGGGATTATGAAACGATACTAAGATCTCTAAAATATCGCAAAAAATTTAATAAACATTACAGAATAGTTATTTTTCTTAAATACTGTAATTTATTCTAATTAAATAGCTAAGCAAAGAAAAATTTAATCTAACCAAGTGTGATTGAAAACTATAAACTAATAAAATTGGAATCGGTACATTAAGTGAATTTGCACATAAATCTTTCACGTCTCTGCTACACATAGCTCTGGATACCAAGAAGGTAATAATCAAAATGGACGTGACAATTTCATAAATTTTCTTTATATTGGAGATGGCATGCGATCGACCTTATGCCATAGCCAATTAGTCATGTTGCTTAGAAACACTAGCAAATGCCATAATTGTTTTTTTTTCTATACATAATACCTACCTATGTGTATATACCGGGTGTAAGGGATGGCGTACCGAAAACCGATACCATGGATTCAACTCGTGATTCTGGAGCCCCAAGACTTTTTTTCGTCGATCTTTTCATGAATTAAGTGATTTTTTGAATTTTTTTTTTCTTTAAAATTATACAAGTCTACCTAAACGTGATTTAAAAATAAATAATCAGCTACACTAGAGCAAAAAAACTGAATTCAAATGTTGCAGATAGCTGAAAATTGCACGAAATCAGTGTTTTTGAACGCTGTTTTCTATCGGTTTAAGCCATTTTTAAAGCAAAATATTCTAAGGGTATATTTTATTTTGGTTTAAAGAGTACGCAACCATGAAAAAAAACACGTTCAGAATGTCCGCAAACTAGTCCGCTTTTTTGTTTGCCTTCGGAATCAGAATCAGAAATAATTTATTGCAAAAATTGTACAATTATAGGTGTTAATTGTTACATTTCATAAGTATCAACAATTTCGATCGAACGTGCAATATTAATAATCGTTTTACTATGAATTTCCTTATTTTATAAACCACCACATCCATCGTAAACAAACTCCACAGATCAGAGTTACGGGTTAACTCTAAGGAAAAGTTGGCAATACCCACGTTTGCTTCATAAGTCACAAGCTACGTCGATATTGGATGTCGGGAGTTATGGAACTCCACGCAAATACGTTCGCAAGAACCAATCCCCTTGATGTTTAAATAAAACTAATTGATATTAAATGGTTTATTGATTACAAATACATTCAGATATTCCATAATAGGCTAGTTTCCTGGCATATCAAATCAGCAACTTTTTAATAAATGTCAAAACGATCGGTTACATGGAATATTGTATGAAATACTAAGCTATGACGTCATCGTTTCACAGCTCGTTCAACATCAAATGATATACTCTTAGTGGTTCTACAGGTAATTAAAAATCATAGAAAGCATTAAATGTACAACATATTTGATGTTTCCGCGTGTTTTCAGATGTTTTATGTATTGGTTAGTGTTTGGTCATTTATTTTTGACACTGTCATCTAGCCTATTCTACTCTCTCGTGCTATAATACAGGCGTCAAACCTAGCTTAGCAACTGAAGTGTCATGATAAGCATTTTGTTAAAGTTCCAATAACAAAATGTTCAAAATAATATTTAGATGTGTGTAAATGGTCGATTAAAAAAAATCAAGTCAAGTGTTGTATTCATTAGCCACAACACTTTTAATACCAAACTTCAAATACAATAAATGCCAGATATAATTTAATATATAAAACTCACTAAAAATATATTCCGTTACAATAAAGTCGAAAAGAAAACGATATGATCAAGGTCGCCAGCTATAAAAACAACCGAATCAAATGTAATGAAAATAACAAACTAAGTTTTGGTTGGACGAAGCTCTTATCGGTCTACCGCAGTCATAGGACGCAAGGGAGAGGAAGGGAAAGGAAGAAATCGAAATAAAAATATAACACAACAAAAGTCAACAAAGCACAAAATTAGTTTTATCCGAAAATAGTAAGAAAAAAGCAGCAGACCGAAACGCCGAAGAAATGGAAAATGTCGGCATGTGGCGCAATGCGCGTTGAAGTCTTTGTATTTGACCGTTATTTGTATTTAAAGAAAACGCCTGGTGATTCTAGTTTAGTGTTTAATATGATATCGCTGATTACTGTAGTGTTTCCATTTTAACAGTTGTTCATTTTAGCATACACTTGGACATTGACATTAAAATAAAGTTTTAATAGAACATAAAATTAAGAACTCTTACATAGAACGACTATCATTACCGAATATTGAGACACAATACAAAAAGTGATTGCCTTTACTTTGAATGATAATTAAAGTGCACATTATTATCAACAACAAAAAACAGCGTCATATCAATAATAAAAATGTCCTGACATTTTTATCAGACGGAAACAGGCAACACCTGTTAAATTTAATTAATTCCCAGCGTCATTAGGATCAAATGCATTATCATGAGTGGAAGTATCAGCAGCGATGCTCAATCCTCTGTCATCTCAATTTGACGGAGAGATCTAACCTTCGGGTGACGACGCTATTATATTTATTTAGGCCTTAAAATCTGGGGGATATTTCATAGTAGGCCTCATTTAATAAGGTTAGAGCTTGACAATTTAATAAAATGTTTAGTATTTTAGAGCCGTTTTGATTCAATTGTTTTCCAGTAGGTAGGTACGTCACTTAGCAAAGGTTCATTAAAATATACCTTACTAGCGACCCGCCCCGGCTTTGCACGGCTTTTCTAGGTTTTTTGTACATGTATGATACATATACATACTTAAAAACACATGCAGTTATACCCAGACTCAAGACGTCTACTGCTGGACAAAGGCCTCCCCCAAGGATCTCCACGATGACCGGTCTTACGCTACCCGCATCATCGGCCCACGCTGCGTGTTCCAGTTCATGGTCGCCACTCGAGAACCCTTCTGGCCCAGCGGCCGTCGATTCTTCGAGCGATGTGCCCCGCCCTGTGCACGGGTTATGTCGGTTACTTTGGTTCGCCTGCGGATCCCATAATTTCTGATCCGATCTCGCAGGGTAACTCCGAGCATAGCCCTCTCCATTGCTCTTTGAATGACCTTATCCACGTCTCGCTCCCGATAAATACTCGTTTTATACGAGTATTTTATTGTATACACTTTAAAATCATAACAATCTCTCTGAAATAAAATGACTAATTAAAAATTGCAACAGTTTCATTTCCTTAGCACAACTTTAACGTTTATAGTCGCAAATACGTATAAAAATACCATCAACAGTATTAATTAGTCAAGCGAAAATAGTCGCTCGTTTTCCGTAAGAATAGCTTAATTGGTGGAAATAGTTTTTTTCCGATTTCAAACTGAAAGCTATTCAGAAAGCTATATCAATTAACAGTCACTTGAAATCGAGCTAATTGGCAATTGTCACGACAGTTTTTAAAATATTTTTGTATACCTATTCAGAGTTCTCTCGGGATCAAACAATTTAAAATGTAGATTTTAAAAAAATAAAGCAATATTTTTGGTTGATGGGCAAAACCGGCTTTGTAGAGATCCTTGGCTTTTGTTCAGTAGTGGACGTCTTTCGGCTTTTATGATGATGATGATCTCCATTTTACCAAAATTTCCGAGAAGTATAATTTTTTTACTGGAATAAAAAGTATCCTTTTTGTTTGTTGTTTTAGGGTATGATTTAAGTACTTACGTGCTAAATTTTATCCAAATCTATTCAGCCGTATACGGAGACATAAACATCCAAACTTTTTAATTTATAACTCAAACTGATGAAAGAGATGAGATGAAGTATATAAGATCATTAGAAACTGAAAGACGTCAGTAAATTAGTAATTCTAACCTTACTTTATGAACCTATATTAAAAGTCTGCTACGAAAATCGTAGACATCTACGAAGGAAGCTACGAAGCTACGAGTTCATTTCTTATACCGCGAATGTTGTCAAAATCAGGCGTTAGGCAGTTAGGGTTTGGCTTGTCAGCATAAATATTTTTCAATAAATAAACCTGACAAAGGCGAAACATTAATATGTTATGGCTGTTACTTGTTTCGAATTTCAGTCACAACGCATTTCGACCCTCGGTAATTAGCATACGGGTCTATTCGACCCCACGCTTTGGTAATTTGAATCTTGCAGAACGTGAATTCATAAAAGCAACCCTGCATCTGTATTTTATGATGTCTTGTTTATTTATATAGGTATACGTGACCATTTTATATAATATGCAAGGGAGTTATTGTAGGAAACCTTTTTGTTATTTATGAGACATGTTGCACAAATATTTAGAAATAAATAGTTTGAATCAACAAGTGCATGTTTTATTATGTTTTTATTGCATTCTAATAAAAATATTAAGAATAGCAATAAACAAAAGTATAATATATGTATTTATATCAATACTAGTCTATATATTATTTTAATATTATACCTAAAGCTGAAAAGTTTGTTTGGTTGAATGCGCTAATCTCCGGAGTTCCTGAGCACTTTTAAGGTAAGCGTCCACCTTTCCGCATCGCACGAGTCGTACGTATCGCATCAAACGGATTAGTATTATTCATGCAATCCGTGCGGTGCGGATTAGTCGCACTTGTACGACTTCCTATACAAAGAATACTACGTTAAGTACGTAAGCCGTTGGATGCGATGCGTACGATGCGTGCGATGCGGAAAGGTGGACGCTTGCCTTTATTCCATCTGGTACCAAGCTGAAACGATTTAGCCAGATGTTGCTGTCTCTGATAATGACACAGAAAATTTGTAAAACAGTAGCTCAACTTGGCGGATGTTTTCAAATAGCATCATTACGAAACTTAATGTTAGCGTGTTCATCACCTATGTTCACCAATATGGAGTAACAATGTGGATGATTCCTCCATTGATCGGAACTTCCGCGCCAGGCTGGGTCATCGTGACCGACCTCTAACTGTAGAGGTTAGGATCTGGTAGGTATATATGTCAATATCCGAATAAACTTCATAAGCGCGATGTAGATTGAATGTAGATTATTGTGGCGCCATCTATCCATCGGTGTGTGAACTACATAACTGACAAGAGTAGTTAATTATCATTTACTAAAGAATCAATCGAAAAATGCGAAAAATAATCACTTTTTTATATTTTTATATAAAGCCTTCAAAGTACCTAAATGAAAAAAGTTCTACATTCGAAAAACAATGTTCCAAGAGCTATGCTTGAGAGGCAGTTCCTTTCTAGGCTTTGTTTATTTACCAACTTCGGCCACATCATTACTGGCTACGGTATAATAATGGTTAAACAGCAAAAAAATATACTTTGAATTTTTTTAATTCATATAATAATATTAATTTAATTATTTAAGTACAAACATGTTAACATTATAATTATACGTAGTCAATTAGTTCACCTACTGTTTTTTATACTGATTTGCTATATCCTTAATTTGGCTGTCATATTTTAAGTTGCGTGTGTGGTACTAATAGGTAATATTTTTGGTATAATTTTATTCGGGTATGATATTAGGCTCATTTGTAGTTATTAGCTTTGTAACAAATGGACGAACATAATTAATTTATTTCGTATGAATGAGACGGGCTATCTAATTAATTACGACTAATTTTGTTATATATTACTAAAGATATGAAAGTGTATTAATTATGTTTGACATTTCAGACTGTTTCTTTATGAAAATGCGTCTTTTAGAAGATTGTGAAGAAATAGGTATATTCCCTTTAAATTCTAAAAAGTATTCAACCTGTTGGCTTTTTATGAAAAAGGTAATAGGTACGTAGTAAAAGATTAATTAAACTTACGATTTTCCATGGTATTTGAAAGTGAACAACCTGGGGGCCAATTCCACTAATAAATTTTGATTAGATTGTACAATTGTATCGCAGCTGAATGACGACTTGCACGTGTTCGTATTCCACTAATAATCTGACTGTTGCGGCGATATCCAACTTCTGCAGACGAGGACTAACCGGCTGAGTATACTATAGAGAAAACAACGGAATTTGAATAGACGACAAAAAACTGACGTGACCAAAAGACGTAGAAAATATTGTAAATTAATAAAAACCAATAAAGACCCTTGCTGGCGAAAAACGACGACTTATTTCACCGCAACACTGACAATGATTGAGATCCAATCATGGTTGAGTTAAAGTTGACGTTCGATCAAGTGGTATTCCAGTTAACATTTGATACCTTTGATTGGATTAGAATTGTTTGGGTTACCAAGGGCAACAACGATTACAATCCAATCGTAATCCAATCGGGGTTCGTTTATTTAGTGGAATACCGTTTTTTTAGTAACATTAGAATTGGATAGGAAACGAACTGTAACTGAATCGAAATTGCATGACAACCATTGTAATTTAGCGGAATTTGTCCCCAGAGCGCATAATTTCGCCACTTTCACATTAATTTCAAATTTGAATTAAAAAATTAACACTAATGAAGGTAAAAATATGAAGTATCCTTCCTGTCAATCATCAAAACGCAACAACTAGTTTCTCGTGACTATAAATCATAGTCATTTAATTTATATGAGAAAACATAATAAAAGTCCGTTACTTACCTATGGAACCGTAAAAAGCACTTAAACGAATGAAAGTAAATGGATGTCGCGTCATTGAACGTTGTTTGTCAATTTAGTTGAGGAAATTCGATTTCCTTCAACATTTCGAGATCGTTTCTTGAATTGAAATGTTCATTCTATTCTTGTCCATTCATTCGTTCTCATCAAGATATGCCTGTGTTATTTACTTTTATCGTTTGTTGATTTTATAATCTAGAGGTGTTTATTTTCTTTTCCATTACCTACGTGTAGCACAGTGTAATAATTCTCCCTACAGTGTGACATCGCGTTTGATGTTGGGCGTTGCCGCCACCCATGTGGTGTACTTATGCTGTCGCACGCATGTCTCAGGATTATCACAAAATGGAAAATAAAATAAACGTGTAATTTTAGAGTACCTACCTGAGATTATTATCATTATTTACTATAAGTGTACCTAGCATAGGTACACTCCGTGCAAAGCTATTTTTATTTGACGAAGTCTCGTTAAACACGTTTGCGTCGTCTCTCAACGTTAGATTAGAGTCGGCAAACTAAGCTAGTTTAGAGACAGCGGTCCGCGCCGCCCCACTGTGGAACGAATGTATGGGAGAGGTTGGACATAGGCATTTCCGAAAAAAAAAAGTTGAATTTTGAAAATCTAATAATGCCATCGTTTTTAATTATCAAATGCCTTCAAAACTTGTTTTGACAAATTTATTTCTATCTCTCGTATTTGAGGAGTTATTCGATTAAATGAGAAATTTTACTATGAAAATGACTGTATCGACATCTGCTGCCTGATTCCGGCCTTGTTTCAAGTTTTGGTCTTTACTATCTTAATACGCATAGCAAAAGCTATATTTACTCCGAAGACACATGGTGCGCCAAACTTGCACCTTCTGACTTATTGTTGATGTATATTTTTAGTGAATTGAGCTCTTTGCCTCCTGAATCTTGTACTGATTTAAGTTGTGGTATTTACTATCATAATAAACACACCAAGACCTGCATTTAGTGCTAACACACATGGTGCGCCAAACATGCACCTTCTGATATATATAGGGTGATGTATGTTTTTACTGAGTCGAGCTCTTCGCCTCTTGAATGTGGTCCTGTTTCAAAATTCGCCTTTTTTTTCGGAAATGCCTATGTCCAACCTCTCCCTAACATTCGTTCCACTGTGCGCCCGTTTCTCCACCATCATTTGTTCATTCGTTACCAAACTGTATGGGAATAGTTAATCTGTGGCTGTCTGTAGTGTCTCTGCTATTGTTATAGTACATAACTATACACACACGGTCTCAGGCAAGTGACAGACGTACGAGAGCCGCAGGCGAGAGTAAGTTGTGTCCGCTTGTACTTACCGCCTCTTGTCGAGCCTGTGATCATCTCTACTATATAGCTAAGCATTTACAATTGGCCAGCGAATACTACAGTAATTATATTGGTCGTAGCAGACATATCAACTCGGAAAGGGATCGTCACCGTTTGCCGCGCCGAACGCTGGTTGACGCCTAGCCGTAAAAGCTGAAATTTGGAACATACAGGGCTATGGGGCCGACTTTGAAATACAAATATATAAAAATCAGACGTATTTTTATGATTTTCATGTATAAAATTAAAAAGATACTTGTACTTTGAAATACAAAAAATTCTTGATGTGCTCGTGGAAAACGGTTCCATTTTTTGTCCTCCTCTTATATTTACCATATTTTCATTATTAGTACCTAAAAACAAAAACGTATTGCAATAATAGTAGTTTATGATACTGTTGCATAATAGGGGTTATTAAATACGAGTGTGAGTTTAAGTACCGAGCCGTAGGCGAGGTTCTTATTAGTATCACACGAGTTTTTAATACCTAATTATGTGCAGTATCATACAGTACTTTATCTAAACTCATCTAATAATGTAATTTAAAGGTAAAAAAACGATAATATTTTGTCATAGGTTTTCATGACTTACCGGTATCGATTATTCGTCAATTCCATTGCCGCCTCCACAATTTCAGACCCAAGTTTATTTCACCTTAGTATCACTGCTATTTTTCTATAATTTTTGGCCAAAATAAAATATGTATGCAAAAATCAATAAATTAAACAAACATTAGGAATCATCATGGCGCCCAAATCCGTGTGGGGAAAAACTCCTAAGTTAACTCTACCGCATTCGCGACCACAGACAAAGTAAATTTGCATCTAAAATTATAATTGTTTAGTCCTGATGTCTGGCCACTTATAATGTTTTTTTCTTTATTATTTCGTTTGACAAGTTGACTGACAGTAATTGAAGTATTAAAATCCGAAAAACATTATAAGTGGCCAGACATGTCCAAATACTTGTACTATATTGAAAAAAAGTTATTTTATAGCATTATCTTGGGAAGAAAACTGTACTATAATATAATTTTTTAATTTTATTATAGACGGGTGTACATAAAGTGGGTCAATAAAGTACTGTTTTTGATTTCATAATTAGAACTTTACGATATGAGAGTAGATAAACGCATTTTTTTTTTACCATCAAAACAAACGTCAAATAATAAGTAGCATATTTTTCCAATAAAAAAAATAAACACCTTTATTCACAATCAAAATCAACAAGCCATCGCCGCGCCGCGCCGTTACGAAGAAAATAAAGAAAAAGAAAAAACGTTCCATTTCCGAAAAATCTTGAAAAGGTTGACTTTGGAATTAATGTTTGCAGTTCACGACTTTTCTATCACACTATTCCATTACGTAGTTTTACGTACGCTCAAAGCCATTGAATGGTAGTCACACAATTTTGACCTGTAAAGAACGTAGTTAGAATCCTGCGATCATAAAAATAAAAAGGTATGTTGACACTGCTAATTAATACATGGAAATACATCAATGTTTATCTCATAGCTTTAGCAATGAATCTCATTTTTTTTTCAGAACCACCTAAATTATGATCGCTTTAAATATGAACTCCACGTTGCAAGCGATATCATAATATTCCCCCATTTTAAATGTGCAAGCTGAAAATCGTTTGCTTAAAATTCCAAATGTTGCAAGTAAATAAAATTTACCTTTATGCTTTAAAGAGTCTATATCTTTTTATGGAAGGAAAGGAACTAGTTATATCAGATGTCCTAACTTGGTGCGTATTTTCCTAGCCAACACAAACTATATCTAGACAAAACGCCATTGTTAGAAACATGGAATTTATTTGATTAAAAATATGTAATTCAATTTATGTTTGTATTTGCCATAAGTTTTCCAATATACTATGGAGGATAAGCAATGTGGATAACTCCTCCATTGATGCTTGAGGACCGCAGTCAAATTGTAGATGTTGGTTTTTGTGTCAGACAATGCCCAAATAAACTTTGCCAGCGCGATCTAAATTCTTGAGGCGTCATCTATCCATTGGTGCGTGTACTATGTGTATTACTTGATAGGTGTTGCTACAGTGCAATAAAAAAACGTATCTCTTCGTTTTTATGATCTGTGTTTGAAATAGTAGTGCCTTACAAACACTCGTGTGAAGTGGATAAGATCGAACGGAGTGTTTTTTGTAGGTAGCTCTTACGGATTTGAGATAAAATCGTATTTAAACTAACTTTTCATGCTCGGTGTCTATACATAGATTAGAATATGAGTGTTGAAAAATTTTCAGGGTCCCTTCAGACTTACAACTTACTCACTTACCTATCCCTAAAATGGAGCACTATCAACATTTACTAGGTATAGATTATTGAAATTTTATTATTTACTAGCTGTTTCCCGTGGTTCCACTCGCGTTCCCGGGATATAAAGTAGCCTATAACCTTCGGGGATAATGTAGCTTCCTATTAGCAAAGCTATTAGTGATATAATTTTTCGAATCGAACCAGTAACTCCACGAGATTAGCGCGTTCAAACAAACAAACTCTTCAGCTTTTTTATTAGTACAGACATAATTATAGATTTGTAGTATTTTTATAGTAATTTAAATTTCATTCTCATAACATAATAAACCATAACATTTTAGAGAATTTGACTGCAAATTGAGGAAAGGAAAAGTACTTAAAATAATTTGAGAATAATCAGGCTAATACTGGCACCCTCCAGCAATCAGCGTAGGTACCTACTCGGAGCAAAGGACGCATGCATTTAAATAGCTTGCAATTTCCTTCGTTTGGCTCTTTGGATGAAAACAAATTTTGCAATGTTATGTCAGCCATCTTAAGAGGATGCTCTCCGCGCATGTCTCCGTCTCTTACTAAACTGACGGGGACAAGCGAGACAGGCGAGGCCCACTTTTATATGTACTATCAACAAAGTTGAAGCATGATCACTTTAAAGGTGTATTTTGCGCGCAGTGACCAGCCGCTACCTGTGTCTCACCTAATATAACCAGACAACGCGCTTGTCATAAAATAGTAGATTGTCATTGTCAGTAAATAGTCTAAACAAAAAATTTTACTAGAGACCGTTTTATTGTCAACAATGGATAGGGCAAACTATGATAACTGGCTGCAAGCGAAAAGGTCTCAAAACTGATCATGCTTCAACTTTGTTGATGGTACCTCATTTAAAAAGAAAACTAAGCATTTTTTGAAGAAAGTTAGAAAGCTTACTCCCTTTCCATTAGATCTCAGAATGATTCATAATATTTTCAAGTTCTTTAGATGGATTATTTTATAAGTGTGTTTATTATCTAACTCCTAAATGGCTGGACTGATTAGGATGAAATTTTGTGTGTATATTTCAATGGGATCTTGGATGGTTTGATGGTGACGTGGACGTAACGGAGACGTGACAGTTTATTGAAAAAACAAAGATACTTGTAATCACAAACCAATTCTACACGTGAAAAAATAAAAGTATCTTCACCAAAACATGTGATACCAATTTAATACGTAAATATTTAAACGAGATCTTATTTGTCTTCCTGGTATTTATTAGCGATACATTCATTAACAAAATTGTCTAGTATAATAATCTTGCTAAGTAAATCTAGTGAAATAATTATAAATACAAATTTTCTTTAATTTGCATAAATGGTTAATCATTTTAGAACAACAAAAAATACCACGAAGTGTATCCTAAACGATTCGGATTGATATAACTATTTTACTAGATTAATCTAAAGGCATAAGTAATATTATAATTTTAGAATACTTTATTCTATAATATACAATATTTACAATTATTTACAATAAATATACAAACTATATATAAAAAATTTCCTCGAGGCGGCCGCTGCTGCCAATCAACGGCAAGGTTCCCAGAAGGCTGGCAGCGTTCCCTCTTTGTATGGCCAAGCTAACGCGTTGGCGGAAAAAGCTCCCCGCCCGCCGGTTCCCTGTGACCTCAATTATATTTGAAGATTATGTTCGAGAAAATCGGCGAGCCTCGGACCCCCAAGGACCCAAGATTTACTAGAATAATCTAGAGGGATAATATATTACTAGACCGTATAATTTTAGGATTATATCACGCAGCAATCAAAGTCAAATTCGATCTATTATTCACAATTGTCTCTACCACCTATAAAATTAAAATCAACTTTAACAACCAACGGACGATGTAAACAACGCGCTCCAATACTTTTTACCGTGACTGTACTTTAAAACCTACTGCAGCTTCGTAAAACCGCGCTTAGTCAAACACAATACTCAAATATTTATGGAACTTACGCGCAAGCCGCATATTTGCGAAGGGGAAAATTCGCCTGAATATTGCTACGTTGTGTCTACCGAATATAAGCAAGGATATAATAAAATATGGTTTTAACACGCAAGTAAAGTAGCGAAATGCGGCTTATGTTTGTGGGTACGAGTGTGTCTGAATCAAATAAGCTAAGGAAATCTTCGTGGAGGAAATAAATGGAATTCTTTATCCTGATAGTTTTTTATTTCAATTGCTTATTAGAAATATTTATGATAGTTTTGTTTATAAATTTCTCATAATATTAAATTATAATTTCTCTTGAGAAATAAAGTTCTTTTACATAAATATAAATAGTTACCTACCTATCAGTGGATTGAGGCCTAATATCGGGTAGCACTTAATTTCTAGATTAATCTGTGTTGAATTTCAGTCAAATTATCTTACCTATGTAGATATTTATCTTATTTACTTACCAACTTAAAATTTTATTTAATTGATTAAGGGTCAAATTAACAAAGTATAAAATGCTTAAAGGTGAAAGTAGAAAGAGTAGTATGGTGAAGTAGAAATAACTATTTATCTCAACGAATGCTATAAGTTTAATAAATAATCTATACGAACTCTGCCAACCTTTTAGGAACCTCGCCGTTGATTGGCAGCGACGGCATATATACCTATAAATATCCATACCAATATCATAAATGCAAAAGAAACATTATGTATCTTATTATAACAATAAAAAACCGTTTATAATATTAAATGCAATTACCAATCCTTACGTATTATTGCTAATTCTTTTTGGCAGCCGCTTCGCTTCACGTATTACGCCGCTTAACAAAGTACGCAGTGGCGTATTCATATAGTGATGTTACTTGACTGATAAAATACTCCAGTTTAATCATAAAACTTAGTTAGTATTTTACATAAGTCGGTATTTACAAAATTAAAGTAGGTACCTACTTACTTACTTATAAAAGGTAAGTTTAGTAGAAAGGAAATCTCATACTGTTTCTTTAATTTCTAGCGGTGCTTTCGCTTATGATAATGATAATTACCTACTTCATTACATTCTATAAAATTATTGTTAAATTTGTGGGACACGTTAATATCAAGTCAAATTTAAACCAACAATAGGGTAGTTGACTGACATATCAAATCAGCTACTTTTTAATAAATGTCAAAACGATAGTTTATATGGAATTTTGTATAAAATATTACACTATGACGTCATATTTTCATAGCATCAAATGATCTACTCTTTGTGGTTCTAATGGTAATTAAAAATCATAAAATGTACAACATATTTGATGTTTCCACGTGTTTTCAGATGTTTTATGCATTGGTTAGTGTTTGGTCATTTATTGACTGTTTTTTGACTGGTCCGCGTCCGTTAGATTCTGCAAAAAAAGACCTCACAATTTTTTTTTTTTACATTTTTCCGAGTCCTAAATACAATACCTAAATTAAATAAAACAAAACTTTAAGATCAGTATTTGAACCTAGTTATGAAAGGCGATTTCTATTATGATACCTATTTCTGATATATATGTGTATCCCAACATTTAGGTATGGTGAAATAAAGCCAAAGGTAGATAAATCCATTTATTCAGTTTACGCACCACCTAAAAATTAAAGACGAATCAACTGAAGTACCCAACTAGGTAAAAAAAAGTAGACCATTCCCTTGTCACAGCTTTTTAGACGGTGCTGTCAATAATTTAGTTTCTGTTAAATTTTCGTTTAAAACTTTTAGGTGAAAAAACAAGTAATTAAGTAATATTCCAATAAGAAAAAAATACTCGAGTAACCCGAAATTTTATTCGCTTCCAATTCACATCACTAATCCGAAGCATATCCAATTATTTAATACGGATTAAACAAGCCACCGTTGTACATTACACGATGACCCATTAGGCGGTTGTGCGGCAAACGAAATTGCCGTCCATTTACACCACAGCATAGCACTAAATCGTTAAAAGACTTAATTTAGCTATAGCAAAAACAACAGCAATTTCGCGTGTCCGTACCTGCCATCATTTACGTGGGGCTTACATTTTTTATAACTTTGCAGATAATTAGGCTGGCTGCAGCTGTATCTAGATTTGGCTGGCTTGTTCGCAAAATGATTATAATGGGTATCATGATGCATTATTTAATTGCCTTAGTAGCATCGTCTCGTATACCTAACTCTGTGAGAGTTTGTTTGGTTATGAAATTGTTTATTTCTCTTTCACGCAAAAACTACAGAACGGATTTGGATGAAACTTAGCACATAGTTAGATCATACCCTGTCCAACACAGGGTATGATCTAACTATGTGCTAACTAAGTTTTGGGCTTTCCAAATTTAAATTCACCCGCCAACTCCTCGCGACACCGCATGGTGGCGCACCAATCGCCAATCGACTGACGTCGCTGTCAGACGCGCGTAATTTGTATTCGAGTGCAAGAATAAATATGTAAAACTATATAAAACATTAAAAGTTCAGTGAAGTCTAATTGTGGATACTGTTCCACAATTCTGGACGCAGTTGGGAGACCTTATAAGCACATCCAGGCGGGTGACGTACATATATCTGTTAATTTATCTCTAGCCCATGCTAACAGTTCAATTTTAAAATTATTTCACACATGGTGTATCGTACACACCACCCTGGAAAGACATATAGGACACATAAGTAAAAACGCGGGTAAAATCCTGGGATGGAAATTAGTATGAAAATAGCATATATAGGCATAGATAAAATTAATAGTACTATGAAACCACTAGCAATTAATAATAAAATTATCAGAACTTGCGAGATAAAGTATTGAATACACTAACACAGAACTAAAATCGAAATAGATCTACTTATCTACTACTTTTCCTGTTGATTCTATTGTTACAAAACATTGAACAAGTGTTATTGCTATCATAGTTTTGGCAGGCGTTGACAGTTTTCAGAGAACTTAGTTTGAGTTTAGTCAGAATAGATTAAATGGTGTAGATATACGTGTGCGTGAGGATTATATTTAGGTAGGTACTAATACTAGGTAGGTACGAACGTAGCAAATATGCACATGGCAGCCTACCTGATGGTAGGCCATGGTAGGTACTAAGTATTTAGAACTAGGTAGGGTATTTATTTTATAACTACGGCGACAGTATTGAAATCATAATGTACTTGTCTATTTTGCACAAAAGCCATTGCTCATTTTCTAAAGCCAGATATTGTACACCAGACGCAATAAAAACTGTTTGCAAATAAAACAGCGGCGAAGACAGCGCCCCTGGCGGGTTAATGAAGAACTAATTAAAAGTTAGTTGAATATTATTCCGTCGGGCTAGGCCCGGTCGACTCGTAATTTGTTGATGCCGTAAAATGATTTATGAGAATGGAAGTTTATAAGTTTGTTACGTAGATAGGTCTTTCTTTGTGAGCTCAAGTTTGTACGAAGTCCGATGCCGTTTATATTATTTATAAGGCTTCAAAAAGCCTTAGTGGCTCTGTGGTGTTTTTGCCTTGTGATTCTGTGGACATTCATGATTTTTGATAAAAGAAAAATATATAGTAGGTACCTTCCGCCCCGCGGTTTCACCCGCGTTGTGTTAATCCAGGTAACTATCTATGTTCCACATCCAAATCCGTTCAGTAGTTTTTACGTGAAAGAGTAACAAACATCCATCCATACATTTATTTGGATAAATCTATATTCAAAGCATACCTAACTAAGCGAAAATACCAATAACCGAAATCAGTAAGTTATACCTCACAACCGTATTTAAATCGATTCATAAAGCTACATTCATGTAACTGTAATTTTGTTAAAGTTTTACTATTGTTTTTATGTCTCGTTACATAGGGTTTTACATTTGATTAATTAAAATACATATTGTAGACATCATATCACATAGTTGAAAAATTAAACATATAATTAAAAAACATAAAGTGTATTTTTTTCATAATTAAGTTTTTCATTTAAAGAACAGCGTAATTAATAAAGAAACCTTCTAAAAACACAAGCATCTTAACATTTCCATCTCGAAGCGATTCACAAGGTAGTTGCGCATAATTAAACAGATGTTCCGAAAAAATAACAGTTTTGCTACATTTGTACCTTCATAATATTCTGGACACGCGCTCTTATAACGCACCAGACTGTGAAAATGTTCGGTCTAAGTTATAATCGCTAGCGTTTTTGATAAATAATTATAACCGCATAAAAACTCAACAACTTATTCTATCTTATTTCATCTCACTAATATTATAATTATGTGACAGTAATCACGTGTCAGTTGATGAACGATTTTAATATAACTTAGCACATAGATAGATCATAGACACTCTGGAAACTCAAGATTCTGACTAACTCTTCTATTTTTGTCCCGGAAAACCGCTAAGATCCCTCGAAAGTACGCCTGCAGCCGCGGGGGAAACTAGTGAGTAAATATCAATTGAATATAATAAATATAAAACATTTAGGTAGGTTTTTATTAGGTATTTATATTTAATGTAGTCGAAGAATACTTACCACGAGTGGTGCAAGCATCATAGGCTATGCTGAGCGCTTAACAATAAGAGAGCCTTATGCTTTTTATTTTACTTTTACTTTGCTAAAAACGTATCTGTCAGTCGCCCGATGAAAATTAAATAAAATGTTTTAAAGTGTTACAAAAATTATTTATTAAATAATTTAGATGGCTAATATCGCTTTAAGCTTCAAACTTGTGACATGTGTAAAAAAGCTCGTCTCTGGAATCTAGCAATTTGCACCACCTTGGTACTATTAACGCTACGTACCTACCTAGTAATTGTTAATTCACTTGATGTCGTCATGGACCAATCACCAGTTTTTTTATGTTATTATGGAATGTAGCCTACATTCGTAGTTATATCCATTTCATTAGAATAATCCTTCCATTTGCACCTATTACCTACACCGAATCACTGTTTTTTTTATATAGGTAATATAGACTTGCGTTTGGCCACAGATTCGCCTATTTAGTGGACGATGACGAAGCCTATGATAGAGCACGCTGGCAGAAGAAACCTATTCATTCTAGCCTTGAAAATCCCGAGACTATACTAGTCTGGAAATACAGATGCCGGAAGCAAATTCCACTCCTTTGCTGTCCGCATTATAAATGAGGAAGCAAAACGTAGGTACCATAAACTGGTAAGCTGGTACCAGTTTTCTGTAAAGAAATTAGCACGAAGAGAGTACAGCATAGTCTTTTTTGATCAAACAATAGTTCTACTGTGGAAGTACCTCAAATTTACAGAATACCATAGACAAATAACGTTTCTAGCAACGAGCCAAAGTAGGTACCTATGTAGGTTTTTTTACTATGTATAGGCCTGTGTTAGACCACAATCTCACCGTGGTTGTGGTGATGTGGCCGATGGTGGTAAACAAACTTAACAAAGCGTAGAAGGGAACTGGCTCTCAAGTGCAGCTGTCGGAACACTTTCTGCACGTAAGTAAAGTCACAAGGGGTCGGCGAGAAGGGAATTTTCGGTCTGTTGCACTTCATGCGCGTGAGTTATCTATGGTAATTTACTAATAGACAAGGCGTATAGGTATCTACTTGAACGTCGATTTGAAAACGTCAAAAACATCTCTTGATTTTACGATGTGGGTATTGCATATGTCTATATGGCAATAAACACCTACATTCATGTGATCATTCTGCCAAGTCAACAGTCGCCTGCTTGTCAACCTTAAAAAACGGCTTCTGTAAACCTATTTGTTTGTATTGTTTAAACAAATGATTCTAATTAACAATTCAAATGATACCTTATTTCCTTTCGATAAGTGCGCACAGTAAACAAGGAAGTCGGAATGTAAACAAGATTGACTTATTAATGGCGGACGGGGAAACGGAGAAGTAATTGTTATTCGAACGTAAATCCCTTTTAAAAGCTTTCAACTTAAATACTTATTGTCGATAAACAAAATTTAAAGTAGATGAACAAATAAACAAAAACTCGTGTATTAATTAGGGTGATCGTTGTTGCACCGAACAGTAACGTGAATGGAATGAAAATGTGAAAAATAAAAAGTGCAAAATGTTTGGATTAACTACAAGTATATTGAGAATTAAATTAATTTGATGGAGTTATTGGGAAAAATCTCTTAATAAGCAACCAAGCTTTTGATAGAACTAAAATTAGGTATATTATCTGACAAAAAATAAAAAAAATATATTATTATGTAAAAAAACAAAAATAATTATTTAGCTCTAAATTCATTACAAACCATGTCAAGTTTCTCTACGAGCCAACTCTCGTGTAAATATCTTATTCAAATAAATCAACCTAAAACTTACAAAATATAAAATATATTTGCTACTTCAATTGATAAAAAAAATGCCACTAAAATTTATTACTATTATTTTAAATTGTCTAGTTATATTATTCTTTAAATATTTACCAATAGCAGAAAAATGAATGTCAAGAGTTGTTTTTTTCACTATTAAACGAACGAGTAAGCCTTTAATAAGTGTCTCCAAGCTATATATTCGTTCCGTATCTCACATGCAATCCATTTACACAAACTCTCAGAATATTGGGAAAGATAAAGTATCAATAAACAGAATTCCCGAGTCGGACACGCGTCGGTGTGAGTGACGGCCTAAATCTAAAAATACGCACAAAGTAAATATTTGGGGTAAATAGGTCGGTATGAGTTTTTTTTTCTTTTGATTCGACATTGAAGATGGAATGTTGAACTAGCGACCCGCTCCAGCTTCGCACGGGTGTACAAATCTTTGAATTTCTCGTTTTTCTGTTCTATAATATGCATGTATTAAAGATATTATAAACCTTCCTCTTGAATCACTCTATCTATTGCTGAAAACTGTATTAAAATCCGTTGAGTATTGACTTTAAAAGATCTAAGCGAACAGACAGCGGAAGCGACTTCATTTTATACTATGTGAAGATAAATATTAATGTGTAAGTATGTAATATTGTGTTAGACTAGATTTTCATCACCTGACAGTTTTATCTACGATCTCCTACTTTACCCTAGGGGTTGAATTGGAAAATCCCTTCCTTTGGTTACCGACGTTATAAAAAAACCTTGTTATATTTTGTAAGTTCTAATGTAGGTAATCATCTAAGCTACTGGTCCAATTCTGAAAAAAAAAACACTAATAGGAAGCTATATTATATTAGGCTACATTTTTATAATAGGAAATCGGGTTAAACTACGGGAAACAGTTATTACATATTATAAGATAAGCTTTCCGCCCCGCGTTTTCACCCGCTTTCCCGAGGGATAAAAAGATTCGATTAAGAAGGATAAGAAGAAGTAGCCTGTGTTAATGTGTTAATCTAGGGTTTCAGCTACCTCCATATCAAATTTCATCAAAATTGGTCATTGTTTGAGCGTGGAGACGTCAAACATGGGTACACGTTTTCCACATGAATTTTTCAAAATATGTTCGCAGAAACAAAAGCGTTTAAATGCCGTTAGACGGTTGTCCACTATAAACGGAAATCTATTAAAGCTGTATTAAATGGTGGCGGTTTTTCTTTATAAATATAACACTCCTCGGGAACGAGATCAAAACCGCGGGGTGGAAGCTAGTAGATATGAAAATAAGCTGTAAATAACTTGTAGGTACGTATTTTTAGCACATACATACCTAATGTTGTCGAAACGTCTTCAAATGTAAGTGAGAAATTCAACTCCGCTTTGACGAGCGCTCAGACTATAAATTAGTTTTCAAATTACATTTTCCTCAGGTATATTTCAGAGAGAAACTCTTACTCCGGCTTCTGGAGCTAGTTACGTATGTTGAATAGCAGGTAACTAAACATATTTGTATGATCAAAATATTATAAACTGCGGTATTAAATTTATTTTTCTCCTTCATTCTAAATAGAAGTAAAATAGATAAAAAGTTGTCTATAACCTTCGCGGATAATGTAGCTTCGTATTAGTGAAAGAATTTTTCAAATCGGACCAGTAACTCCGGAGATTAGCGCGTTCAAACAAACTCAGCTTTATTATTAGTATAGATATAGAATAGATATCTAAATACCTATATAAAAGAAAAGCGTGACTGACTGAATGACTCGTCTCCGCATTCGACGTCACTACCTATCACTGAGCTATCAAGGTTTTAAAATTGGCAATTAGATATATTTTATACAAAAATAATATTGGTTACGTATAATAGTTGACAGATGGTTGCTAAAATTGTTCGTTGACGGATCGTTCAGAAACTGATATAGTATCGTAATACAAGTTTAATATAGCCCGTTCATTTTCCTACAAAGCCTCTAATGTGAAAACGCCTTATTTAGATCTAAATTAGGACTAAGATGTAAATTAAACATAAATTAACTGAAAATTTCTTAAACAATGATTAAGGAAATTATATATTTTCAAGTATTTTTTGTATCAAAAGGCTAACAACTAACTAACAGACAGGAAAAAGGAATTGACAATAACTTGCCAACCTTCTCAAATGCAACCATAGACTACATATTAATTTTTAATTAGGTAAGTACGTATAGTATGACACAACTTAGATGAAGCTTCGGCAAACTTCGTAAAATCGATCGTTCTCGAAAAGAGTGCGCCTACAACATTACTCATGTGTTAAAAAATGATCGGTGAAAACGATCTTGTTGAACGTTGAATGGCGCGATACTGAATTATTTTTATTTGTTGTGTAAATCGGAAGTGAAGTGTACGAAAACGATTCGCCGATGCTACATCTATGTTGTGTCATACTTGTACTTGTCAGGCTGGTTATTACCCTCAAGTTGACAATCATTTGGAAAACACTTAGCGGTTTGTTTCAGCAATAGAGAGCCTACTAGGCTTTGTTAAGGTCGGGAATACATTGGCTATTTCCTTGTCATTACGAATGTCTATAGGCGACAATAACCACTTGGAAAGTGTTAAAACATAATTATAATATACCTAAATAAAAAATATATATTTCTCGGCGTAAAATGTTTTAGTAGAGTAAAATTTACCTTATATTAAGCACTACACAGATTAGATTATACTTAGCAAAATAATTTTCTCACCAGTAACTATATTATGAACATTCTGTATCTTTGTTTAAGGTGTCAGCGCGGTATACAGGGTGTATGTCTGACAGTGGCATGTAGCTTATATTCGGCTTAATTAAAGCTGTCGTCACACTAATAAATGTAATCAAAAGCTTATAATTAACAGTTTAAGGCATGTTTGTTACAGTGATAAATAGAAGTACCTAGTACCTACTGTTGTTGAAATAAAATACAGTGTCGTTATATTTAAATCATTATAATGAATTCACATAAAGTTCATATTGCTGTAAACTAACAGGGTCACGATTATTTTTTTTTTTATTTATAAAAAGGTACATCAACAGCACATAGGTACATTATTACATTTACAAAGTATCAAGAATAAAATAAGGTTCTGATATATGCACCAATTACAGACGTACATAACATTCAAAATAGCACAGACAACATATAGAATTTTAAAATGAAATTAAAAAGAAACTAAAACAAGAATTTTTATTAAAATCTATTTTTTTTTTACTGATTTTGGCTTTATACCTAAAAAGAGATCCGTCTTTATGAACTTCTGACTCTCAAAAAAAAACTCGCATTTTGGAAATAAGTGATGATCTATGAAGCATTTTATTTACCAATTGCAATACCTAATTATGTAATAATTGGTCGCACAGTATTTTCCAACAAACTCAAATATTTGGAGCTGATTTTACTACTTGTAAGGTACTCGGGCTTAGAAAATAGGTACATACCTAGATTCCCACAATCATCAGTCATGATGATGCATGGCTCAAAAAATAATAAAGCAAACCTGCTAATAAACGTATAAACTTATAAAAAATAAATGTTATTCCAATAAAGAAAAATAAAGTTATAAAATTCATTCCAATTTTAATTAGTCATTAACATAAAAAGTGCGGTTCCTTTTCAGTAATGAAGTCATTAGGCGAAACGGTGTGTATAACGAAAAATTGGGGATCGCTCACAAATAGATGATAATGATGATAGGTACCAATGAGGAAGTCAAATAGGCCCGAGATGTACAACAGGATAAACTAATTTGTTTCCTAGATGTGGCCTTTTGAACGTGCCTAAGTTTACATTTCATTTACACAGCTACGCACTAAAAATCTGTGTCTTGAGGATTATACTGGCCCCGATTTTGTTGTTACAAACTAAACTAATTTAATCTCACTCTCTCTTTCTAATAAAAATATAAGAAAGGAATTCCGCGGGGCAGCGATTTGGCATAAATTTTATATTAATTATTAGATAAGATTTAGATTTCATTAATTTCTTCTTGTTATTCTTTCCAATAGATAATATTAATAATAATAATTTGATTTTTGACATACCAAAAATAATATAATAAAAGTTTATTATTATTACAAAAGAGAGAACGAAAGGGATAAAAGGAATTTAGTTCTTTCTTATTAGTCCGATTACTTGTTTTGACGTAAATGCAGGTGGCGATCTATATTTGTCACTATTTCCCCGCATAGCTTTTGCTCTGCGGTTTTACCCACGATCCTGTGGTATCTTACGTTTTCTAGGGAAATAGGTACCTATAATGTGTGCTATTTTAAAGTATGGTCTATCTGTGGTAAGTTTCATCTAAATCAGTCAAGCGGTTATTGGAGCTGAGCGGTAGCAAATGTACATACATACACGCTTTCGCATTTCACAATTGGTTGGAAGTATGACTTTAAAATATTGGTAGAGCGTAGTTCATAAATCAGGATTTTCCCTCGTTTTTGTCGCTTCTAGTGAATATTAGTAATTTTTACATCTATGTAGCGAGTGGAATAAAGAAATCCCGGGAAATAATAATTTCGCGCGGACCATTGGACGCAGGCATTCAGCTCACGTATTTTAGACAAAGAAGTCTTTTTCGCTTCTCTCAATGGAAAATTCAGCCGGGACCGATTCTGCCACCTTTTTGACGGATTTTTAATTCCCGCAGGCTATTTATGGGCTATTGATGGTTTTTGAATAACGAAATGGCACTTTATAGGTGATGATGATGGGATAATATGTGGATACTATTAAACTATTTTCAATCAATTATGAATTACAATGTCACTTCTTGCTTCTCAAAGTCTATTTATTATAAAGGGGTTTATATACCTACAAAATGATTCATTGTTATAATCCAAGGACGACACCATAGTATAAAGAAGAGGGAGTAGGCTATCTCCGGCCCAATTCGCGATATAATTGCCTACTGTCTTAGGGTTGTCACTTTTAGCTAAATATTAGGCGCGGCTGTTCGCGCTTCGCTAGCAACCGCATGAACAGCGGCAACGTCAAGTCGCGGTCCCGAATCTCATTATCATTAAAAGAAATAAAAACAACATTAAAAACTAACGACTGTCTCTTAGACTATAATCAAATTTGTTGTTATGATTCGAACTTTGTTTTATATGTATTTGATTTACTATTAGTCAATTAGGTACTCGTACATACTTATTTTGAATTACGATTTTCTGTAAGTAGGTAGGTACTTAGTTACTATACCTACAATACTGAGAAATCGGCATAAATAAACGTAAACAAAGAAATAGCGGCAAACCAATTGCCAGATCAAAAGTACCTAATACATTCTAGTAGGAAATTAGGCCTACCTACCTACTTCCTGTGTGATAGAAAACTAATACAAACAAAAAATATGTAAGTACGTAGGTATCTCATCATCAAGTAAAATTATGTTATGCTAGAATAAGTGACTAACTTACCTTTCCTGTTCAATAGGTAATCTGAACAGAGACAGGTCTGGAATCGATGAATTATTAAGACACACAGCAATACGTTCTTCTGCGATTATCAGACATTTTGATGATGATATTGATGAATAAATCATTTAGCGGTGCCGAAAAAACCGTGACGCGCGCGCGAACCTTGTGCAGTGTTAGCCCCGACTGGCGCACTGAGAAACGGGTCGAGATTTTGTTAAAGTGTGCGTGCGTCGACACATAGATACAATAGCGCACACATACAAGCCGCGCGCGGTGCGTTTGTATGAAGATAACCTACTTCCCCTCTTCTTTATACTATGACGACACATTTATGAACCTCAAAATTCAAAATAAGAATTAAATTGATTCTAACTCAAATATAATGTGATAAGTGACAAATTCTACTAATATTATACCTAAATGCGAAAGTTTGTGAGTATGGATGTATGGATGAATGTTTGTTACTCTTTCACGTAAAAACGACTGAACGGATTTGGATGAAACTTGGCACATACTAGATAGACATGCTAGATATCCCTGGAAATAACATAGGCTGCTTTGTATCCCGGGAAAACTTAAGATACTTCGGGAACGCGGGTGAAACCGCGGGGCGGAAGCTAGTCTCATAGTTCAAATTTAAAATGAACTACGTAACTGAATTTCCAACTAAATCATTAGATGTCATAAATTAAACGTTAAAATGGCTAATTAGAATATGACTGATCTACTGAACATAGGCACAGAGTAGATCATATACTATAACATAGGTAATCAATGGTGTCAATTCTGTTGTTTACGAACTTAACTAATATTAGACAACTCACCTCTTTCAAGTTAACCTTATTGAAAAAAGACAGAACATTTTCAATGCTGTCATTAAATTCACGTTGAAATATGTGATCGGATTAAACTGACAGGACTAAAATATTTTGTATCCCTTTCTTATATTTACTATTAGAAAAAGATATAGCGAGATTAAATTTATTTAGTTCGTAAACAACAGAATCGGCACCAATGTTACACTGTTGAATACATAATTAGTTAATTTGGAAACTGTTTTAC
This sequence comes from Tethea ocularis, assembly GCA_963555595.1. Lineage (NCBI taxonomy): Eukaryota > Metazoa > Arthropoda > Insecta > Lepidoptera > Drepanidae > Tethea > Tethea ocularis. The sequence continues at coordinate 2,451,394 of OY741973.1, read as the reverse complement.
CATTAACAATCAATTTGGGAAAAGAAATATCTTGAATTAAAATTTTATTTAATGTTGCAAATTTAATTTGATGTCATTTACAATGTTGCAAATTAAATAATCAGCTTTTTATAAACCTCCCTCAAACATAATAAAATTAATGATCACGCAGTAAGGATGTGGAATTCACTTCCACCTAACACAATCAAAACCTAAGTATATTTAAAAAAAAACTTGTCAATGATAATTTCTTATCCACATTACCTACCTAAATTCTCTCACCAATAGAACTACTACTAGTTACTAGTATGTTTAAATATTGTGTAGCGAAATATCTCAAATTAATCCATGCTCTATAAATAAAACATGAATAAAACTAACTTTTTCAAATTTTTAATGTTTCGTGTCCCTATTCCGAAAACAGTCAGGGATGTCACAACAATGTTGTTAACATCTGCATAGTGCTGCCGCGACACGCGTCCGTGTGACTAGCTGTCATTGTGAGAGTTGGACAAATTGTGGCAGCTGCACTACGGAGAGGGATGACAAAAATACGTTTGTGTAGTGATGCAACATGCAAGACATGTCTTATCGATAAGATATTTGAAGTAATACATGTTTTAATTTTATGGGATAAATAATACCTATCATCAATGATTGTTTAAAAAAACTTTGGGTTTTCAACTTAACCTGGTTTAGACAATTATTGGAAGCGCGAAGTAGCCATAGCAGCAGTTCTATTACCCACTGGGTACGAAAATTTTGACACTATTTTATTTCATTTGCACCAAGTCTGAATCACTGTATCCTACTACCTATCCTAGGTATTTCCATCACCTTTTTTTCCTTCATTAACATCTGTCGGCCGAAAAAAGACGTCCACAGCTGGACAAAGGCCTCCGCCAAGGATCTCCATGATGACCGGTCTTGCGCTACCCGCATCCAGCGGTTTCGCCCTACCCTCACAAGATCATCGGTCCACCTTGTGGGGGCCTGCCCACGCTGCGTCTTCCATTTTGTGGTCACCACTCGAGAACTTTTCTGCCCCAGCGGCTGTCGGTTCTACGAGCGATGTGCTTCGCCCACTGCCACTTCAGTTTGGCAATTCTTCGGGCTATGTCGGTTACTTTAGTTCACCTGCGGCCTTCTTTTCCTTATTAAATATTAACATAGTACCTATGTACCTACCTACTATGAATTTCCTGCAAAACGTTTAAAAAGTTACCTTTCCATTATTATTACTATCGATATAAAAAGTCGATTATTATGAATACCCCCATCATTATTTCCACAAACAACATACAGAAACTAAACTAGAGATTATAATATCGTAATAATCATAACTCAATTAAATCTTTAAAATTTATGCGCGTAGTTAAATTAGCGCGGTGAGAAATAAATTATCAGTTAATAGCGGGATTGCAATGAAGTTATGAAATATTTTCTGTCATATTTGCTTAGCTTATGGTTAAGTTTCAGCATAATAATGTCAAATGTGGCTGAATAAAGTTTGCCAAATGAACTCTTATACCCATAAGTATAGGTTAAGTTTAATGTAGGATTAGGTATTTTATAGTCGTGGTAACTCGTGGTGAACCTAACCTACGTTTGATTATGAAAGTACGGTTTATCAAATAAGAATTTATTTACAAAAAAGTACTATAATAATATGTAGTATGTCAGTTGTCTGGTTTTCATAGTACAAGTTCTGCTTAGTTTGGATTCACATTAACCGTGTGTGAACAATGTCCCGGGATATTTATTTATTTTATTTCATAGTAAGAAAAAAAGTGTGCTACAAATTGGTCCTCTAGAGCATATTATGTGGGGTCTTTTATATTTACATACTTTGTTAGCAAGATTTGTCGACTGAGATTGTTTTGAAAAAAAATGAAAATTTTAACGAAATATTTTTTGTACAAAAACACTTTTTTAACTTTCTTTTGTTAACCTTTCTTTACTTTTTCAATGATAAATTAGTGAAAACGTTAAACTTCATAGTCAATACGTACAAACAAGTTTGTATTTTAAAGCATTACCACTATAAGGCTCTATTTTGTATGCGACAGCAGCGGTAAAAACAAAAAGCTTGTCACAAAAGATTTATCTTCAACAATCAGGACGGGCCAAGCCATGATTACTAAGCAAAAATATTAAAAACTGATCACGTTTAAAGTTTGTCAATAGTACAAACTCTACATTGCGACCTAGAATAAGCACCTTGACTTATAGGAACTACGTAATACCTCTAACGACAACCACAGCAATTCCAGCATCGGGTAACAATTGAAATGAGCTGGCAACACCGACTAATTACCCATTTGTAAGTAATTACTCACGACGTGCCGAATTCACCACAAACGCGACGTAACGTAACACGAATCTATTTTGCTTTCATAATCTACAGTCGGTTGATCATTGTTTGTGAAGTAATGAGAGATATATTAACTATTTATTCAATACTAACTTTTTACCCAACGTTTTCACTCGCGACCGCGATTTTCCATTCTGTATGTATAAATTTCAGGCCGATCCGTCCAGTGGTTAGAGCTGTGCGTTGATAGATCAGTCAGTCACTCTTTCCTTTTATATTCCCCCCCCCCGCGGTTTGACCTGCATTCCCGGGATAAAAAGTAGTCTATAACCTTCGGGGATAATGGAGCTTCCTATCAATGAAATAATTTTTCACATCTGACCAGAAATTAGAAATTAGCGCGTTCAAACAAACAAACAAAACCTTCAGCTTTATTATTCGTATAGATATATAGATTTAAATAACATTAACTAATCTGTAGTACTACTTAGGTACTACAAAGATTTTACGATCGAGCTGTGTTTCTTCCACTGAAAGCTCAAGCTAATTGTAGGATTCGAATCCACGACCAACGCGCCGACGTCAGCTGACGAATAGAATAAATTATACTTACTAAAAATATCGGCCTAAGAATTATGTTTCTTGTTCAGACGTTAATAAATATTCCATTAAACTAAAAAAAAAACAAGTAGATAAATAGTACCTAATTAACCGAAATAACGTCCCAAAACATTTTAAATTGAACATTGCATGTTTCTCTACGCCCACAATTTAGTTCAATTGACTACCTTTTCCTGATTGGTCGACGATCAAATGACATGTGCAGTGGTATATAATTTTAGCATGATATACTGTAATTAAACTATTGTGAGGCAGCTGTTTTGTGGTGGGAAATTAAGCCTCTATTATGGAATAACATGCAACTGATGTTTCTTTTATTAAAAAAACTAAATATAGGTACATATGCAATGGTCATGAAATCAATAAGTACTTCTATGTAGTACTTATTCATTCCGTGGTAATGGCCAAATACTGAAACGTCACTCATATTATAAAAGTTGTAAAGGGAGTCAGCACACTTATCATCTCGGAAAAGGATCGTCACCGTATCGCTTTTCGCCGCGCCGCCGTCAACCTAACAAAAGCGCATCAGCTACGTGAAGTTAGGTAATAGCGGTGACACAGCGCTTAGGGCTCGCCGACCGCTGGTTGACAACTAGCCGTAAGCTCGACGAAGCCGTTCGTGAGCTTGTCCTGAGGCGAGGCGATTAGTGTGCGTTGCAGTAGGGAGTTTCATACAAAGAATACTAAACGGCCGAATTGATACGGTGGCGATCCCTTTCCGAGTTGATATGTGTTCAAGCCTGTATGGCAAAAATTACGAGATCCGTTTCAGCATTCGGCCGTGAGTCTTATACCTACTGTGAGGGAACATCGTATTCGTAACTAAAACTGAAACGAATCTTCTCCATATTACGTCGGTATTTTAAAAATATTTACCACTTTGATTGCAGTTTTTCAAATTATTTATAAAAATTGCGAACTATGTCGTAATTTTTGTATCATAAGACTAGGTACGCAAAATTTTTCTTTCTTTTCAGTTTTCTTTACAATGCATTGTAACGAAAACTGAAACGAACGAAATATTTTCCGTTCAGACGAAATCCAAACATTGCAATGTTTGGTAAAAAATGTGAAAACGTTGGGTAAAAAGTTAGTATTGAATAAATAGTTAATATATCTCTCATTACTTCACAAACAATGATCAACCGACTGTAGATTATGGAAGCAAAATAGATTCGTGTTACCTACGTTACGTCGCGTTTGTGGTGAATTCGGCACGTCGTGAGTAATTACTTACAAATGTGTAATTAGTCGGTGTTGCCAGCTCATTTCAATTGTTACCCGATGCTGGAATTGCTGTGGTTGTCGTTAGAGGTATTACGTAGTTCCTATAAGTCAAGGTGCTTACTCTAGGTCGCAATGTAGAGTTTGTACTATTGACAATCTTTTAACGTGATCAGTTTTAAATATTTTTGCTTAGTAATCATGGCTTGGCCCGTTCATTGTTGAAAATAAATCTTTTGTGACAAGCTTTTTGTTTTTACCGCTGCTGTCGCATACAAAATAGAGCCGTATAGTGGTAATGCTTTAAAATACAAACTTGGTTGTACGTATTGACTATGACGTTTAACGTTTTCACTAATTTATCATTGAAAAAGTAAAGAAAGGTTAACAAAAGAAAGTTAAAAAGGTGTTTTGATACGGTGGCGATCCCTTTCCGAGTTGATATGTGTTCAAGCCTGTATGGCAAAAATTACGAGATCCGTTTCAGCATTCGGCCGTGAGTCTTATACCTACTGTGAGGGAACATCGTATTCGTAACTAAAACTGAAACGAATCTTCTCCATATTACGTCGGTATTTTAAAAATATTTACCACTTTGATTGCAGTTTTTCAAATTATTTATAAAAAATGCGAACTATGTCGTAATTTTTGTATCATAAGACTAGGTACGCAAAATTTTTCTTTCTTTTCAGTTTTCTTTACAATGCATTGTAACGAAAACTGAAACGAACGAAATATTTTCCGTTCAGACGAAATCCAAACATTGCAATGTTTGGATTTCGTCTGAACGGATTTTGGTGAAACTTAGTAGGTACATAGATAGAACATACTCTAGAATAACTTTTTATATTCCGAGAACACGGGTGATACTTTAATATAGTATAATAGTGATTTTTTAATCACCGTCCAAATTTTCAGGGATTTTTGTACTCACCTGTATAATACTTACTATTTTTAATGTACAAAAGGCGCGCCTCAAATAACAATAGATTATTTATTTAAGTATTAAAGACCCGTGTAAATATTACCGTACTGTCTTGAATGTGTATGTATGTAGTTAGAAATAAAAGAACATCAAAAGACAATGCAGAAGCAATGTGCGCTGTATTTGTCCTCACAAAGGAGAGGTGACAAAGATCGTAAACGTTTTACAACTAAAATTAAATCGTGAAATCTTCAATCAAAAGGGTGATGGGGGCTATTCTTAAAGCTATGTTTGTAGGAGGATATAAAATGGATGATACTTAGAATATGAAGTCTAAAAATAAAATCGTAACTAATAATTATTATGAATGTGAAAGTGAGTGTGTTAACTTTTGATCTTTCAAAGACACAAACAATTGACATGAAGTTTGGTACGCAGGTAATGTATATAATGGAGAAGGATATAGGCTACTTTTATTAAAAAAATTGGCTGGAAACCGCAGAGAGGACTAGTGTCAACGTTTGTAAAATATAGCATGACTCCTTTGAGTGTCGCTAGAGTTATAAGAAAATAAACCATATGACATAGCAATAAGTTTCATCTGAATCGACAATCATATATTAAATAGATGTACTTTATTGGTAAGAGATAAGGCTGATTTTCGTATCACTCTGGCAACTGACACATGACTGGTGTTATATTTTACAAACCATAATAATAATATTGAAAATAATCACGTAGTAACTTCATAGTAAAGTGATAGTGATTTCTAAGATTTAACGATAATAAAGCAGTACCTACCTAAATTGTGGCTATTAATCTAAAACGTTTTTTTTTTACGTTCACTGAATAAAGTAACTCTATCAGTGATAGTGAAAATAATGTCACAACGTTATTTTTATTAACTAAAATTAAAAAATTAAGTAAACCCCCGAAACTCACTAGAAAATCGACTGAGCGGATTTTAGGATTCATAGCAGCTAAATACAATATAGCTCTCGATTAAGTCACCTTTCAAACAAAAACAAACTAAATCAAAATCAGTCCATCCGTTCAGGAGCTATAAGGCCACAGACAGACACACACACACATACCCCGACAGACACGTCACATTTATAACACCCCTATCGTTTTTGCTTCGGGGGTTAAAAACTTCATTCTAATAATTTCCGAGTTCTCAATTTTATCACTTCAATTCGAACTTGTTTAAGAATAAGGTCCCGCTATTTATATCCATTCAGAGATCGTCACGAACAGCCTATACTGGATTTTGAGACAAACTTGTCTCTTATAAATGACATTCCTCGTGGCGGACTGTACCACGCAAGAATTATGGCCCTATGTCTTGTTTGATAAATTTAGTCGTATGTACACACCATCCATATTACTATGACCCCTCTTACCTAGATAAGATATTAGTATCGCAAGAAAATACAAAGGTCTTTATAAAATGGTCGTTTGCAATCGCAAACTTGGGAGTTCGGATTAAGATAATCATTTTGAGATCTAAAATGTAAGCAGCAAGGTTTGGATTCGGACGGAAATTCCAATTAATATGTTTATAGTTTAGTTATACAGTGATAAATTAATGCTAAAATTTGTGCTAATTATTCTCAATGCAATTTGAACCGACCGTTTGCGTGTAAATTTGTATTACTTGAGAGCTAGTCAAACGGTTTACTCTACATTTTGAAATTACCTACCTATATGGAAATTATAGAAAACCCTGTAAGTACCTATTTCTTTCACGCTAACTATGACTCTGGTTTTATCCATGTTCCCCGAAAAGTAACCTAGCCGAGGGCGTCGGCCATCTGACAGCTATCTAGTTTCGACATGAAATTTTCAAAATAAGTTTCCAGAAACAAAAGCGTTTAAATGCCGTCACACGGTTGTCCACTATAAAGCGAAATCTATTAAAGCTGTATTAAATGGTAGCGACGCCCAACAGGCTAGGTATATCCTTTTTATAGGCTATCTACGTGCCAAATTTCACCACACTTGGTTTAGCTGTTTAGGCGTGAAAAGGTAAGAGATAAAATTACTATCACCTTTGAAAAAAACAACTGTTTACCATAATCACTCGAATAAAGAGCTTAAATTTAAAGACCAGGAAAAATAATCAAACAAATTGTATTGTATGCATAACGTAATGTATAAATCATTATTTGACGGGCAATTTTCTCAAACACAGTTTTCGGTCAATGTCTGTGTTGACAAATTGGTGTGTTGGCGTATTTGTGCCGACGGCGGCAATTTCTGGCGAACGTGATGAAGATATCAGCTCAACTTGTTTCTGTTGACTTAAAGGTTCTTTTTTGAACAATGAATGCGAATCATAGCCTGTGGGTGTCAGTTCTGTGGAAAAGTAATTGCTCTTTTTGAAAAATACTCTTTACACCGTATGTTTATTTGCACTAAAATAAGAGTTACTAAAATAATGATACATTATATCATAAACATATTTGAATTACATTTAGTAATTATATTTTTGATTTTTTAAATAAAGGTAAGAAATGATCATTAATACAGTTTAGATTCTGTGATGGCTATTTTGACAGCCCATAATTTTTCTATGTACCTATAGGTATCTTAACCAAAAAGAGACGCATAGCGAAGTAAAAATACCTAATTTTCCACTCAACATAAATAAATACTTCAGAAAATTAATTAAATATTTTACATGCTCGTGTGAATTTTGATGAAATTTAACTAATATTATAATCTAAGTCATACCTGAAATAAAATATTGTATACTTGTTATTCCGGAAAACATTCAGTTCCCCCAGATTGTAAGCAGAACCGAGGGGCAGGAGTTAATGAAGAATAAAAGAAACTCAAAGTAACATTTTCCTTTCATTACCTCTAACATTATATTATGTAAAAAAAAGTTACAAAGTTTCAACGAAAGAGATATCCAACAGTAACATTTATAAGCAAACACACGTAAAATAATTAATACCATCATTTAGTTCCAGTAATATTCCCGGTGACACGGCACCTCATGTCTCATATCTGGCGAATATGTTTGTTTGTGTGTCTCTGTGTAGTTAAAATATATTCATCCGCGAATGTTCCTCTAAAGACATAAATCAACAGTGCCTTAGGCGGCTTATTAATATTTGCCGTGTCATAGATGTAGAATCACTAGATGAGACATGCAATGCAATTTAAAGTCAAAGCCATTTATTAACTTTTACTATTAGGATGAAACTTCAAAGCTACACCTTATAATTTCATGAATTACAAAAGGCTTCCCATCAAATTTATTACTATTTAACTAACTTATAATATGCTGCTAGCTTTCAGTCTGTTCAGTGTGTTTTTTCCGTGTTCCCGGGATAAAAACTAGCCTATGTTACTTTCCGGGCCATAACCTATGCTTTTGAAAAAAAAACACTTCGATCCGTTACGTCATTGCTGCTACTAACAAACACACTTTAAAATTTATAATATTAGTAGATTCTGGCTGCTTTCTGATGCTGATGCTGACTTGTTTTCCTATCAAATTTCAATATTTATGCTGATGTCTTTTGGCTTCTTTCTCTAAAATCTTTTGCAGCTTGCATCCAGCGGGTACCAGCGACCTTGGCCATGTCTTCGTTCCACCTGGTGAGGGGTTTTCAACTTAGAACTTTCCAGAACGTGGTCGTTACTCGAGAACTTTTCTTCGCCATCGATATTTCTCTTATGTCTTCAAATAAATAAAAGTTAGAGCCCCAGATATAACCACAAAAAAAATGTACATTAGAAACACTTACCTATTTTACCTGAAAGAGATGTGTGGAAGCTTTTACTGAATGAGGATTGATTAAAAGTGATAAAATCGATCTATCTAAGAAATTTCATGACCCTAATACTTCAGATTTATCAACATAACAATTACATTTTTGAATAGTAAAAGTGTCGATCATGGATTGCTAGGTATATCAATATGCTAAAATGGCAAAGGTTAGGCCATATAACTAGAAATCTAGCTGGCATTTGTGCAAAAATAAGGTAGTGTCTATGTCGTATCTAGTTTTTAAATGATCCATGACAGTAATATAAGTAAGATCTTATCTTAGGTGCGATTGTTGAGGCTTGCACAAAGAGAGAGATGCAAGATTTTATGTACGTACAGTCACTTGAAGTTATTGCCTTTATAAATCATAAACGTTTAAAAATATATTTTTTTAGTAAATTTTGATTGTAAAGTCAAATGAAAAAGAAGACCCATTACGTGCAAATCTATATGTAAAATTAGGGAGCAACGTTATTCCTGAGTGCTATATGGCTTTTATCCCGGGAATGCGCGTGTAACCGCATGAAATAGCTAGTATATAAACAAGATAATAGGTGCCATTTGCTCCCATGATGCGGGACGCGGGTCGCGGGTGTTAGAAGCTAGAAATATGAAAATGAGCCTAATATCTTTGCAAATAAGTTCATCTGCCTATGATTCAGTAGGTATATGTAGATTCAGATGAACCTGATGGCTACTATCTCCTGGACTAAGTTACAACGTAAATAGGTAATGTAGATTTTTTATTGTTAAATTTATTGTTAAGCTCGAATTGAGCTTTCAGAAAATTGGGGTTAATAATACCTAATTGTATCCACATTATTAAATATAGGTACACACAATAATATAGCTTAACGCTTAAATAATGCAATAAATCGCAAAAATACAATGGCGCTGCAAGTGTTAGCAACTTATTTCTCTGACTGATTGTACAACACGACGACTCTATTTGTATTTGTCTGTCCCAGAAGGCGACAAAGCTGGTAGGTAGCTATTATTAAAAACTTACCTTTGCTTGTGGCTAAAGATTAAAATAACAAATGTGCAGACACGACAGTTGTATATGTACTTTGTGAGGCATGTATTTATTTTATCAGAACTACATATACGAAGCTTACTGAAATATTCTTATCTCAACGTATGTCAGTTGGTTGTGACTTCATATAGGTAGGAATTAGGTCTCTCCATAAAATTTTGCCACGGAATGTCTACTGCTGAAAATGCCCTATTTATTTCCACAACGAACAGTTTTAGGTCTTGCCATTTGTTTTAATATAATACTACCAAGTTAAATACAAAAGCAATGTGAATGAAAACATACATCACGTCACATCTTTTTTGTTCGTGTATCATATTTATTAGCTTCGCTATTTCCAGAATTAAATCACAACTGTGATTTGAGTGTCTTTTAAATTGCCTTCTAATCCAAACAAGCAAATCCATCCTCATTATATTACCTGTTTTTGACAAGCCAGTTGGCGCAGTTGGTTAAGACACCACCTATCACGCCGCTGGTCATGGGTTCGATTCCCATCCAGGACAAACATTCGTGTGCATGAACATGTCTGTTTGTCCTGTGTCTGTTTGGGTGTAATTATCTATATAAGTATGTATTAACAAAAAAAAAGTAGTTTATCAGTTATCTGGTTTCCATAGGCTCTACTTAGTTTGGGATCAGATGACCGTGTGTGAAGAATGTCCCAGGATATTTATTTATTTATCATTTTCTTCGTCCCAATGTATTTATTAAAATGTAGCTTCCTTTTTTCCGTATTTTAGTGTTCCCGGGATAAAAAGTAGCCTATTTCCTTCTCCATATCATAGGCTATCTTCGTAGCAAATTTTATCTCGATCAGTTCTGTGGTTTAGGCGTGAAAAGGTAACAGAGAGACAGACACGAGTTCCAATCGCATTTATAATATAAAAGTATGGATTGCCAAAGTCAATAAGTTTTTTTTCTATTCCATTTTAGATTTAAAATAAATTACCTAATAAACATTTCATATATCTCTCAGGTTAGATACAAATGGATCAATCAAATAAAATAAATATTTCTTAAAAATGTATTTTATTTTTCTTTTTATTGTGCTCCTCATATTTATAAATCAGACATTTTGTCCATAATTTTTAATTACATAAGTGTTGCTCAGTACTATACAAATTGAAACAATGGATAAAAAAATAAATATTGCTTAAATTAATTACATCAAAAACAAGGAAACAAAAACAACATATTTTTAAAGCAAATAGTACATTTACAACCAATGCTAATTGGTTTCAGTGAAGAAAATACTATATATAAAAATGAAAAATATTATAATATGCGTTTTGCTTTGAAGCTACATGAAAAATATAAAACTAAAAAGCGTAGAACACGGCACATTAAAAAAAAAAGAGTTAAATAATCGGAATAGAATTTGATACATTGAATTTAGCACCAAATTATGAAAAAAATTATACAATTGGAAATAATCATAAAAGTAGAAACTGTGATTGTATCATTCGAATTAATGTGGGATATATTTAATATGATATGATTACAAAATTCAACTTACAATCGATCTTAAATAATTCGTTTAGCTACAAATTTTGTACATTATCTACAAACTCAGAAAATGATTTACATTTCATTGCGTTTCCCTCGTCGATTGACCCCGATTCAATAGTTCCGCAATGATAAAATTGTGATAAATTTTACGACTAGCTCGAAGTAACTTACTAGGACGAAACCGCTATCACTACCTAAAAATATGGTCACCTGAAATTTGTACAAACCAATATTATTACATTTAACTAATGAAAATAATTCATTCATCAAAATATCAAATTACTAATCTATTAGGGACAAATCTCCTACAAAGCGATTTTTTGTGTACAATCCATAGAAAAGTAGTCCCTAAGAAGTTCCATTAAGGTTCATAAATATTCGACAGTAACTTATATTCAACAATCACGTTTACTGTCTTTGAAGGCATGAGAGAACGAGGCCGTTGAATTAAATTAGGCCGTGAGAGCCAAAAGTAAAACTACTAAATGCGTAATTGATTACATTAATTCCTGTGATTATCATTAACGTCATTGTATCACTCAATCACAAATGTATGGCACTCGACCATCTGTCACTTTACACCATTAACTTTTGTTCATTCACGACATAGGAATTTCAGCTGATAATCTATGTCTTGAAGATGCTCTCGTTCCGCATGTCCCACACGTATTATTACTATAGCCGGAGTCCGATCCAAAGGAAGAATCTCCGCTTGGAGGCTTGGGAGATGCTCTTGGTCCTCTCCAACAGGCAATACCCGGAAGCTCACCTCCTGGCCATGCTCCACCAGCTCCTACGGGTATGGGACCTTGAGGCCTCGCTCCAACAGTCCCAACTTGGGGATACAATCTCAGCAATGCATCTAAAAGAACACCTTCGTGAAATTCCGATGGGTCTGGTGGGTGGATATGACGCGGCATTCTATGTTGCGCTCGACGTCTTTCCAGAGATTTCGGTCTTCGGTCCAAGCGTTGCTGTCTTGGCCGATGTGGTAACGATTGGGGAGCTGGTGGTCTCGAACAGGTTCGACATGGTGCCGCTTCACCAACGAGACTCAGTTCGTCTTCTGCGAAATGATCGTCACTGTGAAGGGACTCGTCAGATCTGTGAGGTAGCTCTTCGTAGAGTGGGGCACCACAGGTATCACCACCGCAGGAGTTGCCTCCTCGCCACGTGCTGCCTGACCCGCAGACGAAGACTCGACCAGGGCAGTTTTGTCTTTTTGTTTCAACCATCTGTGAAGAGATATAAATTATGCATTAGAATCACTGAATTTGGTGAAGAAATCAAAATTCGTAATAGGTAGGTAGGTTTTGTTCAATACTCGAAAAATATTGATCTGTTACCAGCATCAATAAATCAAAGCCGGTATTTTCCATATAACGGATAATTTGAAATTGAATTGTAAAATAAACTGATTGTTATCTTCTTAGACCAACATCAAAGAACTGAATTGTCAAATATCTTATAAAGTTTAAAGTCAATCATAAACATTCAAAGTAAACGTATTAAAGTCTAGACTATTCCGTAGACAGACTTGTACTGGCCAATTATGAAAGTTTTGACAGCTCTAACAACTAGATAGCACTTATTATCTTGAAAATTCGGTTTAATATCAATTTGGGGGTTTGTATAAACTTAAAGAATGAGTTTTATGTTTTTATAATGTTTAAGGCTTCGTACTAAGTAGATATAAATGTGAAAGTTTGGCCTTGAAGATATTTGGAAATTTGTGATTCAATCACGCATTAACGGATTTGGATGAAACTTGACATATAGGTAGATATGAGATACATTTTTTAGAGGAAAGCATAACATACTATAGTGAATTGTACACATTCGATCCATTTACAATGTTTGTATACGCTTTATTTTTTGCAAAATCATTAGGTATATTATTAAACTACCGTTTGATAACAATCTCACTATGCTAAGTGATGTAGCCAAAGATGGTGGGAATATAAAGCCTAGACGATAACTCTTTTCTAAATAGAAAGACGCTAAATTACCTCCAACTGTGGTTCCAGTTCCGGTCGATGCGGCAGAGGTGGTCGTCTAGGCAGGTCCTGAAGATCTTCGTACAAAGGTGCTGGAGGAGGCGCTCGTCTTTGTGACCCGGTGCTTTGAGCAGGTGCTGACGATTTTGATGGCAGTAAGTTTGTCACTTTCCGTTTGTGTCTGTTGAAAAGAGATGCATATAGATAAATAATTATGATTGAATTAGATAACGGTTATAAAGTCATATGTTATTTGATGAGTCAAAACTAAAGTTAAGAGTAATTCTAAAGAATTATGTAAAAAAAGGTAAAGGAAGGAAGGCGCTGACACCTATCCACGAATTTATTGTCGCCCACCGCTGTTACCAGCAACGATAAAGCATAACAGTACGCATAATAGTAAAGCCCCACCCATCGATCAATCGCCTCATCGCCCGCTGCGTGCGATTGATCACAGCATAATTACTAAAATTTATTCGATTGTATGAAGAGCCCAGTATTTTCAGAAAAGTTAATTTTCTTCTGGATAAAGCAATCAGCCCTTTAGTGCACCATAAAAGTAGTTTTAAAGTTATAATTACTCATAAGGCGACTGAATATAAAGTTGCTAAGTTGGTGGATAATAATTCTAGATTAAGTACCCAAAATAAACCTTCCCGAAGATAGTCCTATAATATGCCTAGTTAATTCCCAGTAAATACATAACTCATCCAAGATAACTTCACGTCATAGACACAGTTGAGCTTGACAAAATTATGTTGATTAATTACCTCTGTTATTATTATCATGATAAATAGGAGCCCATAGGTGCGGTTCACGTGAAGTTATTGCAAATTTGTGTGACGTCAGTTCACAGGTCACAGAATTGGCAAGAGAATAATTTTATCGTCGATAGATGGCTCTTTATCCACTGGTTTTGAGGATCATCTAGTCTACCTAATTCTATAAAAGCTTTTTTTTACATTCATAATGATGATCATGGGGTAAAAATTGATAGCAGCAAGGGACACAGATAAAGCTGCTAGGTGAAAACTTTATTAGAAAATTTTAAAAGACAAATTCTGAAAGCGCAATCATAGTATCTTTATCATTGACAGTGAAAGGTTTACTTGTAACAAGAGATAAACATTGAACAGTCTTCTAGAAACAGGCTCTGATAAGGTCGAAGAAACAGTAATTTCTGGTAGTAATAATCAGTTTTTGGTCATTTTATTTTACCAACACAAAAAACTAATAACTTACAGATCGACTCTATCAATTATATTGTCTCGCTGGAAAAGGCTGGGTTTTTTACAAAGGCCAGTTATCGGTGGATCTCTCTATTAATATTTGTCTATGGCACAATATCATATTTTGCGGTAGAGTACCTTTAATATCCAGTTTCTGAGGTAACCGTTTAATAAATAGTTTTTGTATGGTGAATAAGGCTTTATTAATATTTTATTTTGTGGGCGTAGTCGATATTATTATTTGGAGTTTGATGAACTTTAAATTTATATTCTTGTTCTATCACTAACGTAATTATGTCTTATTTATGACGTAACTTTCAGTGATTTGTTGAAAAATCTCACATTTCAAAACTAATATATAGAATAATGTTGTAGTTTTTATATCTAAATCCATACTAATATTATTAATAATATTAATAAAGTGTCCATGTGTGTCTGTTTGTCCGTCTTTCACGGCAAAACGGAGCGACAAATTGACGTGATTTTTTTTAAGTAGAGATAGTTGAAGGGATGGTGAGTGAAATAGGTTACTTTTTGTCTCATTCTAACCCCCCAAAATGGGGGGTGGAAGTTTGTATGGAGCATTCCGCAATTTCCAAGGTAGAAAGCTAAAAATTTGTATGCGGACTATTTGTGACTAACACAAAAATCGTACATAATTTTGTTTTTGGAAATCTGCCCCCAACCCCTTAAAAGAGGGGGTGAAATTTTATATGGGACTTTACTTTTAAAATAGGGGATGGAAATTTGTGTGAGACTCACAGCAAAATTAGTACAGAAACAAAAAGTTACGTGGAAAATAGTTAGGTAAATAGTAAGTTGTAGGTAGGTAGGGGTACGTTGGGGTAGGTAGGGTAGATAGAGGTAGGTAGAAGTAGGAAGGGGTAGGTAGAGGCAGGTAGGTATAGGTAGTTAGGTCCCAGTTTTTTATTTGTTCTCAGGGCAGGACCACGTCTGCCGGGTCAACTAGTAAGTATATAAAAGGAAAACGTGACTGACTGACTGATGTAATCAAATCACTAGACGGATCGGGCTGAAATTTGGCATACAGAGAGCTATTATGACATGGATAGAGCCAGTAGCCTTCTCGGTATTGCATCAAGTCGGCAACACATTGGCAATACCATTATTGCAAATGGTGATAGGCGACGGTAACCACATACCATCAGGTGGCCTGCTGGTCAATTTTCTGACAACTAATAAAAAATGGGGCAGAACAAGTCAGAGACAGACAGGTAAAATTTTTATATCGAACATGATATTTGGCTCTACTGTTATGTAAAAATCACCAGCCTGATAATGATTAAAAAAATATTCTACCCACTTTTGGCTATCTTTCTTTAAATACAGCAGCACCATAAAAACATAATATCTACGCTATTATATAGCTCTACGGTTTCGCATCATCAGTTTTATATTCACCATACACCGGTCCCTATCAATTATATCTTAAAGAAATGGCGTTATTATAAACGCATTAGCCTCGCTTACACCACAATATGGTTTCAAGGCAGATGTTCTAATAATATTTCAATAAAAAAACAGGTAGCAAGTCCTTGATAAAGTTATTAAATTTGACGAAATAATTTTGGGTTACGTTTAATGAATAGATTGGGAATAATTTTGGATCAATTCCAAGATTTTTTTTGTGGTTATATAGGTAGGTACCTTTAATATTTTTTAATTCATATTATTGTTAACTTTCATCGAACTACATTCTGAAATATTTAAAAGACATGTAATAAAACAATTTGATCTTATTAATCTTTTATCAAAAAATCCACGAGAATTCTTTTCAAACAATAGCGATTCATTTAATTCGTAAGATTTATCAAGCCGACTTTATAGATGATTTTTCAACCCTATTACTTATCGATAAAGACCTATAATTCAGTAAAGCCGGTAATTTGTCGCCGGAAATAAGGCTACGAACACATCCACAAACTCATAAGTCCGGTGACATACACAAGACATCCTACAACCGACCACCCATGGCTTGCGACCTAAGGCCGGATGCAATGTAACGCCATTCTGAATTGACCAGTGGTTTTATGGGTACTAAAGTCGATAAGTGAAATGACAGATGGCTGTGATAGTGTGGGCCACGTACTTATCGATTATTTTACACGTGAGTTGATAGAAGTTTATGACTTCTATATGGAGCTTAGATTATAATGGTTTACAGTTTTGAAAACGTGTATATAATTATAAAAGTAATATACTGACCAAACTCACCTTATGATAGTAGACTAAATTCAAGCTGCAATATTTGTCACAGTT
The DNA here is from genome assembly GCA_963555595.1 of Tethea ocularis. Lineage (NCBI taxonomy): Eukaryota > Metazoa > Arthropoda > Insecta > Lepidoptera > Drepanidae > Tethea > Tethea ocularis. The sequence goes on along the minus strand of OY741973.1, from coordinate 2,434,490 downwards.
TTTTTTTACTCATATTATTAGCAATAAATTATGCAAACGTGACTGTGATATGCAGTAATATTGCTAAAGGAACCATTTCAATCCAATCCAACTATACAGCATTTACTTGTATCTACGTCAGTTTTCTTATCTTTAATCTCATTTTTAAAGGTAATACTATTATTATTCATTTACTCCAAGGCCTTATGAAAAATAAACCATATGTTCAACGAAATAAGAATCCAAATCGATTTATCTAAATAATTTTACGTATGACCTTATCAAAGTGTTGGGATAAAACTTTCCATCTTGTTGATAAAATGAAATAAGATAAATCAAGTTAATTCCAGACGGTTGCCAGTAAAACTTGCTTTTGTAAATAGTAATATTGGTTTTTATGTCCTGATTTCATCGATATCAAAAGCATATGAAAATAGTTTTGAAATCCAGATTATTTTAATAGTTTTGATTTAATGGTATTTATTTGGAATGCTTTAAAGATTTTATTGAACCAGTAGAATTAAATTTACTGTCTAATCTAAATCAGATTATCTCATTATTGATCGTCTTCTAATAGAGCATGAAGATATATTATTGGTTAATTAAATTTTGATTTTATGAATCTCGTTATGTTGAATGACATGCTTTAAGCCCGAGTAATGAAATTCACATGTTAGGATGCTTTTCTCAATTTCAAAGGAGCTTAATTTCGTAATATAAAATGTTTGTTTTTTTTATGTATACCTACATAATAAGCTAGTACTTTAAGCTTTTGCTTCCGCTGTTTTATCCGTATTTCCGGGGTATAAAGTAGCCTATGTTTATTTCCGGCCCATAATCTAGTTTCTGTGCTTTACGTTGATTCGTTGCTACATAAAAGAAGGACAAATTAACGAACGACCGAAAATAACACGATCAAAGTAGGTACCACGTGCCGTCAGTTAACAATTATTTTGGGGATAGAACACTAAATAATAAAATCCCAATTCCTTTTAATGAGTTGCCAAAAGAAATCAAAAAAGTCTCCAACATAAATACTTAAAAAAAACGAATTTTAAATTATCTATTACACAGTCCTATTAACTGTAACAGAGTGGTGCTTTCCTGGTGCTACTCTTTATATATCAATGTATATCAATTTTAAAAGGGCTGTGATCATTATTTAAGAGTTAATTAACTCGGCGCACTTATTATCTCACAGACAAACCAGAAATATCTACTAGTTTTGTGGGCTCTGTATAATTAATTGTACTGTAATACTTAATTAAAAAAATAAATAAATACGCATATAGAATATTTTTAGGGATTTAAAAATATCAAGATTATTATGCGCAGCTCAAACCCTAAATTATCTAATAATGCTAAAATGGTCGAAGACCAGTCACTGTTTATATTTTAGGAACCCCTTAAAGTAATTTATAGATTATGACAACACATGAAATCAAATCATATGAAATCAATATTACATAATTTATTTCCTAGCATTACTCGTGCCAAATCGACACCGACACTGCGTTTTGTCATCGACCACAAAAATAAACCGGCATCGGGTTTCTCGACACTCGATAATTAGTGGTTCGTCACTAATCGGTAGGGACGTATTATGAGATTGATTGGCGTTCGTCGATATTACTGTCGACATGTTATGTGCTATAATGACGAGTTGGAAGGTGTGGTGAGGTGAAAAAGGGAGTGCGGTTTGTAACACTTTTTATTTGCTGATAAGAAAATGTTGATAATTAAAACTTTTTTTATTAAAACAGGCCTTCATAAAAAAAAATATCTTTGATTAATAATAACTATGCCTAAGCAAACATATCATAAGAAGCTTGATCCCTTCTACGCTTTGTGTGCTTACCACCATCGGCCACATCATCACGGACCACAGTTAGATTGTCGTCAAATCTACACCTAGATAGTTAAAAAAATTACTTAAAAATACATAATAAATAAATGTTGTGCTTCTGTCGTAGAAAAAATTATTAAAATACAATTTTTCACAAGAATAATTAGTTTCTTTTCAAGAAAGATCTTCAACCAATTATAACTCTAAACAACGTTATCATTGATAACGTTGATAATCTTCATAACTTATCATTCAACTAATTTGGAAAATCTTTTAAAAAATGTGTTGCCTCCAGTTTCTTTCATGGATGGTGGTCTAATTAGTACAGCATTAACTAATACAATACACTCGAGTGAGCTCGACTTAGGTGGCGCCTATGTAAGGTGTAAGAATTTAACTATGGACATATTCCGTGTCATCATGGAATCACAATCAAAATCACACCTAATGCCCTAACATTCACATGTATAATATTAGTAAGGATTAAAGGGTGTTAATAAGGATGAGGATTATTGTCTTGTGTGTTGAACTTTAAATTAGTTGGTAAATGTTTAATTTAAAATCTTAAATGTTATATTCTTAAGTTAAAATCTCAAATAAATAGCAAATACGTACTTAATTATAGTAAAACCCAACGTCATTATTTTCACGTTTGTAAGTATGTATGTAAAACTCAATTAACTAGTACATCACCACAACATAAACATTGCAATTAACTAACGTTGACAGTATCAAACTCCATCAAATTCCCTTTCCATCCGTCTCAATCTCCATCAACGCGATACTTAATTAGATAACGGAGGTGTCAAAATTCCTGCAGAGGGCGAGGCGTTGAACTGACAAGCACCGGCTCCGTAACATAAAAGGGATTAAATTTCGTGCGTGATACCGTTTGTGTGGCTCCACTCTTAGTTGATTTCACACTATCACACAGCCATTAGACCCGACATTTTATTGGTCCGAAACCCAACATTTAACTATTTCAATAGCTTCTAAACAGCTATATACAACTTACGCTTTACAACACAAATTTATACATATAAAATTGAATATCCAATTTGGAACTCACTCTTACATACAAACTATGGGTTTACAAGAGCTTGCGATACTAATTTGGGCCCCTAATCTGGGTAAAATTGATTAAAGGACCCAACCCGAGTGAACTGAAATATACGACTGTATACCTACGTTGAAACTGTTGGAAAGTTTTTGACCAATTAGTTAAGTAATTGGTTAAGTTATAGGTAAAGTTTGCTAAGTTTTAGGGATGGATTTTATAGTTGATTGAAATGGATTATTCAGAATATGGTCCGTTACTTTGAATTATAGGTGATATAGTTAAACTGGATTACCTATCTCACTACACTATAAAGAAAATTTTAAAGAGTAGTTTTTAGGGTTCCATATCCAAAGGGTAAAAGGTGACCCTATTACTAAGACTCCGCTGTTTATCTGTCCGTCTGTCACCAGGTTGTATCTCATGAACCGCGATAGTTAGACAGTTGAAATTTTCACAGATGATGTATTTCTGTTGCCGCTATAATAACAAATACTAAAAAATAAAAATAAATATTTAAGGCGGCTCCCATACAACAGACATGTTTTTTTTTGGCTTTTTTGTAGATAATGGTACGGAACGCATCGCACTTGGCCGGTTTTTTAGAGTGCATGTTATATACAACTAACCTTACCTACCTTAGTAATTAAAAATATAAGAAAAATGTAAGAATGCCATTATTTGAGATCTCTAAATTGTATCTACTAACACTAATCGATAATGTATAAGCATAGACAACGGTATTTAACGGAATACCGTTTTGTATATTTCTATGTGATTACTGGCTGACATAGAAATGTTATATTCATTTATAAAATTAAAACTTCAGAAGTACCCCTACAGAAGCTGAACAAATAAAAGGCATTACAATGTTAACGCCCTCTCTGGGGTTATTACACACCTTAACATGGAGTCTGCAAAGTTTCAGGTGAAAACAAATCCAAGTTTCTTACGTACGAACAAGTTTCATGGCAAAATATGATGATTTTCTTTAGAATTTTTCTTGTTCGGTTTGTTGTAAAGTTTAGCTTAACAAATAGTTTTGTTAAATTGTTTCTTGAAACCACATTATTGGTAAATATTTAGTTTGAAATATTTATATATACTTGCGCTGATTTTCCTCTTAGTGAATGCTTAGTGCGTTCATTATATAAGGAATCTGAGTTTTCAAGCTTTCAGATTCTGTGGTTTCCGGTTTTTTTTTCAATTAATAAATTATATTTTAATTCGAGACCTAAGAGCAAATCAATTTATAATAGGTACTATGCTAAAAAAGACGTCTTTTTGTCGAGGAGATTTCAATTCGAACATTATTATTAATATATTCACAATAATTGTCATGAATATAAAAAAACTGTGTCATCCATTGTATGTAACAGTGTTTATAAATTTAACGAACGAACAAAAAATAAAATAACTCTTTAAATTGTTATTAAATCGTTTTTGGATTTGTCCTCTAGAAACAAAACTACAACAATTTCGATATTAATCAATTTAAAAAGAAAACATAAAAGATTGTATATTTTCTTAAAAACAGGTGCTTATGTTTATGCTACAAATCCACAAATCTGGTCCAGAAACTCATCCAACTTCATACTAATATTATAAATGCGAAAGTTTGTGAGTATGTATGTATCTTTGTTGCTCTTTCACGTAAAACTACTAAACGGATTTGGATGAAACGTGGCACATATATAGATCATACCCTAGAATAACATATAGGCTACTTTTTATCCCGTAAAACATACCTCAGAAACGCGGTTGAAACCGCGGTGCGGAAGCTAGTTTTACATAAAACATACCTCAGTGCTATGTATTGCTCGCTTAACCAACCAACCGTATGTCTCAACTAAATACACCATGCGTGAAATGTTTCGTGGACTATTCAAATCAGTTCGAACCACAGGAACGAATTGAGATATTATGCAAATATGTGATTGTATGCAGATTGCCAATAATAAGAGCGTTGCACTTGGAAATCAAGGCTCAATTCGCTTACCATAATGAGAATAAGACAATAGAGCTTAGTAAATATATAGAACTGCCTTAAGCAACATGAAAGCATGTCACCAAGCGCCAGACCAATTCATACACAGTGTGTTATTACTAACCACAGTGTATGCCATTCAAATGTTTTTTCATAGGTAAATACAATAAGGTAACAATACTTTGAAATAAAAACTACAGAACTAGCAAACAAGCTACCCTAAAAATGGTGTGTTTCAGCAACTTAACCAGTTCCTTTCTAGGTTTTAATGTTCACCAACTTCGATTATATGATTATTTTTTATCATGGTGAGATTGTGTTGTGATTTATAAAAAAAATAGCTCCCAATTTGATAGTAATAACTAAATATTCATTGTACGCTGAATTTTTACAAAAACAAAACACGTGACTAACCGTTACCTTTGCGACACGCTGTTAATGCGTATGCCACTTCTATTAATATTGGTATTTCTATGGAGTAAAACAATAGAGACTTAATAAAGACGTTAGAGTGGTAAGACCATAAATAGTAAGCCGATTTCGAGATAGCATTAGTCGGATTGTATTGCAAAATGCAAGTTGTGTAATGATTTCAATTGCATGTAGATTAGTACGATAAAATACAAGATAATGTCTTGTTTGTTGCAAATTAAATGTATTTGATTCGCTATCTACGTCGACGATGGATTCTATTGGATATGGAATAATTACTTCCCATAGGAAAAAATAAGGCGGAGTCCAATTAAATTGTTCTAATTTATTCAACGCTGTATTATGTATTGAATAGAATACTTGCGGTATGCAAAACAATTTTACTTTATGCTAAAATAATGAGCAATAGTTAGCTGAGTGACTGAGTTTTTTTATTTCTTATATCAGCTTATTTTTATTTAATAATCTGACAGTTATGTTATTTTTTTAGAGTAATATATTTATCAATGCAAACTATTATGTGTAAGGAATAAATAAAGCTTTATTATTATATTATTATTATTGTTATTATTATTTATCAATGATGATTAAAAATATTACGTTTTTACTAAATTTACGCCTGTGTTTGACCACAATCTCGCCATGGTCAGTTATGATGTGGCCGATGGTGGTGAGCACACAAAGTCTAGAAGGGTAACGTACACATTTAATCATAACTCATTAGAAATGAAAGTACTTATCGTAATAAAATCCTTGTTAATTAAAGCCCAGAGCCGCATTCAAGCCTAACAAAAACACAAACAAAGAAAATATAAAAAGTAGAGAAAATATTCTAACGGAACGAATCTAGTTTTCTTTTTTCTTAGTAAATAAAATAAAAACCGAGCAACAGCAGGGTGGTGCTCAGGGTTGTTCTACTTAGCTTTACCTCAGGCTCTTGTTAAAAGTGCTAAGACAAAGGACCCACCTAAATAGTCCATTGTTTCCGAACCCCAACGGTGTTGAGCCTCGAGGGTTCCCAACAAGTTTATGTGGGTTTTTTTCAAGTCCACAATGCCTTTTAAGGGTTGTTCTTGAAGTATAACTTCCGTGGTTTCAGTTTGAATTTGAGATGTGGATTTTTGTTGAAATGCAATTTTGAATTTGTGTTTCGTTTTGCGAGTATAGTATAGTATATAGGTACGAAATAATGATAGATATAAAAAAAAAGTATTAATTTATCATGCCACCCCTAAGTTTGATTTTACTTAACTATGTACGTACCACGTATACGTTCCTCGTAAATAAGGGTAAACATAATATTGCAAACAATACAATTTGCAGCAAGGGCTTGAATATTCATATTTCGAACTACACACTACTATACGAGAAGTGCGTCTAGAACGTGCGCAGGAGTTGGCCCGCCCTCGACGTCTATTGGCCGTCCAATTTTGAATTGGCCAATCACACGCTGGCGGGAAACGCTCAGTATAATTTTGGCATAATTAGTCACGCATCAATGTTATAAGGTGCTGACTGCCAACTACAAAAAAGAAACAAACAACCTGATGTTCGATAAATCCCTTTTGTTCTAGTTAATCACATGTCATAAGGTTTGTTTTCGTATGTAGATGAAAAATAAAAAAAATGCTGGAAGGAAGTTTATAGCGTGTGAATCTTGTTTAAAATCATTTTCGTGACAGTCACTTCCGTTTTGACTACTATTGTTTGTAATAAAATGTATTTATTTGTGTTTTTATTGTTTTTTTAATGACGCGTTTCATTTATGGGATTTAAATTACGTAGAAACTTATGATTAACTTTCCTATTAGGGAACCAATTAGTTTGGTATAAAAGCTACTTAGTTTTTAGGTTTCCGTATCCGAAGTGTGACATTAGGACTCTTTGTATGACAGCTGTTTTTCTGTGTCTGTGTCTGTAAGTCACAATGCTGTATATTTTAAATTATTTATTCAGTAAATACGTGTCATTATAATGGTCTCTTTATGGCCTCTATAATAAAAACCGACAAATCAAACCAAAGGGAAAGAAAATCAATATTATTTCCTGCTGAACATGTAAAAGTCTCCTACTTACTGAGTTTCGTTAAACAACAAAAAAATACTTTATATGTGCCTTTGTAACCTATCTAATATATTTAAAAAAAAAAATTAGTTATATGTATATATGTTACCGGAAATGTATGAAATATAGGAATTGTATACATTTCCTAGAAAATCCATACATTTCCTAAATATCTATCGGAGTATTCGGAGTACTACATTCGGTATATTTGTAAGGATAGCGGTATTTGGGGGGTTGTAAGTGAAAGGTACTTTCGTGCGAATTCTATGCAAAATAAAAAAAATAACCCCAACCTATTTTTTTCAATAGTTTCTATATATTTCCAAGTATCATTATTGATATAATTTCCTAGGGGAAATACACAGGAATTGTATACAATTCCTATATTTCATACATTTCCGGTAACATATATAAGTCAAAATAATGATGATAAAAACACTTTTGCAATCATAAAACAATATGGACTCCACATTCCAGATATAATCGACATAAATTCAAATACCATACATACCATGTCAAAGATAACAGACAGCACAAAAGTTACCGAACTAATGTTATCTTTAACCGTAAGATTACGGCAGGAAACCGGTAAACAGCGGGGAATCCAGATTTAGCCATACAATATTGACATTTGAAATGATTTATGAACAATAAACACGCTTGCGCACCATATTGTTCTGAAATAGATTGTGATTGCACCCCACGTGGGCGAGCTAAGCTTTCAACGCGATATGAAGCGAGTTAAGTATCTTTAAGTACCTGTTATGGGATTGGCTGAGCTGATTTGTAATGTTCATTGCAAATCTTGGCTTAAGTGGACTACATTTCAGTTTTGAATGAATTATGAGGAGATAATAGTGGTAATTGAGTGGATATAGCGAATTGCAATTTATGTGACACTAAATTTTAGAATTCATATTCTTAATCATTTGGAATTATAGCACCTTTGAGATATGTCTTGCGATAAGTCTTGTGAGATTGTGGTTGATTTGAATATCGATGAAAAATAAATTTTACATTAAAATATAATATTTTAGTGTATGGGAAATTTCCCTAATAATGTGCATAAATTCTGCTAATATAATAAATAGGAATGTTTATATGGATGTGAAGATGTTTGTGACTGTTTCACGCAAAAACTACTGAACGGATTTGGATGAAACTTGGCACATAGATAGATCATACCTTGAAATAACAATTAGAGTACTTTTTATCCTGTAATTATTATGTAATTTACGCAACTTGACTAAAGAAAGATTTATATAGCTGAAATATTAAAGCATTGACATGTATGACAGTTCATCTCAATAGATGATGTCGGGGACGTGCAGCGACTGGGTTCCTGGTTCAGTTTCCGGGCTAGTTATTATATTTAATAATTTCATTCCTTATTGAATCTACTATGAATTCAGAGTTTTCAAACGATCATTTTGCTTCAAAATTTTATTAAATAAAAATTTTATTATCACTTTTTTTTTGAGTTCGTTTCGGTTCTCTAGAGCCCAACAAAAATAACGTTGTTTATCAAATTCTACAGCTCACTACAGCTAATTAAAGTAAAGGTAGGTAACACTCCAAAATCTTAACATAGTATAATACTTTTCGTAGACAGCTACTTATCACTGTGGATGCGGTATCCAATTTCTAAATCCTACCGCCATCAAACTGTCCGTGACGCGATGACACGTATATTGTGACGCGTCTAATTATTGTATGTAGTCGGTGTAAGACATAAGCTTAAGACACATTAGAATCTTCCACGATTTTTCAGAATAGATCAGCTGAACGTAATTAATCTGTTTTTGTTTACAGCCTGATTAATTAACATACAAACAAATTTTCAAACTGATAATGGAATCCTGGGGGATTATCTATCATTGGAACAAGTTGTATTTTAATCTGTTCTTTCATTTTTTTTAAGAGAATTAGAGTGGCGTTCTTTCGCTCAAAGAGTAGGTCGACTGGAGAAGGGGATAAGTAACTCCTGACAGACAGGTGCGCACCAATTTTATTTGTATGTTAGTTTAGTATATTGTTGATGTAATATAAGTTGATTCACTAGTAGTACTACTAGTAATTATTTAGTAATAGATAAGATTTTCAATCGCTAGGTAAACCTCGTCTCGAGGCCCTGCCAGAATACTAGTGTTTCACTGCACTATGTAGTGTGAGGCATAGTGTAGCTTAAGCTTTAGGCAGGGACCTTTTGACCCCGTACATAATAATCAATAAATATTTTTTCTTTCTTACAAAAAATTTATTTCCTAAATTCGTTAGCGTGCCAGAGCTTACATAGTTTCTTATATTTACAGAACGACAAACTTTTCTACATCTTGAGTTCACCCGCTATTGCTCACAACTTAAGCCATCCAATTTTAAACGCTAGGATTAAATCTCGAATAGGTGACAGCCACTCTAATCAACTTTCTCGAGCCATTGCCTCCCCATACGAATGTGACGACGGTTCAACGATTAAACTGTCACTCGCAAGCATTGTCAGCTAGTGTCGACTTGCTGCTAATTTCTAGAAGTTGTTTATTAGTTATGCGCTTTGGGCGTTAATTGGGTTTTGATTCAATAGTGTTAGTTTGGGTTAATACACTGATACCTATAATTTTAACCCGACTACGGTGAAGCAAAAGGGAAGGTTCTAATTTTGACCATGTACGTTCAACTGTTCTACTACTTATCATAATTTGACATATGAGGAGGCATGCGCTGGTTATAGGCTAGCGATTATCACATTAAATTAAATATGGCGCCCTCTAGAGGACATAAAATATATTTATGGGCTGAATTGAAGAACGAGTACCTATATATTGCGCCAACCTCAAATTAGGAACAGCGCAGGGAGATGATGACGAATTTAGTCCATAGATTGAGGGTTTGGCCATCTGAACCCAAACTAAGCGACGCTTTATCATGCTATGTAACAAAAGCGACTATAAATTATTGTCACTAGGCTTATTTAACTATATCCTCGCCATAGTTCCAAAATAATGTGGCCGAAGATGATAAAAAAAGCCAAGAAAGCTCTCAAGTATCTCATCATCATTATCAGCCTAAGAGTCCACTATTGAACATAGCCCCTTCCCATTGATTTCTATAAAGTGGTTCTGGGCTATTTGCACCCAACAATATTGACCAGACTGCAGTTGGTGTATCTGATATATCTATCACCATAAGTCCAAATGAAATGGATAAAAGCCACTTACTTCCAAACGAGGATAGCACCGATGAGGACTCCGACTACAAGCACAATGGAGCAGAGAGCGATCACTGCAGACGTCTGGAGCGATGGACTGCTATGGTTGTACGCGTCTATCTTCTGCAAATATAAAGAGACAGTGGAATGTTAGATTTGTACAGAAATACGTGATACGTGCTAGAAGAATATTCTAATATAATTTTATTTAATTTCTGATAAGAACGCGACGAATTTATTGGATTTTTTTAAGGAACCAACAAATATTGAAATATTTTAATAATACAATATTTCGTGGGCTTCTATGAAACCACACAGAGCCAGACCATTTTGGAATAAATTATTTGATTCGATTTAATGTTTTTATATAATTAATATTATCAATAGACTAACGTAGAATAGAAATGTTAAAGTAATTCTTTTTATAAACATCGACATATTTTTGAAAGTTGATTCCCACGGTACGCGCTTTCACGGAAGCACACGCCTTAATAATCGAATTGACACCGCATAAAAATCAACATGGAACGTCTGGTGTCATGTGCGTCTTATGTAGTGAATATTATCAGCCACGTTCTACTACACCCAGAACATATATACCCTAGATTACTTTCTGAAACGTCATTAACTGCTGAAAGTTAGCCAGGTCAAATAAACAAAAAATAAAACAAATTAAAAACGCGTCGATCTTTGATTTCGGTAATAATTACACATATATGCATCAACAAAGTTGATACTTGATCAGTTTTGAAACATTTTCGATTGCAGCCAGTTACTTTTCATATTTCGCCCTGTCCATTGTTGCCTATAAAACCGTTTCTTGTAACATAATTTGTTGAGACTATTTTTATGAAAGCGCATTATCGGGTCAAATTGTGTGAGGCCGCTGGGTCACTGATTAGAAAATACACCTTTAAGGTGATCAAGCTTCAATTTTCTTCATGGTATAGGTAGGTACTATGAAGAAAAGAATTACGTTATTCACCAATCAGACAAAGTGTACAAATAAATTAGAGTTATTGAATTAAAAAATCGCTGGAAAGCCTCCAAAGTATATAACATTGTATTAAAATCAATGAATTGTCTTGTAAGCTAAAATAAAGCGATGCCAAATCCAGTTGATAGGTGATAGATGGATTTGGACGGCACTTCAGATATTTCTGAACATTACTCAAATTGTATTCACTGTTTCGATATTTTCTTCTTTTCATACTATAGATTATGAATGTTACTTTGGCATGTTGTTACAGGAGTGTTAGAAGGTACTGGAAAAGTTTTTAGCGAAGGATAATAATGTCGAAATAAGTGGTTAAAGCGTGATGTTATTTTCGCCAACGCTTTTTTATGTTTTTTTTACATAATTTCTTGAAAATACCTACTATTTTTTGTAAATTAAAGATATAATAACGTCCTAATATTAATATCCTACTTCCTAATAATATTATAAACGTGAAAGTTTGTATATATGTTTGTTGCTCTTTCACGCAAAAACTACTGAACGGATTTGGGTGAAACTTGGCACAGAGATAGATCATACCCTGGAATAACATATAGGCTACTTTTATCCCGGAAAAGTGGGTTAAACGAAACTTGTAAAACATTCATTAACCCTGAATTACGAGTATATTGTACAACAATACAATAATGTCATTGAAATCACTGATGAAATATTAAAAAAACATTTCGCATTCAAATTAAGCTCGTAGAACTATATATATAATGCCTAAACCAGTATTCAAAGAAGGATTCCAAGTGCATTAGAGAAATTACATTTTCATAATTATCTACAAAGCTATTTCTAACAAATGCATTATCATATAAAAGCACTAAAGATTTTAATTTTCACATTTGCGCCGAGCTTAATGCAGGTTTTATTACTTTTTACATTAACACATGTGTCATTATATAGCTGTAATTATTTATTATAGCAGACATTCTAATGAGAGCTTTCAAATGGAGGCACATTTCAGCTAATCATTCCGTTAAAGCATAATTATTTAATTAGAGTAGGTAATACATAAAAGTATAAGCAATGCAGAAAAAACTAAGTCACTGGAGAATCAGTCCATGGTCATCCATTATGCTGACTCTCAAAGTCTGGTCTCTGGACAGGTTGTAAAATTTTTGACTTTGGAAAAGTATAGTTGTAGTATTTTTTGCATTAAAAGATACCTTGAATCTAGTTTTTAGTTTCTTTAAGACCCTAATTGAAATTTATGTTCCTACGAGAAAAATATTTTGCTAAGTGGCTGCATTTTTTTCACCCCTGAATTAAAAAGGTCACGTATAAGCCCTACCTAATAAGATTTTTTGTTTGTATAGGTACTATTTTGCTAGACCATTATCTCGTAAATATTTTAGTTAATTATTTTGGACGTAACTAACTGAATTAGTCTTTATTTTCTCTTTTAGCTTCAAGTAATTCTTTTCTAAACTAATTTATTTTACGTCTCACTAGTTAACTAACGCAATAAATAACACTTTGAAGAAATAGACCTATTGTAATTAAATGTAGTACAATATTAAGCTAACGTTTGCAATATTGTTACATAATAGAAAATGAAATCATATTACAATTATAATTGAATCTAACCAAAAACTATTATAATAATTACCTCCAAATTCAAATCAACATTTATGTAACGAAACAATACAGTTTTCTACAAAATTATTTGAACAATTAAACTATTAACCAGTTTAAGTAGACCCTCGACATTCAATCTAAAATATAATTGCGCGATCGAAATCAGCAATTCAATGTGGGGAGGGAAGGGTCAAATAAACTGGTCACGAATTTTATAATCAGAAAGATCTACTATAGGGTGTAATGTTTTTCTCTAATAAAAACATTACAACGTGTGCAATTAGTTGGGTTGGGCTGAGTAAAATAGAAATTATTATTTGTGTAATTGGATAGATTTTATCTCGAACGCGTGTGCTTATGTATAATTCATAGCATGCGCATATACTTATTATATAGTATTGTTATGTTTTAGTTTTTTGAAGGGTTCCGTTGAGTCCTGCAGTTTTACTCGTGTTAGGAAACTTTTAAATTACATGGCATAAACTTGAAATGATACATTTTTTACCTAACCGATTTTACAGCAAATTGAATGTAATATAATTTTAATCTATATTATCTATATACCAATAATAAAGCTGAAGAGTTAGATTGTTTGTTTGAACGCGCTAATTTCTAGATCTACCAGTCGGATTCAAAAACATATTATTATTTCACTTACATAGGTATAGGAAGCTACATTATCCCCGAAAGTTATAGAAACCGTGAGGAACTATACGCTAGTATAATATAGTTACTGTACTGAATAATCAAGACTATTCTGCAGTAAAATCTGTACTATAATTGAATACATTATGAATACAAAATCGGCTAGAAACTGTAGTAGGTATGTATAGTATTATAAGACGGGTCTCCTATATTATATTATTATATTATAATCTATAAATAGGTTGTGAAAACAATATTATCTATCATACTAACGTAGGTAGTACTTATATTTAAGTGACAACTAGCTTCTGTCCCGCTGTTTTACCTGCGTTTTAGAAAGATCTTATGTTTTCCTCGGATAAAAAGTATCCTACATACATATTCCAGTGATATTCAGAAATTATTAAGTCAATAAAGATGGCAAAGCCTAAGTTTATCAAAAATACGAGTAGGAGTTATATAGTGGTAATAACCTTTAACTAACATTCAGTTAGCGTAAAGCTCACAATTCTACAGTTAAGCAAAAAAGAACAGTATGGCAGGTCCCAAGTCAAGCGGTCAACGACATAAGCTTACTTTTTTATGACCGCGATAAAATCTAAGCGCATGGGACCAAGGCGCATTAAGTCTGAAAAAGGGCCGTCGATTTGTCAAAACCTGGCACTATCAGAACAGAAATCCGTCATCGGCACAGGGACAATTTATCGGCTCATATCTCACGGCATCTCGAGACACAATATCGAAGGTAAAAATCTTCAAAACAACACAATATTTAAAATGGGGCCCCATTTTATCGAGCTGTCCATCTGAAGACGGTAGTCGATTTGTCAATGCCCCTTCCATTAATTAATAAAAAAGTCGTCAGGGAAAAAAATGAATAAAACCTTTTAATTAATTCGGGTCGACCAGTGAAGTTTTTGGTGAAATTATGATTATCAGTACCCTGAAAGTTTGCAGAAGCGGCGGTCCTTTACGTTGAATTAAAACGAGGAATTTGAGCTGAAAGGACGATAGAATTTAATTATTGATTCAATTAATAGTCTTCTTGAAGTTAAGTGGGATCTTTTACTTGATGAGCTTCGTTGATTGATCGTATTGTAGAAGTCAAATGTTACATGCTGAATTTTAAGTAGGTATTGTTTCATTAATATTTTATATCTGTTTTTATTTTGCTATTTGAATATAATTTTTGTTAAAAAAAAATACTCTTTTTCTTAATTTTTTTTTATATTTGGAAACATCAATAGTCAAAGACAAGAGTCATAACACAAACAATTGAATACAGAAATATTGGAGTCATCCTAATATACATATTGGGCGATAGTGATAGCGACAAAGTGAGTCGGTTCTTGAAATATGGGTTCCGTAGTTGAATAAAAGAAAATGGTTGTTTGAAAATAATGATGCCATATATCTCTAAAAACTTAACGATGCAAAATGTTGGATTTATTTTTAAATACTAAACTAGATAAATACATTTAGGTCTAGTTTACGTTATGGTGTAAAAGCTATCGCCATCGGCGTGGAGTCCATTCTCACACACTGGAACCTAAATGGTCTCGACGTTCAGGTTGTGGAATGAGCTCATGTTTTTTCCAAGAGACTAAAGCATGAGGTTCTTCAAAAAGATTGTGAAGAAATTCTTGCAGGTTCGGGAACGCGGGAGTGATACCCTGGTCTTGCAAGCGTCCATAGGCTACGGTAACCACTTACCATCAGGTGGGCCGTATGCTTGTTTGCTGCCTCAGTAATAAAAACAAACAGTTGTATTATATTTCAAAGAATTTTTCAATAAATTTATGTAATACTTAACTATGAAAAGTATTACAGAGAGAATATTCCTACATTGAAATATCAGAGAGTGAACCTTTTTTGTGACAATTAAAAAACAACAGAAATACCCTATACCTAATATTATTATGCACATATTTAATAAAGTAAACATGCCATCTCATCTTAAACAATTATTATGAACAAACACACTCGCCTAGGGACGAAAGAAACTGAATTAGTAATAATGATTACCTGTAGGTACATATAAATAGTAGGTAGATATATAACTTTGTTTTGGAGTAGCGTTAGAGGTTCGTATCTACGTAATTAATTCGATTATTCTATAATTACACCGCGGGTACACATTGGTTAGTATTGACGCGCTTAATTAAATTATTGTGGGCGTTGTTTTAATATTTGTTTACGATTATTCGACAATTAATTAGTGTTGTTATGAAAATAAAACTTAATAAATCTAGATAAAACTATACGCTTAGGGAAAGTCATTTCATTTTCTAACATAATAATATAACTTTTAACAGAAAGAGAACCGCCTTCAAATGCCTTTTTTTGCCATTTCCATCAACAAGTCCTGCGATTTGGTGATAATGGGACCACCTCAGGAATATACTTTTTTTTTAAATCGGTTCACATATGGCGGAGTAATTGCGTAACATACAAAAAAAAACATACAGTTGAATTGAGACTACCTCCTTTTATGAAGTAGGTTAAAAGTAAAGTATCATCATCATGTCAGCCGAAAAACGTCCACCGCTGGACAATGGCATCCCTCAAAAATAAAGTACATATACGTTATAGAATTAATCGAAATTCACTTTTCATTAAAAATTATAAGACCTAAAATAGGTGATAACTTCATAGTTTATACCAAAATATTGTTTCTATCCTGGAATCGTTACTAATAAAAGTACCATCTCCCAGTCAAACGATCCATAATCTCCTGACCATGCGATCCGCAAGGATTGTAATGCACACAAAGGTATTAAACTACACGCGCAAGAAACCCATAGAGTCTTGGCTGATCAAGAAATCTCTCTGGGAGGTCGAAGTATAAATTGTGTTCTCATCTAATAATCAAAACGGCGAGAAAATAATTTAATCCTAAAAGTCCATACCCAATACAGTCATCACATCAATATGACCGCAAAATATTTTCTCTACAAACTAAACATCGACCACCCATTTTTACCGCGAAATATGAATCACTGGCAATACTTACTATGTCCTTAGAACACCTACTGTGTCTGTTTTCCTTGTTCAAGGTGTTGGGCCTTATAGGAACTAATTATATCTGATAGTTGTTGATGTCTTAATCATGTTGTTAGGACGTCAGGTAAACCGCAGGAATGTTATGGATTAGCTCCTGTTCCAGTTGTTGAAGCTAAACTATGCTAAAGCTATGTAAATATGAAGCTATAGAGTGTAATATCACAATCTCACCGAGGCGATGTTTACATTTCTAATTAATAATACACTATCTAACTAACATAAATCCTTTTTTATACTAGTCTGTGTGTCTATTTTGTTAACTTTTTACAGCTAAACTACCAAACTTGGTTTTTTGCTAGGTATTTTGATCAAATTGTTTGACTAAAAATATTTTTTTCTATAATCACAGGTAAAGTCGCCAAAGATAGTTGTGTGCTTAACGGATTCTGAATGTCTGACTCAGATGCTAAAATTATTTACAAATACACGATTTCTGTAGCAACAAATGTGTGAGGTCTTTTTTACCAACACATAAGAGGTTCTTATATCTGTGCTTATACCTATTAAAATTCTTCAAACGTTATATACAATTCAGCTACTGTTTGATTAGATTTAATTTGGTAATAAAAACGTTTTTACAATACTAATTCTTACATTCCCCTGCCTATATAATTCAATTGTATTTTAAGTGTAATTTTATAGCACTATATAGCTTCGCTTGCATAGGCCGTTACTCTACTCTAAATTACCATTTAAATTGGCAACAAAAAGTTTTTATGGTTTTTATTCTCAAATAATGCGGTCAGATACATATTGAACATAAAATGCTAATGATTTTATTATTATTTGAGTGTTAAAATTTACAGCTACTTAAAGCTACTGTAGAACTTTATATTCGATTAAAAAGCATAAAGTTGCAGGGACTATTACAAGTGTGGAGTCGTAAAATTGAATTTATAAAGAAGGCAATAGAAAATCGATTTGGAAGTTAAATAATGGTTAAATTTGGAAACAGATAATATTGCGGTCAAAGGTTGATACTTACTTTAATAAAGAATAATAAAGCAAGAAAAGATCAATAAAATTGTATTATAAATAAAAATTTTAACAGTTTATATAGCTTTTAGAGATTATATTTCGTAAGATAAAGAAACTATTATCAACTAGCTGTCTCCCGCGGTTTCACCCGCGTTCCCGAGTTAAAAAGTAGCCTATATGTTATTCCAGGGTATGATCTATCTATGTGCCAAGTTTCATTCAAATCCGTTCAGTAGTTTTTGCGTGAAAGAGCAACAAACATACATACAAAATTTCACGTCTATAATATTAGTAGGATTTGTGTTCTAGAATTTGAACATGAATTTTCCTTTTCATTGTAAAGGTCGAGTAATTTTGAAGTTGCAGTAAAGTTTGAACAAAGAGAAAGCTCGAGATATCCACTATCATAATAAAGCTTTCGTAACCGAAACAGTTATCCTACAGATTCATAATTTCGAACAAACAATGTTGGGCACGCACAAACAACAGGCCAAGTAAAGTAAGTGTTTCATAAAACTTGATACCATAGACTTAAATGTTTATAGACATGTATTTCTTTAAATGAAACTGGTTATTATGAGTACACAACATTGCTGAGATGTAAAGAGCTGACGATTTAATTTTATTTGATACTCACTGTGACTTATTTATATTTTATTGAATAAAATAGATACTAATAGAAACTTTTGACATTTATGGAGTTTGACTTTTCGTTGATTTCCATATTTAGATTTTTCAACATCTTGGTTATCAAATACAGTACCTACGTGTAGTTATATTGTTCAAAGTTATAACAAATAACTACCTAAATAGGTTTGTTATTTACATTTTATAAATACTTATAGTAATGTATTGCTATCGCACTTTTTTGATAGTAATTATTTTTTTCCGTTTTTTTTTAAATAATAATCTACAAAAAATTAACAACCGAAAATTTTGATGAAAACGATTCTATACCATTTATAATCTAAGCACCGAACCGTAAAAAAGTAAGAGATGTAAAGATAAACTCTCATTGTCGCTAACACGGCTTCATTAAGAGCCCGCATGTCAAATATTTAACAAAGTTGGATAAGACCGGGCAAAGCTGTATATTCATTACCATATTTAGAACAAAACGTGAACCCTCAGATAAGATAACGTCTGTTGATCCATCAAGTGTTGTTCTTTCTAATCGTTTGAAGAGCGCAATGAATTTTTACTTTGGTTACGGTTATTTAAATATTTAAAGGTTAAGTTCATTATGACTTATCTCAAGCTTTTACTCTGGCTATCTATGAGATTTGAGATAGATTTTTAAGGTCTACAATGTCTTTAATTTTTTTTTCTAAACCTGTATTCTGTGTTTCGTGTTGTGAACGGAAGGACGAGACAGTAACATTTAAACGTACTCGTTCACTTCGACGTGGCCGTCCTCAAATAACGTCATAGATACACACGGCCACAGATCAGGGTACACCTTTTTGTTGAAAAATAGCTCCTATTACAACCGGATAAGGTGCCGCAGTGTTTACCTTGAATTGTCATCGTCAGTACAAACAAAACATTCATCAAAATTCTACGCGGGTCTGACTTGAGACGCGGTGTGGGGAAGCGCGAGGCAAAGGCCACCAAATAAAATAAAAATAATGAAAAAAACTTACTGGTTCCGTATCGCAAGTCTCTAAATCAGGTATAGGGTCGTCGCCGCAGTAATAATCAGATTGCAGGAACGGTGGCCGAGGAGGTGGTGGCAACAAGAACTCAGGAGGTGGTCCCAGACAGTCACACTCCGTCAGATCCGTGGGCTCAATCTCCCACATCTCGTTATTATCTACCTTATCACTATTCACAACCTCTTCATTGATATCACTATCACCTATATATTCACTAGTATCACGTTTATCACGTTTCACTTCATTTGTAGTCCTTTCTTTTATTATATTCGCTATGTAAAGTTCGTCGTCGATATCACTCCATACATCTCGTCTAATCTCTTCATCATACGCAACATCGTTTTCATACGCTATAATATTGTCTGTATCATGAATGTTTTCGTTTGCAGCAAATTCATGCTGTCCTTCAAGAATTCTAAAAGCATTGTGTTCCTGTTTTGCTTCTACTTGACGATTTACGTTGCCTTTTCTGTCACGAGCGAAATTGTACTCAGCATTTTGATACGTCCAAACAGCGTGCGGTGACGCTTTTATTGGACTCTCGTTGTGTCTCTCGGCCATACGCGGTCTTCTTTGACGTTAACTGCAAAAGAAATAACAGCTTATAAATTTAAACATCGAATTAAAACTACCATCACAATTCGATCCAATTTCTTATCTGACATGCAATGTATCGATTCTACACTGGCATCGAACTACTTATTATTTAATAGAAGAGCTAACACCTCATTTTGTATAACAAAGCGGCCGCAATTTAGAGGCTACTTCGTCTGCGAGCACAATGGGTGCGGAACTAGTATCGATATCATCATGGCCCACGTTCACTGGTTATTTTAATTTATTTTTTATCGCATCAAATTGGACAGACGGGTTTCTAGCTATGCACTCGGTGGTATTTCATTGCTATCACGATGTGCTCGTCGGCGCGCCCGAGTTTGTTTCGAAAGTTTAAAGTTCATCGTTTTTTTATGTTCAATTTCGATTGATCTTGCACTAAATATAACGAAAGCTTAACGGCCAGTTCACTTCAATAATAGATTTCAAAATAATGAAATATTATTCGCTTTATAAAACAGTTATTTTTTATTTGACTGATAAATCCCATCCATTTATAACCAACTTTATAAGACTTACATTTGCATCTATATAAAAAGTTAGAAGGGAAAGATCTTAGGTAGGTATCCAATTCAATAATATTAATTCTCTTTTGCATGTTTTCTGACGTGAAATATAGTATCTCGGTATCTACCAAAGCTAATATTATTCCACCAGATTTTCCCTGTATTCGAATGTTTTCCGATGAAGATATGCTATGAGTGCGCAATTATGCATGCGTAAGGCGTTTCTAAGGGTACTATGAGATTGCGAGGTCGAAGGGTCAACAGGCGTCAGATAGCACTCCAAGAGGGCCGTGCCGAATAAAATATTGAGAGGTGTTATAGCATACAAAACAGGATTTAGATGGGTTCTCTTAAGATGATTTGAAGTACTGTTCAATAATGTTAATATATGAAAGGAATAAAGTGGAATGGGTATGTTTTTCCAACAAATCTCAATAAAATGAGATATTTGCGTAAACTTATGTGCTTTACAGTTATTTCACTTTATGTCTCCATATTAACTGTTGCCGTTTATTTTAAATTTATTAATGTAATATAATAGTGCTAGATTAGTTGACATGACATTATTGAAAACTTATAACCTTTCTCGAAGCAGTTGATACATTGACACCTACAAATCCATAACAAGCCTTTTCAATACGACAAAATAATCAAACCCATAACCATATCATACATTATCTTTACCGTTTAATTCTTCACAAACAACTTCACCTGCCATTTCAAAATCAAATCCATTGCGTGAAACTGCTTTACCTTTTAGCAATCACATTGCCATATCTCAGTGTACATCATTCATACCACAAGAGTCGTCAGTCCGACAGTCTCATTATCATTTTGGCGTAGTGGCCACTCGATACCCGTCACTATGACATCGGCACAATGGTTGACAAGGGCTCTTGAGCGTCTTAACGAACCCATTCTATGGGCTTTTCTCACGTAAATCGTTATTGCAAAGTATAACGGTGTGGTGTGAAATCTTAATCGACGTGCTAGGTGTAAAGGTCTCCAGCTAAGTGCCTTTGATATATTTTTAGGTTAGAATGTATATTTTTATTTGAATATTTTTTACCATAATCTCAGAAGGTACTGTTAGTAATGATGTGGCCAAAAATAAAGAAGAGAAGTCTGAAGAAAGGTCAGACGATAACTGTTTCAACTGTAACTGACACCTACTTTGTAGTTGTTATACAGGGTGGAATTTTGTAATGCCACCTGGAGGGGAAGTACTCTTAATACTTTAGATAGAAAATTTTGCTCAAAGGAAACATTCCTTTATTTTTGAAAAGAAAAAAAACGGCATTAAAGATTTTTAAAAATTCGCTTGCCGCACACGGTAATCGAACCGACTAAAATCTGTAAAAGTTGCACCGTGTACTTCTATTGCATTGATTGTTAGGGTCAATAAGGATGAAATCTCTTTAACAAACTTCATAAATTGAATTACATGAAAACAATTAAATTTTAAATTAATTTAATTATGTACAAAAATTTAAACTAACTAATTAATTGCTCGAATAATCTATCATTCATATCATATCAGTTTAAAATAGCAAAAGCTATAATGGCTTAGTTTATGGTGGAGCCTCTTTGTAATTGTATCACTTTAAACAAGATTTATTTGATTCTATTATATTTATAACAAATCCTATAGACAAAATTTGTCAGAAATATGAAATAATTTATGAAAATATATTCTCAATAATTAGACAAATTCACGCGAAAATTATTGAAGAATATTTCAATGCAACGGAAATTATTCAGCAAAAAAACCCGATTGTTCTTTTCATAACATTGAAAAACGAAGTATATTTTGGTCACAGCCTTTCTTTTAAATACACCAAAATGGAAATGTCTTAATTAAAAAATAACATTATTATTATTTTTCTATTTTAGTTTATGTAAAAACTATTGAAATAATATCTGTACTCTCTACGAATATTTTTCTATGAGAATTTTTAACATACTTAAAAACCTATCTAATGAATTTAGAATCAAAATAACTGTTTTAGTATCTACTTACATCTCCGGAAATAGTAAATGAATTGAATGCATAGCCGTATCTGTAGAATTAGATTTGTAGGGTGAGTGGTCTTTTAATCGTCCACTTTAAAAATAGAAATCCTTTCCATACATAATTGCCATAATTCATTATAATATTATTAATGAAAAATTGTGTGTGTTTATTGATTTGTGCTTATTTACGAAACAACGGATCGACGTGAGGTTATGGGCAAGTTCCATGACATCGTTCGTAGAACCGACGGCTGCTGGGGCATTTATCAATGGAACTTTTTCGAAGCGATAGTAGTTGGTACCTATTTCTTGACATAATGTCCATATTGGCAATTATGTAAGCTATACCTAATTATTGAATTTAACTACAAATTTTGCATATTTGTGACTGAAAGGTTAATTCAGGAAAAGACCTCGTCATCTCAGCGAGATTATTAAAAAAAATTGGCATATTTTTATATTATTTTCAAGATATTTTTTGTGATCTTATTCCAAAGATTATGGGTAATGCAATACACCTTGACGTTTCCGTTTCCTTAATCCTGTCTCAAACAATAAGCTAGTAATAATACAAATTCACACAAATATACCGTCCGACAAACATTCTCCCACCTTGTTGATATAGAGTGTAATAACATTACTCCGTTGCGTGTTCGTGATCAGTTAATTAGTTTTCTCTTATGAAGATTTGTTTCCTTAGCTATACCACAGATAACATAGACTAGTAGATTGGGTATTCTATGCGTTTGCGCTAATCCTCCAAACTGCCCCGCCTCGCTCTCGCCCGAATCTCTAACTAAAATATCACCTAAAGTCAGAATATAATAGGCCTCTTTAACATAAGGGTACCCTTTTGTCTCTTTTTGGTCGTCAAAACGGACGTACTTGATTCGAACGACTTTTAAAACTGAGATACACTAAGAAAAATACTCACTACTGTTGTCTGCTAATAACGGTATATTATGACCATATATTACAATACCAGTCCTTTCGTTATACTTTTTGAGAAGTATGCTCCGTCCTTTAAGAGAATACACGGTTATGATTACCATTTTTCTCAGTACATATCTTTCGCTAAGAGTATCTTCTCACTTGGTTATATAATTAACTATTCTAAGGGATTATATATTCCCTCTGACATAATCTGCGACCTTGCGGTTGTTTTGACATCCTTGACGCGAAACTTAATTAGTTATGCGGTTGTTGATACCTAAAATTAGGATACAAAGATTATGTCATATATTTTTTTAATCTAAGCAAAAATATAATGTATCAGTTGCTAATAAATGCCTAAATGATGTCTCTCAAAATAGGATCTTGCCTACCTACTAAGTGTAGACTTGAAGTAGGATATTTTTGGCATAAGCGAAAATTTGCATTGCTAATATAAAATTATTTTGATTCACTAAGTACCTATTTGATAAAATTCACTACTTAATTAACATTTTAGTTCATATTTTATTTTATCAAATTTAATTAAGTATTAAAAACACAATAAAACAGGTATCTACCTAACCAAAATGATTTTCCTTATTGACATTTCATTTATATAACTAACTGTAACATAAGTACCATGACTCAGACATCGCTAAGATTTTAAAAAATAAATAAAAGATGAATCAGACAAAGTGCCGTCAACCAGGTGGTCTTTGAAAACAAAAAGATTTAATATTAACGCAAGCGTAACCCGCTTCTTCAAGTGTAGAGCTTACAGTTAGCATAGACGTAAAACCAAAGTTAAGGTCGCTTTACATTAGCGCGACTCTCCATACTAATCATTAATGTCACAAATTCCGTTGATATATACATTTTTCAGGCTTATGCCGCTGAAATTTGCTTCGCACATAACGTATGGTATGGAGTGACATAGACTATTTATCCTGGGGATGGTTCAAACCACGGGGAATAACTAGTTTAAAATGAAAAAATAGAGCTCCAGAAATTATATAAATCGGCAACTAAAACCTCGTTTCAACTCGACTCGTAAGAAATGAAATAAGTTATCAAAATCGCTCAACAGGGGGCGAAAGTTGTTCAAATGCTTTGCACGTTTAATCCTTTTATTGACGTCATCGCACTTTGAAGTCATGAGTGATGGAGTGGGTTATTTTAAATCAAATAACCTAATCGATTAGGTTTGACTGACAGATGACAACGATCGATGATGTTGTTTTGATAAAGGTATTTTAAATGTTATTCAGAGAACAAAATAAACTAACAATTCGAAATCACATTTTACCTGAGCAGTTTTAAGATACAATTTAATAAAAAAAACCTAAAAGTTTTTGAACATCGAAGCCCTAAATTTAAATTTAAATTTCGATCGAAAGTGTTTAATCGTTTGACCTAGCTTCAATGTAACTGCACCTTTACTCAGTAGAACTAGGGAAGCCGGCGCAGTACCCATTAGCTGGACTACGGCTAACACCAAAACAAACATGTAAACATAGTTTATCGTCTTAGAAGCTAAAAGGTTGTGTGCACATTGATTTCTTAACTCAGTTGAATGTATCTGTACTTGCTTAGTTAATGCACATC
This sequence comes from Tethea ocularis, assembly GCA_963555595.1. Classification (NCBI taxonomy): domain Eukaryota; kingdom Metazoa; phylum Arthropoda; class Insecta; order Lepidoptera; family Drepanidae; genus Tethea; species Tethea ocularis. The sequence goes on along the minus strand of OY741973.1, from coordinate 2,409,323 downwards.
CTTTTATGTTGGTTTTCCGAGAATTATTGTTCAGTAGTTATTATTTTTAAAATTAATTTGGGTTTTTTCTTTATTTTGATATGAAAACTTTTTCTGTTTTATTTTATCATGCATTTACATTTACATAAATTAATAAAACTATTTAATAATTCATTAAATATTAATGATCAGATTCACCATTATTTCGATTTTCGTGCCAGTTTCCTGAAATTAAAATATACTAATTTTGGAAAATCTAAGATAGGTATGCCAAACAGATACCTACGAGTTACCTACTGACTTTTTTTGGTAAAATAAAAGCAAAAGTATGAAAACAGTAAGCCAGCTGAGCAATACAATAATGTATTATTTGTCGAAATGTTAACGTGAAAAAAGAAACAATAAAATTGTTTTTTGTAACACAAACATGGTAACCCAATTTTCGCTATTCACGAAAAATTTAGGGTAAGCTCTCTAAATGTAGTCTGTGCTCCAAGTAGGTATACATCCGTTACTACCAAGCATTTGCCAAGAGACTCCTGCCAAGGCTTGGTATTTGCTACCTAAAGTCCCCCTTAAGAGGGGAGGAGGCAAGACTTGGCAGCAATTCTGGAAGCTCGCATATTGACTCCAACGTTTTGTTTGACGACGAGTTTGAATATATTGGTAGCTCTCCAGTTTTTACAATTTTATTTGTGAATATGTTTTATTTATTGTTAAGCTGTATTGTTTTTATTTACATAAAGATAGCGCTCTAGTGTATAAATGTCTCATATTATCATAATTAAAAACTACTATGCTAGTTTTATTAAAAATAACTAGTCACCTATAACATTACTATATGTAGGTAGTCTTAGATTATCTATACTATACTATAATAATATAAAATTATAAAGAGGAAAGATTTGATTGTTTGTTTGTTTGCACTGAATAGGCTCCGAAACTACTGCACCGATTTGAAAAATTCTTTCACTAATAGGAAGCTACATTATTCCCGAAGGTTATAGGCTACTTTTTATCCCGGGAACGCGAGTGAAACCGCGTGGAAAAGTTAGTACTTAAAAAAAATATTCCATTGCATTAGGTAGGCTGTATACAAATAAGATTGCAATATTTTTTTAATATGTTAGACCTGTAATTTTGATCACAATCTCACCGTCGTCAGTGAAGATGAGGCCGATGGTGGTAAGTACACTTCTTGAAGAGCTTATTCCATAACCTGAGAGTTCAAAAATATATTCTATATAATATTTTTATTTCTATAAACTAATTACTACTTTCTTCTTTAACACGTTCGTTCGCCCATTTCCAAACATTACTAAAACATGAACTAACAACTAAAATAATCCCAAAACTAAGTTTGTTTACAGTTAATAAAATACCCTAATAAAACACCCAATTGGTTCGTTCGAATTCCAGTATAATCACCTATTATTTCACTCCGACGTCACATTCTTTTACATCAAAGAAAAAAAACAAGAATTCCTGATAAATGTTGCCAGCGTTTTCTTCCATTTTATACATTCACCTCGAAACTGAGGGAGCTATTTAGATTAATAAATACGGCTCTATATAAAGAGGTTTATTAAGACAGCACACGACTTATATCCAAACAGAGAATCTTTGCGTCTTATGCCATAGAGTAAGATTGTATGCCATCTATAGGGATGGTATTATGAGGAGGGATCCTGCTAATATTATAAATGCAAAATAATTTGAAAAGTGAAATTATTTATCCATCCAACGCGGGTAGAACCTTGCTGAGTTATTTGCCGGAGTCCAGTTAAGTGTATTCCTAACCGGTGGTAGAGTTTATTGAAAAAATTGTAATTATCGATATTCATAAGTGCTTTAACAAGGCCTAAACTGAATAAATGAGTTTTGAGTTTGAGTTTGAACCGCGGGCGAAAGCCAGTATTTAACATTACTCTGAAGTTATAGGCACCATATTACAGCAACATATAATCGAAAATGAATCGGCCTGAACTGTTTTGAGAAGAAAAGGATGGTACGCCGTGCCGCTTTTTTGCTCAACTTTCCCGCCAAGTTGCCGTCCCCCCAGATTTGAATATTATTATTAGTCTAATCTAAAGAGTTAAACATTCATAACTTCAGAGCATGCTATTAAAACTGTAAATATTCAGGTAAGTGTATAAGTTTAGCCCAGGTCCTACTTTTAACTAAACCGTACCATACTATCTTACTGGATGCGCGACAAGTAGGTACACTCACGACTATCCGACATGGCGAGTCGTGATGCCAGTCTAAAAACTGAAGAGACTTAATTAAGATCTCAAACGACGCCAATTTACAAGGAATCCCGTACGTGCTCACAGACCTAAGAAGCTATTAGATCTCAATGATAATAGGACTCAACTGTCACTGGCAAACTTTTGGCTAGGTTTAATTACCAGTAGGTAGTGAGGCTTTACGTGCTACGATTCAAACGTCAAACATGGAATTTGGAACGTGAATCCCTGAATCTGTCGATGAATGCATATTTTAGTAAAGCTGTAAATAGAGCATTATGTCTTTGTTTTTGCCTTTTTTACAGTTTTAAAATAATGGCCTATACAATTTTTATTTATGGTACCTAATAATATTAACACCATAGTGTTGCCAGTGATGACTTACGGAGCAGAGACGTGGTCGCTTACGATGGGCCTTATAAGAAGGCTCAAGGTCACCCAAAGAGCAATGGAGAGGGCTATGCTCGGAGTTTCCCTGCGAGATCGGATCAGAAATGATGAGATCCGCAGGCGAACCAAAGTTACCGACATAGCCCGAAGAATTGCCAAACTTAAGTGGCAGTGGGCGGGGCACATCGCTCGTAGAACCGACGGCCGCTGGGGCAGAAAGGTTCTCGAGTGGCGACCACGAACCGGAAGACGCAGGCCCCCCACAAGGTGGACCGATGATCTTGTTAGAGTCGCGGGAAACCGCTGGATGCGGGTAGCGCAAGACCGGCCATCGTGGAGATCCTTGGAGGAGGCCTTTGTCCAGCAGTGGACGTCTATCGGCTGATATGATGATGATGATAATATTAACACGCAAGAGGGATAAATAATGTATCAAAAATCCAATACTTCTGATAGTGTAAAGATAAATTATATAATACTAATAAAAACTTGTAGATATCACTAGTTATTTCTATTTTCTTGGAATAATTATATTTATATTCCATTTAAACATTTCACAACGTAAATAAATATCTATCAAATAAAAAACCAACTAATAAAAATCAAACAATAAGTCCGCTATAAAAATATGTAAATACTCGCAATGGAGGAACGTTTTTCATAACGACATTTCTATTCATTCTAAATGCATGCCACAGCAGCAGTAGCAGTATTTATGTTGTCAATAAAACTCAGCGCGTCGCACGGGGAGTCCTTAAGACATAAACATGAATGAAAATAGTCGTGCTGGGGTTCCAACTACTCCCAACTGGTTTTTGTGCAGTGTGTTGCTGGCTTTATCATGCTGAGATGAATCTGTTCTGGTTTAACATATTTTGAAGATACGCCCTATTTTGTGTAGTTTTCATGTAGTCTGAACTTTGGATCATAATCTTATTTTCCTTTTACCAAATTTCTTGTGGAATAATGAGCTATATTGGCATAGTTATATTTCATGTAGTAGATGCGTGTGATTATTTATTAGTATTACCTATAAATTATCGCTAGTATCATTATTATTAATATCATTAAATTCACTACAACATTTAATTTCACATTTTTTTTCTATTTGGATATAGAAAAGTATGATTAAGGATAAACTTTAATTGTGTTCCTCAAGTTAATGCCTAAGCAAAGAACATAAATAATTACTTGACCTCAGTAGGTATTCCTTGGATACCGAGTACAGGCCAGAATGACAAACATAGTAATAATCAGGATAAATTATACAGCGTACCTAAGTATTAAGTTTCATAAAATACGCGAAAGCGAAAAATTTCATTCGACCAACAGTAACTGTCTAACATAACAATAACAGCATCTCATGAAAAGCAACTAAACCCAACTAAAGAAACAGAAAATAATCTAACAAAGTGCACAAGATAGTAAAAACCAAACGTTTTACACTACAATACGATAGAAACGGTTCCGCAAACACTCGGATACTGGCTAATTTATTATACAACTTACAAATAAACAGAGAATATGTTAACAAGGTATAAGGCAAACGATGCGAAAACAAAACGTACTGGGCGAACCATATTTATAGACAGAGATGAAAATTGGCGCCCGAAGCTCCGTTTTAGTTGCAACCCTTTAATTTATTGTGGACTTTACATATATGTCTAAATAAATTGGTTACACTGTTTAATACTGGTTTATTTGATAGCAAAGCTTTTTTAGTTTTAAATCGATTTGCTTTCTCAGAGAATTGTAAGAGGGCTAATAAAGACAATTGTATATTGGACAGGAATGTTGTTTACAGGTTGGAAAAAGTGTCTGTATAAACTATGTTTTTTCATATTATTATGTATCCATCTATTTATTACTACCTTGTTACTTTTAAGGTGAGGCTTGTATCTGACCACAATCTCTGAAATTATGGTATGGAAAAATATGCTGTCGGAACACACTTATTAGGCTGCTTGATAATAGATTTTAAACTAGAACCAGGCTAATTCCATATACTGTACTAACGGTTTCCTTATGATGTTTTCCTTTACCAATAATTTTAGCTGTAATATTCAAACCTAAAAGGTAATGTCGCTTACGGCCTTTGAGATCTAAAAAAATATCATGCTCTATGCGATATGAAAAGTTAAAGTATGTCTCATAACTTCTTTCAAAAACTCCAAAGTACTTACAATAAGTACAAAAACAATGAAACCAAGATTAGCATTAAATTCAGTTAAAACAAAGATGAAATATGACATAAAACAATCTTCTAAGACAACAAGAATCAGACACAACTGAGGAATTTGACATCACAACACTTTTGATTCCATTCCCACCCAGAAACCATTACAAATCCTACAGTAAGTTATGATGGTCTCAGATCAGAACTATGACACATAGTAATGAAATAAAAGACAATGCATATGCACAAGCCTTTGATATCACTAAATAAATGACAAAACTCGTGACAAATGCTTTTGTGACAGTAACAGACGTTAATATGTGAGTCGGATTTAGGAACCCTGTATGAATTTGCTGATTTAATATAATACACATTCTAAGAAGCAATTTTACCTTCTTTTTTACTGTAAAGATAGAAGTCTTTATAGAATTGTTTAGACGAAAAGTCTTTTAAAAAATGAATTTTAAGGTGCTGGTCACCTCACGAAGTCTATTATGAAGGGTTTTTTAAACCATCATTACGAGTTGCGCTAGTGTGATTTCACCTCCAATATGTAAGGCGATAATTTTACGACATGACAGGGCCTTAAGTTGTTTACTTTTAACAGCGATTGTAAATTCAAAGAAAGAAGTAAGATAAATAATATATTTTTTTGTATTTATCTGAACAAAAATGCATCCAAATATAGACAATTATGGCAGAGAATCTTAAAAAAGAGCTGTAATAAAATTCGTGATCGCGTCCCTTCCGAGCAAGGCAGTAGAGCTAAGCCACGCGCTAATCTGTAATAAAAAGTCAACGAAAACACACTTTTTGTCCATGAGAAATACCAATATAAAAGCGACAAAAAGGTGACTTTTTCTGGTTCAAAATCCGTTTTGAATTACAATATTGACCACATCGCCTGTTAAGCTGTAACAGATTTTCAACGCACGTACGTCTTTTGATAGAGTTCGTGATTTAGTTGTCGATAAAAAAGGGAGATTGGTGACAGTAGTTGTGTCTATTTGTTTAGATGATGAAGCAAGAGAGAAGATAGAAAGCTTGAGGGAAAGAAAAAGAGAAAATAGATTGAATGATTCTATTGACAAAGCTTTTGAAATTATTATTCCAATTCATTCATAATAACTTCTATCAAATTTGCCTCGTGTAACTAAACTAGTTTGCATGAGTTTATATAATTTCGTAGTGATAAGGTTAAGTGTAAAAAAAGCATTAGTATAATCATAGAATAAAATGTATTCCAAAATAATGCTATAATTTCTCGGAAGTTTAAATTACTTTTTGCTATGTTTATCTTACTGTCTTTTAACTTGTCTGTTTTCTTTTCCGCCATTTCCTCCCACAGTTGGAGGTTGAGTTTTCTTATCAATCTAATTTCAATTTTTTTATAACAATATAGAGTAACTTATACAGAAAATCTTGAAAGATAAAAAGCAAAGTTTAGCCCAAATAGTTTAGATAAGCTGAATTCGAGGCACACTGAAAAACTGTCAATGCAACACAAAGGATGAAAAAGCAGAAAGTGAATATTTAACAGCACCATATGAAAACTCATTTTTGTCCATTCATTACGATGACGGCAATAATTCACGCCAACACGAAAAGTTTGGACACAAAATTGAAAAAGACCGCATGACTGTTATTTATGTTATAAGAGTAAAGCGATTTTTTTTTTATATTATTTTTGGATTTTCTTCATAAAACTAGCAATGTTATAACAGTTAATACTGAAATTATATATTTTTTGATTTCTCCAAAGTTTGAGTTAAAAATTAACAGAAGCAAAAAGCTTTATTGATTGTTTTTATTAAGAACGGTAAAATCTAAAAAAAAACCTTGTATCGTTTGTTTTCTATTTAACTAATTTTTATTTTATTTACTTCTTTTCTTATAACGAAATGTTGCTTATCAGAAACCCCTTTAAACTTCGACCATACTACAAAACGAGGTAAAGTTTTTATCCCAAACATGCCTGCAGATTTCCCAGTTTAAATCGGTGGCCGGTTATACCCGCAAAAACAAGCAAGCAGAATGGATCGTAAATTTTCAAAGGGGCGCTTTAGGGTTTTTTCTTGAACTTCAAATACGAATTTACGAGTACTGGATGGTAAACGGGACCGGGGGGTATGTGCTGATCATCCACATGTTGGTACGCTTTAAAGATATACAAAGCTTTTAACATAAACACTGCTTAATATGGTAGTAACAGAAAAGTACAAACACAGTCGGAGGCAGATAATAACAACAATACGATTAAAGTTTTCTATACATACATAATATACCTACTACATGAATATTTGTAATAAAAGCTTCGTTTTTTTTCACGTTCAAGCTAGCACTTTTGGCTTAGCGTTAACACTGAAGCGGTGCCTTTACCGGTAATTTTGGATTTTTCATTATTCTCCAGCATCTATGGATATGAAGAGGTCGTGTGCTTTGATGAGATGTTCTATAAAGGTTGCCCCTGATACAACATTAGAGAAAATAAGAAACCTTAGTCGTAACGTTATATGGAGGTTATTAGGTTTACTTAGAAACAGTCTGAATATTTTGTAAAAATCCAATGAACATTTTTATCCGCATGGTATAAAATTTTAGATAATACACTAGACAAATCTTTAAAAATTTCCACTTTCCAGTAGAGATTGACGTGGAAGAGAAGCTTTTATTGACCATAATCTTCATACGTCACCCGAAAGTTATTTAAAAAAACTTTAAATTATTATACTTTATTCAACACTTATTACTGAAAAACAAAGTTCTATAATCTAACCTCTTTAAAATCTACACGGAACCTTTTGACATCAAAATGACCTATCACAAAATCAACTCAACAGGCCCTAATAAGGGACTTAAAAATGTCAATAGTTATTTTTTTGCAATAGGCTACCGGTTCGGAATACACTTAAACTGAGAAGACTCCGGCAAGCAAAATAAATCTGAACTAGGTAAGAACGGATTTTTCAAACTCTACCATAAAACTAAACTAAAACTTTTAGAGCACATAGCCCGACACTAACATTTAAATTGGCAGAAAAACCAATCTCAACTTCACTATCGAACTCAAAAAAGGTTCTATCAACATTCCACTCCGTTCAAAAATCTTGAAGGCGCAACTTTTTCCCCAGTAGAGGTACTGAGGTAAAGTATAGTAGGTCGTAAATCTCGAGTTTTTCTCACTTGTGTCGAGGTCGACACGGATTGAGGAAAGCCGAGACCTCCTCTGAGTTTGAATAAGGGTCGTGGTTGCACCTGGCGTAGACCAATGTGCGACAGAGGTGGCGTTGAATATAATTAATGGTCAACGTTTTATTATTTTTGCAATGGCTTTTACATTTCCCATTTGGTTTTAGATTTATGTGTAATGTGATTAAAAAGTTTTTCATATAAAAGAATTTCATTTTATTTATAGTTATCACTGTAAAATAACCTCAAATGATTTATGAAAATAACGAATTACTATTTTTTTTGTAATTTAATTTAAAATTTCTGTACTTTTTCCATTTGGAAATTAAATATTTTGTATTTATATTGATCAATCCGATAATTCCATATCAATTAATTTAAAATACAATATCATAACTAAAATAGAGTCTTTAATAGTATCTGTAACTATAACTTACTCTGTGGTAATCAGAGCCGTACAAAGACATTCGTTTTTCGTTTGTCTCCAACAGTAGCTCATCAATCGCATCCGTAGTTATTTGAGCCCCGATTTTTGTCCGGAGACTCACAAGAGCCAAAAAAATCTTCGCTCCAGTATTCGAAGCAATTACTGTGTCATTTGTCACTGAGTTTTCTCCCATCTCCAGTTTGATTTCTTTAGTGGGGATTACCATTGATTGATTAGTCGTTTTTAGTTTATTCGCGCCTATTCTCCCTAACTATTAGCGAAGATTTACTACTGAATCATTAAGATTGAACTGAACGTTAAATCCTCTCTTTTAATGGCTTATAGACTATTTGGAGCGTTTACCTAAATCTCACCTGGTAAAAACTACATACCTATTGAACACATTTAATTTTGTTCTCAAAATATCTTATTCTAATGAAAACTTTACCTATACTAATTATGTATCTTAGCAATCAAGAAGAATTTCAGTAGAAAAACACATTTTTTAAATGGGTAATAATCACAAATTTACGAATCATTTGCGAGAAAAAAAGGTTTCTTGCAATGTTAAAAGACAGTAAAACGTAAATGATGTAGGTGAAACGGCAATTACTTAGTTCAACGCTTAAACACATAATAAAATACTCACATAAAAGCTACGTGCGTAATAAACAGTGGAACACCTTTTTTCTTTGAGACTGTGGAAACATTTGAAATAACCGCAGAGTAATTATTGTTTGAAATAAACATGAGTACTACATAAAAGGCTTCAGAATGAGTTTCGAATTTTAAATTATAAATAGACTACTGACGACTTAAAATGCATTTCTAAATAAGTTATGATAATACTAGTTTATTAGGTAAAATTATTTTGTTTTATATTTTCACATGGGAGCCCAATAACTACTTATTAGGTATATTATAAAATTACAAAATAATCTTTATAACACCTAGTACGGAGTAAGTAAAGTACCTACATATCAACTGAAATAATGTTGTTCCTGTTTTATTATTACAAATTTAAAACTGATTATGTAATTAAAAATCTTCAAGAGAACATATTATTCTTTGTAATCAGCATAATTAGGTACTTCTGGGTCCTTGTTTACCTGCTAATTCAATTATGTATCTTGGCGTTAAGTAATTAGATACTTACCTACTTTACTAAGACTACCTACGTTGTAATTACCTAATGTAATTAGTAATTATAGGTTTTAAAAATGAAATATAATATTAAATAGGTATATTAAATTAGGCTTTATTTCGGCTCATAGTAAAGTAAATAATTCGTAACTTTAATCATAATACTATAAGTACTAATATAAAACAACTAAAACTCCTTAAATTAATAGAATTTTACCTCTAAACAATTCTTCAAAGTTGACGACAAAATTTTAGTAAAGCTACCCATAAAAGCAATCTCCGTTAATTCAGCAAAGCCAAATAAAACTGAATCTTAATAACAAGTATCATAGCACAAAAGCCGAATAAACTCCGCGAAATCCGACGATAGCCTGCAAAGGGAGGAAGATGAAGGTTAATTTGAATCTCCGCGTTTGTAAGCTGAAGAATAATTGGATTTGGACATCCCAGTTGACAGTTCATTTCGTTGTTTCGTCCCTTGACATATTCCGTTAAGATTATGAAAAGTTATTATTTCGAAAGACCTTCCCGACTAATTTGGATAAGAGCCAATTACAGAAATGCCAGCATTTTCCCTTACTGAGTTAGATGCAGCGGAATTTTTGAGAGATTTATGACGTAATTTGCTTAGGGAACAAACGCTTTGAGTTCGTTAACTTAAGTCTGTGTAATAAGGCGCTTTTAATACAAATTGAATCAAATTTTAACTCGCAACCACTTTCACTTACGCTTCGAAATACATCGTCGACATAAAACAATCTGGGGGACAAATAATTATGTAATTATTCAGAACAAATTAAAGTTCGGAGAGAAGTAACTTGTCAAGTCAACAAAAACGGCAAGCACTGTTTTTGTCTCAACAATAACAAGGAGGAACAAAAACAGTGGCATCAAAATGTATGACACTCAACAGCCTACTCTTGGCAGTTTTTGCACAAGTATAAAAACTTGGAGGGTTTGTAATGTCCCGACTTAAGGGTCTTAAGTGATTTTCGTCGTATTTAGTTGTCGAGCTCGCGAAAAGTTTCTCGTTGAGGACTTAATTGTTTCATTATCTATCCTTTTTCGATGACAAACTTTTGTTTCATTTTGTTCTTTGGTTTCATTTTATTGAATGCTATTGTAGAACCAGTTATATCTCCACAGTGAATTCAATTGATTATTACAACTGAAAAGAGAATGAATAGATGCCATTGACCATTATTCTTATCAGAATCAATGGCTTACTCAAATTGTATTGTACCTAACACAAAAGTTCCATCATTGTCTTGACAAATGATTTATTCAAAAACAAATAAAGTGTTGAAAGAACAAATGACTTGTGTCGATACTTTATCTCTGGCAAATACATCAAAACATGTATCCAATTGATTAGATTTTTTTGGTTGTATGTTATATATTTTTAATAAACAACTGAGGATAATATCTTGAATATGAAAAAGCTTTAACGCTTGAAAAATCTTTTCATAAAAATGAAAGTATAAAGAAGAATTTATTAAAACAACCCAAGTGGATTGAAATAAAATGTTTAAGCTACGAATCTTATTTTAGATCTTTCGAGACGAGAAAAGTTAGCCACGGAAATAATCCAATCACAAGCAATAAACGGGAGCAAAGGGAAATTAATACCAATGTCGGCGACAAAGTTGATCTCGTTCATCTTGACAGATGTCTGGAAGATGAAATATCATGTCGACACGACGACGGCAAAAAGTAGACAGATACACATGACTCTCTTAAATTCAAGCAACTGTTGTAGGTACCTTACGCATAATATTGAATCTTAAATATCATGTAGCCGTGATTTCTTTTCTATGTTTACACTAGATTTACTATCAATAAAGTGTATCTTTAAATAGTATTTGGAACCTCAAGAGTTTTCTTTAACTATGATTAGAAAATAAACATTCAAAGGGGAACCGGCTGGCGCAAAACACACATCGTGTGTTTATTAGACCTAAGAAATCACGTTGAGCCAGTTATATTGACCACCCAAGATGAACAATGTTTTAAAAGATTCCCGTATCGTAAAATCTTGCTTTTTATCACATTCAACTTCGTTTAGACGTAAGAGAATCAGAAAAAGATTTAACACCCACTCGAAGACTATCAAGTGGTTTATAACCGTAATAATCAAACACTAAGTGTACCTTTGGCTTAGAAATTATTGCAAAATTTATGACTTTGGAGCTCGAAGTGTGTTTATTGAAGCTATTAAAAGGTAATGTTACTATTTGATTCGCTTTAAAATTCTTCGTCATATCTGTGTATTTTCGCGGAATACTCCGTATATCTAATTAACTTCACATCAGAGCTAGAACGAAACAATTTCTATAAATAATTTTGCAGAGACTTGGGACATTCGTTGTAAATGTCCTATTTGAAATGTTTATTTAATTTATACCAATAATTCTCCCTGAATTATGGGCGTGGGCAGGAAGACGGTGTTAGATCAGATATTTATTGTGAAACTACTCGTCCATTTACAGACGATTTATTGTTGGTTTAGTGTGGATAATCACGTGTTTTTTACTAACTTTTGACCGTAAAACGAGAGAGAATAAACAAGTTTAAAGCTAGTTCCGAAGATAGAAACAGATGCTGTAGACAAATCCAACTTGTAAAATGATCAATGAAATAATGCTGAAGACAGTTACTACTAACCTGAGCTACTTAATATGATTGTCGCAGTAAATTTAGAAATAGGATATACAATACCAATTATACATAGTGCATTATGGTATGGTCAATGGTCAGAGGACTTCGATCACATAAAAAAGACTATAAACCGTGACAGACATTATGTCAGACATAAAACAGAATAGTAAAAATTTTACAACTGGCGAAACATCAAAAGGAATTAAATTTATTTGTTGAAGCAAATTCCATCAAAGAATTGTACAATGCAATTAAACTTTAAATTATACTACGCATATTTTATACATACATTATTTCTTCCAATTAATCTTTAACGACTTGTTTTTAATTTACAGATATTAATCTTGATAAAGCCATTAAGAATAGTACTACTTTAGCACGCTGTGCTATAGAAATACCTATGAATTAAAGATCATACTTAGATTCAAAGCAATTAGTTCGGTACATGTTGTAATCACAAGCATAATGGATGGCGTGACGGGTGGAATTAGTTACATTATTAGGCTCTCACTTCTATTGATTACGGCCCGCGAATTGCGCAGTTGAATTTCGCCTCCATCAATTTTGCTCTAACAACAACAAAAGCCAAACTACATCCTAGAACGGTGAAATAAGCTTCAAAATAGAACGGGATAATGTTTGTGACAAAACCGTTGTGTTGTCCTTTATTAGTGGACGTATTGACAGAACAAGAACAGAACTAACGATATCGACAGAAACGAGGCCAAATATTTGGTGGTTCAATTAAACAAATGAAATTCGACGTGGAACAACAAATGCAAACATATTTAGAGGGAAATTGAAATTTGAAATATGGAAAGAAAACAAATAAACCGTCAACGAGCGAAAAGGGAATGTTATGACATGTGTCAGTTGGGAACATTTTGCAAAATACGAAGTATTAATACCATTATGAAACACAAAATAAGTTTTCTTCTCATATTAGAGACGTATATTGTTGATGTTTAATGGAATATTACGTCGAGGAAATAGAAACAGACGATTTGTTGAATGACGTTCCAGTACATAAAACTGATGAAGGATATGAAGTTATAACTCAAAATTACACTATCAAAACGCGAACGTTGCGTATCGAACTTCATATAGTCATTACCAATTTCTAAGCTCATTACCTGCTTGCTTTTATGGGACCGCACCGATCTATAACGGCCGGTCACTGCCCACTCGTCGACAAAAAAATAAAATAACAAAACACGACAGCTGTAGGAGAACGAGGCTAATAATAAAGTAGAAATTTCGACGGACATTATCCATTATCTTAATTTTGATACGCTTTACAAAAGAGCGTCAACGCAGCGACATATGTGTTGGGGGTAATACTTAACAGGCGGTTGGAAGTTGGATTATATAGAGATAGCATTTATCACGATTTTTTTTATTTTCGGATGCACCGTTTACGGTAAGGTTAGTGTAGCGTGTTAAACTGATAAGTTTATTGTTTCATATAAGAGTATTAGAAAATAATCACGTAACAAACAAAGTTTGACATCTGTCATCATATCTAAAGCTGTATTAAATTGAATTGTCACCGAGGAATTCGTTAAAGCATTTAACACGTAGAAAATGAACCTTATTCGTATGAAGTAGCAACTGACCATTGTAATGTTACTTTTGTTGACAGCAATCGATGACCATCGATAATCGTCTGTCTCTGTCACACTTCATCACATATGGGCTATTCGACCGCTGACGTTTCGTTATATACGATGGACAAGAAAAAAAAAAACAGGTACCAAAACCTTCCTGTCCTTCGTTAGCGGTGCCGAAACACAAAGCGAAAAAACTGATAAAAATCTATAATTTCTTAGAACTCACAGGGGATGTGTACCGTTGAAAAATTTTTGTTTTAACTGAATAAATTTATTTATAACCGTTCACACTTTATGAACTTGAAACTTTTGTTTAGAATGAGTTGTCAAGTTTGTTACCTTTGGAGGTATTTAGATGGATAATAGATAAGGTGAATTATTGCCTGATACATATGCAGGAATGTCAAGTGAAGACACCAAGGATCGTGGCCAATGAGCCGAAGTTAGATAGAGGAGATACTCGCATTTTAAATAAATTAACTGAATTCGGTGTCATTGTACCAGAATTTTCAAACGCTGCCGACTTCGAAGTGACGCCAATGGTATCACCAAAAGCTTTTGATAAAGACATTAATAGACTATGTTCGGAGATAATTGAGTTCCAAAGTTTTGTCACCGAAACGCTCGAGAACTTCCAAGAACAAATTGATTCAGATCTTTAAATACAGCCGATTGTTAATCGATTTCATAAATTGAGATGTCTCACTATTTTACTGCTGTCAGTATGTCTCGTTTTTTTTCTAAAGATTCCTACACCTCAGGTAAAGACCCACACAGCATATGGCTACGTTAATTGCATTTTATAAAGAGATGATTGATGAAATTTCAAATTAGTGTAAGGTACACACATCGATGATTCCCCAATAAAAAAATATACAGAAGGTGTTAATGATATACTTAAATAAGATATACATCATGCATGATTATAAAACGTCGACAAAGATATTACTAGCGAAGTAGGTGCGGCATAAAAAACAGTACAGAGTAATAAAGTTAATAAGCTCCAAGTAGTAAAAAGTGGTCTTATAAAAGCTGTACATAAAATTGTATTAAACAAAGTCCAAGGAAGAGAATTTTGCATTTGATTACATACAGCGAGAGCTGATAAAGTACAATGTTGTTCCTATTTCGTAATGTTTGGATCTATCAAGTATTCTGATGCAACGATTTGAAGATAGAAGATACGATAGGAAATACGTTTTACGATTTTGAATTCGAAATTTAACGTAGAAATGTAATGCATAGACAATAATTTTTAGTTTCTTCTCCACACAAAAGAATGGACAGCGGGACATATGACGTTTGAAAGATAAACTCCGAGTATAAATTAACCATTTTTATATATTGTTACAATGTTATGGCTTTTTAGACTTACGTACAGTCGACAGAGGTAATCAGCTTAAAGTTTTCACTGTGTACAGCGGGAAGCCTTCAACTTTATCATTATGTCTAGAATAATCATGAGTCTGACTGTAAACAATTGTAATACCTAAACAATGCAATGTTATTTATTGATAGACTTGCGTAATTACAACGTCGCTTTGTGTCTGGTAGTTAATATGGATTTGCGTGAGAAAAACCTAGTCTGTTAATTTGCGAAAGCCATATGAAGGAGCTGAATTTTTGGAACCAAAACCAAATAGCGTTATGTAGGTAAATATGCTTTACAGGTAAATATAGTATTCGCGTGAGTAGCTTATGTCTTAATTCAGGGTGTCAGCTACATCTATACCAAATTTCATTAAAATTTGTCCAGCAGTTTCAGCGTGAAGAAGTAACAAACATACTCACTCACAAACCTTTGCATTTGTAGTATTTAAGTAGAATAAATAATTTTCTGGCCAATAAACTATGGAAGAAAATGTCGTCCATCCGTTGCTAGATAAGAAAGACAAACGAACAATTACATATTATATATAAGTTAATATAAAAGCCTTTCAAAAAGAACATTAATAATCTAACGTCGACTTCGTCCCAGAGTAGAATCAAGTTTATGTCTAACTTTTCAACAATAGATTCTAACTAAGTTAGCCAAGACTCTGATTACAGATCCGCCTGGATACGCTCAGTTATTTGTGTCTGTTTTATCTAGATTAGGTTTGGTAACTATCTATACAAATAAAATAAATTTTATGTGTCTATATGTAATTTCAAAGTATGTAACAGCTCATTACTAAATGCATTTAATGTAGGTATAAGTAATAGGCATTTACGGTAATTAAACAATAAACACACTATTTTTTATCTTTTGTTTGTCTATTTGTTTGTTCACACAGGACATATCTATGTCCAAGTAAAAGCAGAACTGTGAAACAATAAATAAGTACTAAACCCGTTTGCCGGTTAAAATTTTTAATCGGAATTTTGTTAAATCTAAAAAAATCTAATTAGAGAAATTATTTTAAAGAAAAGATATTATTTTCAGTAAGTTTACAATAAATAATATCATGACGTCATCACTACCAAAAAGCAACTGATGAATTAATATTTGTACCCTCTAAAAATCGAACAATACTGTATGATTCCAGTTTAAGCTCTTAAACGTGGCTCTGAAAAATACTACAATAAAACAGGGTTCGGTAGCAAACTTTTTCTTGCCGTCATCCTGGCAAGTGGTGTTAAACAATGTTTACGACTCGGAGGGGTGAAGTTTACTATTCATTTTTAGAGATACATTGTTAGCGAGAACCTTTTGTTAAGATTATTTGCATGAGTGTCATGCAACAAAAGCAAATTAGAGTACGCTAAAATACAAAGTTTTGGCGACAAAAAATAAAATAAATAAAATTTGTGAGCTTTTAATTTCTGTATTATATTTGGATCCTATTATAAACTTTTGTACCTAGAACGGGACGTAGACATGTTGGCAGACAACCAGCAAGATGAACCGATGATCTGGTTAAGGTAGTAGGAAGGCACTGAGTGAGATTGTGTTAAAAAAAAACAAACAAATAAATCATCATCATCATATCAGCCGAAAGGCGTCCACTGCTGGACAAAGGCCAAACAAATTAATTAATATTCGATGATAAAAAAATCTGTTAATCTTTACCCTTTTGAAACAGGTCGATTTTGATGAACTGAATATAAATTAAAAGTAATACGGAACCATACAAAATTAATACAATTTGCTCTCAGACTTACTACATATTATTTTTTGTATCGTAAAAGCGTCCTTATTGGTATGCTCTATGATGTGGCTCTTTGGACATATGTTTGGCGCCATGAGACCTAAAACAATAATGTTTAGCGCCATATGATCTAATTTGACCATGTGTCGACAGTTTAGTTAGTTTCAAAAAAAAAAATATTATGTCTTATACGGTGTTCATAAATTTCAGTTTAATATTGCATCTAATGTTGACTTCTTATTTAAAGTTTCTTATTATTACTACAAACATTTGCTTGATATTCGTGTTTTAGAAGAATTTCTACCTTTACTCGATTGTCGGAAAATAAATTTAAACGTTTTTTGACTTTTTGAAATAATATTCACTAATGAATCTATTGTACTTATTTAAACAATTCAGACTAAATAACTAAAAATAATAAACAGATTTATGTAGTATCAAAATAACAATTATGGTTTTGTTGAAAAAAAACATTTCATATAATTCATTCATGGGGGCACATTTGAGCATCTGTCGCATTTGATGTTTGTTTTGTTTGGGATTGGCCGCCTTTGACCGCTAATGTAATGCGGAATAAAAAACCATTCAATAATAAAAATCGCCATACTATTGCGTATTTGTTATTATTATTGCGTAACATAATTCGAATAATTAATCAGAATATGTGAAAATATCGAGATTATAAATATAAGGTGAATTAGTACTTACGTATTTACCACCACTATAAATACTTTTTAAAATTGAGACAATATAAAAAAAAAACGATTCATTATAAAATTAAGTTTAAATATGTTTGGTTATTATATTATGGTACTGGCTGTTCTCGGGATTAACATTAGCCTATAATCTTCGGGAAAAATGTAGCTTCCTATTAGTGAAAGAATTTTTCAAATCAGACCAGTAACTCTTGAGATTAGTCTCTTAATTATTATTTGCGTTCAAACAAACAAACTCTTCAGCTTTATTTTTAGTATAGATATAGATACATTATTGATCCAAAAGTAGGTATAGGTACACTTACTTATAATCATAAATTGCATTGCATTCACGATTCACTTGTAAACACCAAAATATTACTTTCACATAACAACCACAAATTGAATCAACCCAAGTGAAATTTGATTTTCGAACGTGAAATTAATTGCTGCTAATTGCAGTTGCACACATAAACAAAACAATTTCATCGCACAAATATTTTAACAATTTCAAAATCCACAAGGCACTGCCACTCGCGACTGGACACAACCACTATTGAATAAACCATCAGCCCATATGCCAGACCAACCCTCAGCTTACATAAAAACTACACACACACACAAAAATTTATAACGCGTCAAATCTTCGGAGAAATGGTTTCCTTTCGAATAGAGATGTTATTTCTTTATACGTATAAAATTAATTGTGCAGTCTTTGGAAGCATCTGCCGCTTGCCTATTCTAGTTTTTTTTTAGGTGTAGGTTGGCCTTGTCTCGTTGCCGATAAATTTTGTGTGTTTATTTTCTGACACATATTTTGTTGTTGGTATGTATGAACATATTTTTTTGGTCTTTTGCTTGGATTTTTAAAGTCAATACTAAAAAAAAATACGAATCAAATGAATGGTGGAATGTTTGGTGGTAAGGCATTAATGTTTTGCTTAAAAACATAATATTTTACTTTAATTTTTTTTTATTAAACCGCGAAGGAAATGCTTCATAAATTGATCGAAATTAATTTCAAACTTTGCTCGCACGTTCTGCACTTGGTAACTACACTCTAAAGCAGTATCGAGCAATTTAAACGATGTTCTATCTAAAATGTAGAGCGGTACTAGCTATCCGATTCGCTCATTAAAATTCATGTAATCGATACAAACTTTATCATAATTATCCAACGCGTATATCGATACAATGTTCTAGTCTAGTCCTCATGTTCGATACGATCGTCGTAAACCTAGTGATAACGTAATGTAACCACGTCTTAAATTGTATGCTTATATTACATTTCAATTACCATATAAAATGTTCATACAAGAGCTCGGACGATATCCAAGCGTACGAATCGATAATCATCTAATCACAGATCATTCAATAACTTTTATTTCACCTCGATCGAGTTTCCGATTTAACCGAGTTTCAACTTTAATTAATCCAATGTAAAGGTTGTAAATACCGTGTTCCAATTGACAGATATTTCAAATCGATTCTCGTTTTGTTATCTTGAAGTACGTTCCGTTTACCGTCGCTGGTGTAATTCAAAATTCAAAGAATTTTTCAACTTATTTCCGTGTGTTTAAAGTTTAATTTAGTTTTGTCGGTATGATATTAAAATGATGTTAGTATTCTAAAACGATGTAGAAAACGTCAATGAATTCGAAACGCAGAACGATGTTTCTTGGCTTGTCGATGTCGGGACATTGCTTGGCCGCGATGTCAAAAGAAAAAAACAATAATAAAATAAGATACCGCGCATACTTGAGCCGTCTTGTTCATTTGGTCTTAACTTTTATTTATGAACTAGCCTTCCGCCATGCCGCTGTCTGCGGTTTCTTTGGGCTATAGGATTTATGAAGCCCTTTAAATCCACTCAAAAGGGCTCAATTTAATATTGCAGGTAGAATACAAAGACTTTTCTACTGCTTCAATTAGGTAGGTACCTCTTTGAATCAAGTATTGTCTACATAATTAAAACGAAATTAAATTCCCATTTTGTAATATACAAAAGCTTTACGGCATATCGATTCACTGATCCCCTTGATGGCAATAAAAACACTGTACAAAACTTTACAACTTAATTACGTACATCTGTTAAAACCAGGCCGACTGACACGATTTATAATGCACCTTTGTAGTGTAATAAATTTCATCAGGGGAAATAAAAGTTTTGCGGGTTGGATAACAATAAAAAAATGGTTGAAGAAAACAAAGCGCATAATGAATTAAACAACATAATAAGCGATGGACACCTGCAAGATAAAATGTCTTCATTAAAATGAGATAGGGATGGGGTTTGAACAGGTGCAATGGAATGATTGGAAGCTGCCTCACAACAGATTTAGGCCGAGAGCAAATTGTTACGTTTGGGATCGATTGACCGGTTATTTGGCGTTTGAATCGTTTTCATATCGTATCATAATAGATTAGGGTTTTGTAATGGTAACCTATTAAAAGAAATATTTTTATGTTAATTTTACACATCACTTCTTAATTTCAATTGATTGATGTGCAAATTTTCTTCTCAACTAGTTGGTACCGTTTATAGTAAAACCATTATCTGTTTCGGTTTTAGCTCGAATAATCAGAAATCTTAAAGTAAATACTAACAACTAATTAGCTCCCTCTGCAACTACTTAAACATCTGTTTATCTCTTTCTAAAGCTTTTAAAAGAGTAATAACAGAATCTATCTCGAATTACAAACCTCTTTTAACCTGCAATGTTTATAAAGTCACGATCCTGGTAATTATTTCGCTTGTAAAGTCAGGCTCCCTGGAACGCACCCATTTCATTGGCGGGAATCTTTCAAGATGGCGGTCGACCTCGCCTGACCCATCCGTCAAGCGCGAAGGTGGAACATCTGTTTTAACATGTTCGACTGACAGTTAATAAGCGCGTTCCATTTTACGATTTTAGAATTTGGAATTCAATTTTGTGGAATTTCCTTTATTTTTTATATTGACACCGGGAGTTTGATGTTACCAACAGATTTTGCGTTATAAGAAAAGTGATGGGAATTAGCAAAGCAGATTTTGCATAGAGCAAAGGGCTTATAACCACTAAGTTTAAAATGTATATATATAACTTTCTTCAGTTTGAAATTTGATTTGATTCTATGAAACTGGGTCATGAAAAAACTAAAATAAAATATGTATAGGTAACAAAGAAAAAAAAGTTTCTCATGAAATCATTCACGCAACTTTTTTTTCAGCCTACCTCTTGATATTTCTTCGAATACTAATCCCGGGAGTTTTGCGCATTATGAGTGGAGTCGGTGACGTTATGCTGTCACCAATTTTTTGCTAACTAAATTTATTATGTCAATCTACACGCCCACAAGTGGTTAACTGGTGTTTCAAATGCGACAAAAAATTACTGGTATATTATACGCTGTCACCATGTTTTAGTTCACGAAATCGATTTGCGTTGGTATTCTATTATGCAAGGCCAAACAATTTTTTTTTGCTGGAACCGTTTTTTTCTCCTTCGTCTCCAAGCTTGATCTTAAAATTTCTGTCAAATGGTGTCACTTTGTATTAATCTAAAAGAAAATAAACCATTAAAATAAAACAAAAGAATGTAATGGTGGGTGCCCGAAGCGCGCAATTTCCGCCGGTTTCTACCGAAATTCCTTGAGATACTCATATATTTCAGGGTAACTTTGATTGTACATCACTCTGAGCTTGTTTACAACAGTCGTTAGCATGTCGGCCGATTATTCAGGGATTCTTGTATTTATTATGTTGCTGCATTGTTTCTGGGTCCAACTTTGGCTGGGTATTAAATAAAGCGTTTTGTAAGGAAAGTTAGGCTATAGGCTCCTACTTAATATTTTTTTATAACTTTATTGCTGCTATCATAAATTTATTCAAAAGCTTCAGAAAAAAGTATGGTAAATGGTGTTGGTGCAAATATATATCTCCTTTTTTGCTTATCTTTATATATTATTATTATTTTATTTTTATTTTGTCACTGTTTGCCCAAATAAATGAAAAAAATACAGAAAGAAGTAACATGGCTAAAAATACCTAATTCCTTAAAATTGTGTAGATTTTGGTCATAGCCTAGAAATAAAATAATTCCAATAAACAAGTGGCGTCCCTTTAATGCTTCTTTACAAAATAAATAAGCAAGTCATATAAAAGAAGGCTATATTAAACTTATATCAGTGAGATAACAACGCTACCTTATCATTTCATATGACGGTGGATTTGCGTAGCATTGGATACAAATTATCATCTAATGATGACAATATTTGGAACATCACAAAAAACGTGACCAATCCTAAAATTAATGTAAAAATGTTATATAAAAATAAATAATAACCATTTGTGGGCAAATTTGGTTATGAAAACAAACCCGGGCCCACTTAAAATTGTACTCACTCATATAATATTCCGTTTATAAGAACCGCAAAATGTACGGTCGGCTCATATGAATAAAAATACGTTAAATGAGAATACCAAATTTTATGGGCTGTAAAGTAAACCGACAAAAAATGATACTGTCATAATTTGCAGAGTAATAATTTTGAAGGCAAGTGAAGTCCAGGCAGCCATATAGGCCCCAGTCAGTAAAACATTGGCTTCTGTTTTTGCATACTTGTTTTTAAAATTTAACACTTACAGTAACTTTGAACATATTTCTATTGAAATTGTGGTGCTACACGTCCCAAAGTCAAAAATAAAAAAATAAAAGAAGTACCTGCTTAAATCTTGAAGGTTACTTGAAAGAAATGCGTAAGAGTTAATCATAAACCTCTTCCAAGGTGTACCACACACATTCATTACATATTATAACAGAATGATTGCTTAAAAAATTAAAAATAGATTTACAAGACAGTTTAAGTTTGTTATATTAATAAAATAGGTTTATTACCCTATTTTATAATGTTTATCTAACTAAAATATAATTTAACGACTCATCTTGTTTAACGTATCGTTAGGAACACTTTGAAGTGTTATTGGGACAGAATAATAAAAAATATTATTTTACCACATTTTTCAAATCACGATGGCATTTGATACCAAGAGGAAATACTTGCATTAGATTTAATTTACAATCTAATTCAATGATATAATATAAAATTATTAACTGAGGAATAATAATAATAATATAAGTCATTAGATTAAATGATATTACAGTGGTCCAAAGAAGCATTATTAATTGAATAACACCAATTTCAAAGAATTAACAACTCAAAACTCATTTCTTAAGTTTAAGCCCTGTAAAGGCACTTATGACTTCTTCGGTTATTGTACACTGGCAATAATTTTTTCTAATTAATTAGGTATCGTTTCAATACCTATAACATTTCTTTTAATTATCACTTTTATTTGTAAATCGATATTTGTCGCCAAGCACCATTCGGTGTATTCCGACAGCTGCACTTGAGAGCCAGTTCCTTTCTAGGCTTTGTGTGCTTACCATCAACGGCCACATCATCACTGACCACGATGAGATTGTGGCCAAACATAGTAAAAAAAAAAAATTCACTCTTTTCCTAATCATCTTTTCTTTGGACTTCTCTTTATTAGTATTTCTCAAGATTAATTCATTCTTGTCTTAAATCGTCTTTATGACATTGACAGGTCAATGATGATAGCTATAACGTTGAAATTTGAAAGTAATGTACAAGCTGAAGGTCATAAGATTCCCTAAAACAAAGATCCACAGCTATGACATAGCGTTTTCTCGTTACATCATTACGTATTAAAGCAAAAAATACTAATGATTCCCACTTGAATTCCCTTCACACGTTATTCCCATTACCTGGAACGTACCCATCGATGCGGACGCAACTTCGGCGCCGATTTCCTAACAACGCGTCCATCTCTTTCTATCCCAATCAAGTTTCTATCAACATCTCTTTCGTTATTACCCTTTGCGGCAAAGAGATCTGGGCAAACAACGCATGCGCTCCGAATTAAGCAATTATGGTTAATTTGGAGTCTCCCCATATTATGGTCAGAGTCGTGTCGGCGAGAAATGTGTTATTTTGAATCATAATTTGTGAGAAGGCATCCGCCTGAGCAGCTGTAAATTATATAGGCACCGTATAAAATAAACGTAAATTTTTCAAACGTATCGAACTACTTAGTTTGAATGTTACGATTAAGTTTCGGCGCTGGTTATAACAAGTTGCGGGTTATGATGGACTGTTATCTTCTGAGCCTCAATCAGAAGATAAATACGGTGATTGACTGAAAATGGCAGCAGAATATTACATATAAAGAAATATCGAAATGGTAAATGAAACTAATAACATAGCGTGGGACATCTTCAAACCCATCGGAACGAAGATCGGAAGAATGTGACAGGAAGAAGATTTCTAAATATACCAGCCAATGTTAGAATCTATTGAAAAACACTCTATGTAACGGGTTTGTCAAGAGATTTTGCACAATAACTGGACAAACAAAAGGTTATTTAAATACTTTTGGACATCAGTTAAACACTAACAAGTAAAACGTGTGTTTATTTTCTCTATGTCTATATAACGATACCTTAGTTGCTTGACTAAGCTCTTATTGCAATATTTACAGAGTCGTAACATATTGTGTTTGTACTTTGAGCTTTGTAGAGAGCTGCTCAACGTTGCATTTAAGTTGACATAAGTCTGACGGTAAACGTTTAGAAACTATTATGACACGAGAAATGCAGTTTAGTAAATAAATATTTTGTATTCGAGTAACTCAAATTTGACATTTAATAGCAAATAAAAAATGAAATATTAAGAGATCTACGCATGGTCTTAGGCATGCTCTTTTTAACAACTAAGAAATAGTAAAGGCGAGAATGGAGGAAATTTATACTTTTCTACTGCTAGATTGTTCTTAAAATGGGCTCCGTTTATAAATTATGATTTAATCTAGTGTGAATTCAAGTGGAAGGATTGGTGTGTATTGGAGTTACACAATAGCCTTCCACAATTATAATAGAAATTCATAATATTCATAAAAAAATTATTCAGTAAAAAAAAAATTAGAAATAAAAATATAGGCCTCATAAAACTTTACTTCAGTTTATTGTCTTAGCAAAACTCCTGAATTTAAAGAAGTTGGACCACTTTTTGAACGAAAGATTTAAATTCCTGATAAAAACCATCAATCACATTTTTCATCGAACCGCACAAAACCATTGTCAATTTCAATTTTAATTCTGTTCAAGAATAAATAAACAAGTTTAGGGTTGGCATCCACCGAAGAAGAGTATAGATTGATATCTCATTCTCTATCTATACTATGAGTATGAAATTGACTTCAAGCGAGAATTTAAATTCCGATTATTATTATGTAGTAGTAGTAGTTACATTGTTAAAACTGACTTATAATTCATAATTATCTCCTTTAAAAGATAAACCTACTCTAGCTTTTTGTGATTGACAGCTCCGCGCTACATCCTTAGTAGTCACATACCCTAAAGCTGGTGCCTTATTTTTAATCATATCGTTACATGATTAATATTCTCCAAGGTTGCCCAATGACACTTCATGTCAGCGTTCCCTAATTTGATTGGACGTTACCATATAAATTACAACGCTAGGCGGAGCTTATTGGTGTAATTAAAAAGTTTAGATCATAATCATATCAACCAGGCAGGTTTCCGGTCACAATTGTTAAAAGTTCTTTTGAGTTTTAATGAATAAGTAATAGTTTGGGTACCATAGCGTTGAGAATTTAATTGTTTAAGTTTTTGATTGGGCTTTTATTTAATTGGGTTAGATTGCTTTTTGGTGTAACAAGTGTTGCTTTTTTAAGAATTCTATTGCCGAGTTTTATTCTGATATAAATCTATGACGTCCTCTGACTCAAAATAGATTGTGTTTGAGTTTGAATTCTATTAATTAATTTATTTGGCGTCTGGATATCTAAAGGCTGAATAGACTATTTCGTATTATTTAATATTGGCCTATTTATGGATTCCAACTAACCCATTACAAAAGCACTGTGGGAAAATATAGAATTCTGAAAATTGTTTGAGTCCTAAGCACATTGAAACTTTTAAACATTTTCAGTTTCATAGAAATTCAGCTCTGCTTATAAAGAATACATATTGTTATTTTCCTTATATGTTTAGACTAACTAACAAGGTAACAGGTATTGTTAGATAAAAAAAATATTTTACTGTCCTACATATAAGACAGTAGGCTTATATGGGTTAAAATAAAATTATTAAGCAAACAAACCTTAAAAACACCAAATACCTAAATTTCACACTGAATTACATGAAATGAGTTACATTGACGTTATAAGACATACACCCGGTACTCAGTAGTTAATGTAACGTAATATAATACGCGCCATGTCAAGTCACAACACTGTTGGTTATCACGTTGTGATGAATTATTGCTGTCTGGAAGCGTTTCTGTTACGTTTGTGTCGCAAGTGATGAGATAGTGTAGTTTTACTATATTCAAAATCAAAATCAAAAACTCATTTATTCAATTTAGGCCCTGGTAAGGCACTTATGAACGTCGATAGTTACAATCATTACAATAGACTCTACCAGCGGTTCGGTATACACTTGAACTGAGAAGACTGACTATTGATGTCTGATGATGACAAAATTATTTAAAGAGATTCTATGTCATTGAAAAGTTTTAACGTCATACAGTTTTCATCTTAGATTGATGAACTTCGTGTTAGTCTCTTAGCCAAACTAAGTACTGTAATAGGTAGCATACCTACTTCTATTTTTTTTTGTATTTTCTGTTTTATTTCAGTGTATGTACATTATGGTTACATGTATGAGCCTAGGTATTATTCTACCTATGTATATATATATATATGTTTTTCTAAAGGCATGAATTATTCAGGAGTTTATGAGACTGACAGATTTTTTTTATCACTTTGCACTTTAAATACATCCATGATAACTACACCAAACTAGCGAAATAAATTATATTCTTTGTCATGAACAAGGTTTGAGGTTAACAATAGATTAGTTTTTTTTATTATCCGCTTTAATTTAAATCTTCATACCACACTTTTAGCTAAACTGTACGACCTGATATGGCTAAATATCTATCTCGATCCCACCAAACATTAGCCTACTATCAAGCCTCCTGGGAAGGCGTTTGAAATGCAAATTTCTGATGCTCAGGCTGTATTAACTGATGCTTTATTGGTTCTGTACAGTGATGCTAGCTATAGTTACCTTTTGAATAAATCAGGAGTGTTGGCTGCTACATTTCGGTGGATTTTGATTAATATTCCAACTGATGTTGAAGTTGGTATCACGAATGCCTCATTTGACATTAATGAGGCATCTTACCTTTAGAGTCATGCTACTGTAAGGGATAGATGTTTTGCTAATGACCTACATTAATATTTCTTAAATTAAGGCTCATGTTTCTATTATATTTTCTTTGGAAGACTAAAAAATACATGTTTTATTTTAATGATAAAAAAATTCTAATGTAGAATGATAAAGCTCTACAAATTTTGTACGAATTGGAAACTAAATTGTACGTGAGAGATGCTCAATTCTTGTCATTGCGTTAAACAAGATTTTAATAATTGACACAAACCATTATACAGCACTTAAACCATTAGGCTTATCAAAACATATATAAATAGAGACACTAAATTAACTCATTCCAAAATATCACATTCCATTTACAAAGAAGGCGAGATTCTAATAAAACTTTTATCTTAAAAGTTGAGAGGAGCAAATTCAAACTTAATTTTCATCTAGAAAAAGATGTTTTTCCAACGGGAGTATTTTTCGAACGATTTTACACAAGAATAGCATAATTCAAGGTAATTTATTGGAATGGTACTCCAACTTAATTGAATTGATGTCTCAATCTGATTAATTGGAACCAATTTTAGTTTTAATTTCTTTACAAGGTAACTGTAATGCACTGTATATTTTTGTAAATGGAATTGATTCTTGGAATTAAGATGTAAATTCTGCATCAATGTAACTTTGTAGATAATTACATAGTTATAGAAAAGTAGTATATATAGCAGTTAGCTGGATTCCATATTAGGTACTGCTTAGTTTGGGATCAGACGGCCGTGTGCGAAGAATTTCTCAGGATATTTATAAAAATGCTATTTTTATTTGTCTTGTAGCGTACAGCGTCAGTCGTTAACCATATACCACGCCGAGAGGCTGCGCGCGCGACTACCGCAAACCGTTACGCAAATTAAGATTTGAACTGTTGTTTTGTGTAATTATATTTCTGTGATGCTGTACTCTTTTTTATAGCTTTCTTTAGCTGTTCCTATCACTGTGCTGCTTTTCTTTTCTTATGTACTTTCTCCTTCTTGTGTTTGTGACAATATACGTACGTGTTATATGTGATTTATGGTCGTTTAATTTAACTCCTTAGTCTCAATTATAATTACGATTCACGAACATAATATTATGTTACCACCAAAGATGAAACAAATTCATATCAGAATTCTACAATGCAAATTCGCAGATAAACTCAATTTCTATCACAGTTACTTCGCAGTAATTCTGTATTTCGCATAACAAGTGTAATAAATGAGAACAATATTAGTCGGTATTTCATTGCCCAATTTGCATTTCTGTTTAGAATGCAAATTGTCATAATAGTGGTGCATACTCGGGTGGAAATGGATGTCGTTTATGATTTATGTCATAACAGCTTCGTGTTTGGTACAAGTCATAGCTTACAGCGATTTAAAGGATAAAGCTGCTTGTTTATTGCATTCATCATCAACTCAGCCGAAAGACGTCCACTACCGGACAAAGGCCTCCACCAAGGATCTCCACGATGGCCGATCATGCGCCGTATCCTGCGGTTTCCCGCGACCCTCACAAGATCAAGTTTGTTGCATTATTACAACAAAAAAAAATTCTTTATCTCGACAAGCTGAAAATACTCTTGTCAATCGTTTATAGCCTACACAAACTGATGCACAAACGAATCAAAGTGATTTCTTGACCTATCACGAATAGAATTGTAGCTTATCATGTTTCTAGATTTAACCCGTTGCTTGCTTGGGTGGATGCGCGTTCTTAAACTACATTTAAAAATAATTCTAGGAAATGGTATGCAACAGTACGCAGTAAAGATCCGAAACCAATGTATAACGTAATCGGGTATAATAATTCAAATATAATATTCTGTAATATTTTTATGTAGGTACAGCCAGTATGAACCAATTCCTAAAATGTAGGCTTAATAATTTACCGGAGTGAATTTTCAACAAACATAAAATGCAAATTTTGTTATACAAATATTTACATTAAAACGGACAATAAACCCAATACGAACGTAACTAGAAATTATTCCGCGAATTTGAAATGATTTTATCATATTAATGTGATGTTTATGTTAATTGTAAATGAAACAAAGGTAAATATGCTAATAACATAACAATAAATTATTAACAAATACTTTTAGGGTGTAGTAGTAGTAGTAGTAGAGATAGTAATCAAATACTATATAATCAGGTTATGAACAAAAACTAATATTTTGAGAAGAATCTTTAAGACCGCTGAGACCAATTACACAGTCCAGAAAATTAAGACGCATGTAAATTTTAATGCTGTCGGACAAGGATCGCGGTTTATAATTTGTTTAAAAGACTGCTCTCAATAAAAACCAGAATACCTATAAATAGACATTCCACACGTCAAAAAAAAGTATAACGAGCTGAGACATGCAAACCCTGCCATAGCAAATGGACGTCTGAAATTAAGTCATCACATCTCACTATGAGTCTACAGGCTACTTCCACTGTATATTTATATCCCATCCCTACCATTCCAGTTTGAAGCTTCTATGTCCGAACTAAGATTCACTTTCGAATGAAAACGTAAAGGTTATGCCTTTTAATGGCGGAAAAAAACGCATCGTCATACCAACGACGGTAAAGCGTGACGAATCGCAACGGAGTCGTCAATTCTTCAACATTCTCTACAAAACCAACAAGTAAAGTACAAATAGTAAACAAGGAGTAATACGGAACAAATGGGCGGAAAAAAACGTTGCTGAGTGCATCAGTCGTGACGGCAGGTAATACGGCTTCTGTATGACTTAATCTTGACAATGCAATTGTTTTAGTACTTGTAAATTGGTTGGATATAAAGTCTTCTGACTCATGACTTCAATTTATAATACTGGGTCCGGGTTCAATATTCAAAAGTCTCTCTGTTGAATTTATTTATTGGTAGTTAAATCTTTCTATTTATTTTATTCAAACAACGTGCAATATAAAATCTGCAAGCTATTTCATTACCAGGATATATTAATTCAAATTAGAATTCACTGTAAATTCAAAAAATCTTTTCAATTTACAAAAAATTGTGACTGCAATCATCCGGATCTGACCTTTTCCATCTTCTTTCATCTCATCACTTATGGATATCGTATTTAGCTTTCTAAAGTGAATAATTTCATTGTATTTGCGTAGGTTACTTAATATTTACATCATGTTTGCTTAGTTGTATAACTTGTTTCAAGTCGAGGCAAATGAACGTGGATTGAGACGTTACTTTGTACGCCTCAACCTGTAGGGTCCTCGTTGTTTTGTTTTGCTTCAGCACTGGCTTCTAATGATTCCGAGAGCCTTTTTTGCCTTTTAGTCTTGGGAAACTAGTATTTATTTTTTGCTTCACATTTGAGGTAAAACTACATGTTGATTTATTTACTTTACTTAAAATTGCTTGCCTTCTAAATATTTTATTAATTTATTTATAATTGTTTAACCAAATATTAAGCAAAAAGTTCGTTGGGATAAAGTATCTTTTGTTGTATCTTTTGTTTAAAATATGATTTAATTCGTTTTATAGATTTTATTCAAAAGCGTTTAGCTATTAGATACTTACGTCGAGTTTGACTAAGAAGCATTCACATAACATTTGTATATCTAACATCAGCAGGATAATAAAAAAAAATCACCTACTCTCCATCAACGCACATGAACAATTGAAAAAAAAAAACATCTCTAACCACGAATATTTATACTTTTAACACAAAATGCAAATAATAAAATCTCGGACGAATTAAATAATCAGGCTTCAAAATAAATAAAGCGTTGATACGAGAACAAACATCGCGTGTAAAGTGCTACCGTTAAGCGTTCCACCAATATTTGGCGCAGTATTTATGTATCAGAACGCGCCCCTTCATAATCGAGACTCGATAACAATCGAGATAAATTATTATTAAGCAATGGAAAACGTAATCAAAAATGTTTCTGGTTACGAGAGTATTTGTACTTTTCGATAATATAATTTTAAAGTTTGCTAACTAATGCCAACATTATGACCTACTACAAACTGAAATTGAGTCTTTAAGCTCATAAGATTTTAGAAGGAGTCCGAATTTATTTATTGGATTGAATATAGCTAATAGAGTATATTAAAATTTATTAATCATAAACAGTCTAAGGTTTTTTGGTAAAAAAACTAATCAATCTAATCAAATCTTTTCAGTCCACTGTTGATCATAGGCCTCTTTCTAATCACGCCACTTTTCATAGACTTAAAATTAAACGCAAACATTGAAACCATTTAACATAAAAGACCCAAAAATTACTATACTACGAACTACATCATATTTAGCATACGCTACAATTTTATTTTATCATATCTGAGCGCGCCTCTTCATAATCAAAACATGATAACAATCGTGATTAACCATTAAATAAAGAACATAATAAACGTACGTGTTTGGATGTTAAACCAGACTCTGCATTGAATCTTTTTGATTAAGATGTCTTAAAAAAGATCACAAAAAAGTGCGTGAGGCTGTTATTGAGGCTATATTTAAATCGTACATAACATTGTTAAATGAAGCTATGCAAATTGAGAAATAGCTAGACTGTTTCCATTAATAATAACAAAAAGGCCTGCTTTATTGTACTAAATTACCTCAGACTTTCATAGATTAATTTTTATTATTTATAACAAAACCAGAATTGAAGCCACAAGCATGTCTATTCTACGAATAAGTGCCAGAATCAGTAAAATATTTACTGCGAGACTGTATGTCCGCCAAAGCACAACCGTGTAGATAAAAAATAACCAGATGCCAAGTGCCACAAATTAGACTAGACCACGGAGAACAGCCAAAATAATAGATACGGAACAATAAATGAAAGTAGATTTCAATTTGTAGGTCAATTTTAATTCTAATACTTTCGTGAATGTTGTTTTGAAATATATTCAATGTATATTTCATCGAAATTAATTGTAAGTAGTTTAAAATAAATTATTGTTACCTTAAAAATCGTTGTTACAACTTTTTCACAAACATATACCCTTTAAAAATTAAACAAAAACTCAGTAGAGGGGACTTACACACCGCCCAAGGTTGTAAGGTATATAGTAATTATTGTCAGACAACCAACGCGTTCAAAAACGCCGACAAACTAATACTAGCATACAACATGCACACAAATAAAAGAAAACCCATAACAAAATGCGCACACGCATGGGATTGTAACACGTGTGCACGCACACATTGATAAACTTTATTCGCGCATTGCTTAGGGTTGCCACACACACAAGCTGCCCGGAGCTTAACATCATAATTATGAGGGCCAGTGGCGTGCGTCGAGTTGTAACGAGCTTAAACAAAATGGCTGCTAATATTTTTATATACGAACGTATAGGTTGGTATTTTGAATGATGGATGTGGACGTGAAATTATTAGTTGGATATTAACACGCGTCATGGCTTCAGCTTCTCACTTACGATGTAAATTCAAGTAGAATTTTTCATATTATAATTTAACGTGAACATTTTCTGGAACGCGTTCATCACAACATTTTTATAATTTAAATATAAATTTAAAGAGATTTCTTGATTTTAAACGAGTTTTTTTTACTTATTTAGATTAAACTGGTGATGAAACTTAACAGGTTGTATTCAGAGTAAACAATAACCAACCAAACAAATTACATTATAATAATAAACCAGTAAAAGAAAATACAAGAATTACCACCAGCCCACGAAAGCAACTGTTATATGATAATGAAGTTGTCAGGAATTAAATTCATTTGGGCATTAGTAATTTTTCAACAGTAGCAGGGAACATAGCCATGAGTTAGTAAGTTATTAATATTTATTAGTCGGGTAAGAATGGTGGGTTTGCTTTGCCTTTAAAATTATCGTGCATTACATAATAGGGTTTTATTGGAAAAAGGCTATTGATTTATACAAAACTATGAGAGGTCCTCTAACATAAATTCGCACCTATTAATCTATTCTCTAATCTTCTAGTTTATTTAAGCAAAACTTACTTAGGTACTTTAAAATTCTTTAAATCGTCTCAATCAAATTTAAAGATTCTATAAAAGATTTTTGAATCCTTTATGACATTTAATTTCAGTAGTAAGTCTTCAGTTGTCTGGGCTTTTATAGATAGGTAGGTATGCTCCATTATATTTTAAGTGCCTTTTTATTATTGAAAGCAGAGATGGCATGTAGAATCATATTATTATGTATTGTTTACAGTTTTGTTATAAATTACACAATAAGTTATAACAAAACTGAATTCGAGAAATAATATAATTTTTATAATAGAATATAAAATTCGAGAAGCACAGTAAAATTTATATTTAAATGAAACAGAAGAACCATGATCATGAAACACAATGCGTATCAAGAACGTATGCATTTAACTGTTTAAAAATTTTTGGAAGCATACCAAGTAGTTCATCACCAGAACAACATCGAAGTTACAAAGCAAAATGTATTAAAACAAAAAGAAACTCGCTTCCTAGAAACACTCCCTACGATTCCTTGCCAGATAACATCGGACAAGAAAAATCACGAGAATTAAACATTCCTAAAAGAGTTGTCAAGCAACCAAATTAAGTCTAACGGGCCCTAAGAAAAATAACATACAAATAGACCTTAATCAAGATTGTGGGAAGAAAAATAAGTGAGTAATTATTAAAAACAAGATTATTATCGAAATTGCTATAAGTCTTGTAAGTTCAAAACAAGTTTTCTTATAGATTAATAATGGACGGCGGTCATTAACGCTTCTAACAGTAATTGCTTGGCACTATTATGATGAATTGTAAGCTTTTTGTGGGTATTTTCTCACCAACTACTCTTTAACGCTTCAAGGGGCCTTCAAAAATTACCGTAGGTACTTTTGAGTCATTAGGATAATTAGCTTTGAAAATTTCGACAGACAGGTATTTAGTTGAAATATTTCAAATGGAATCTTGTTTGCTTTAGAAGATTTGTCAAAGGACGGTATGCAGTTCTTGTAAATAAAATATACTCTTTTGTATAAGCTAATTTGTTAACGAATACCAACAGAGTCACAAAAGAACTTAAGCCCTGTCTTATTTAAATTAGGCAGTAAAATAAATACAGAACGCAGCACTGACTAGAGCAAGCTAAGAGTTTTTACAATCTCCGCCTCGGCTCGGCGGACGCTCTCAACCAAATTGTATTATTTTGCATTCATTTTTGACAAAGTATACTTAAAGGCGGAGTTTGTTTAGTATTTTTTTGAGTACTTAATTAGGAGCACCTTTAAATTTTGTTTGTTTATATTCACTCAAATGGTACTTCTGATAAAGAACATAATAGAAAAGAGGTTCTTGATGTGAAAGCTAATAAATTAAATACAGTAGCAAGTGCACATGGCAACAGTATGAATAATAAACTTAATGCTGTAAAGTTTGAACGCGAAGCTGAGGATCATTTCGCGACGAAACGGGTCGTCAGCGATTCAGATCTTTGAAATTACACATCATTAATTGAGACGTCGAGCTTGCGAAGTGAGCAAAAAAAAAAAAGGATAGGGCTGTCTCCATACTAATTTAGATATCAAGTCAACGAGACCGACAAATTGTTAGCCGTTAGTATTGGGTTCGTGGAATCGAGACGGCTGCTTTGTTCCCTATGTTATTTTTAGGCAACTACCTATATAAAAAGCAAAGGGTTATGATTAACTACATAATTTTGCTACTTCTTTAACTTAACTAGCTGTTCGCCACGGTTTCACTCGCGTTCCTGGGATAAAAAGTAGCCTATACCTTTCGAGAATAATGTAGCTTCCTATTAGTGAATGATTTTTTCGAATCGGACCAGTAACTCCGGAGTTTAGCGCGTTCAAACAAACTAACTCTTCAGCTTCATTATTAGTATATATATCATCGAATATTTCACAGTAAGATAGTGTTCTTTTTTTATTCTGTTGTTACTTAAAGACCATCTATTATAATTATAATTGAGTTGAAATAAATAAAGCCAATTGCGCAATGTCAGATTTTGGTTCCAATCTTGTTGATCATGGGACGTTTCAATCGGAAATGGCTGGAGTTCAGAGTTCTGTGGTTTGAGTTGTAGAATAGTTTAGAAGTTAGTTAACAATAGCCCGGAATCCGGGATCAATCTCTAACCAATACCGGAAACGGAGTAAACAAACTATAAAATACACTTTATTGCAAACCATTATTATTATGTTGGTCTCACATGTAGCATGTTAATAATAAGCTTATTTAATTTTGTTTTTAATTAGATTGTTATGTTACGAAATAAATCTGTAATAAAAAAATATATTTTACTACGCATGAACTTGTATACATTTTAATTAGTTTTAACGCCTAGATAGCCAGAATAATAATTAATTTAGTTTACTGCAACTAGGTAAATTGGTACTTTACTTATTAATTAATCAATGCGTCCAGCAAGGCCGAAGTTGAACGCATAGATGTATGTTACAAGTTTGCCCATAAGACGCTTATTTATTCTGATCTTGAAAGTCGTTAGGCATTACGAGTTAGAAAACATATAGTAAATATATTTTACGATTAATCAAACAGAATAATATCCAAATTATTATAAATGAGAAAGAAACCACAAATGAACTAAATATAACATCAATAATAAATAATTGAATTCGACTTGGATTTCCACTTCCAGCATCAAGCCAAGTCGTAAAGAGAACCAATAATCAACCGGCATAATTTATAGTCTCGAAATATATTAATATGTAAATGCTAGACATCGACAAGGGGTTAATTGATGTTAATAATAAATAACAAAAAGAAATATATATGCTAAAGTATTGAATGAAAAAGCAATTTTACACCTGTGGTAATGGGACTCTGAACACCAATTCTGGTTGATTGGTTATAAGTGTATTATAAATCGGTGCGAACGACAGACGAAATGAGTTTTGGTAATTGAACTGCGATAATATGTCGATTCACAATCTAATATGGTGATAAATATATTTTATATAATGATGATTTTATGAAAATACCACCAAATTAAATAGACATTACATTTATAACGCACGAATTCGAATCGTGGTGTCTCACAATTGTCCGTATAATCCCGTCGATAATAATTAAATTCTACATTTTTATAGTGATTGATGCAAATATTAGTAATGAGGCTTACTTATAGCGTCATTTATAATATTTGCATCAGAATTTTGATTTTGAATATTTTGTTATTAATAAATTTAAATTAATGTTAAAATTTAGGTACACATAGGTACAATCTTTACAGAATAGCAAAATTTTGGTGATGAAGATCCCAACCCTCATGGACCCTATATTAAAATGTTGGTATATAAATACAAACTTTACGGAATATCAAAATTTTGGTGATGAAGATCCGCTATCATGGACCGTATATCCCTAACGTTCTCAAAAACTCTTCTACTTCAGTAAAAAACCTTATACACTGAGATTTGACCACAAGATGTTTTTTTCAACTTCAGGCTCCCTTGTAATACTTAACATAAGAGTAAATAAACTACGACAGCCATTTACATATTATACCAATAAGAGTCTCTTTAACGTCATGCGCACATAAAATTTCATAGTTCACATGTTATGAGTAAGTCGGTGGTACAAAAACACAATTTTCTACATCGCTACGTTTCACTAAAAGTCTACGGTTGGAAAGAATTGGAACGCACCATAGAAATCTAAATGAATATCTAGAACAACTTTTTATTTCTATACTTTGCAAAAGACTCGATTTCCAAATGCGTATGTTTAAACAGAAGTCTACTACTTTTTACAGTTGCTTAGTGAATTATAATACAAATCACACTCTTATACCTGTTGTAATTAGATTAAGATTTAGTACAAGAAAATCTATAACAATATGAATAATAAGTAGTTTATATATATATATATAATTATGTATTGTTTTTTAAATTTATTTATTTTTAAATATAGAAGATACACTTATTAAAAATACACCACCGTCTATAACGTATGTCAATTTCTATACATCCAAAGGTTTTCTGGAAGAGATCGCTTCTTAGCGATAAGACCGCCCATTGTACAATCATAATATTAAACTTTTATTTTTATTTTTAAATGTTGATTTATGTACAATAAAGTGTTATCTATCTATCTAATAAATACCTACTGTCAATATTATTGGCATCGGAAAGGACCTGTTGTTTTTTTTATAACGTCCTCTAAATTATTTATGTTTTTTTTACGTCAGTGTTTGACCACTATCTTAACATGATCACTGAATATGTAGCCGAAGGTGGTAAGTACACACAGCTTAGAAGGGAACTGGCTGGCTCTCAAGTGCAGCTGTCGGAACACACTGGTTGGCGACAGATTTTCATCTTGAGGGTGGTAGCGGGCCAGGTGAGTACCAAGTACACAAACATCGTGCTATCATTGCTATAAAATATAAAAGCCCTCGGATTATCAAAATAATTATAGATGGATGTAATTAAGAGTATCGAGGCAGCTACAGCTTGTAGGAATATACCACTTCTTTACTTATTTCAGATTTCTATAAGTCCGTACTATGTCTTATTACCATATTATTTGAGGTATGAAATGGGTCTACTGAAATGTTATATGAAATTTGACTAATGCACAATGCAAATGATATTGTGATACACATATTTTTGACTGAGAATGAGTTCACAATGGTA
Organism: Tethea ocularis; assembly: GCA_963555595.1. Classification (NCBI taxonomy): domain Eukaryota; kingdom Metazoa; phylum Arthropoda; class Insecta; order Lepidoptera; family Drepanidae; genus Tethea; species Tethea ocularis. The sequence continues at coordinate 2,371,798 of OY741973.1, read as the reverse complement.
AATACCTGAATTAATGTGGTTAAATAGAGTTTCATGATGTGCTGCGTATTTATCTTCCGATTCCTGTTATATGACCGGTAGAGTTTACTTTACTTCTACTTTTTATTCTTCACCTAGATTTATAAATATTATGTTTTAATTGATACTTGTTTTATACTTAAATCATTAATAGTCAAATATTTTTTTATATTCAACGTCTTGTGAAAAAAAAACTATTTCGTATCCAGGGACTACTATGCAATAATTATAGTGTTAAAATAGTTTATTTATTCCTCTAACTTAGCCAGTTCCATTCATACATTTGCTTAGCTTCAATAAAATATATCGGCCAAACGTGATGCCGCATCTATTTTAATAATGTTATGTACTATCGACAAAGTTGAAGCATGATCACCTTAAGGGTGTATTTTGTGTGCAGTGACCAGCCGCTACCTGTGCCTCACACAATATAACCAGACAATGCGCTTGTCATAAAATAGTAGATTGTCATTGTCAGTAAATTGTCTAGACAAAAGATTTTACAAGAGACCGTTTTATTGTCAACAATGGACAGAGCAAACTATGATAACTGGCTGCAAGCGAAAAGGCCTCAAAACTGATCATGCTTCAACTTTGTTGATGGTACAAATAGGTTTTGGATCCTTTTATAAACCTATTTTTTTATATTGATGTTTACTTTATTCAAAGATTATCTGAATGACATGCAAGGATTTTAGATTATCACTAAAAGTTTTTCACTTGAAGAAAATCAATCGTCTCTTTTTGGGGTTAGAAATGAAATAGGCTTAATAAAAAATTATTTTAATATCCAAATTTTTGAGTTGTTCTATGCAGTTTTTAACTAAAAAGAGTTAAAAATCTGTACTGATCTCTGTCTGTATCTGTAATGACTCTAAATAGTAGAAACAAAAAGAAAAATAAGAGTATTTCTCATAATAATATTGAGATTAAAACATGGCTTGCTCAAGTGTCTTAGGTTCAGAGAGAAACTTTAATCAGATATCCTTATCTTAAACGAAGCAAGCTAGACTAAGCTCCAAGAAACTGAAATTTTGCCTTTGCATATCTAATTAAAAATGTTAATAAGCCCAGTCCTAAAACGAAGCTTAAAACAAGTAGCGATCCGAATTAAAATACAGAACATTCTAAAATCGCGTGACCAAAGGCTTAAACTGAGACCAAACAAGCCTGCACAGAAGACATTAGTATCGTATTACACGCACCTAAATTGATAGGATATTTTCTCTAGTCTGACTAAGCTGGTGACGTAGCAAATCTTGATTTTCCGTCAGAAACCGGTTCCAAGCACGAACCAAGCCGACTGATATTTCTGCATGTATTGGTAATGCTCTCGTATTAAATTAAATATTCAGATAAGGTGGTCAAAGTTAATGCTACACGACATTAATGCTCTCGTTCCTATTTATGGGTTGAATGCATTAATAACGATTAATCTTCCAACAGCCACTAATAAAGCTAAGACAGAAAGATCAATAGGAACCCATTTTGTACGCATTTGATTTAAATACAAATAAATGGTGTTTTAATGCCGCCTCATTTGTTTTTACTGTAAATTATTTGTTGGAATAATTTCCATTATTACTTTTTATCCAGACAATCGGAATCAGTAATTAAGCAGTAACGAGCACAGATGGCATTCCGTTTTTCAGCAATTCCAATAAAGGAAGACAAAGGCAGTTAATAAAATATCATATAAAAGTCACAAAAATTAAGTGCCTGATATAAGATCCGTTATGAAAGGTGGAGATGTAATATTTTTAATAATACCCTCCCTTTATGATAAAGACAGGCATCCATAACTGTATCGGTCGTAACATAAATAAGGTACGGTTTCATCTTACAGGGTTCTTGGCGACGTGTAAAATATTGTTATCGATAATAAAACTACAATAATTCAACCCGACGACTTTATACAACGAATCGCATCACGTATTGAGAAATCCGAGGAACAGCGTGTAAAATAATCTCTGAAGAAATAAAACAAGATCGCGTTTATGAATAAATTATGGCAATGTAAAGTATGATAAATGGTTGTAAGGATTGTAATGAAACGGCATGTGGTGAACCAGTGACCGTTGATGTAACTATTGAATATAATCCAAAGCTTTACGTTAAAGACGATAAGGTGGTTAATGGAGTAAATTTTGAGATTAATGATATCACTTGTGTGGGAGACCCTACGGGCGCCTCACATCAGGCTCAGCGGGAGGTTTGGACAAGTAAACTAGTATCTCGTGAAGGTAACGTAATAATCCAAGTGTTTTTCGACCAGGTCTACAAGATACTTGCTTTAGTTAACGATTGATCAATTTTCAAAACAATCAAAGGTCGAAACAGTATGGTTGAACAGTTAGTACCTATGTTCAATGAATACTCACGATCTGAATGATTATGATGTTACAAATAATTAAAGATCTGACGTTTTTAGATCAGACAGATATGATCGTAGACTTTTAAATGAACGAGAGTTAATTCTATAAACCAAATGAGCAGCGCTTAACAAAATAAAGTTATTAAAACCATATTATTCTAATCAACTGATACAATTGCAAGTAAAGGTCGGTTAACTCAATGATATCTCATTACTCTAATAAGTTCCTCTTGATTTTTTAACTGAAGGTTTAAATTTTAATTGGCTACGATTAAATAGGATCTCGGGCGCAATTTGCAGTTCTGTTTTTCATATTTTTCTTTGCAAGTCTGCGTTTTAAATATTATCTTTGCCGTCTCAGTCGGAAGTAGTTTAAGTCTTAAAGATTTGCAGATGGAAGTTGGCAGACAAGATAAATTGAAAATCGATGCTAGTTAAGAGGAAGGACTTTAAAGATTTTGTGAAAGTGGCTTCGCTAGTTGCTTGGATGAAATAACGTGAAGATTCTACAAGAAGTAAACATAATTTTCAAAAATACTTTTACATTTTTTACTTTTTAAACAGTTTGTTTTTAAACTATTTGATATTTTATTGAACTTATTAATTTATTTTTAATTCTTAATTTTGAATCCAAATTGTAAAAGTATTCTTGATAACATCACATATCCATATTATATGTTTTTGTTCGCCAAATCGGATTCCAAACATGAAAAAAAAGTAGGAGATTTATGTTGCACAAAAGCATCTCGGAATTATTATGAACATAATACCCGGAGACTGGCGGCGACAGGTGACAAAAACTGTTTATGAATGCCGGTACCAGCTCCCTGCTTTTTGCTTAAGAACAAGTTCTGAATGCACGACCAACACTTAAGAATGCAGCAGCACAGAAGCACTGATGAGATGTGAGGCGACCTTTATTTTAGGGACACTAAAAAGGCGGTTTCTTAAGATTAAGCGATTAATTAACTCGCTTAGTAAGCGTGGTCATAATTGACAATAGTTGGTGAGCTTTTTGCTCATCAGTTGAGTTTTTTTGGCGCATCATGATGAAGCGATAAATGTGCTACCGTAACAGTTAATTGATTGGACGAATATTTTTTAACTGCGTGCTCTTTCTAATTATACAATAGTTAGGTAATTAGTAAGTTTGAAACTTCTTTAAATGTTGACTGATTTGATAAGCCAATTTTTAGAATTGTTTCGGTGAATTAAAATTAAAATAACGAGGTAATAATGTAAATGTATTTAATAATCCGTTTAAATTGCACTTCAACCTCTATGTATGTTTTTGTCAGTGTATTATATTTTTCGCTAGTTTCGAGGCCCTACATTACTGCATACAAAGATAAAATATTATCTTCACTGTTATGATTGCAATATTTTTTTTGCTATGTATAGGCCTGTGTTTGATCACAATCTCACCGTGGTCAGTGATGATGTGGCCAATGGGGGTAAGCACACAAAGCCTAGAAAGGAACTGGCTCTCAAGTGCAGCTGTCGGAACACACCGAAAGGTGCTTGGCGACAGATTTTCAACTTCAGGGTGGTAGCCAGGCAGGCGGGTACTACAAAGTACCCTACCACCGTGCTATGGTTTCCTCACGATGTTTTCCTTCACCGAAAGCTCAAGCTCATTGTAGGATTCGAACCCGGGACCTTCATCTCGGCATCCGACGTCACTACCACTGAGCTATTATCGCCTAATATTATTTGTATTACCACTGCAAATATACAAAAAAACCTCTGTCAGATTTCAAAATAAAATTTTAAAATCATAAATGTTATAGACATAAAAGCAGTGTTGACTAGTAATGAATAAATATTCTAGTTTTAAACACTAGTTACTAGATCACTCCACTTTAGTTCTTCCTTTAACATAAATACAAGTTCGTTATAAATACAATGACTAATCATCTCATTGGTAATCATCCCGGTTATAAGATAAACAGTGATTATGCAACATTTATCTTTAACAATATTATTGATGACAACCATTAACACAGCACTAATTAATGCGAGGTTGATGACGCTACCATTAGGAGGTGATTAGTATCAAAATTTTGAAGTCCTTATTAGCATATCGGGGCGAGACTCGAATAGATAAATAGTGCCTAGTGTAACAGACAATACTGACGATAATTCTTTTATCGTTCGGAAAATAACATAATATAACTTTTAACAAAAAAAATATTGAAATGTAGTTTTTTTTTCATTTCCATCAACAGATCCTGAGACTTGGTGACAATGGGACCACCTCAGGAGTATCCCTAGAGTACCCTTTCGAATAAAAAAGATCGAAAAATATACAAAAAAAATGAGAAGCACTTTAACCTATTGGGCGTCGGCCATCTGACAGCGGAGGTCACTAATAGCTAGCTAGCTAGTTAGATATCTTCGTTTTTCCACATGAAATTTTCAACATAAGTTCCCAGAATCAAAAGCGTTCAAATGCCGTCACACGGTTGTTCACTAGGGAAATCTATTAAAGCTGTATTATATGGTGGCGACGCCCAACAGGATAAATATCAATAATCTAACACTAATTATGAGGAAAATACAATAGGACTTTTGGAACAAAAAAACTTTTTAGTTTAACAAAAAAAGATGTAAAAAACGTATTCTGCGATGCACAACAACAAATACTACATGCATTTCCTTTTTCCCTAAGTTTGTTAAGCTGAGTGTAATTACATGGAAGTGTAGCGTGCGATCTCGCTACCAGCTACTGGCAGGATGCCTTGTAATTTGCGCGTGGGCAAGCTACGGCGCGGCGATTTTGTTATCCCTAAACTAAAACAAGTTGATTTACAACCTAAAGGCTTAATTAGGATAAATACTGTGTTGCAGAGTATTCCTAAGCTTTGCTATAAATATTTATATCAATATCAGGTAAATGTAGCTATCTGAATTAATTCATTAATAAATCGAACCGTATCGTATCGTAATGTATCGCATCGTATATCGTTATTTAAAAATATACAGCATATCCTACTAGTATAATTAAAAATGCGAAAGTTTGGGAGGTAGTATTGGTGTTTGTAACTCTTTCACGTAAAAACTACTGAACGGATTTAGATGAAACTTGTCACATAGATAGCTCATACCCTGGAATAACATATAGGCATATACAAGTCTTTGTTTGCCGTGTTAGTGAGTGCCTTATACGGATCTTCACATTTTGCTCAGAAAATTGTTTTACGTATTCAAATAGCCACTACGTTTTCACCCGCGTTCCCGAGGATCTTATGTTTTCCCGGGATAAAAAGTACCCTATATGTTAATCCAGGTTATAAACTATCTGTGTTCCAAATTTCATCCAAATCCGTTCAGTAGTTTTTGCGTGAAAGAGTAACAAACATATATATATACTCACAAACATTCGCAATTTTATTATATTAGTAGGAAAGTAGTAGTCATATTTTTACTTATTAACTACCAATGTTTTTATAAAGAATGCCATAAAAATTAAATAATAATTTTATTTTTTCAATAACACCAACATAAGCTTTATTTTATAATAACAATAAAGTGTAAATTGGTTTCATCGCTAAAACCACAAATTAAATTATCACTCCAAGATTTCTCTTAATCCAATACTTAATTTTCAAGATGAAGTATCCGAAATGAATGTGCTTAAATTAACAAACGCGATCGATTTACACAACCGGATTGCAGCGGGCGATGCAATTAAGTATATTGTTATGTTAATAAGATTTCTTATTGAGATACAGGCATACGATGATGTGAGATAAATATCTTCTTATTGGATGTTTGCCTATAAGATTAATGTTCTGTTCTTTATTTATTAAATGCTTATTTGCGTTAGTTGTTCACCAAATAATTGATCAGAGTTCACGAAATCGATGATGACTTCCCGGTGTGTAATTTAATGAATGCCAATTAAATTCCTCCTGTGAGTACTGAATATTTTTTATCGAGTTTTATCGACAGTTATTTTAAATTGACGTAATGGCATTTTTATCGGGAAAGGCATATTTCTTCCAATCAGTCAACTAGTTCTAGGCCACATTATTATTGACCACGGTCAAGCATTATACCTACATAATAAAAAAAGATTTTGGAAATCTTTTATGTTAACTACTTCCCCTTAAAACTGTTTACCCTTTCTTTATTTACCACAAACTACTTTCTGTCAAAATAAATACTCATAGAATACGACGTCTTCACAAAAAAAACTGTTTTCACATTTGTTCCTAATTAAACCGTTGAAATATACACTGAGAATACGACTCGGGTGTCTGTCTGTCTGGTAATTAATAACTCCTGAACGCTCTCACTCAACACATGTGTGAGTCATGTTACAGATTTATTGCATAATTATTGTTTATTTTAGATTTTGATAATGTGTTAAATAGGCCGTGGTTGGGACAATTAAGAGGGAAGATACATTATAATGGTAACTATTTGTTGAAGTAAAGGAACTTCAACAAATAGTCATTTCATAATTTATAAATGAGATAGTTTTAATATCACTTAATATACCTTATATTGAAGTATTTTATTTAAAATAATTGTATGTTAGAACTGATGATACAAGGATTGTCATCTAGCAGCTATAGAGAATCGGATAGATAGATAAAACTGTTGTAATATTTAGTTTATTATTTTTGCTACCATTATAATACAGAAAATACTTGAAAAAAAATCCATATCTGTTGGTTCGTCTATTATCTGAAGAAAATAGAATTCTGAGAATTGCTATTCAAGCAATATTATTATATAGCAATTTGCCCGATAAATAATCACAGTAGATATGCTAACAAGAGTTTTCAAGTAGTCAATGAAAATAACCATGAATTTGTGTATTCAGTAAATTGAAATGAAAAATTAACTCACGACTTGGAAGAATCTCAGATAATTTGGGTTACGTACAATAAAGTAGTGGGATGGGCCAGGCGACCTGCCAAATATGAAGCGATTCGTGCAATAAGAGAATAACTTTTACAAAGTCAGCAGGCTTTGATAGCAGCTTATTATAGGCGTAAGGAAATAATATAACTATTGCAAGCTAATAGAGTACGTAATACAGTAAATTGATGGTATTGTTTTTTTAGTTGTAGTTAATAGAATTAGTGATACTTATAAAGAAATCAATAATGAAGTCAATGTTTCTGTTTAGAGTATTAAGAGAACCAAGTTAGTATCTTGAATAAACATATACCTACTTTCAATTAAATTTTACAGAGTAATGACCTAAAAAGAGTGACAACATAAAGTCACCTCTAGACAATGTTAATGGCGCAGTATTTACACAAATTGTACGACAAACTGACCCTTCTTTACTTAAACGGACGGTGAATTTGATCGCTCCTAATGTCCATTTTTAATTACAAAGAGCCCGCACCTTTTAATATCCGCGTCGTAACACAAACACAGACGTAAAAACAAACAAATCTTTTTTTAGGGCGGCGACACATCGAACGTTATCAAAAGCTGCGTTAGGTCGGCGTCACGCTCCCACAGATAATGGTCGAGCCGGTCAATATTTGAAAACCCATCAATGACAACGACAAAATGGCTTCTTCACTTTACTAAAACAATTTTAAGACGATGTCTTGCTTAATAAAATTGAACTTTATAGCGATGAAATTAAAAATCAAAATGAAGTTCATTATGAGAGATTTTTTGGTAATGTCTCGCTGTAATGCTGCTTGATCCATTAGGCATTTCTATACCATATCAAAAATAAAAGAAATGCTTTAGACGATGTCATAGGTAATAATGACATTTGAGTTGATATTATAGTAAATTGTAAACTGAGTAGCATAAGCCGTCTTTATAAAGAAGTAAAATGAAATAAAATACACATTACAGATTTTGGTTTCAAATTTATAAACACTTACAAACTTCGATATAACAATAAGAGAAGATGTTTTAATAATTATAGATAGATACGAAATATTGATAATTCAAGCCCAAACTTCATCGAGAGTGATTAAAAGTTGGACAATAAATTTTATTATTCGCACAGACGTCTCAGTAAATAAAGATTAAAGTATAAAATCAGTTTGTTTTAGCGTTTCCATTCTGCGTTGTACAACGGAAAGTTTTGACGTGACTTATATCTCGTGAACTTTTGGATAAATTAGAAACGAAAATAAGGGAAAAGTGGAGAAAAAAAACAAATTAAAGCCGACTGAAATATAGAAATGTAACTTTGGACTTACAGGTGACAACAATCTGGGACTTCTGAGAGATGGTATTAACTACTCCAAAGTTAAATGAGATGTTCTTACCTGTAAAAAAATAAAGAAATCAAATTATCATTAAGTATTACATAACATAAATTTGGAGACATCAAATTAGATTATATAAGCTTTCTTGTACCTGTATCAGATGCATTAAAATTTGACAGTGCATTAGTATTATTCTGGTAGGATATAACGATTTAAGTATGTCCGTGTAGGTGTGGGATCAAAGAAACGTTATGCGTCTCGGCTTACCACTCCCAGATAAAGGCGTGTTATTCAGACGCCTATATGTTATACGGTAAAAGATTAAAATTTTATTTACTACTTCAAAACGTTTGATAATCTATGTCTTAATTAACTAAGCGAGAGTGGAGCCGGTAATGCGAGCGTCTTAAATGTAATTCCTAATATTTTTTTAAGCTAAACGTTGTACACTAAAATAAACCTTAATATTTCTATCATTGGGATTGAATTCAAATTAGCAGAAGATTATTGTGAATCCATAGTATCACTATCGTTTCGGGTTCATTAGTAGAGTGTAAGTTACATGTGTTTTGTCGGCAACCCATATCCATTTGCTTCGGGCTGATTTGATTAGAAGCCATTTTTGTAAATGGCATCAACATATTTTATTGTTCTATTTGAGTGTTATATTAACATTCTTGATGTACATTAAAATGGAACATCACAAAATCCATTATAAATCTACGTTTCGGATATAAATTTGTATTCAAATAAATCCGGCTGCTTTATCCAAGATGATCGGTTCCATAAATTCGATTCTATTTAATACCAAATTTAATACAGAGACATAAAACAAACAGGCTGACAAAGTTCCGTAGTGTAATAATCCCAAAGGAAATTTATTAAGAAGAACTCAAATCAATCACAAAAGGTAATCCTGTAGGGCTATAAACAATCTCGGACAAATGCCGATAAAGGAGTATTTTACGATCTGCCACCTCGTTTATTACTGAATGCGTCGAGTAGAACAAAAGTCAAGGAATATGGCGTTAACAAAATGGAGAGCACTCAATAGTATTGTTGGGAGACTAACAAATTTACGATTATGCCGAACAATATAATCGTATTGGGGTATCAGGTATCATTAAAATGCTCCGTCACTATCAGTCCCACTAGATTTATTTACGACACTTCTCTATTTCAATTTAGCAATAGAACTGGTTCCATTTGTCTTGAACTGTTATTTATGAGATCTCTTGAAAGACTTTCACACAATAAATAACGTGTAATATGAATACGGATATTTTAATCAGAATCTGATGGAGTTTTTAGTAATGAAAATAAAAGAACACAATTCTTAATTTCATGGGTATTACGTTTAGTGCCTTATGAATATTCCAATCCATGTGTGAAGCGTTCGTTAACACACTTGACCTCAGTCTTAGTAACTTATTGACATTGATTCATATCTCTAACGGTGCGTAGGTATACTGCAATTTCATAACATCAGAGATTGGTACAAACTCCATCATATATAACAAACAAAAGAACAACTTAATCCTTGAAGAATAAGTTTAAATTTGCATGCATTATAAAAATACTTGTATAAATCTGACATATTATCTCAACATATAATACTGTTAGGCTGTATGAATAATTAAAAAAATGCTTCCTTTGGGAACTAAGAATGCAAAAAATATATATTATTTTTCACACGTTTTAATAAAATTTGTGTTATACAATATCCATACTAATATTGTAAATGCAAAAGTAACTCGGTTTGTTTGTATGTTTGTTTGTTACCTTTTCACGCCTAAATCAATGAACCGATCGCGATGAAATTTGGCATGCAGATAGTCTATGATATGGAGAAGGACATACGCTATTTTTTATCTTGGGATCGCGGGTGAAACCGCGGGGGTCAGCTAGTTTTACATAAAAATCAAAACGTAATATTTGAAACTGAAAGAACAGCGGTAAAAATGAGAAATGTTAAAAAATCCGAGCCACGATTTCGTTGATAATAACATCAATGATAAAAAAAGAATGACATTTGAATCACGACTGAATCGGCATCCATGCTGTCAAGACATGACGACGTGGAACAGTATTAGATGCTTTTGACAAGGTTACTTTTGCTGGTTTCGAAATGATTCTAGTAGCGTCAATAGAGCAAATAGGTTTTTACGAGGCTTTTTTTTTTACTGTGTATACCACAATATCACCGTGATCAGGTATGATGTGGCCGATGGTGGTAAGCACACAAAGCCTAAAAGGGAACTGGCTCCCAAGTGCAGCTGTTGGAATACACCGAAAGGTGCTTGGCGACAGATTTTCAACTTGAGGGTGGTAGCCAGCCAGACGGGTACTACAAAGTACCCTACCACTGTGCTATGGTTTCCTTATGATGTTTTCCTTCACCGAAAGCTCAAGCTCATTGTAGGATTCGAACCCACGACCTCCGCCGCGGCATCCGACGTCACTACCACTGAGCTATCATCGCCTTAAAGCTATTTTTAACTATGTATAATAGCTACATTTTAGAGACAAACTAGAGCATAGTAATAAAATTACTTTCATAAAATACAGATCAAAGTCAGCATTTTTCAGTCTAACAAAGTCTAAAGCGGTATAATACTTAATAAAATAAAAATAAAAAACTTAAATAAGAAGAGATTTTAGATCGCTTTATGATTTGACCAAGACTCCATCAACTGTCTTGAATAGTCTTGATAATATTTCATATTTTATAAAGTAAATGTTTATTAATTATTTTATCGTGATTGAAATAAATTTTAAAACTTATTCATTTAAAAATAACAATAAACAAATTTTCAACATTAAATAATATCTGAAATGATAAACTAGAATCTTCTTTATAAAGCTATTCATAAACGAGTACAACACAATATCATTTATCCACAAACGATTCGTAAATAATCAGACACGGAAAACGTTGACGAAAACAATCGAGATTTTGATCGACTTCCCGATACATGTGATAGACCATTACAAAAATAAGCCTTCCTCTCTTCGAGATAGGGTAAATTGTGTAAGAAAGAGATAGGAAACAAAAAAGAAATCCGAGAGGCAACAAAATGAAGAAATTAACTCGAAATCGGTGAAACAGCGGGACGATAACTTAATCGACTGCTCTTAGGAAACCGGTATTTTTTTGGTCTGAGGTCAGGGTTACCACTCCATTGTTCGTGATACCGAAAACAATTGTGTTGTAAGAATTGTCAAATATATATTAGAATTGGTTTTATCTACAAGCGTAGATTTTTGGTAGCTCTAAATTTAGAAGAAGATAGTTATTAAAATTTACATATCTAGTTACTATGCGTTTGCGGAGTGATATATAACATATTCCAAGAAACTATGTTAATATAAATTTCATGAGCCATTTCGGTCAATGATAATACACTCACCAACATTTTTGGGTATTAAAATGAATACATCTTTACTTGCCACAAATCTTCAGGTGTATAAATAAAATTCAATGTCCCAGTTTGATCACTGGCACATGCACAGCCGAAACCACCGATCCTAGAGACATACAATTTAGTTTGTTCCACCACCAACAAAGCGTATTTCGAAAATCTACTCATAATAATATCACGCTGATGAAAAAGCTAGTACCTATAGAATAAAATGCATCAACACTGAACATCAACGATAGCAGATTTTTGATATCAGCAGATTGTCATTTAGTCTGCCAATTTCGAAGATCTTATTAAGGTAACTTACCATCAGGTGGACCGCCTGCTAGCCTGTCAGCCTTCTGACATAAAAAAAGGTGTAAAAGAAAAGAGCATGCACACCATGTAGCCATGTGTATATGTAGTTAGCTGGCGAGCTGACGGCGTGTTCTCAGAGGGATATTAGGTCGCGCCACCCGGTTAGTCTAGGGATCACGAACGCGTTTTGTAGTTTGGTACAAAACATAAACTCTCCACATAAGAAATATTAAATCTAAATGTAGTACCTACTTTAAAACAAAATATCTTAATAGCTCATCATAATACCTATATAAAGTTACAATACTTTATACGTTGGTAACAAAGTAATCAGCCCTTAACTAAGAAGATTGGGTATGAAACTCAGAAAAGGTCTAAATAGTCAAACGAACAGTCAAAGGCTCAGAGTCATACAGCCTTGTACACACGGCCAAAGATCAAGCCACACATTTTTGTTGCAAAATAGCGCCTATTACAACAGCATAAGGTGCCGCAGTGTGTAGCTTGATCTGTGGCCGTGTGTACGTAGTTTTTATGTTTATTTTGTTTTTCCTCTTATTTCTTCTTAATTTTAACTTCAAGTGTTGAATATTGTAATTTTATTTTTTTAGGCATCGGTAGACGCGTAAACAAAATGTTATTTATTCGTATAAAGATCGCCAAGAGTAAAATGCTGACTATAAATTCAATAAATATTATTAGCATAACTAGCACCGCTATCAGCTTATGTCATATCCACATTCCCTGACTAAGACGAATTATTATTTTTATAGTACGCAGTCCTCAGGAAGATTGCCCGTGATTTGAGGCTTTTAGGATTCTGGCTTGGTGAACAGAAAGTCTCTTAGGATGGGTAAGTGACGGTTTTATTACATTTTTAATATCTTCTAAATTATTATCTTTTTGAGCTGTCTTTTTTAGATGCAAACCCTCCAAAGTTTTCAGTAAATTGAATAATATAAATCAAAAAGTTCAAGCCAATGCGACTTAGCGATATAAAAGAATAGCCGAAACACTTCAAGTTTTCAAAATTCAGACATCTGTGGACTAAGTTATCCACAAAGTATGCCCAACAGTTTGGTGAAAGACTTGAGTTTCGTTGTTGAAGAGTATTTTAATCACGATAAGGAATTAAAAACATTTAACGAAAACGAAACAATAAGCAAACATTTCAACGTTTGTCGTTAAGCTATTTAATTCATCCATGGCTATTTGACGACATTATTTAAATTGTAAACCTGCGATCCTCGGAATTAAAACAACAAATATGTTAAGCATGAAAGCTTAACAAGGGCTCCTTAAATACGGAGAAGATACGATTTATGTGCATTGGCGGACCAAAAATGCTTGTGATTGCTTGAGAATTAACTACAAAATGTGTAATTATTGAATCGTTTTGCTCCATGGTAGGATACTTTGTAGTACCCGCCGGGCTGGCTCCCACTTCCATGTTGAAAATCTGTGGTTATGCACTTACCGATGTTTTTCGACAGCTGCACTTGAGAGCCAGTTTCTTCCTAGGCTTTGTGTGCTTTCTACCTTCGGCCCCCTCATCATTGGTTATGGTGTGGTCAAACATTATTTTAAATTTGTTTTCCACAGGCATTCATTCTGATAATTTCATGTTTCGTTAGTAGTTTCAAGATTTTCGATAAGTAGAATCATTAGACTTATCTTCAAGTCTTGATTCAGATAAGATATTAGGTATTCTAATAAAAGTCTAAAGTAACAGGAAGCTCCATCATTCTAGACTTCTTGATATTTTATCAATGTAAGATAAGATCATGGATATCTTATGCATTTAACTGCTAGATAAAACGGAATGTCTCACATGATACTTACCTGCTAATTGTAGAAAAATGTTACTTTTAGCACATAAAATAAGACTCGAAATAAGTATTTTATTTTCAAAGATTAAGAACTAATATTACAGATAAGCATTAATTCATACCTTTCACACATATTAATAACATAATAATTCGAAATACCAAATAAGTTGTCAAGGTTTTACTTATCATTTTTCTTTGGTACATTAATAAAGGAAGGTTCAGACGGGGCGTTCCTTCTGTCATCGTTCTCTCATATTAAATTTATGTTAATAACAAGATAATACTGAGTGAACTGACTTCGGCAGGTCACGGTCCGTTTAATTTGTTTAAACCTTTCATCATTGAACTTTGTATTTAGTTTTACTTTTGTCTGAAGGTACCATGTATGATTTAGTACTGTATTTTGACAGATAAATGTTGCATGGTCAAAATAATTGCTGACCCATTATTTAGTTTTGAAAATGTTTTTTTTTTCATGAAATATGCTTCTGAAATTGAATGAAAGTAAAGCACACACAACAACAAAATAATTAAGATTGTCAAATAGTCTAATTTAAATATTTTTGACTTCAAGAGCTATTTCATCAAATGATGCATTAAATTGTAATGATTATCATACAATCAATGCTAAATTGGAAATAGCAGTAGATATAGCTAAAGTATAGCTGTTAAGCATCAACATAGTTACAAGAATTCCCATAATTCCTTTCCAAAAAAAAAACCAACACAAAACAACACCCAGAACAGCTCCGAACAAATTTGATAATATAATATGATCGATCATCACCCACGTGCTTGCGTATAGTGTAATCCATTACATTCTTCCAGTTAATAAAATCCCGTCGAGCCTTATTTACAAAGTGATAGACGGTGATAAGGGAGCTAAAGCAACAGCTACTGGGGTGATGACACATCTGAATTGATAAGACTTTGATGGCGACGTGATGTCGCGACATGAGTGTAATGTCATTTATAAAGTAGAGATAATTTTGATGTTTTATGAGAATGTGTTAAAAGTGAATAAAAAGTTGTTATGCAGGATGCTTCTCATAAGTTGGAAGAAACTGATAACATACATAGAGTAGTTTTCTATTGTGTTGTTAGTTTTGTTTATATTTCTATTTCTGAAGATATGGCTACAACAGAAACAGGTACCTAACAGTAAATTTGAGTATTAATAGTCTAGTCAATTCAAGGGAATTACAGGTATAACCTAGAGAGATAGAGTAGAAACGAAGAAAAAAATATATATTTGTAAATGTTTAATTTTGCATGCCATTTAATATGGCGAATTGTACTGACCATCTACAAATTTTCTTACCAACTTATTACGCATGTTCCACATTTCTGCAAATAAATGAATCTTAAAGCTCTCGTTTCATTATTAGTACAATGAGCAAAAATAACAATCGTATGTCATGAACACAATATTTTCTTTAAAAAACACCAACATTCAACACAAGATAAACAATTTAATACTAACAGTGTGAGCAAAAGCCGTTTAAGCTATGTTAATAAATAGCAAAACCGTAGAAGCTTCCTCGCGGCGAGAAATTAAACGAGCTACCATGCAATTAAAGAAAAGTAATGCCACTAGCATAGGTATGTATTGAAGCGAGTAATTAAGACTACCTAGGTATATCTTCATTGGATCTCACGAAGCTCGAAAGACCCGTTTCCTCCTGCTATAGGTAATTGCTGTTAAAGGCATTTTAAAGGCTACGGTAGTGATGCACGCTGTAAAACTGTATTATTCGATGACATGAGTTCGTCTACTACATATCGATTGTTTGTTAATTTAAAGGATAAGTATTAAAAAGTTGTATTGTTGTTGTGTCAGCTTTTAATATTTTTCTCTTTTAAGTCATTCACAGATATTATAAAACTTTATTACTAAGTTCAACTATCAAGATAATGTAAAAAGTAAAGTTTAAAGTCAAAAGATAATTTCAATAAAAGGTTTACAAGAATTCTTAATTCAATAAACTTCACAAAGAATTCAAATTCAACATTTTCATCATCAAATATTTTTATCGAAACAAACAAGTATGCAAATGGAATTGGAAAAACAAAATAGAACAGTTGAATTTAAAGGTAAATAATTAAGCAAAACCAAACGTCCCATCTGTAACGTCCCACGCAAAGAGGTCGTTAATTAAACACGGTGCGAACGTCCCAGAAGACTTCTCATGAGTCTATCTTGAAGGAAAATGAGCGTTGTCACGCACCTAACAGATATAAAGTGGCGGGGAAGTGCGTCGCGAATTATCTATTTGGGTCGTCTTGGGCATTGGGACGGTAAAAAAATATATCGAGGCATGTAGTTTCACATCCCTAGACGGTCTTTTACAAAAAGTCCCGATCAAAGTTGCGCTAGGATGGATGGAATTGTAACTCTTATTATTTATTGTCTGTAGCGATATTTATTATATCTTTTTGTAGAATATTTTTGCTGTGGAAATAAACTTCCTTTTTACGTATGTACGTGTGGATTTTTCATAATGATAATATTCTCGAGAAAGTATCGGAAATATCTGGAATGTATGTAAAAACGAGGGGCACTACCTAGTGTCAATAAACAACGTAGGCAGTAAAGAAATGTATAATAGTAACACACAGCAATAAAAGTTACATGTCTATTCCATTAAAATAGGTAAGTTACCATTTAATTAGTAACAAAATAAATATTTATGTTAAACCTAGATTAACAGTATCAATTAAATGTTTAATTGATTTAACCGGATGTTGACCAACGTTTTAATCATTCAATTAAAATTTACAAGTAAATAAATCATTGGAAATGTCCATGCTTATTAACGTAACAAACTATTTAGCTTATGCGGGCTGTGAAAATATTATGAGATTGTAAAATACTGTATTAAAAATAAAACATGTAAATTAAAATAATTCTTATCTTCTAAATCTATATCTATACTAATAATAAAGAGTTTGTTTGTTTGAACTCGCCTCCGGAGTTACTGGTCCGATTTGATTCTTTCATTTAATAGGAGGCTCCATTATCTCCGAAGGTTATAGGCTATTTTTTATCCCGGGAACGCGAGTGAATCCGTGGGGAACAGCTAGCTATATTAATCATGAATTCGTGGAAAACGTGGAAATTATTATAACAAAAATGTCGATGAAGTCCGATTTAAAAATAAATAGGTATACTTACTGTCTCTCGTATATGTAACAAATGCTCCCAGATGGAGAGATGAGCAGGAAAATCGTGTTATTTCATTCCCTATATATCTAATATTACTTTCACTCAATAAGAGAGAAATTCCCTTTTAAGACGCAGTGATATTACGAAAAGGCAGGAGAAATACAACAGAAATAAATCATGCTCATTATTTTTGAGTTAGAAAGGTTGAGACTCATTTGTATATCACATAGTATGATTGATTCAAATAAATTTTATGTAGGTAATAGAAATATTTATTTCAGCAACATTGTATTCTAACCGGTAATAAACTAACCGTTTTATTGAGCACACTTTATTTTTTTATTAAATACTAGCTGTTCCTCGCGGTTTCACTCGCGTTCCCGAGATAAAAAGTAGTCTATATCCTTCGCGGATAATGCAGTTTCCTAGTGAAAGAATGTTTCAAACCGGTTCATTAGTTTCGGAGCCTATTCAATGCAAACAAACAAACAATGAAATCTTTCCTCTTTATAATATTAGTATAGAAGTATAGATTACTTTTTAGTATTATATTGTGTCGTTGTAATTACTTAGTTTAAAGTATAGGTATTTGTAATTTCCACTATCAAATTAAGTACCATGTAGGTATGTAACCTACTACTAGTGTTGCTACTACAAAATACCCTTACAAGTTTCATTTATGACTCTACTTTTATTCATTATTTAATTATGCTATTTTTTTTTTATTCGACATTATAATAGAAAACAAGATAACACTATGAATTATAACGTAACTTAACTATAGACACTAAAACTAAAATTTAGACTAATTTACAAATTAACTCTACTTAAACTAAATCATATTTACAAATTTAAAAATATAGTAAATCATAAATATAATAAAAATAATTGAGGAAATTTTTTATATATAGTTTGTATATTTCTTGTAAATAATTGTAAATATTGTATATTTATAACTAATAAAAATAATTATGATTTACTACAATGTACTATGATGAGGTAAAATTATTTAATTGTACCTTTGTGTTATTTCTTTTTAAATAATAATCAATATTAATGAATGTTTCAAACAGCACTGTTGGTAAAAAGTTATCAGACTTAAGTTTTGTTTAAAAAGTCACCCATACAGTTTCCCAGATCACTCTTTTGTCAACATAATCAACTACAAGCGCAATTTTATTTGATCAGCTTTGAACCAGCCGTTCAAATATTGAATTAAAACGTACTTTAATCAAACACCCGCCCTCGGATGTCTATTGAAACGAGAACGACACTATAGATCTATAAGGTCGGATTTTACTGCTAGTCTTGGATGTTTTTTTGATCACTTTAGGATTATTTTAAGATATTCGACTTCAATGTTATGTAGGTAAGAATTGTATTTGAGTGAATCGTTACCTAGCTACTCTAAAAAAATGATAAAGCTCAAGTTTTATATGCTTACCACCTTTGGCCATATAATCATTGACAATGGTAAAATTTTGGTCACAGACCTATGCAAAGTAAAAAAGAAAATATTTCATAATACACTACTTACTTCATATACTTCATAAGACGATAATATAACGTTTTATTGAATTAAGCATTAAATTTACATAGATCTCCCTAAAAGCTGTCTAATAGAGTTTTGTCAAAGCAACCCAGAATAATTATTTCAACAAACATCGAGGATTGAATTCCTGACCTTTAAGATCAGAAAGGTCGGGTGTAACTATTATTCGTATTTGATCGAACACTTTCAGGACGGTACGAACAGTTTTATCAGATTCAACTATCGCTTTCCAATCCGTTTTTTTGTTTAGTGTGACTTCTATTCGGTTCTGCTTATCTGTGTTTAATCTTACGGTTTAGAAAACAATCATTTTGTGAGTTTTGTTTTGTTAGACTGTATTTTTTTAATACCACAATCACATTTTTGTAACCTTTACCAAAGAGTTAATAATAATATACTTATAACCTATAGAGTACTATCATACATCCATATTATACACTAGCTGATCCTCGCGGTTCCACTCGCGTTCCCGGAATAAAAAGTAGCCTATAACCTTCGGTGATAATGTAGCTTCCTATTAGTGAAAGAATTTTTCGAATCGGACAAGTAACTCCGGACATTAGCGCGTTCAAAAAAATAAACTCTTCAGCTTTATTATTAGTATATAGATTAACAGCGCTTGAAATTATGATACTATCTTATTATACCCTCTGAAATAAACTGCAAGATAAAAGCACATAAATAAAATCTGCTTGAAATCAGTTTCCATACGGAAAATCACATCAACTAACATCACGTTCCACGTAAAGAGCCGACCATGAAAAATAAATGAAAAACCAAATAAAATATCCTCATGATGTCAACTCCACAAATAGCTGGAAAATGTGCGCACGAAACGTTGTTTTAAAAGCACTCTTTGCTGCTTTCCTTATTTCATCTGTGTCATATAGAATAGGTAAGTAGAGACGTACCATTTTCTACAAATAAACCATAGCTTTTATATCATCCTCTTTGTCAGCATTTAGCCGTCCTTATTTCTTCATAGTATAACCCGTTATTTATCATTGTTCTGTCTATATCAATCGCATAAAAAATAAAGGAAATACAATTTTCATTGCAAGAAGTAGGTTTACAGTTTATGAACATTATACGAATAATATATAGTGGCTAACTTTATGACAACAGATCTTTAACCTTAAAAAATATATATTTTTAAATTCAAGCTACTCTGTCTTCCATTTCTTTCTCAAGATTCATTTCCTTTACTTCCGCTAAGCTCAGCTCTTTTTTTATTAACCCCACGCGTACTTTATGTTAAGTGAGAGCAAGTACGTGGAAATTTGGTTACCAAATTATTGTAAGCGCTTAAGGATAGATGAATACGTGGAGGGTTACGGAAAGTTATGACTTTGATCTTCAAGACGAGTAAAAAATATCGGAATTGAGTTCAAGATGAAAGTATGAAATAATAAACACGTAAAAAGGAACGCTATCAAAAGTTAATAAATTGGTTCAAATAAAAGAGAATATGTGCTTAAATTGCTAGTTAACTTCAAAACATTTATTAGATAAATGAAAACAGTCTGTAAAAAATAACAAAACAACGATGGATCACGGCCTAGGTACTAGAAACAACCTAAATAACTCCACATTGATAAAGCTACCTGAACAGGAGGATGTGAAACCCATCGCTCGCTTATAACTCGAAATAGATCATGCATCAAAATGTCAACAGGGTGAGTAGGGACCGAATAGAGAGAATAAAAATGACATAGCCACCCCGCCTTGACAATTTGCTTCGGTCAAAATAGATGACGTATAGAATCGATTGCGAACAATATTTCTTCGAATGTGTGTCAGTTTCCGCACGGTTGGTTTAGAAGCGTGGAAACTTGGAATTAAAGTGCAGATGGTATCTTAAAAAATATAAATGTTGGAAAGAGTATACCAACGATAGACATGTTCAATAAACTATCTCTAGATTATGAACTAATTGAATTAAATCATATTTTTTTTATAATAGTAGATACTTATCTTCCTATAAAATTGATGTGATCTTTAGCATAACGTCTCACTAGAATCTGAAAGATTTACCTGCCTCACACTGTAGATAGGTATCTTAAAATTGAAAATCAGTTGATGACGGTTCTATGCATAGCTTCCCATCATAGCTCTGGCCTAACAAGACCAAAGCCATTAAAATCATCTGCCGAGACCACTTGAAATCAATAGAGAAACCATAGGTTCATAAATTATTCTTAAATAGATACTAGTTAGTTCAAGTAGGCACTCAAAGCAGACAGGTGGAGGAATCGCGATATTAAAATTTAAATTTTACCAACCTTTGAATAATGTTACGGCAACGTCCTAAAGTCTAAAAAGTTTTATAGGCATTTTATGAACATGTTGTAAATTGAAAAGTTGATATATTATGGGAATTCTTAATGTAAGTAATTGAATGATGTGATTTATTTTATGTTTGATATTAATTCTGACAAAGATAATTTGTACAGAACTATACAAATAAATGTAAATAATACTTGTATAGGTATTTTTATCTATACTAATATTATAAAGAGGAAAGATTTGTTTGTTTGTTTGTTTGTAATGAATAGGCTCCGAAACTACTGGACCGATTTCAAAAATTCTTTCACCTTTGGAAAGCTACATTATCTCCGAGTAACATAGGCTATATTATATTTAAAAAAAAATTAGGGATCCTTACTAAAACTCCAATAATGTAACATAAGGTGTAAAAAAATGACCTGAAAAATTCCTTACGTCGCGTGCGCTGCGAAAACTATTGATGATAGAACAAAATCATTTACTACGACTTTGCAGAACTCATCATTATCTACAAAAAGTGTCCAGACAGCATATGTCTAAATATTATAGTTATGTCACAGTAAGCAGTTTTTTATTCTAAAATATTAATTTATATATGCCGCCTCTTGAAAAGGATCTTCATTTGTACCGTGGTATTAATCCTCATCAAAATAAATTACTTTATATTCAAGACGGCTTTAATACCTTTTTATAACTTTTTGAATTATTCAATTCGGACATTTCATTCGGAAGATATCACGAGTTTAAAAATGCAAGTATTAGAAAAAAGTCGCGTGGTTGTCGCTCACCGCGCTCAGCTAGCCAGCATGCGATGTAGGCTCCATGTAAGCGTCACTGGGGTATAATATATGTATAAAATTTAAAAATAAAAAAATACAAAAAAACATTAATAAAAAATATTAATTTCAAACTTCCATTATAATTTTACTTTTTTTTTTAAACCCGATGCAAAAAAAAAGGGTGTATGTGTGTGTGTGTATGTGTGTGGCCGCTAGTATGGAATAATTTACTAGAACCCGACACCCATTAGTTTTTGATTATTTTAAATGAATAGTTATTTATTAGATAAGTACTTTATGCATTACGTATTTTAGTATACCTATCTAGACCAATATTAAATATGACATTTGGTAAATATATTTAGAAAAATAAAAACTCATGCAGACAATGCAAGAATAGTAAAAAATGATAATCCCATAGATACAAATTTATACGATTCTTGAACGGAATAATCAAAGGGAAAAGAAACATCAGCCGGTCGATTCAACAATAAAAATATAGCTGGAGGAAGCAAAGATATTTATAAAACTAGGCCCATAACATCGGTTCGTTCCATCCATTCATATGATTCCATTGTTGCCTTGTCAATAAAATGTATATAGGACACAATCGTTATTTGTTGTCATTTATATTTTTATGCGAAATCTTTGGATTACGAACAGTAAAGGAACTTCCGGTATATTATGGAATGACAATGGTGACATCCACTAACTGACAGAAGTTGCGTTGAGGTAACCAACCGCAAACGTTTTTGTATAAGGAATGTCAGACACTGTCCATCCATTTGTCACTTTTAAATGTATGGAAAAAAATGTTACAGGCATATTATAATGACATTTGTAATCTTATAAAGGAGGAATAGTTATATTGGAAATAGCGGCTAATATGTATATCAAATTAGGTGGAATTTATGTAATATTTAATAAATATAATGAGATTGAAAGTTATTTATAATAGACGTCGTCAGAAAGTAAAATTGTACCTAGTATGAATTTATATTAAATGTTATTTTCAGAAATATTTTATGATAAATTTAATAGCAAAAATGGTAACGATAGAACAATATTATAAAAGCAAAATAAATATTTCCATTCTCAATAAATTAGGTAAACAGAGAATTCTATGATAATAAATAGTATCAAATCTCAAAAATAATATTGTGTATCGAAAACAAACAGGTTTAGTGAAATCAGATCTTTCGCTCGCTTCGATTTTAGTCAAAACACAATCAGAATGGCCTTTTGTTAGCAATCCACTCTCTTGTGGGTATCATATTTAGGACGGAGGGATGAAAGAAGTAGGGTCCACATAAAGATTTTTTGCAAATCCATGACTCGGCTGAAGCATTTATTTGAAATAAATAAATTCGTATTTTCATCTTGTGAGGATTAAAATTACTGGTTTCCTATTTTAGGTTTGAAGCTGTGAAATTATTGTCTCGATAGTACCTTGTCAACAATAATTTGAGCAAACTTAAAATTCCATTTTATTCCTTATCTTAAGATTGACTTAAGGCTACATCTTTAAATCCCTCTCCAATATAAATGACGTATTCATTTTTATCAATATCCTTTTTTATTCACATCATACAATAAAATCTCGCAAAAGGAGGACAAAAGATAATGTGTTGCCCCCAATGGCAAATAAACAGCATGATACCAAGGAGTCGAGTTACATGTGTCGACTCTTACGCACACATTATACTTTCATAGAATATGAACCCTTTTGTATAAAAGCTATTGAGATCTCGAACCTGTCTGAGTTTTTATTACTTAAGATTTTGCTGTAGTTGCTTTGGATTTAGTTTTGTTTGTTGTATGAATATATTTGATGACATCGTTTGCGATTGTCAGAGTTTTTTTTACAAAGATAAAAAAAGCTTTTTGCTACTTTTTTTTTGCATAGTTTCGTCTTACTACTCTTACTTCATTAGCTTTACGTTTTACTTTTAGCGTTCATAGATTCATAAGTACAAAAAAAACGGCATAAAATAGTTCATATTATATCTCAATCGTGAAACATGTTTATATAAATTAATGTGGCATAATAAACTTAAATACCTATGTTAATATTTTTTTACCTAAGGCAACACTTGCTTCTGTTTGATTTATTTTGAACCACGTGAAATGTTTTAAGGGTATACCTTCGGTTGGAGCGTTAAATTCAAATTTTATCACGTTTTTTGCTAATTGCAGCTCTAGGTCGTAAGTTATCAACATCTTCTTTGCGACAATAATGGTAGTATATTTACTGATTAATTACAAAAGAAATCATCAACATATTTCTCCAAGGTATATTAGTAACATTTTGATGAAATAGTCGTATATGTCAGTCTGGTTACGTGATAAAATTTGAATTTAACGCCCCAACCGAAGCCTCCATGCTTCATATTGTTAGTTGTCCAAGAGCTGGAGATTTATCGGTAGGATAAGAAGTCACATTGGACAAAATTGTGCCTATTCTTACACTTAGCACACATGCAAGAAAATTGAGAGAAACTAAAACACTAGAGAGTTTACATCATCTAATAGTACCTATGTAAGAAAAACAAAAATATTGAAGTCCGACAATACGAGCAAGTTAGATTCAGCCCCGACCAATAATGGACGGGATCGGGTCAAGTCTGTGCTAAGTGACGTGAGAGAATTTAGCTCTGTTGCTAGTTGTAAATTGTTTGTTGATGATAGTTGTTGCGGAGGTTTATTGGTAAAAGTGGTTTTGAATTTAGATGATGTATCTAATCAAATACAGTTTCAGATACTAATCACGATAAATGTAGTGGTAATAAACGTAATGTAATCATTAAAAAAAAGTCTTTAACCTTGTGAGCTAGATTAAATAGTCTGTTCGTATAATTTTGAGTGAAGATTTATATTGTGGTAGGTAAATTTACTCCCGTTTCTAATGAATTTCTAAGTGTACGATAGCTAAGGAAGGTAATAAATTAATTGCCTAATTTTTTCAACACCTATTAGGTACATTTTACTTGAAGTGAAATTTCAGATTCATAATTAATTTAGGTAAGTATTTCTAATAAAAAAAATATTTTGATAATAAATCTTTCATAAATTTAATAATAATGAAGAGGAATGGAAATCATTGATTTTAATTAAATAAGTTTACAAACTTTAATTTAACCGTTTCAGCTATTAGTCAATAATGTCAAGTATAAAGCATTTTATGGAGTCATCGACACATATTTTTTTTAAATTTATCCCAGTACTGTATCATATTATACATTTCAATAGAGATTTTGATATCAGCTGCACATTGCTCAACTATGGTATGTTGCCCGACAAAAGCCTAGGCCTGGGTTGGAGAAACAAACATCCTGGTCCCAAGAGTCTGGTTACGCGATATTGTGTTTCAGTTCCTATGCTTCACCCTTTCATATCATGTTAAATATTGTGTTTACATCAGATGGAGAGGAATGAAGGTACAAATAAAGTACCTCAATTGTTTTTGAAGTATCGGTCCTTAATTACAACCTAACTATTAAAATACCAATATTATCGCCCCTTTTTAAGATCTCCTTTAAAGTTTTAAGCCAGATCAAAGTCAAACTACATTCATAAGAGAAGAAACATCTTCATTCTATTGTAGGTACGCATTTTAAAATAGAGTATTCTTTTAACATTATAAAGCCCTCGAAAATGAAGAAATAGTTTCTCCTACGGAGTCTCAGGTAACCAAACAGTTTTTTACGAGCGGCCTGTCCTTTGAATCCGTTTGAGGGTTAAATTCGCTTTCACGGTAAATCGGTTCGCGAAAGAAACCCCTTTGAATTAGTATACGAAAAAAAGTATTTTCTTGTTTCTTATTGACCCGAGAACGATTTAAAAAAAGATTTTTAGTGAATTAAGCACGAACGCTTGAACGGGACTGGTGTAATCTCATTAATTCGTTTTAAAGTAGATTATTTCTTATTGAGATATCAACCGAAGGGAGATATTGGGGATTTTGGGTTTATTTTCTTGTTTCTTATTGACCCGAGAACGATTTAAAAAAAGATTTTTAGTGAATTAAGCACGAACGCTTGAACGGGACTGGTGTAATCTCATTAATTCGT
Organism: Tethea ocularis; assembly: GCA_963555595.1. Lineage (NCBI taxonomy): Eukaryota > Metazoa > Arthropoda > Insecta > Lepidoptera > Drepanidae > Tethea > Tethea ocularis. The sequence continues at coordinate 2,345,805 of OY741973.1, read as the reverse complement.
TTTAAAGTAGATTATTTCTTATTGAGATATCAACCGAAGGGAGATATTGGGGATTTTGGGTTTATGAGGCATGATATTATTTTGAAACAGATTACATTAGACACAATGGTTCTAAATTTTATAGACTTTAAACTGGATTAACTGGTAGGTGGGATACTTTTAATAGAAAATATTTATAATTGAAATGCTGACCATCTGATAGAATTGATAATTTCGTAATATCAAATTAAATTACCTATATCAACTTTTATTTATCTGAAAATCTGAAACCAGATCGGACTCCGAAAGAAATGGAAATCACCATAATCGGCTTCAAGGACCTTAATAAATTCATTCCACAAATAGTACAGGGAAATAATACAATGAAAGCCAAGACAAAACACGGTAACAAAAGCGATCTACCGCGGGAAACGATCACGATTACTACCACCCTGGCTGTTGTGAACTCGTGATAGACTCACTGAGTGGAAGTCACGAGGTAGATTTATAAACCGTCAACCCTTTATAAATCGGCAGTTTAAATATTTATTGCTGATAAAATAACGATAGATCACTCTATCTATGTTGGAATGGTTTCACACCGTAGAGTGATAAGTATACATAGATGTATTTGAATGTTAATAAAATTTATAAATATCCTGGGACATTCTTACACACGGTTATCTGATCCTAAACTAAGCAGAGCTTGTACTATGGAGACCAGATAACTGATATACTTCATATACCTACCTACTACTTTTTTTTGTAAATACATACTTAAATAAATAATTACACCCAGACACAGGACAAACAGACATGTTCATGCACACAAATGTTTGGTCCTGGATGGGAATCGAACCCATGACCAGCGGCTTGATAGGTGGTGTCTTGACAAACTGCACCAGCTGGCTTGTCAAAAATACATTGTCTTCACTTACTGATTTCATCAGAGACTATTACTTTTCCTGCCATTCATTAAGTTTTAAATATTTTTGTTAAAACACTGCTTTGACTACGTACTTGTAATAAATTTAATCAACGCAGAAAAGAGATAATGATAATTAATATCATCCATGTGTGTATTGAATGTTTTATTATGAACATCATGTCCGGTACAGCGTATCAATAATTGCATCCAACAGGACAATACGTGCAAAAAAACAGCAACATGGGCTCTTTGTACCAACGTTTTGATCTCCCATGGGAACAAGAGTATCATACCTCCACCTTGACATATTCCAATTACTTTTTGGAGAGTTTGGTATTACATTTGTGAAATTACAATGGATAAACATAAAAATAATCGATTTTGTTTTTGTATCTGGCTTTTGTGATATCGCAAGGGTTTAAAATTCAGTTTTATATACAGTAATAATCTAATAGTAAGCAGTAGTTATTATATGCATTATTTTCGACAACACACTCTATTGCTGAATCTGTTATATTTGTGTGTATATTTTAATGTATTTATTCATTTCTTTCTGTACCTTCGTTTGAGATATAAATTTTATGTACATAGTTATATTATTAATTTCTATTAGACTGTAAATTATTTATTCATAATTGGTAGATATTTATTTGAAATGATAATAAAGTTTTCTATCAATTCAATACTTCATCGTACATTACGATGTAACAGACATTCAATATTAGTCACGTCTTTACAGAATAACGGTGTAGCCATACCGTACTCCATGACGACTTGAGAAATGTTGACCACTCGCTGAGAGCTCTTTGTATTGCTTATTGTCTTTGTAACATCGAACACAAAAGTCTCAATGGCCCTTCAGCCCCACCAACATTAACTTTCTTTTATTCAACGCCATCTACAATCAAATATATGCCTTCTACCATTATTTTAAGGTCACTTATGACGTTTTCGATAACTTCCTCATCTGCCATGTTAATGTTGTCAGAAACACTTGTAGCTTGTCATAGTTGTCTGTTAATTTGGATTGTTGTATGTGGGTACTTTTTTACAATACGCAGAAAAGGTTTTGGAGTGTTGGCTAGAAGTAGAAACTGAACGCTTGTCTTTATATTGCTTTATTGCATTGATTGATGTATTGTTTTAAAATTCCTGTATTGTTTGTAAATTTTTAAAACGGTCGGCAAGAACTTGATTTTTATATTGAATAATAATGAATTCAGACAAAAATGTTTATAGCTTTTTATTGTAAATCTTAATAACATATATGTCATTTAATATTAAAACAAGTCATTTTCTTTTATATTTTTGAGGTAAATTTGAATAGGAAACCGAACATTGTGTATTGTAGCATACAATATAGTTTTCACTAAAAATAGTGAGGGTAGTGAATCTAAAATCACATAAAGGGTAAAATATAAATCCTATAAAAGGCAGGTAAATTAAATATACATTCGGAGCACGTAACTGTTACATATATTATCGATACAAATCTAAACCAAAGAGCCCAAAAGTTTGTTTCGAATACTAATAAGCCGTTAGAAAGGGAGCGCTTGATATCGGCATCAAAGGATATCTTTGCTGGGGTACGGAAACTGTTCGGATCGGTTTAAAGTTTTCAGTTAGAACTATGTAGGGTTGTTTATATTGGAACTCATGTAGTGTAACTTTATCGGTTTTTAGTATATTGACGTTAGGAATAATTAAATTGGTATCGAAACTTGTTGCTGTTATATAGGTAGAACTAGACTTTCAATAAAAAATAAGGTAGTAAATTAAAATTCTAAAAATCATTTCTGCATTTTACAGGCATTTGGCCTAAAGCAGTACAAAGAGTAGAAGTATATTTTGGAAATAAATATTACATTTTTTTAATGTTGTTGTAATAATTGAAGATAAAATCATAGCAGCAAAACATAAGAATTAAAAAAGTATTATAGATTCTGCGAACCGTACCGCACATGGTCGTGATGCAGCCGCGATTATCTGAGATGGAGAGATAGATATCGTCGGCGAAACAGACAGTAATGTCTTCATTATCGGACGGCCAATTGATTCGGTGTAACCACGGGAATAGTGCCGTGGTGCGACGCATGATTGGTTTATTTATTTGATAGTTTTTTTTTATGCTACGGACGATGAAGTTAAGTTTTTGCCGGCAAAATTATTATGATAAAGTTGTTCATGTGAAAAGGATAATTTAGTTTCAATTTCAAGTTATGCATTCTTGAATGTGTTTCACTTTTAAGAATGTTTGAGCTTTAATGACAATTTTTTTATTGAATTCTATGAAGACATGAGCTTGAGCAAAGATAGTTAAAACTTACACAAAACTCTTTTCATATTTTTAACTTTTAATCAAACATGAATAAATACCTATTATTCAAACAAAATAAAGATATTCATAGAACAAATAAACAAAGATTTTAAAAAACACAAGCATATTAATAACACTAACTTAATTACAATTTTTGTTTCAAGCAACAGAGCTTTATTCAAAAGATTTTATCTTTGCATTCCAATCTTGAATTTATAATACAATAGTATGTCAAGTGATATGCCATTACACACAAATACTTGCCTATTAATATACTGTCAATGAGAAGTATAGGGAATTAGACAATTCATTACGTCTAATTGTCTAGTATGACTCAGCATTTAAAATAGTAATGAGAGATAGCAGAATGTGGTCAAGACATGTGTGGTATTTCTTTTCATAGACAACTTTTTTTCTAATGAACCGACAAATGCTTTGGCAATAAAATCTTTGAATTTGTGGTTTTCTAAATTTTTATTATTGCATTGAGAATCTAGTAGAATTTTACAATAAAAATATTTGTGATAAAGCTCAAGGAGGCGCAAGAATTTTAATTATGTTAATAAAAATAGCCTCGAGTAGTTCCAAGCAAATAAGCATTTATTCGCTTTTGATTGTATTTTCTTTCATATTCTTTAATACTGCTAGGTTTAATATTTGTATGCAACAATTAATTTGAAATTGAATTGGAACTAAAATGTAACAGAACTAATTTACTTAAATCTCATTTATTAATATGAATCCAAATTATTTACTCAGTTTAGAGCCGTTTGATACTAAGCAAATAAACACAACATTGCTTACAGAAGCCCTTAATCTTGAGATAGCTTCCTCCAACAGGTTGATAAATAGTAAGACTTATCCCAAGGCACTCAAGAAGACGATTCTCGGGACAACGCGAAACTCCAAGTCAAATGCAAATTAGGTTAACCTTTTTCAATTCAGTGAGCGTTAACTTTCAACACGGGCCAAACGAGCACTCCTCTTATTGAGTTAGTATTTAAGCTAAAGATTTATTCAAAACAGTACAGCCGTTTACGGACGCAACATCGTACATACAAATGAAGCGGCGGGAAATTTTCTCGGTTGCTGATACCTTCATCTTCATTTTTGGAAGTTTGTTCCTTTTTTGTTTTACTTTTCCATTTGAATATCTTTTGTAATTTGTGAATGTTTATTCAGTACTTCTTTTATGGAGGCTGAAGTTTTCTTTGTAGCGAAACAATTGATATTGTTTTTACTTAGGAGCTTTCATAATTTCTATTCATCTATCTAGTAGGTAATTTTCATAAAAGTCGTGTATGGTGACTCAACGTTCAAAACTATTAAAATATTTAACATTATTAATCTATATTTTGAAAGATGATTTATCGTCCAAGTTTTTTTCTATTTGCAGCGTTCCCTTACATAGCTTCTACATTTTTAGTAGCACCATTCACACCTTTATTATCATATGAATACTCCCAACTAGAAACTAAAAAACAACGTTAGTCATACACGTTTCTTTGAGAATACCGCTTCCACGCTCGTTTCGCTTCAACCGGACGGACCTTACAAAATGGCCGCTTAGTATTCAAAGAGCACATGCTTCATAATTCCCTTGCTGCTTAATACGGCCTCACACTCGACCACCGCAATTCAAAACCAAATTGAAGACCCCCCATACCTCCCCGTTCTATAGAACAAATGGATCGGGCAAGAAGATAGTTACGGGGAAAGGCAGGTCAGCTTACACGGGACGTTTTATCTCATACTTGCCCTCATCTCTTTGTTTCACGAAAACGTGATATAAAAGATTAACTTATTAGTATTCGAGCAAGGGAAGGATCAGATGGTTGGTACTGACGCTATGTGAGGAGCGCATAATGTTTATTTCGACTGAGATGACAAAGCTTTATTTGAAACGATGTCGATTCGGTTTGCTATTGTGAATTCCCAAGTAGGTAACGTCTCAAGACTTAAAAGATTTGCAAGAGTCTGAGATGACATTGAAAATAAATTTGAAAATAAACTTTTCAATTTCATTGTGTCTATAATTCAAATTAAATAAAACATCTCTATTTTCTATAGCTTCTTTAACATTATTGTTTTCATTTATATTGTATTTGGTTCACATTGGATTTCTATTTTTATTTGAACACAATCTCATCATGTTACAGTGAGCGTAGGTGAAGGCACTAAGCACGTAATGTTTAGAAAGAAACGCTTTTAAGCACAATTACCTAAATACCTACATTTTTTTTTATTGAAAGATTTCTCATGGAGGCATTCAATAAATTTTCATTTGAAAATTATGTCACAAAGTTATTACAAATACTTATGTAAGTCTGGGTATTTAAGTAAGTAGCTTTTATAATAATTATTATAAGCATAAATAGACGTTGATAGTACCTTATTGTTCAGAAGAATCAAAGCTCCGCATACGTAGAAATTAAGCTCAAAGCTAGTTCATTCAATTACATTAAAAACTTCTCGTTTAGCATCGACGTTCAAAACAACTCGAACAATAAATATAAAACATTTGAAAACATTCAGATTTCCGTTTACAAAGAACATTTCGTTTTTAATTGAATTAACACTCACTGGTGAAGTGCAACGTCCAACATTGTATGTAAAAACGGTTCTCAAAGAAACTAGTCAACAAATAAACGTTCTCAAACTCACCCTCATAAAATAAAACCGTTATTGGAATCTCGGTCTATTATTATATTTATTGCAAGTTGATAAACGATTGCTTGTAGGTCTTCGTTTCAACTATTTTCTATTTTATAAAATTTTTCAAATTACTAATTGAAATAATTTTTCGCAGGTAGGTACTTTCACCGCGGGCGGCATATTCTTGGGACGCTCTGTATCTTAACTACAAAGATTCAAAATTCTTGATTAATGTTTACTAAACAATACCTAAATATAAACACCCACACTTATACGAGTACGTGATAGGTATATCAAATGAGAGTGTATTTCCATTTAGAATCTTGAATCTTCTCATTTTCTTGCTCTTCTTTTGCAATTTACCTACATAAGTCAGCTAGACACTATAAATCCAAGTTTACCCAATATTTTGCTATCAAACCAAATAGTGTTCTAATCCACAACGCTAACTGACCACAATAAAAAAAACCAAACCACTCACAAAAGTTATCTAATTTATCTGACGCCAAACGCTGTATTGTTCAAAAATACAAGAGAATACACTGCAGCAATCAGTGCCGGCGGCAAAACTTCGCTTATATAGTAACACAGATGTCTGAAAGTGCATGGATGTGTCCAAAACGGGATATAGGGAAGCGGACGTGAATAATTTCATAGGCTATTACAGACTAGCGTGCGATTGCCAGGAGCGGCGTGAGCTCGCGTATCGGCACGATTATACCTACATTTGTTCGCTAGATGGGTATCTAATAGTATTAGTCATCATTAACATTAATTATTCCATAGAGATGCGAGTCTTATGCATTGGGTATATATAGAGTTTCCATTATAGATTCTATAAATCAGAAGACTGAACTCCAGATGTCCAATTTTTTTTTATTTCAAGTTTTGTAATCCATATTGTTACATTACAATACAAGAAAAGAGACGATGTTAAATTTTGCTGTGTTCAACACACACATAAAGCTCTAGAATATTTAGAGCACTTATAGTTGTAATAATACCTACATTCTTTTTAAACACTTATAAGATTAAATCATATATTAGAAGAACTAAATTAGACCAAAAATTTGATTATATTGATAAAAAACTTATTCCTGAACGATGTCAAGTAGAAGAAGAACGAAACTAATAAGAAAATTATAATTTTAGCTACAAAAAGACACATAATTATAAAAACAGAACAGGTGAGTGGGATTGTCGAAACTTTTTTAATTGTCTAGACTTGTTTTTGAAACATCAAAACTTTCGACATTAATAAAAAAACCTTATTAACAACAAGTTTACAAAAAGAATAACTACAATGAATTATCCATTTTAACATGATCTCAGTAGTTTCACTGAATTCCTCAACAATTTACTGATTACTAGAAAATTAAGAAAACAACATGGCTCATAGTAAACTGGTAGTGATAAGATGATTATCAGTAAAATCTTTAATTGAAACCTGATACCTAAGTTGTTCTGTTTTATAAAACTCAACGAGTTAACGTTTGTCCATGGAATTTTTTGACAGTTATGGATGCGTAGTTTTATTTAATTTATGAATTATGTTTTAATTTTAATTGCTTCTAACATAACAGGTACTTACTAATTTTGGTAGAAATGGTTGTAAAGTTTGATTTATTTTACGTAAAACATATTAAAATGGAATCGTTAAAATGTTTTGTCCATGATAGGGAAAAGTCTATTGTAATTAATTTTTAATTATTATAAAACAACCTTAAGTAGGTATGTTTAATAAATGTTTTAACTCAATTCAGGCCTCAGAAGACAGACAGCACTTATGTAGGTCAAATTTACTGGAGCTATCACCGTATCGGAACTAGCTTTTCAACTGAGAAGTACCGGTAAGAGACTTAGCAAGGTTATTTTTTTAAAATCTTCTTAGGACTATCTGACGATATTGGCTGTTTCCAAATTATTATTAACACAAAAAAACATGTTACCTACTCAAGGAATTGCTATTCAAATTATGAAATAATCAAAAACAACTTACTTTACACCAAAGGCAGTCTCATATAAATGCTAATGTAGCCAAACTTTACCTCAATCCATAACGTTAAGGAGTCGTATTGAAAATTCATAATTTGGTAACCGTACCGCTGAAGGCTGTAATGCCTAGCTGATAAGGATGTGTGCAATTTACTTTATACTTCCGCCTGAGGAGATCCAACGGGAAGTAGAAATAGCTCCGAAGGTTTATCTATACGGTAGCTTCGAGTGCTTTATCGAGCCTTTATGTTATTGGGTCGTGTGTGTAATACGTAGTTGCTGGCACTTGATTTAGTTTTTATATAGGTCAGTTTGTATTTTCTTACTTTAGAGTAGCTGGTTTATTCGATTTTATATCTTACATCTGTAGTAATGGGTAACAATTTAAAATTAAGTTTATATTTTTAAATAGATAGGTATCTTGCTTGGATATTTTTAAATAAAGGAGTGACAATAATAAAGAGTTGTTTACGTACTGAAGTCACATCATGAAATACTTTATCACAAGCAAATTTTAAATCATTTTAATCTACCTGCTAATAATTATTATAAAAGCAAAAGTTTGTATTTGTTTTGAAATAGTTATTGGTATATTTAGATGAAATTTAGGACTTAGCCCTTGTAAAAGTAGTTACCGAGATATAAGACAACCTCCAATTCCTCATACAAAATGCTTCCTTAAACTCGGAATATGCCAGTAATTAACTAAAGCAACGAAACCAAACATTTGTATGTTTGGTGTTGTCACCATAATGCATGTAAAGCCATAAAGAAAAACCTGTAATCGACTGTGTACGTATCGTAGTCAGGGTGCATCAACAGACGTTACCATAAAACAAGCTGACGTAATCTCCCACATCGTCTGCGGGCATCGGCCAGTGGTAGTTCTGATAAATTTCTACTGAGGTTTCGGAGAAGTACGAAAGCTAGAAGAGCTTAGATATTAATATGATAGACAGCAAAAGATATAATAGAACGAAACAAGTTACATTAAACCTAACAAAGATTTAAAAATAAAGTGAGACCTAATCATTCAGATTATTGGACAATTGGACTGGTTTTGCCTTCTAAAGTTAATTTTGGAAAGCAAAATCATAAAGGACCAGCTTTTGCACAGTACGAGTATAAATATGGGTCACGATAAGTCTAAAGACGATAAAGACAAGTTAATAAAAAGCGTTGATTTCTTAGCAAATTTTATTCAATAAATTTAGCAATTTATAAAAAGCTCAAGAAGTTCAATCTCTTAATCTAGTACAAGTTTATATCCCTGTATACCTATATTTTCTAATACATCAGCTTAGAAGCGATGGATTTTATGCAAATATACCACAGTAATTGCACTATAACTCGAATGCTCGTTCATTAACGTTGCAGTTCTTGCGATGGCTAAGTGCTGGATTTATAACTCTTGCACTACGGTTTTAGTTGCGATAGTGGGAGTAGTTTTTGTTGGTTTTATTATGGATATTACAAATGACTCTGAAAACTGGTGTGCATTCGTTTTAATATTCTTGCTATGTTTGTTCTTACTTTTAACCGTTATATATGTAGCTAATATTTCCATAGTCATTAATTATTGTGCAAATATTAGGTACTTAACACAAGTAAGTACTATTTACGTGTTGTAAACCTAAATAAAATGTACAAGCTGTATGTTTTGCATCTCTAATATATATGTATTCTTGGTACTCTGGCACCAGGGGAGGAGTTAGGGGAAGTTTTTTATTTATAATTAATTAATTTCTTTTTAGTTACATTTATAAGTAGTTAGTTTGTTTAGTAGTTAGGTTAGTATTACTTTATTACAACTGTTTACAGATATTTCACATTTTATGCATAAATAATTGTTGTGATTCCATTACAAAGCCCCTAGGTACTTTATTTTTATAGTTAACCAAACAATATTTGACCATCATCCAAATAAAAAATAAAATCAAAATGTTTTTCTCAAGCTACATGAAATCTTAACAATCGTATCTAAATACTGCATCGAATTTTTAAATTCAATGGCCCCTCTACTATGTGGCTTTACTTCGGCAATGTTTGTTACGCACGTCACTACTCGTAGTTGCCGAACCAATTTCTGTTAATTTGCCTCCACACTTGGCCAGTATTTGGCAAATAATCACCATCGACCTTATATCGTCTACACAAGGTGTTTATTTTCCAAAACTTGACAACTACAAATACGAATAGCCAAGTGTGGAGACAGCATTAAAGCAATGATAGTATTAACCGTTATTGCAATACGGGCATGATTGCCCCATCAATTGTTGATCCAATTTGCGTCAGCGTTGAAAAGGTTAGTTAACGTTGTTTTATTTCGTTAATTAAACTCACAGTTAATCTTTCAGACCCAAAATATACTAACTAGTTACTTTACTTATGACTGAGAGAATAGAGAGTGGTTATAAATGGTTTCAAAGCATCCTTACTCTATATAAATTAAACAAATTGTCTATACCATTTAGATGAAAATTTAAAAAAATCTTGAACCATGGAAACGTGATCTTGACGAGTTCGTGGAGCTCATTACTACGTTACAAAAAGATAACCCACAAATTTTATGCCTAAGTAAGTAAGTATAAATAATATAATAAACATAATGATAAATAAATAAAAATAACAAGCTACAATAAAAATGTTTCCTTTGATCTCTCTTGAACCCCATTTAATCCACGGATAATTACGAAAAACTGGTTTGAAAGGATTTGATTTTATTAAGACATTAGTAGAATTATGTGTCTCGAATCAGCCTCGGTACCATGGTATCTTCAAAATTCGTTCTCATACTAATTTCAGCAATCTATTTTTTCTTCTTTGTCGATGTCACTCTTGACAGAGTGGTCGTGGTCATCACTTCAGGTATTGGTGGCAAGCTTCACAACACGCCGCCACTCCTCTCTGATGGCCGCCTTCCTCATGCATTCATTTAGTGATGAAAAGCCATTTACTACCACTTTTATCTGGTCAGTCCACCTCATATCAATCTATTTATGTTTGGCTAAATGTATTTGTGTCTATGTCTAGTTTGGTGCACACGCAACTCAACAAACCGCCAAAGATTGAGAAAAATTGCAAAAGCAACAATTCCATCCAGGGAAAACATTAACGTTTTAGACCCTCCATGTACTATCTATATGAACCACGACCACTCTGACAAGAGTGTGAAGAAATCTACTTGAGAGCCAGTTGCTTTCTAATTTTTTTAAAAGTCTGGTAACACCATTGGCATTGTGGTCATTTTCTAGAATATCAGCTTTGGTTTTATCTTTTAGAAACCATGGTCACGTAGATATGTATGGAATGGAATCCTTTAAAAAACTTTAAAATTAATTTTCTCTTTGCAATTACCTATCCTCTGGTATTTATAATGTTCATATCTAACGTTGGTTTGAAATATTTGAAATAAACAATATTTAAATGTCGCTGGTATCATGGTACGGGGACTGATTATATTGTTTTTCACTGAACTGGATATAATTCCTTTAATTACCCTCACGAGGAACCGAGCCTATTACCTGTGTATGCTGTTAATAATTTAGACCGTGAAAGATTTTAATTAAGGTGTTGCCGCAGATGTTAACGTTTTACAAAATGGCTTACAAAAATTACGAACCCGTATAATTTTAGACATTTTCGTATAGATAGGGATATTAAACAACGTTTTTACCTACTTAGCTTTATGTAGTTAATAGTACATCATAGTACAAATTAAAGAAGAAAAAAATCTAGACTGAAATTACAAAGATAAGAATTTTGGCTAATATCAAATTTAAGATAATTGAAACATTCTTCTAGGCACACCTACTCAAAGCGGTTCTAAGTCTATTTAACTTTAAATATAAAAGTTTAAGGTAGAGTCACTTTCTCAAACATAAACGGCCATAAACCTGTTAAGTTTATCTGTCTATTAGTTGGGTTTTAAAAGCTTTGTGGAAGGAATTGCAAACATTATGCTGATAACCTTTAGTTATCTATACTCAAACTCAAGCAATTTTGTATGTAGCACCTGCACCACCCCTAGTCCTAATTAAAATTTTGGTAGTCTGAAATTTTAAAAATAATTATGAAATTTTATTCCCTGAATAGACGTTTTGTTTTTGCATGATATTAAAATTGCCTAAAATTATATTAGATATTACTCTTAATTGACTCGTCGCTTCTAGGAGAATTTAGTAATCAAATGACTAATGAAAGCTAAATCTAGTGTCTAACCGCAGGTTGATTTCTAGCCGAAGCCAATATAGGCTATGGCGACACCTTCGGTCGAAGCCCAACGCAAACCCTAAGAAATTCAGTTTTTTTGGGCCAAAGGCAGCCGAAGTATCAATCGGACACTATTAAAAACCAACAAGAACATAAAACGAACGTTGAAACAACACGGAAACAGAAAATCGAATTAACAGGGGCGATGTTTAACATAAACGTGGTAACCAAGGAAGTTTCCATTAACACATCCTCATTACCGTACGACTTAATGAAAAGGGCCCACTCAATAAAATACCCGAAAAATGCTTGAATGGAACTCTTCTAAACAGGAGTACCATTCTAAACAAAATTGTTTAACTGTTTCAAAGAAATGGATAGTAAAGTGATTTTACATTCTTTTCCATCATGAGTGAGCATCCTTATGCACAATAGCGTACACTTAGAGTGTCTAGAGTTCCATTTTGTTTTATTTCCCTTCGGTGACATCCTTTTATTGTATTTTATTTTCAAGTTGTATTGTATAAAATGTATTGTCAACTATTGTCTACCTATTGTATTTTACAACTTTTTTTATTACTTCATATTCATTATTAAGGGAGTCAGATTTTAGTTCATACGATATAAAAAAATATTTGAAGCAAAAATTTATCATAATACTTCTATTGAAACTATAAAATTCAAAAATGTTTAGTAAATAAAAGTAGAAGTTTAGTTTCAAATGAAGCTAGGCATAAATTATGTTAAGAACTATATTGAATTTATAGAATATGTAAATAGATAAGAAAATCTGGATGATATCGTTTAAGAGATCACTGTTTCAGTAAAAGAAAGTACTTGTACCTACTTTAAGATTACATCTAAGTAAAGAAACACAAAGACGAGAAGGAGTTATACATAATGGAGAATTAAATATACCGAGATGATAATTAATAGGTATTAAGATGATAGAGCAGTGATGCCTCTAATATAGCTATAACCTAGTTTAGGCATCAGTGCACAACACAATTAGGTAATCTGAGCCCCAATCATGGCATCAATTAATTATAAGCTAAACTATATTACAAGATTGCTGATATACATACTAAGATAGATATAAGTAAATGCAGAGTGCGCCTAGACTAAAACCCAGCGATATTTTCTATAATCTACGCGTAAAAGCAAGCCAGCGTATACTAGCGGTAAACTCAAGAAAAAATCTTAATGAAGAAATCTCGGGTTATCATTATTAATAAGATTAAAATCATAATAATATGATGGCCGTAAGACATTTATTCGAATACAAACAAAAATTTTAAGCTATGAGGCTTATGCTTGCATTTTTTTTATGCAAATACAATCGACATTTTCCATTGCAATACCGATGCTTACAACTCCCGCGCCTGTAATTTGTAGACGCTATGGATTATTGATGCTATGAATATTTTTATTGAATAACTAATTTTTCTAAGAAGCTTAGTAGATGTAGCCCATAAAATAAGGTTAACTAGCTCAACATGTTTTCTACTTTATAAAGTTTTCTCGGTAATATTACTAGAATTTTACGACGAATACGTATTTAAATTCTCCCAGCAATGAATGAGACCACACGTTTATAAATTAATTACGTGGTAATTAAATGCGACGTTGTTTAGTTAACTAATGTTTGAATAAAATCTTCGCTTCCTTTGTACATTCCTAATTAATGCTTCAAGAAAGATTTACTTTCTTGTTAATATTCAAATTCTCCTTTTTTGTGACTAAATCTTAAAACCATTATTTATTCAGGGTATTACTGTTTGTTTAACATTGAAATAAGTAAATTCAAATTTTATTTTCATAGCGGCATGATACTTAATAAGTATTTAAAACAGTCCTTAAACGTGGAGTATCTACTATACTGATATACGTATGATTACATTAAAACCGTCTGGAGCTGAGGAAGTATCTGTACCAAGTTTGCCTTCCATCTTATTACTGAAATGGAAGAGTAATTTCCCAAGTTCCCACCAAAGTTTCAAACGACGTTACTTAAAAGTTTCCTTCATATTTAATGAATCAACATCGAGAGTTGGTATTTCCTTTCATTTTTTAATTTTGACGCTTTTTATGTCCTCATCAGTGTCGCCAGCTCTGAATATTTGGTGTCAAAATATTCTAATATAAAACCAGAGATTGGCGCCGTTGGCCAAACTTGTAACATCTTCTGTGGTGACAAAATGGCTAAAGTTTTTTAATAAAATATGTACCGAGGGTTGAACAAGTGCCGTTTCGTATTTTACGACGTCATCAGGATTTTATTATGTAAAATTTGTAATCGTGACATATTGTATTCCCTTTTGGCTTCATAGTCATTGGTAATTATGGTTTTAACTTTTACCTAAATCTCCATTATCCTTGTCGATATTTATTCTTATTATAAATATTCAAGATTCAATAGTTATATTTTCATGGAAACATAATTTATGTTAATTAATTACCTAATACTTTTTAATAAAAAATGTCAAGTACTATTAGGTACCTATGTATTTCCCCCGGTAACGCCCTGAGCCGAGGTTCGTACCCCATTCGGGGGTGCCCTCAGGCGTTATTACAGCCATCTGAGGCTACCAACTTAGTCCTTTCAAAAAAAAAAAAAAAACCTATGTATTTACTAGCATTGATTATGTACACCGATTTAACTTTTTTTTTAATTTTGGGTTACTACTTACTACCTAGTAGGTAACTACTTAAATTTTAATTGAAAATATGTTAGTTTTCTATACAATACGGTAACTAAAATATTAGGCAATAATCGTTGCCTATTATTTTACCTTTAGTATGTTCCTGATTTTTGTTTTTTGTCATTATAATTATTATGTAGTTATAGGACGCATGACCTATTTGCAAGGAAACTTTCTGGTAGTAGGTACCTAATAAATTGTATTTACTTACAAATAAATGCTTACGTCCATATTCCCGTACTGTGTCTTTTTAAATATGTTATTTCCCTGTAAGTCTCACTTAGGTACTTACTTACTTTGAAAACAACTATAATAACTAGATACATATTTAATATATAACGAAATGATAAATTTCTTAGTAAATTTTCAAATCAATTTCTACCATTCAATTATATAAGATTAAATTCAAAAACACCACCAATATATCACCCAGTCTCATAATTGCTAACAGTTACAGAGTTTCGTTTGTTTACTGCCTTCATAATTTAATCACGATTGATATATAATACGGGGGAGAATTCAAATAGAACCAGCGACCCATAAACTGTGTTTTACGACAAATTTCCTTCAATATTTGTATAATAAATCATGTGCATGATCTGTTTTTCCGCCGAAACGGAAGTTGAACGGTGAACAATCTAAAGTTTAAGATGTTTGCCACTGGTGACCGTAAAAATAGCTATTAAAAAAATAATATTGTCGTTTATGATTTTAATTTTTTTTTTTAAATTAATTGAAAGTCAAGGTATGTAATGTAGCATGCCCACGCAAATATTAAAGTTAGTAGACTTATTTCAGCTCATTTGGATGGGAATAAGAAATTACACCGGTAATATTATTATTATTGTAGTGCTATGATTGTTTTTTGTGATATGTATGGGTCGATCTATGCCTGAAATAAAACTTTATTATTATTACTATTATTTCCTTTAAATACTAATGAGTTGAAGCCTAAGAACCTGCATTTTGAACCTTTGAACCTGACTGCTATCTCCAGCCGAAAGACGTCCACTGCTGGACAAAGGCCTTCCCCAAGGATCTCCATGAAGGCCGGTCTTGCTCTACCCGCATCTAGTGGTTTCCCGTGACCCTCACAAAATCGTCGGTCCACCTTGTGGGGGGCCTGCCCACGCTGCGTCTTCTGGTTCGTGGTCGCCACTCGAGAACCTATAGACTGCTATCTGAGCTAGGTTGACATAATTAACCTTTAAAAAAATGTCAGAATTTCTTCAAATGATTCTGACATCAAATTTTTATTTAAAAATATATGAAATCTAGTAGCGTAGATATTCCTTCAAGCTTTTTTAATTTAAATTATGTGCTAGGTACTTTTTCTCTATTTTCGTTGGATAAATACCCCGTCCTGTGATCTTCAGGAATGAATTAATTAAGAATATCCTTTTCCTAAGTTGAACTTTTATGATATTATTATTATTTAAACATTAAAATTAATTACTTTCTTGAAATAAATAATATCTTCTCTACTTCATCCTCGCATTTTAAATAAGGTGTGGGAAAAAGGTCCAGACCTTATCAAAAACCACGTAATCTGACAAAATTTTCATGAAGGTATGAGGATATAGGTACCTACTTTATTAAGTCAACCCGTAGAAAGAAGGTGTTTTATCTCGGTTACCTACTCACCAAACTTTATATTCCATAAATAGCTTCTATCAAAAACAGGCAACGTATATTTGACGGTTAGATTTGCCTAAATACACAAATTGTAGCTTGTTAATTTACGTACGTACTTTGTCTATTATAATGGTTTTCATAGTAAAAGTACCTGATTATCATTGTCATAACATCCATAATATTTTGCATTAATTTGTAAAATGTCTTAGAAACTATTTGTTCTAACCTCAGTCTGCAAAAGACATAGCATGTTATTTAAACTGATAAATGTTATGCTTATCATTTTCTGTTTATGAAGATCTTTTATTATTTGCTATTGTAATTCTAAGATTAATTTTAAATTTGTCATCCAGAACATTTTTAAATTAGGGGAAGAACTCTTCTTGCCTGATGTTTTAAATTGCAATCGATGTTTATGTAATTAATGGGCAGTTAGCATTTATAAGTCTCCTTTTTTAATCGTACAAACTGTAGCAATATTTAGTAAATCTAAGTATTTAGTAGCAATCTTAACTAAATCAATATTTACGTGGAAGGAGACGTTGGGATCCAGACCTCCACTACTAATCCCACGGTGCGCAACTCCTAACCCATGCTTTCGAAATGTCGACAATTTGCTAGTTATTTTAGGAAACAATAAACCAATAGAATCCAAACTTAACTCATTTATTCAGTTATGACCCTGTTATGATAAGGCACTTATGACCATCGAATGTTACATTTGACTGTATCACCAGTTTGGAATACCCAAAAATAACACAGTTCTCAACATAGTTTCTAGTAAGTTATAGATTTAATAATTAAACTAAGCCCGTTCCATTATCACATATTTAAAATAAGAGCCAAATATGGCGCCATGATTCCCCATCGGTAAACTAAAATGATCGTCTCAACATCAAAGGGCTAAAATTAGTTCCGAAGATTAAACACCGGATCAGATAAACGGTTTTTGAAATCGTATGTAAACAACATCAGCCTAAGAATATTACATATTGTAAGTAATGCTTTATGAGGAACTGTTTGAATTAATGAATGTGAAATAAATTCATGTAATTTTTCAGTAAATATTTTTTTAATATTTTGACATTATTAGAATAGAAGCAAATCTTTATGTATACTTTTTACTGTAATTAAATTTATAAGTAACCAGTAGAGTTGTGTCTCGCAATCGTTAGGGATAAACCACCATCTTTTAAAATTACATCAATATACATGAAAGAAAGACAAACCATACACACTTTTATACTTATAATATTAGAAATGAATTGGATACAGAGATCAACAATATTGAACCTATTCGATATCATTTTCATATATTTCATATTTTTTTATTAGCTAATCTAGCTAATCCTCAACTTGTCCTCCAAAACTGGCTTATTTGATAATTTGAAAAGTAGCTGTTTTAAAATTAGGATCATTACATTTTCATTCAAAATCTGTTAGGCCATTACCAGCATTTTGTCAAAAGCCAAATTGCATTCAACCTCAAAACGTTTTACGAAGCCTATTCAAACTAAAGCCATGAATCCACTAATGACTGCGGCTTCATCCGAGTTTTGCATCATTATCTCAGACATTGCATTATCTAGAAGCCGATGGTGCACATGTCCCTTTATCTTGGACTACTAACTTCAGAAGTTCCTGACACGAGCAGTAGCGTTAGTAGATTTGTCTTAGATGATAGTTATTTTCTATTAGCTTATTAGTAATTGGGGGAAGTGAATGAGACTGAAAACTAGCAATGTCTGTTTGTTCGTTTTAGTAGTCAAAATAAAAGAAATCCTTGATGTATATTTAATATTTTTAGTTTTGGTATGTTCAGCACATTTTATTACATCTTCAAGAGAACTCAATATTGCAGCTTTAAGAAAAACTAATTATTTACTTGGTACTTTTATATTTTAACATTTTGTATTCTGATATTGGCTGTAATTTAAGTGATTTGTTATATATACTAATTATATGAAAGGCACAAATAAATAAAGATAGAAAAAGTTATACACATGAAACAATAAACAATATAAAAATAGGAAACGAATAGTATTCTCAAAAGTTCAAAAATATCAGGAAAACTCACACATTTTAAATTATTTAAAAATATGCTTCGAGTATTTTAAAGTTGAAGACGTTTTCTGAAATCCATCTCAAACTTTTGCGAAGGTAACATTCTCAAGAAGATCTGCTTCTTAGCTATTACCAACTTTAAAATATTTTAGGGATGTGTGTTAGTCGGTAATGATTAATGACTTGAAGTTAATTTCTTTTTATTTAACAAGAAGAATACAAAGCTGTGAAAAAATTAGAGACGCAGTTAAGAGGATGATTATTTAGTAACACCTAATGTCCTATACGTTTATCTGTTTACCGACTTAATTAATGATAAAAAAATATCATAAATTAAAAATTATATTACACCATACATTCAAGAATACATATAAGAATTGTAATCGATTTTCAAAAAAGGGAACTATGATTATCCACAACCATACTTCGTGATGATTTTTCTAAATGTTAAATCCATAAATAGGGTTAGCTAGCTAAAGTATAGAGCGAAAGGATGTTGTAATCGATCTTTCGATTTTTATCAATTCTTCTCACAACCCTAATATATACGTCTGAGATTTATATAGAGTAGAGTTTGCTTGCTGTCGGTAAAGTCGTGCCAGATCTCCCAGTTAGGATAAATGTAGCGACACGTTTTGAATAACATTAAGTTACTTATTTCGAACTTGGTCAGATCGGGACCGATTATTCGAGCTCGGTGAGAATTTAAATCTGATATAGGCATCGTGAATTATTGCTGGTTACTTAAATAGACATCTTTTAATGATTTGCCTAAGTGGATTCAATGTTTAAATCTGTTTAGAATTTAAACAACTTCAGGTCTAGTCTTCTAAATCTTTCACATGCTTAATATTTTTTGTATCAATAAGTCAATATTGATCCTTCAGAAAAATATAAACATCAAATTTCAAATGAAAATCAAAAGATAAATTCTATTATGAACGTTTGTACTTAATTCTCTAGAATTGAAGCGTCAAACTTCGGCGATGGTTTCGTAAATCGTTTCCAAGTAAAAATGAAAATAAAAACGAGCTCGGCTCCCTCAGAACCCTACAATGAAAGCCTCCTTTATTTATATTTCATTTTTCATCCTCGAAAGTCTAATGATCTTTAATGAAAAGAAGCCGATACAGCTTAGATTTTTTCCTCCTTGCCCTCGCAGTATTTTGAAGATGTTTAATTTCAACGGGCCTACGTTATTATATATAGTCGAATGGTTCTGAATAAAATATCTCACAGGAATTTCTTTTACACTCGGCACAAATCTACTTAGTTTCAAAAGCACCTGCTGGTTTCAGATATCTATGTTTATTTTGAAGGTACCTACCTACTTTTCCTACAGAAAACTGTTGGTGTAAAGTAATCATTATGATTTTTTTTATATTAACATTAGGATGACAGATAGTTATAATTTAGAAATAGTTAATCATCAAAATAAATGAATTACCAAAATATTGTTGAAAAACAAATATATTATATAATGTAATACACTAAATAAGGTTACATAACTTCGTGAAAATATTTCTGAAATACTACTAAGAATCTTATAGGTATGTAACTATTTCTTAGATGAACCAATTTTAATGCGCTCGTGAGTAACTTCATCCACCAAACAAAACCGTCGGTCTACCTGTTACATGAAAAGCATTACAAGTTAATGATGAATCCATCATGTACACTATTGATAAAATTGCTAACGCATTTCAATATTTAAATAGTGATAAAAGTAGAGAACATTAAGTAACGTGTCCTGATTCTAAACATAAAAAGCAACCGAACTATTTAAAAGTTATAAAATGTTGAAATAACTAATAGCTATTGAAATGTATGAAATAAAGGTTTTATGAGTTCAAAATTGTTTTTAGTCATGTACCTAATTGAGTCTATAGATCTTACTTAACCGATATAAACGTGTTTCAATTTCAAACGGACACATAAAATCACGTATTCAATGAAATTGATACTTTTGCTTGAGTGATTTTATATTTCCATAAGTAAATAATTTATAAGAGCTAAGGCTATTATGATGACGTTACCAAATTGGTACAAATTGTTATGAAACATTAGGAAAAAATTAAGTAGTAAGTAGGAATTATTTATTTATTGCATACACCAAATTTAAAAGTATATACTTTACTTACTTGTCAGTTAATGGTTTCACTAAGCTGATTCTTTTCCATTTGCTTAAATTGACTTTTCATATCACTTTTTCACTTTATTTAGTTTTGTTGTTTCAATTTCTTCGCTCAAATGTCAAAGATTTGTCTTTACAACTGTAGATTACAAAATTTGATTCATTTGTTGTCGGTTTATTGGTCGTTTGCCGCGTGGGTGCAGCAAGATCTGTTGATTCCACTAATATTATTTCGAAACGCCCAATCATTTCTGATTTAATATTTCTATTATAGGTATAACTTTCACTATTGTTGTTATTTCAATTTCATATAACAAACAATATTTGATCGAGAATAATTCAATATACCTACATATTATTAAAACCTTTGAACTCGCTTAATCGAATTATAAAGCCATTACAAAACTTTAATTCATCAATTGTTCGTCGAATGCATGTAGTGTTGTACTGCCCACTGAAAATTATCGTTCAAACGCAATAAACAAATAAAAGTAATTTACGAACAAAAACCACTAGCTCAATCACAAACAATACTCTATTGTTATAATTAATTGTTTTGTTTCTTGTTCATTCCAAAATGCCTGATCATTGTTGGCTTTTATTCCACCCACATGGTTTAAAATTAAATTAACATCCGAGATTAAATCAATTAGCTTCACTCTACTTGTTGTTTTCATTTATTTAGACTTGAAGTGATACATCTAGTTTAAATTTGCAAACATGCACTGCTCACTCAAATTTAATATAACGTTCATGAAAGCTTATTGCTTCGTTCTCGGTAATATCGTGTTCCTCAGTCACTAAACGTCCTCTAAAGTCATAACATCTCGCTGAAACTAAATCATTTCATATTTCCGCTGTGATGTTACCATTCGTGCGTTCACTGGTTCCATTAAAACGATGTCAGCTATCAACAAACTCTGCTACATTGCTCTAATATTTACATCTGTCAAACGTGTGTTTACTTTTGCCAATCAAACAGATCTCACTGCATTAGCCACATCCGTTCATATCATGAACGGTTGCAACATCATAACTGACCATCAAACCGACCACGACACTTTCACAGAAAAAAATAAAACGGCAAACATTCGTCCGCACACACTGAGTCACAGAACAAATCCTTCCGTTGCGAGTTAAGGTTTGTAGGGCGCACTATCTGGGAACAAACATCCCTATACAAACACGCCGATGCACCGGTGCGATGTTTCGGACGCGGTCTATACGGCCGATAGCGATACGCCTCCTTCGACGGCCGGGAAGCGACTGGCTGAAATTATGTCTAGCTGCGGGGCACACCGGCTATTGCATCCGAGCATCAACGAAAACGACCGAATGTAATTTTGAAGAGCAAACGAGATGGGCGAGGGTTCCTAGTGAGTAGAAAGGGATGGGTGCGCAGGTGGGGTGGGAAATGGCTGCATCAAGCGTAGGGGTTCTGTCTATGCAGGTTAGAGATTGAGAGAGTGCATTCGGCCGAGAGGCGCCGACTACACAGATACCCAGCGGCATTCAGCATAGGCCTATCATTTTAGACTATTAATGAATAAATGACTTAACTGACCCGAATTGCGGTCAATTTTATTTAATTGTTGTACACGATAGAGCAATTTTATGATAAACTGCTTTAGTATTGGGTATAATTGTTTTTATATTGGTTGCAAAGTAATGGTATGTAGTTTAGAATCTTGAGAAGAGTTAGAATACTTTAGTGATTTGGTGACATATGATTAGTATAGGTACCTACATAACTATATAAATAGGTACATTAAATGCGTAAAGTAAAATCATTATGTCACTAATGGGAAAGTAATGAATACAAATAGTGACTCACGGAAATTCTAAAGAACCACATGACTCACTTTGACATTCATTATGGCAAAATTACCAAAAGGTTCAACTATGAATAGAGTCATTTATTGGAAGAATACATCTAGATTTTTTTTCTACTAATATATAAGCGGAGTTTGTATTATTTAATCACACCGTAATTAACTGAATGATATTTGGTAAAAAATATAAATAACTAGCTGTTTCCCGCGGCTTTACTCGCGTTCCCGGGATAAAACGTAGTCTATAACCTACGGAGATAATGTAGCTTCCTACTAGTGAAAGTTTTCAAAACTGACCAGTAACTCCGGAGATTAGTCCGTTCAAACAAACAAACTCTTTAGCTTTATTATTAGTATTATAGATTATTATTTCGAAAATTCCTTCGAGCTTGCAAAAGCGATAGATACCATTATTCTATGAGAAGATTTATGACTAAGCTTTTTTTTAGTTCTTCATTAGTTTAGCTTCTTTTGTTCCAGAACGAAGAGGTCAAGTATATTTTTCAAATAATAATGGTAATCTCTACCAGCTCTACATAATTTTGTTTTATTATGCATAAGCCTGTGTTTGACCACAACCTCAATGTGGTCAGTGACCAGTGATGATGTGGCCGAAGGTGGTAAGTACACAAAGCCTAGAAGGGAGATGGCTCTTAAGAGTAGCTGTCGGAACACATCTGTAGGTGCTTGCTGACAAATTTTCTACTTTAGGGTGGTAACCCAAAGGTGAGATTACAAAATAAGTACCTACCCTACCACTGTGCTACGGTTTTCTTTGCCAAAAGCTCAAGCTTAATGTAAAATTCGAACCAGCGACCTTCGCCACAGCATTCTACGCCACTATCACTGAGCTACCACCATTATTGAAAAGTAATAATGTGAGTTTTTTTAAAAGTGAAAACCAAAAGCCCCATATATATAATCCTAGTTTCAGATAATATTGTAAATTTTAGCAATATAAAAGAACATAACAGGACATAAAAAACAGGAGATATAAAGGAAACATAAGATTTATACTTAACTCCCTAGACACCATAAAGAGTGGGATAATCTCATCTTTCATAAAAGGTATAGAGGTTGCTAAGGAGGTGATTCGAATACAATATAGTATTCCATCGTTGGATTCCCAACGGGGCTCTTTGAAAGCGAGCCTTTTTACTACAGGTGTTAAATAATAATATTCAGTAGGTAATATACTAGTGATTTGCATGCACGCAAAATGTATTGCTGGTTTTCATGTTCGAAACTTAGGCGGTCTAGTCACGGAGCAATTTGCGAGAGAATTATGTTTCATATTCAGTTGTTTTTGTTAAAATTTGTGTTAACAAGCTGCAAGCTTTGTGTCAATTTTGCAAAATAACAGAAATATTAAAGTTGATGAAATTTTTAATCCCAAGTCTTAGAGTCGTTTAATATTTTTTATTGAAAAGCATTATCATCAAGCAATTACACAGATTTTAAATGTTTTGATTCATTCATTAAAAAGCAATTATTTTTAAAGAATTACAATACATAATCATATACCATAATGATATTAAGGTAAAGAAAAATAAGACCTCATAACACTAAACAAATTTCTAGCAGTTGATTTATGAATGTTATTGTTCCAAATCTCAATTCGTTCGAGTATAAAGCAAGCCTTATTTTTTAAACCTAGCCATCAAAAGTAGCTTACACGTAGCAGGCAATTAGCTAGCTTGTCTTTTAAAATATTTACAGCCTATTTTGTGGTGTCTAGCCTGAGAAATATGTGTTATGGTTTAACCATGTTCACGGCAAGCAAATAATATACGAGTATGACAGTGCATTTAGTTTTTGAAATATCGGTACCTTTTATGGACCGTTCGCGATGGGAGATAATTTGACATGCAATTTCAAAAATATCTAGAGCTAGTTCAGAGAAAGACAGGTTAATGTCGTAAAGACAAAAGTTATAAGTTTTCTCTAAACTATTTCGAGGTTAAAGTAAATATAAAACTCTCTTACATGTCTCTATTTCTGGATGTTTGTTCGCTTAGTTTTTTTTTTTTTATGTCAGAAAGTTGACAAGCAGGCAGGCGGTCCACCTGATGGTAAGTGGTTACCGTCGCCTATCGCCATTTGCAATACCAGAGGTATTGCCAATGTGTTGCCGACCTGTTACAATGCCGAGAAGGCAATTACTGGCTCTCAAGTGCAATTGCCGGAACACACCGGTAGGTGCTTGGCGACAGATTTTCAACTTGAGGGTGGTAGCCAGCTAGACGGGTACTACAAAGTACCCTACCACCGTGCAAGTTAGTTCTTTTATAGCATAGATTTTGATGTGGTTTTTAGCATCATTTAGATAATATTATTAGGAAGCTTTACTTATGTATGTATATAATATATTATCAGGGCAAATCTAGGTTGGACCATGGACTTCATCGTCTTAGTGTTAATTAATGAAAAGGACTAGTTTCAAAACTTCTAGGATGAGATTTCAAAGTTGTTCCTCAGCTTTGAGCTAAAGGTAAAGTGTGTCTTGAAAAGTTGAAGCCACAGACAGACAGAAACAGGACGGCACCATGACAATGGCGGAACATGAGATTGTAAAGGAGAGTGTCTAATTAAGGTTCGTATTTTAGAATGTCAATCAAAGCTCCAATCAAGTTTTGATTCGAAATTAATAAAAATAGAATATTTTGTGACGTTTGTGTTTTATTTATAAGATTATGGAATTGATATGGAATTCATAATCTGTTTTGGGATTTTGATTCTCGTTCTAAAATAAACAAAACATTGGTTACGCTACAATTATCAAGTTTGAAGCTGTTAATACTTAGTTTGTATACAATTTTATAATCATAGTAAAACACAGGACGTAAATATTTTTTTTAAACGTTAATCAAGCATAAAGCCTGGTACTACCCGCGGTCCGCGTAGTAAGTAATGTTTGTCCCGAGTTGCTGACCCTTTCTCTCCACTCGATAAGCTCTGGTAACCTATCTCACAACATTGGCTGTAATCTGTAAGGTGGAGGTATATCCCTAGTCAAGCAGCAAAAAGTACGCTGTACTCTACGCCTCTGAAAATTAATATAAAAACAAATTTACTTACCTTATCCAAACTGTAAGCCTAATATTCAAATTTACCATTCGATGAATATTTAATCTATTGATTCCATGAAAACTTGAGTGTCTCAGCCAATAAATGATATTTGAAATCAACCTCAGCACATAATATTATTCAGACAAGATAAGGCTTTTAGTGAATGTTCATATCTAATGCGATTGTTATAATATTGATTTGATATTCAAACCTCGATTTACTGTAATGAAATTATAATAACTTTTCAATTTTGCTTAAGAGTCATGCATATTTTAATAACTTTGATAAAAATCTATTACAATAATAATTACGAGTACTATATAATATTTTATATTTAAATACTTTTCTAAAAGATATTAATAAAAATGGAAAATGCGACCCTAAAGCTACAAGAAAGAACTAATAAGGTTTTATTAGTTAGTTGATTATTATTTCATAATTTTATCGTTTTCAACATATTCCTATTCCAAATAAAGAATTGATAAAATGTCAACAAATATTATATCAAAATTTACCCTTTTAGAATACTAAAACATACCTTTCAAAGCTCCAAGAAACGTCACAATAAAATCAGGACTAATATTTCAAGATATGATTCCTTGAAAGGAAACGGCGAAGCGTTTTGTTCCTCAGTTTTATTATCGTACAAGACAATAATATGTAGACAATCCAAACATGTTGTGTACAAGAAAAAATATCAGTATGTTATCAAGTGCTGTAATAAAATTCTTGACCATACCCTACAAAGTGTAAGGACAAGGTATGAAATGTTCGTAAAGGTACGGCTGTGTGAGAGCGGTGTTGGCTTCAAGCCCTTTTCTAGAGCTTACACGATATTAACACGTTCAATACTCTACAATAACATCGTAGCGTAGGGCTTAAAACTCATTTGATATCAATATACGTCCCCTTCTGGGGCCTATTCTGAATAAGTAAACTAAATGGCTTTGGCTTTTGATTGAAATTGAAATATCCACCATGTTTTTCCGTTAATCTGATGATCAAGATGCAATATTTATACTTATAAATATATTTATTTTAAATCTACATTACGTAGGTTCTGACAGTACTCCTCAAATTACAACGTATTTAAAAATAGGTGCTAACCTCTTCGCGGATACTGACACCAAACCCAAATCCCGCCCACAAACTTGTTCGGTTCTTCGGCGATGTTTGTGCGAATGTGATGCTGCGCCAGTGGGCGAAATCCTCATTTTATAGCTTTCCGTTTTACTTATTCAATGTATTTTATAACACAAATGTTACTTGTATCCATGGAAGAGGCTTTATGAGAACGGTAATGAGCTTACACGATCTTCGACGACTTATTTGTTTTAATAGAAAAGTAAATTACCAAACATTTTTTTATAAATAACTTGAATCTTTTTAGAGAGAATTTGTAGAAATTTAAGTACATATCATGTAAAATATTTAAATGTCTATCGTCCGTAGAAAAGTTATGGAAATTGATCCTAATGCAGCCTAGGTACGATTATAATAAACTTTCCTTTCCTACTTTTTATAATAAAAATTCCGCGCGGTTTCACTCGCGTCCAAAGTAGCCTATATCCTTCAGGAATAATGTAGCTTCCTATTAGTGAAACAATTTTTCAAATCGGTTCAGTAGTCTCGGAGCCTATTCAATGCAAACAAACAAACATACAAACAAACAATCAAATCTTTCCTCTTTATAATATTAGTATAGATAAGATACGGAACTAGCTTTCCATTAGGTACGATTTTCCGCTACACCTATCCTTTTGTCATCTTCTGTAACATTGAGGGAATCAAACAATTTGTATTTGAATACGACTTATTTTAACAAGAAAATATGTGACCGAAGGTGGAAATCACACAAAGCCTAGATGGGAACTGGCTTCTTATTATGGTTTATCTTTTTGACAGCCTGCCTATAAGCTTTTTGACTACATAATTAATATTTGTGTAACCTGCATTTAGTTATGGGGTACCTAATTACTTCAATATGAATAATTGTTACGCTTAAATCTCGATTTTTTAAGCTTTTCATACATTTTCTACGTCCATAAATTTTTATAAGTATTTTTTTTTTCAATTTTAGAGTTGCATGATATGCAACGATTATGATAAGTTGTGCATATTTATGAATCCAGCCCTGCCACTTCATAAAATAATAGTTACTAGAGGCGGAGTAGAACAAAATGTCCAGCCTCCTTTACAAAAAAAAATGTTGTGTATGTTACAAGCTCTGCTTAGTTTAGAATTAGTTAGCCGTGTGTAAAGATGTCCCAAAAATGTTTAATTGGCGATCTATATGTGCTGACAAAACCAGTACACGGTGACGTCATGACGCATTGTGCACGCGTAATGGCTACCGAGCCGGTTGTCATAACTCGGTGCTGGCGCATCATAAATAAGAGACTTTGCCGACGACACTGGCACAGAGTAGAAGATGACACAGAAACTGCAATCATTATTAATAATACAAAAAACAATGACTGCTCAGTAGTAATGACGTTAAATGTCACATCGAAGGTCGTGGGTTTGAATACTATCCTATCGTACTGTTCATATCTGGCGGCTTCAAGTTGAAAATCTGTCGGCCAGTCTTTTCGACATTGTAAATGCCAATTTTGCATTACGATAAATTGTCCGTAGACAGGTTTCATAAATGTAAGTAGGTATCAAACTCAAAACTCATTTATTCAGTTTAGGCCCTGATAAGGCACATACAAATGTCGATAGTTACAATTATTACAATAGACTCTACCACCGATTAGGAATACACTTAATTGTATCTCACCTAAAAATGTCTTTCGCAGTTTCTAGTTTATTTCATAACTGTGGTCACTCACTGGGCATCGCCGGCTTCAGATGAAAGTTTCCAAGTGCGGTCTAGCTGCGGCGAATGTTTGTGGCGTTTGCGTAAATATTAACTTTTATTGTGTGGGTGGTAGAGTAAATACTTTTTTCTGTGTAAGTAGGTGTATAAAAATATTACTGCGCGGGTTGAGCGTTTTACTAAATTGGGTATGGAGCCCGAAAGCTATGGGAGGAGGGAATTGGCGTTAACACTTTTAACCTTTTATGTTGATTTAGTTCTTCATTTCAAAGAAGTATACTATTAAATTATTTTTTCACTTTATGACAATCTATAAGTTGGCTGACGGAAAGTGATCATCGTCGCCTATGGACATTTGCAATACTAGGGGGACTGAAAAAAGGAATTTATCGTACTAGTTTCTAGTCTATGGTTTTACCCGAGCTATCGAAGATCTAATGTTTTTTTTTTGTTTACAAAAAAATACAGTATTCCAGGGTATGAACTTTATTAAACCGAATACCGCATTTGTTTTAGGATTAATTGATAGTTATCAATAATAATACAACTGTGTGATGAAATGACACTTTAAAGTTTAGCATAAATCTTCGGTAAAAGCTTTTACTCGCACTCTGAAACGAAGAGATAACGTAGTAAGGATATAATAATACTAGAGTACTAAATAATAGGTACTTAGACTTACGTTAAGGCGCATTTGAATGCTAAACCAATTCTTTAAGTATCAGTCATTGCAATGTAACTAATAAATAATAATAAACTAAAATTAAAAATTAAAAAAAAAACAAAAAAAACTTAATCATAATTGTTTCATCCGTTCAGGAGCTATAATGGCACTCATTGTATGAAGAGACATACACACAGATACACACTACAAATATATCAAAGAAAGAAAAGAAAGAAAAGAAAGAAAAGAAAGAAAAGAAAGAAAAGAAAGAAAAGAAAGAAAAGAAAGAAAAGAAAGAAAAGAAAGAAAAGAAAGAAAAGAAAGAAAAGAAAGAAAAGAAAGAAAAGAAAGAAAAGAAAGAAAAGAAAGAAAAGAAAGAAAAGAAAGAAAAGAAAGAAAAGAAAGAAAAGAAAGAAAAGAAAGAAAAGAAAGAAAAGAAAGAAAAGAAAGAAAAGAAAGAAAAGAAAGAAAAGAAAGAAAAGAAAGAAAAGAAAGAAAAGAAAGAAAAGAAAGAAAAGAAAGAAAAGAAAGAAAAGAAAGAAAAGAAAGAAAAGAAAGAAAAGAAAGAAAGAAAAATTATTTGATTCCTGCTGACAAACAAATACAATAAAAAAAATAGGAAAATAAGCTTTAATGCAATGTACGTTATATCGCTATCACACACAACACGTGTAGTATTGCGTATTGATTTGAATTTTTAATTTACATTGCTGTTTTATTTCTAAACTAGTAGGTAGTTACTGTTTGTTTATCTGTAACTCACGTTTAGTTAGACTTGTATAATGATTTTATAATATAATCAATCCTAAAATTCTGAAAAAAACATCATGTAATTCATGAAAAGATCGACGAAAAATTCAAAATCTGGGGGCTCTAGAATCATGAGTTGAATCCATGGTATCGCGGTAGTTATGTAATAAGATCAAAATTGAAAGTCACCCGCTTAACGCTTATTACTTGCGCCATCACTCAACGCCGGAAGTTCGTTGTTTATGAGCCCCACTGTCCACGCATGGGCACGGTCTGATATTGCTTCTATATAACTGGATAACTATTGTTTACACACTGTTTTCATAACTGTATTTCATATACGCACTGCCATTTTGTAGTGTTTTGTCAGGAATTGATCCTAATGGACTTTTTAACTCCCGACAAAAATGAGGGTTATTATAAGTTTGTAGTGAGTGTTTGTGGCGTCATAGGTTTGATTTTGTTTTTTTTTCGTTTGATAGGTGTCTGAACCGAGTTCTTAGCAATGTTTCATGAAAATCCGCTCAGCTGTTTTATCACTGTGAATTTCTCACTCAGTGAATTTTTTTTTACTTCAATTTTTAATTGATATTATTTTATGTAAAAGAAGAAAAAGAAGTCGATAAATAGTTTTTTTTTTTCTCAGCACTTAATTTTACATTTAAATCAGTTAAGTAAGACTGATTCCTGAGGTAGATTTTTTAAACCTGAAATACAGGGCACCAGCCGGGCTACCGCGTATCTTTTGATAGTAATTGAATTGAACACTATTAATGATTTCATCCAATGACGCACTACGACGAAGACCATTTTGTGGACGTGGTGAGCCCTCATAGATAATTTGATTACCAACCTAAAAAATCATAACACAACAAGAGCATGCAATTGCACAGACTAAAACAATGTAAACCATTCGAAAACCTTTTGTTTTTGTTAACCCTTCAACAATGTTGGAAACACTCGAAAGTCAATAATTGCCGCCGATAATCCGGTTTCATCCGGTACGATTCGGATTACAGGTCCCAACAGGGACGGACTTTATCTATTATGTAGGACCGGACCTCTCCAGGGGCGGACTATAAATAATTGATACCTGGTAACTAATTACTTGGATCTTTCATTAGTGCGCATTATCGCCCAGGATTTTGGTCGACTAAATTACCCGAGTGATTTTGGGTGAATTCGTCCCTCAAGCTTTTAGAGGGTTAACATACCTACTTGGGTGTAATAGGATTACCTTAAGGTATAATAAGATAAGATTATGACATGAAATACCTACATGTTCAAAATATGGTGTAATAAGATTAAAGCTTTTTATGCCAAAATATTAATTATTACTACACGTTTCCGGGATAAAGAGTACCGATGATAGTCTTCGGCCCATAACCTATGTTTATGCCAAAAATGCGATTCTGGAATAATAATTCACCATGTACTCCTCTATACTAGGTATTTTTGGCTATCTGCGTGCCAAATAATAAATAAAAAAGACAGACAGATATACTTTCGCATTTATAAAACGCAATAAGAGGATTTAATATTATTTTTCAGAAAATGTACGAGGTATCAATATCATCGCATGTATAGAAAATAACCGTACAATGTTACTTGCTATTAAAATGATCGTAAATCAAAAAGTAATCGTATGCGAAGGTAATAATGGCATTTTTACATTATTCGTAAACTCGTAAACATAAAATTACAGTTTCAGGTAGGCATTACTAAGGGAATACAGATTTGTACACAACTTGCGTCCAAAAACGAATATACCATTCAATTTTGAACCTTAGCAGAAAGCAGTATAGATGTTGATAAAAAATATAAAGATGAAATTAAACTTGTCTGTTTGTTTGAGTCACATATTGTCTTCAACGCATAAAGGTGTCAGCGAAATATTTACAGCGCATTTTAAGTTCGTCTCACTACCTCAGAAAGTTAATTCACTCGTACAGACGTCATACAAAGCCTTTTAGAATTATTGCATGTTATCTCTGTTTTTAAATATGATTTTTAAGATGGTAATGATTCTATAAATTTGGAATGTAACACTTAGTTCCAGTTATATCGACTGACTGTTTTAACTGATTTAACTATTATTTTTTTTGTCTGGTGGGCTGATTTGGAATTTTTTGAATAACGAACATCAAAATGAAACAAATGGTTCGATGCAATCGGATCTTAGTGTAGCGCCACACCTGTTGATATTTCGGAAGGTTTATATTATGCATCCTAATAAAGAAAACGTATAGGTTATTCTTAATTGCACCCGTGCGAAGCTAAGGTGGGTCAACTCACTAGTGTCATAATAAAAAATATGATTATAATCATAAAAATTAAATAAACATTATTATATTATCATATCAAACACAAACTGTATCAAAAGCTTTACGCTTGAAAACTGCATTTTGTAGATTGAATTGTATTATAAGTTTCAATACCATAAAGTAATTATTGTTGATATCCAGTTCAAAATAATTGCGTTCTAAACTAGGAGAAGTACATAAATTCTGGCCACCATTACAATTTACTGGACTAGTACAGAAGACCATCCACCATCGATTCCCAACACGGAATATAAACTAGTCGCGTATGATTTAAAAGGCAATAACTCTGCTTGTCTGCCGTGCGGTCTAATTGCGTACGACCGATTTTGCACGCATTTGAGACAATGCTTGTTTTAGATGTGCTTGTTTTTAGCAATTACATGGTGGGACTGTGATGGATGTGATTAGGATTCCGTGTCGAACTTTTGAAAAAGGAGAATTCTTTTCATGGTTCTCAGTTTTTTTTTTACTGTCAATTAATAAATTGTTTTTGTGTTTGACCAGAATCTCACGTAAGTGATGTGGCCAAAAGTGGTATACACCTGTTCATGTTAGACAAAGGTCTAATTTTTAGATTTGCGCGACACAGTAATACAATCATGTATAATAAATTCATCATATCAGCCAAAATTTAAGTCGTCCACTAACACTGGACAATGGCTTCCTCTGAGGATCTCCACAATGGCCGGTCTTGCGCTACCTGTTTCCAGCGGTATCTCGCGACCCTCACAATCGTTGGGCCACCTTGTGGGGGGTCTGCCCATGCAGCGTCTTCCGGTTCATGGTCGCCACTCGAGAATTTTTCTGCCCCAGCGGCCCAGTTTTTTCTACGAGCGATGGCCCACTGCCACTTCAGTTTGGCATTTCTTCGCGCTAAATCGGTTACCTTGGTTCACCTGCAATCCAAAAATCTTCGAGATTAGTTCGGAGTTTTTGGGAAAATTGCGATATTGTAGGTAGCATATGATCAGCAAGTTGCAAAATATAGTTGAACAGAAGGCCATCCTCAATAACAAGGAATATTCTTGGAAGTTAGAAAAAAGTAGAGTAATACTTTATCTCTGCGCGCTTTGCATTGCTTAGTGATAAGATAAACAGTGGCAGTAGGTACTCTAGTCAGTCAATAAGCATTTCCGTTTAGTTTCGTTTTTATAAAACACTACAATATAAATCTAGAGTATTCAAGAGGAAGGTTTATATGTGTATGTTTCTTGCCGGAGTCTTCTCAGTTCAAGTGTATTCCGAACCGGTCGTAGAATCTAAAAATTGTAACTGTTGACATTCATAAGTGCCTTATCAGGGCCTAAACTGAATAAATAAGTTTTGATTTTGATTGATTTAAGACATAATGTATGTCTTAAATCAATCAAAATCAAAACTTATAGTGCAGAAAAGCTGAGAGAGCCGTGCGAAGCCAAGTTATCACTAAATTACAAAGTGACTACAAAACAGTTCGATTAGAGTTTCTACATAGTTATTTTATGCATTTTAGTGCCTGTGACGGCGGTTCTATTTTCTATTAAAAGTTTTTAAAAAGAAAATTAATATCCTCCTATTCTTCAAAACGCAGAGATAACAGAAAACTGTACGTACACCCACATTTCATACTTCTCACATAATACTTATCATAAAAATAGAATCTTTTGAACCTTTGCAACGGCAGCCATCCCACGCCAATCTTTTGTAAGACTTTTACCTTACATATAATTTTTATGACTGTAAAGTAATTGATTTCATAAATCTGAAAACAATCTTTTATTTTGTATTGTTGCGCATAATTTGTGAATAGGTACGTTTTTAAGTTTACATACTTACCTATTTGTTTTCTGTAAAACGATTAATCAAGGTGCTATATTTGTTACCAATATTTATAGATACCACCTGATGGTAAGCGGTTATCGTAGTAATGGTGCTTGAAACACCAGGAGTGCAGACCGCAGGCAGATCTACGCTCGAACCGTCTCCCCATCCCGATAAGCTCTGGCGACCTAAATCACACACAGAAACTCAACGTTGCGGTATTTTGTAAGGTGAAATCACATGGAAGGTAACATCCTCAGTCGAGCTGCTCCTTGAGAGAAAAAACGCTCCAATTTTGTGAATTTTGTACCACACTCAGAACCTGTGCGACGGTCACGGGCAGTAATTAAATAATCAAGTCCACTGGGAACTGTTGGAACACCTCTCAGTTTCAACACACAATAGCGTATTTACATTACAAGTGGCATCTTCCGGATAAGGCCTCCTTGAGGTCTTCTTAAGGCAGTATAATGTGGAAACCTTTTGTTGAGATCAAACGAGTGTTGTGATGTAGGGTGGACTGGAAGTGGCTCAAGAATATGTTGATGAAAATGATTTATATATTAGTTGGAGAAATGCAGAGAATTTTGTCGATAGATCAAGAAAAAACTACTATGTACCTACTTTATTATATGGTATAAAAATTATATTTCCTACTAATATTACAAATGCGACAGTTTGTGACTATGAATTTATGGTTGAATGTTTGTTACTCTTTCACGTAAAAATCTAATGTACAGATTTGGATAAAACTTGGCACATAGATAGATCATACTCTGGAATAACATATAGGCTACTTTTTATCCCGGGAAAACATTAGGTATCTTACCTCAGGAACGCGGGTGAAAATGCGGAAGCTAGTATAAAATGAAATAAAATTAAAACAGTTTAAACGTCGATGTCACATCTATTAAGCTATATCCAGCGTCCACGCATCCCAAACCGCTCTTTTGTGCGACAGCTCTTTGTTGCCATAACCACAATGAGTGTTAAACGTCGCCCTGATGCGGGGACTTCGCGAAATGCCCTTTGAGCGTGACCAGTCCAGTGTGAATTGTTCTTAAGAACACTTCATGAAATTATAAGATTTCACACGAGAGTGTAAACTCGGCTTTTTGCTGACCTCTCGCTTGGTAGCTATGTTGTTCGGAGAATAAATTGTGAGATGAGAGGTAAAGTGAATGGGTGTATGACCTATTGTTGTAAATTATGGCTATTGTTTTGTTGTATGGAAAGGACAGTCGGACTGAAATGATGTAGTGTAATGCTTATGTTAATGTAAATTACCAACAATAGTCTGATATAGTTCAGATAGGTACGAAATAAAACAGTGACGATTTTTATAACAAATACTTAATGGATGAATCCCAAAAATGTGTTTTTTAGGAGGGCATTTTGCCAGTTCCTTTTTAGGTTATGTGTCCTTACCACCATCGGCTACATTATCACTAACTAAGGTGAGATCGTGATTAAACACAGTAACAAGCACATAAATAATCTGGAAAGGAATTGGCGCCCAAATTTTGCTGTCGGAACACACCGGAAGGTTTCGCGATAGATTTTCAAGTTGAGGGTACTGGTACTACGTCTCAGCATTCGACGGAAGCCAAAACGAAGGTCGAATGACGAATTCCCAAAGTAACTATACAGAAACGCAAGTGCTTTCAAACCTTAAATATGTTAATATTATGACCAATTAACGGGATTTATAGACCAAAGCGATTATCTTTTCTAGAAAAGAATATCAGTTCTAAAATGGCATGACATCAAAAAGATAATATCAATAGGGTCATCACCCTGTATTACACAGCCTTATAACGTATTACGTAAACTTGACTCAGCATGTTTGAGGCCATTAACGACCTCACAAAGGCCTCTGGCGATACAAACACAAATCTGGGAGGGTGCGGAATCATTCTGCAAGATGATGAATGATTTTAAAACGATTCTGTGATACCAGGATTTGTGGACGAGTGAGATTTAGTAAATAATTATTAAAATCGGTTCATAAAGAAAAAGTTACAAAACATTAAAAATACACACAATTGAATTCAGAACCTCCTCCCTTTTCTGCAGTCGCTAGTCGGTTAAAAAATAAAGTTTGAACATCATTTAATATTCAATTTGGGGGATTCCCAAAATAAAAAGTATTTTTAATATTTAAAGTACCTATGATCTACCTATGTGTTAACTTTCATTTATATAGCTTAGTTAGGAGCTACTGTACAGCTATTTTAGTAGTATTTATTTTAAACTAAATATTATGATTCCGTACTTACCGTTAGTAAGCCTTCTCCATTATTTCTATGCTCCGAAAGAAGTTATATTAAATTGATCTGTAGGTCTCCTCAGGACGCGATACCGTAACTTTGTGTGGCGCTTTTTTCATCTTCTTTTTTTTAATTTTTGGGGACAAAGCCCCATAGTGTTAAAATGTATTTGCCTTTCGCGAAGGAAGTGTGAGGGAACATTTTAATTTAAATATTTATTATGCTGCCAGTCTTCTTGGCACACTTCCGCGGGGCAGCGATTTGGCACAAATTTTCTATTTATAGTTTTATTTTTAATTTTGTTAAATATAATGATAATTAATTTCTATAATAAATACACCCCCAATCTATAATATTTATTTTATTTCACTAGAACAGGTTGGATATCTTTTTAGTTACCTTGGTGGGTATGTATGTGATTAAGGCTTTATAGAATAATATGTATATTTACAATGCAAAACAATTCATAGAAGAAATTAACTTTAGAAATAAAAAAAACTATAGTGGTAATGTAATGTATACTGTAAAAATATAATACTTAAGTACCAAAATAAAACTTCGAAAACTCCAAATATTCATTAATATTTTCTCGAAAACCACTCATAAAAAAGGTTGTTTTTTTTGTGTAAAAAGGCAAACTTTCCATATTTCACGTTGCATATTTTTTTCAATAAAACAGAATAATTTAGGTACATGAAAGTAAATAAATAAATCCATATAGCGTTATAAATAAATAAAGCCGCCTTCACAAGTCGCACTTATTGTAGCCGAATCTATTTGAATAGGTCCAACCCGTCCTACTGTCCCAGCTGGCCGTAAGGGTGCGTTCATTATGGTATTATAGAATTGCTGGGCTATATTTTTAAAATAAATAAATTACAAATCTTATATTTTGCTCACCAATTAAGAAATACCTAATTACTTTCAAAACTTACTTTTTTTTTACTTTGTATAGGCCTGTGTTTGACCACAATCTCACCGTGGTCAGTGATGATGTGGCCGATGGTGGTAAGCACACGAAGCCTAGAAGGGAACTGTGTGTTCTCAAGTGCAGCTCTCGGAATACACCGGAAGGTGCTTGGCGGCAGATTTTCAACTTGAGGGTGGTAGTCAGCCAGGCGGGTACTACAAAGTACACTACCACCGTGTTATGATTTCCTCACGATGTTTTCCTTCACCGAAAGCTCAAGCTCATTATAGGATTCGAACCCACGACCTTCGTCGCGGCATCCGACGTCACTACCACTGAGTTATCATCGCCTCATTTACTAACAAAGATTTTCCGTGTTTTTTTTTCAAGGAAGTAACAGCACGGGGCTATTCAATGTGATATGAAGCAGACGCTGACAATACCAGGAGTATCACTCGAGGGTTGCTAATCCTACAAGAATCTTTTCAAAACACATATTGAAGAGCCCCATACTGTTACTCCCTTGGAAAAAAACACGTAAACAGTAAAAAGCCTACAGTACTGTAGGCCATTTACCATAAGGCAGACCGTATATTTTTTTTCATTAGTACCTACATTGAATATTAAAATAATATTCCATATTACCCTACCAATATAAAAAGCCCTTTACGTAACAACAAAATCGTGCCCCAAAGATGCCATTCCAGCCGGCCGGACAGTCATGTTGGCCTGGAATTGGGGACAGGGGAAGGGTTATATTAACTGAACGATTTAAAAGCGATTCTCAGTTGAGAAGTGGTCTTTTTGCGGTTTTTTGAAGGTAAAAAGAGTAAAGGAAAAGGCCTTTCCTCTTAATGAGAGGACGACAAATAGGTTGGTTTTATGTAGACAGCCTAGTTTATTTGGTGAGGTCCAGTTAATAAAGTTTTATCTAATCGGTAAAAGTCCTCATTCTCTGGGAAACATTTTTACCATTAAAATAGCCACCATTGATGTAAAAGATTTATATTAGATCCACACTCCATATCAAACATAAAGTACAGATTAAACCTAAAGGTTTTTGAATAGAATATAAATTTGTATTTGCCGAAATTAAACGTTAGGTATTGTTCGTTTAAAGTAAAATTATTATTATTTAATAATTATTTTATAATAAAATTTAGAAAACATCAGTTAGGTACCAACTATTTTTTCTCATGGAGGTTGGGGTGGGTGAAGCTGGTAGATAGTACTTTACATACCTGGCCGGCTACCACCCTCGATATAATCTGTCAGCTCTACATGAGAGGTTTAGTGCGGTAGTTAGTGAGATCCAGGGGAAAATTAAAATCTGATAATTAAGAACACATACTAGACTGTATTTTATCTAAGATTCCTTCAAGTGAGTCTATGATTATGACATAATAGAACCTAAGCAGGTAGTTATAAAGCTCACTGTTATACAACATGGCTTACGTCAAAATAACACCTTACAGTTAACGTACAGCGTGGTACAGCGGACAACGCTGACTGCCGCTGCGGGCGCTTGACTTATATACAGAGTGATGTTTTTTTTATTTTTAACAAGTAAATTAGTTAGATTTTTAGTTAGGTACATGTTTTTTAGATTGCACTTTTATCGAGTATTTTTTTTTGTGTTTTTTATACTACTATAAGGCAGCAAACAAGCATACGACCCACCTGATGAGAAGTAGTTACTGTAGCCTATAGACGCTTGCAACACCATAGGTATTATTCACGCATTGCTAACCCTTCAAGAATCTCTTCGCACCCGTTTTGAAGAACCTCATGCGTAGTGTCTTTTGGGTAAACCACGGCGGGGAGCTCATTTCACAATTTGAGCGTCCGTGGTAGGAAGTTCCTATAATTATGTAAAATTTGCTTACGGCCACGAACCGGAAGACGCAGCGTGGGCAGGCCCCCCATAAGGTGGACCGAAGGTATGAGGGTCGCGGGAAACCGCTGGATGTGGGTAGCGCAAGACCGGCCATCGTAGAGATCCTTGGGGGAGGCTTTTGTACAACAGTGGACTTTCGGCTGATGATGATTATGAGGATACCTAATATGAACCTTGTTGAGCATTACAAACAAACACCAAAAATAACGAATTAAACGATTTATTTGAAGTTATTCTACTATACCCTACGCACAAAAATCTAGTCGGTAATATGTTTGACATTTTCATAAGCCATAAATAGTGGACAGGATAGACGACTTATCCATATATCACTGTTATGACAGCTTACTAGACACACGACAGGATGAAATAAAGGTCTAGTAGATTGAGGAAAAATATATCATTTTCATAATTATTATTTGCAGGTAGAAAATGGTAACAAAATGAATATTCAGTGCCAATAAGCTATTTTATCTAGGTTTATATAAATAAAAATACATGTATGACGGTGCATCACTATGGAACGGAGAACAGTTCGACCGATTTGACTGTTTTTTTTTTGTGTTTGTAATTTGTCGGGATAAGTATCAAATTGTATTTTAAACTAATAAAATTTAAAAACTCAACTAAACATGACATTAAGTACAGCCTGTAGATAAAACGTATAATATGAAGAAGCAGGCGATCGAGCGATAAAATGAGATTTAAGCGATTTTATTCAGCGCTCAACGCTTGATTTATATCTTTATTGTAAGGTCCATGCACAGCCATTGACTATAAAATAAAATAGACGCCGAAAACCAGTTACACACCATACAATTCAGTGGCATAATAATAGTTACGTGTACCCACATACTATATTTTCTATTAACTAGAATGCATGACAAAAATTACTTGTTACATTTTGCTTTTGTAATTAGGATTCTTGGATATTATTAATACCCATGGATTACCAATTAAGCGATTACAAAAATATGGATAGACTTTTCAGTTCTCAATTGTTTTTATTCAGCAAACAAGCAAGTCTGCCTATCTGATAGTAAGCGGTCATCTGAGCCTAAGGATGCTTGCAACAAGTGATAACTGCTCAAAACTAACAAGATAAGTAAGTATTGCTATACTACGTAATCCCTAAAAGAATTATATATCCAAAATTCATCATTTTAAAAATAAAATGATCGAAATCACTAGCTTCCGCCCCGCGGTTATTCCCGTGGTCCCGTGGGATCTTATGTTTTTCCGGGATAAAAATTAGCCTATATGTTATTTTAGGGTATGATCTATCCATGTGCCAAGTTTCATACAAATCCATTCACTCGTTTTTACGTGCGAAAGAGTAACAAATATACATCAATACTCACAAACTTTCACATTTATAATATTAGTAGGATAGTAGGAAGTAGGATATCAGTAGGAAGTAGGATATGTAGGAAGTAGGATGATAAATATCGATATCTGTTTGGAGACTAAAAACTGGATAAAATTCAAAATACCTACTACATTTTAACCATCGCATGACTGCCACCTTTCATTACTTTTTTCCAATACGTAACAAACTTTGATTGAAAATTGTTGTTCGAATTGTTCTAAAACAGTTCTTTCATGTTATTGTTACAAACGTTGACAAATCATCGGTTCTGTACTGGAATTGGGACGAGTTTGTCCTCAAAACAAAAGTCAAAACTTTGTTGTTTTTCAGTGGAAATGTCTACATACATTCTGAAACAATTGTGTTATTTTAATTCTGGTAATGGTATATTCATCAAGAGATGTAGAAAGTTTTGTATTACTTTAGAACAGTTTTGTAATGGAAAATAAATGACGTATTCAATAAATAATAAGGATCAATTTCGATCGTAAAGCGCGTTCCACGTGGAGCTCGGATCGTTGTTGCCCAAAATTTATCACAAAAAATTCAAAAAGCTTTAAAAGAAAATTCAGAAAGCGCTTGGGAACAACTTTTGTTATTCACCTTTCAAGTCCTACACGCAGAAAAGTCACAAAGTTCACTGACTACCGTTATTAAAAACAATTGTTCCGTACCCGCCAATCCTATTCCTATTAATTTCCCTCCGTCAAACAACACATATCTACATTCTAAAAATATTTTCAACAAAGTAGAAGTAAAAGTGAGCGACGGGGACTTGAAAGGGGCTGCCCAGCTACTTTTCTCGAATGATGTAATCGCTCCTGACACACCAGAAACGCTGTCAGCCCTTATTGATAAACATCCACCTTCTTCAGCTCCTCTTCTCCGTCCATCTTTTCAATCATCTTCAACTTCCTCTGAACCTTTACAGGTATCCGAAAAAGATGTCAGAGGAGCACTGATGTCTTTTAGGAATGGTTCCGACGGTGGCCTCGATGGTCTCACCCCTCAACACATCAAGGATTTGGTGTTTGGGGTGACTGGGGAAGCCGGCCGGACCCTTCTTCGAGACATCACTGCACTCATTAATTTCATGCTTTTGGGGAAAGTGCATGAACAGATTGCTCCACTTCTATACGGAGCTAACCTATGTGCCCTTAGAAAAAAAGATGGCGGTATAAGACCGATTGCCGTAGGTTGCACGTATAGAAGGATTGCATCTAAGATCTGTTGTAAGCACATCCTCCCAAAACTCACAGAAAAATTTCAACCTGTACAATTAGGCTTTGGAAGTAAGGGAGGATGTGAAGCGGCTGTTCATGCACTTCGCTCATACATCAGCCATAATGGAGGAGAGGTGATATTGAAGGTGGATGTTAAGAACGCCTTTAACTCTGTTGACAGGACTACACTTCTTTCGGAAATTCAAAATTGCATCCCTGAAACATTCAACTATCTTTGGCAATGCTATGGTTTTGATTCCAAATTATTGTACAGAAATCATTTGATTGATTCCTGTACTGGCTGTCAACAAGGTGATCCACTCGGACCGGCCATATTTAGCCTGGCTCTACATCCAATAATTTCATCTCTAAATTCAAAATTAAACATGTGGTACCTAGATGACGGGACTCTGGGAGGCGATGTAGATACTGTTCTTCAAGATTTAAAAATATTAATAGACAAATTTCATTCCATTGGTTTAGATCTAAATTTTGCAAAATGTGAATTATTTATAACAGATGTTGTTCCGAATAAAGATCGAGACAACATCATCAACAAATTTAATAGTCTGGCTCTAAATTTAAAAATTTTAAAGAAGGAATCGCTACGCCTCCTTGGGGCCCCTATTTTAGACGATTCTTATCCGGCCTATATTGACGAACAACGTACCA
The DNA here is from genome assembly GCA_963555595.1 of Tethea ocularis. Taxonomy (NCBI): domain Eukaryota; kingdom Metazoa; phylum Arthropoda; class Insecta; order Lepidoptera; family Drepanidae; genus Tethea; species Tethea ocularis. The sequence continues at coordinate 2,303,583 of OY741973.1, read as the reverse complement.
AATTTGAAGAAACTTCCGACCGTCTTTTGAAAATTCATTCTCATGTAGCTTTTCACATCATTCGGTTTTGTCTATTCCTTCCAAAATGTGTATACACACTCCGCTGTTGCCCGCTTTGGAATTTTAAACATTTGCTTACCAATCTTGATGAAAGTATAAAAAATATTTTATCCCAAATTCTAAATTGTAATCTTTCGGATAACTCTTGGTGCCAAGCTTCTCTTCCTATTAGGTTTGGAGGCTTAGGCATCCGAAAAATTTCCAGTGTTTCCCTACCTGCATTTCTGTCTTCTGTCCATAGTACCGCTAATCTATTTAGTAAAATTATACACAATTCTCTAGGTGATATTTCGATTATGTACATGGCAGAGGCCAGAAATGCATGGAATATGGCCTGCCCGAATGAGGGCTTCCCAAAAAACCTCCGTTTGCAGAGGCAATGGGACGAGCCTCTTTGCAAAATTATTCAAAATTATTTATTAAACAGTGTTGATGATATCAGGTATAAGGCTCGTCTCCTTGCAACTAGCGAACGAGAGTCAGGCTACTGGTTACAGGCAACACCTTCGATTAATATAGGAACGTTACTAGATAATACCAGCTTTTCTATTGCAGTTGGTTTGCGTCTGGGCGTCTCCAGAACCGAACCTCATCAATGTCACTGTGGCGGCGGCGTGGATCGTTTGGGTCACCACGGTCTATCCTGCCGTCGTAGTGCAGGGCGTCTTTCACGCCACGCCACTCTAAACGATGTCATTCGTCGGGCCCTTGCCACCGTGAACGTGCCGGCTATTTTAGAGCCGAACGGTATCTCGCGTGACGATGGAAAGAGGCCTGACGGTATGACATTGATTCCTTGGAGTCGTGGGAGGCCGCTGGTATGGGACGCCACATGTGCTGACACCCTTGCACCCTCCCACGTCCAACATTCATCACGGGTGGCGGGCGCTGCCGCAAACGCTGCGGAAAACCTCAAGCGGAGGAAATATACTTCTCTTGGAGATAGTTATATATTTCTTCCGTTTGGGGTCGAAACTATGGGTAGTTGGGGTCAAGATGCTCGCAGTTTGGTTAGGGAGCTGTCCAGACGCCTTATTGACACTACAGGTGACCAAAGAGCTGGCACTTACCTCGGGCAGCGCATCAGCCTTGCAATCCAACGAGGTAACGTTGCCAGCTTTTTGGGGACCCTGCCTGCAGGCGGCGATTTAAATGCGGTATATTATTTATAGTTACTCTGTATATAGGTTTGATTTTGTAGTTTAATTTTAATTTAATATTTCAATAAGGATTTGAATAATCAACTTTCAAAAAGAGTAAAATCTCCTTAATAGGCAGCAGTAAAGTAAGACCTCACTTCAAATTAAACAATATAATTAAAGACGTAACTAATTAGCACACTATACATAAAAGACAAGAATACATGGTTGTATTCTTCTCTCTGCTTGCAGCCTGGCTAAATGACAATTGTATGAAGTTTATGTATATTTAAAACATAAACTGTAATTATATAAATTCAAAAGAAAGATCCACAAAAAAGAAACCTTGCTGAGTTTCTTGCCGGAGCCTTCTCAGTTTAAGTGTATTACGAGCCAGTGGTCAATTGCAAAAATTTTAACTATTGACATTCATAAGTGTCTTATTAGGGCCTAAACTAAATATATTTAGTTATATATATATATATATATATGTATATAAATGGGTTTAATTGTGACAATAGAACTGATTACAGGATTTCTGTTTGCATTATTAATAAAATTTCTTTTTTTTTCTCGAAATAAAAAGTATCTTATATTTATTTCAAGATATGATCTACCTTTATGCCAAGTTTCATGCAAATCCGAGTGACTGAACCGCATTTATTAAAGGAGTAAGATGAGATTGCTTTAATTATGTTGGTAGGAATTTACGAATCAATATTGTATAAGTCATATTACTCGAAAATCTGATAACTGACGGGATAAAAGTCAGAAGCATTTATTTAATTAAGATTCTATATGGATACTACTAGAGGTCAGAGCTTGTGAAGAGACCATTATTTTGGTAGTAAACACTTCTGGAGAAGAACCTAAATAAATTTATTGGGAACATGTGACGTGGTTCAAATCATAGAAATTTGTTTTCAGAGCTGACGACCCAAATGATAGAGTTAAGTAAGTCGCAATTACCTGATACAAAAAATTAAACTCCTCCTTTGTAGGGCAGTTGTGTAAAAATAACCCGAACATTTCCGCCATTATTTGTTTAATTTTAATTTTACTATTGAAAAAACAAAAAATTATATCGTTTTTGTAAAATATTAATAACGAATACAAAAAGTGGATGAAACTTCGGTTCTAAAGTTTTTCGGATCACACGATTTCTATCGATCATCATCACACGATCTAAGTATGAGCTAGATCCAACTAAATAATTTAGCCACGAGTAACAAAAATCTATACAATCTTTTGCATCCAGTAGAATCTATATTAAACGTATCTATACGTAAGTATAATAAAGCTGAAGACTTTGTTTGAACGCGCTAATCTTCAGAGTTACTGGTCCGATTTGAAAAAATCTTTCACTAATAGGAAGCTACACTATCCCCAAAGGTTATAGGCTACTTTTTATCACGGGAACGCGAGTGAAACCGAGGGAAACAGCTAGTTATTGATATAATTATTAGCAGGATTAACTTTCAATTCCAGATTCCAAGCTGAGATGTTCTACAAGACCTTATTATACCCTTACTCTATCCTAGATACGCCAGTGTCTTCGCTATCAGGCCGATCTCTCTGTGATTAATAGCAATGGTGGCTATTGAGATAGCAAGTCCTAATTAATTGTACATCGTATAGCTTTCATATATGGACAAAATGACTTAATTTCAAGGAAATATTTAGTATCAGGTTAGATTGTTTTATATCCCCGATTTTAACTTAGAACATGTGAATGATGGTGGAGGTAATGATATATTCTCAATTTAAAAATAAAAAAATGTACAATCTACTGTAATGGCTATGTAGGTACATTTTATTTGTAGAAAATTAGTGCTTTTGAAAGAAATTACCATAATAAAAATAAAACCATTACTATTTTATTTATTTTAGTTTTGGTTATTGGTAATTATAGGAATACATACAATGTGGACCCTGTCGGGTACAGAAACATTAGAAAAGGAATAGGAGAGATATAGGTGGTCTAGTCTATTTAAATTGTATAATATATTAATATTATTACATATAATTTTATGTTTTAGTATTATGTTACATTTAAATTAAGTTATTTATAATTTACTGTTTTAATCTGCAGGTAATGAAGCTAAGTACCCAACTAGTTAAGTAAATCTATAGAGATTCGTATCTATGTCCCACGAGGGGACGCCTAACAATAGCCTGGGACTACCATACATACTGAAGCAATTTTAGTTTAATTAAAATAGTTAAAAAAATAAATGTTTACGTACATTCAAAATAAGGGTAAAAACATGAATAAATAAATACATAAATATTAATAATAAAATTACAACAAAATATACAAATCCATTAAACTTTTGACATACAAACAATAAATAAATTAAAGTAAATTAAACCAATTTAATGACAAAGAACTCAGCAGGCGAATAAAAAAAATAAACTGGTCATTCACAGTCAGTATTAAAGCACCAATGTATTTTCATCAGACCCAACCACTACCAAATTTAAATTAAGACGTTAAAAGGGACCTAAAACGATGCTAATGAGACCTCTTTCGGTTTTAATTTTTGCATAAAAAAGGACCCGATGGGTCGCGTGGGAGGTAAAATTAAAATATATGCGCGCTGATGGTTATCTTTTTTCACTAAACGGTGAATTTTATGCTATATTTTAGACACGAAAGAGTTTTTATATTCTTTTTATTCTGTAATTTTTGAAAAGGCAAGTTTATGAATTTCCTGGTTTTTTTTAAAGTTGATTATGGTCATCAATTGTCTCACTAGACTTGATGAATGACCTTAAAAATAATCCTATCCAATTTTAATAAGTAATTTTGTTATGTCATGTCCTATGTTAGTATTTTCATGGATACGCTATGATAAAATAAAATATGTATCACTCACTCTCAATTCAAGCGAATAATCTCAACACTATCAAAATCGATAAGAAACAAAAATCGATACAAACAATCGTCGGAAGCCGCAAGCCTTGCCTCGTTGAATATAAATTTAGTTCGGAATCGATTACCGTTATCGGGTGCATCGCTCGTTGGAATAGAATAGATAATCGAGAGCTGAGAGCGTTCTCGAGATACTACCAGTGCTATACAAAGCCTTTGATACTTTGAAACTTTAATGTAGTGCAATTACTTTGGAGAAAAACGTTTGGGGCTGCAAAAATGTTTTAAAACTGCGTGAAAAAACAGTTGTTGGAATATATTCATTAACTTACCTAGTGCTTAGAAAGAGGCGGTACATTCAGGCAATACGGAACTTTCATAAAATATTTTAATTAGTGGCTCGGTATGATGACCATTTTGACGGCTCATATACCTGAGCCAAAAAGAGACACGCAGAGCGAGACAAGTAGATACATCCTCATATCCTGTCCTTATATTATGTGCATTTCATTATATTCAGTTTAGGCCCTGATAAGGCACGTATGTACGTCAGAAGTTTTAATTGACTGAAAATAGGTAAACTTAAACTGCAAAAATCTCAGGAAGGCTTTTTCACAAATTTCCAATAAATTTTCTTCATAACACTACCGTTTAGTTATAGCAGGATTAAAATCACTTCTACGACTAATCAACTATTTATACCGTAAACTATCCTTCCTCAGTTTTTAGTACCAAACGAAAGCCAAAATGTTGTTCAGCCCTTCCTTCAGTAATCTAAGATGCTTACGTGCTCAATTCCAGTGAATTAACGCATTCTCGAACGGGAAACGCGCATAGTCGCTAGCTACCGAGAAAAACGATTTACATATCGCGCGGTTACGGATAGGTTCCAAACGTTCAAGCTTAGGATAATGTTTATTCTATTTTTTTATAGTATTTTTAAGATTAAATAATATATAGGTGGTAGATTCAATTTGGAACTTTCTACATTCCTAAGTGCCTTATTGGGGCCTAAACTAAAAATGATTTTTGAGTTCGAATTTGAAACAAGTGCTTGGCGACCTTTCGGTGTATGTTTAAAGTTTTATGTTTATTGGTTTTGAAACGGGGACATTTAGTACACGTCTGTAAGGTAAGTAAGGCCTTGAGATGCACAAATATAAAAAAATATATTTAGCTGACCGCGTCTCATTGAATCGCACGCCCGCACTATTAGGCCCTTATTAGATCTCGCTTATCGTTCTTTTTTAAATATTCCTTAGCGTGATGTTATATATAGCCTTCTTTAATTAGCTGTCAATTGCAAAAATATTTTTTTCAAATCTGATTGGTCGTTCTTGGTATTGGCGCTTTCAAACAAACTCTTCAGCTTTATTATTAAAATAGATTCTAATTAGAATAATGACGGCTTGCAGCGCTGCGCGTCTCGGTGGCAATCTTTATTTTTATGTCGGCTTATATTCAATCATACCTTGAAATAATGTTCAAGGTGGAATTTTTTAACCGCTACTGGAGGACAAGCACTCTAAGATAGCAAATTTTACTCAAAGGAAACATTCCTTTATTTTAAAAAAAGAAACAAATCTGCATTTTTTTTTAATCTTATGGACTTTTGAATAAAACTGCTTTCTTTATTTTGTCTCATCGAATTTATAAGTCGAAAGATATGATTCTTAAAATTTATTAGCGGGTTCGAGTCCAGATTTGTTTCTTCTTAAAAATAAAGGAAAGTAAAATTTGCTATTTCCAGTATTTAGAGTACCTACTGTCGCGGTTAAAAAAATCTACCTGTATAAGACCCTTTTTATACTGACAAACATAAATAAGTATCCTTCCGAAAGGCGGATAAAATAGCGGGGCGAAAGCTAGTAATGAATAAATAATTATTCTTTAAGCACCTAAGTACCTACGTAAAAGTAAATTAATGTTTCATTATACAGAGGCACTTGTATTTCCAATATTTATTTCTTGGACAAAATAAAAATAAAATAACATTTCTATTCGTTCTCATTAGTCTAATAAACGAAAAAGCGGAAAATTTGTTTGTTTAAGCGTTTTTCGATAAAAATACATCCTCCTGTATTTGTCACTTAATTCTTGACTTGATTTAATCAATTTTGCACAAAATTGTACTGTAATTAATACACAATATGGTTTATTGTTGCTTGTCATGCCTGTTTCAAGTATCAAAAAAGACAAACAAATCCTTAATGACATGTGACAAGACGGCTTAATTAAAAAACCGGAATTTTACTGGTGGTATTCATTATTAACAGGTTAAATAACTGTATGGAGAGATTTATAGGGATGTCCCATTTTAAATGTTAATTGTGTTAAATAGCTGACATTATAATCCCAGTTGGAAAAACTGAATGGTGTAAAAATACCAATTAATTTTGAGATTAGGGCATAAGTCAAGTCAAAAGAAGAAACTGCTCAGTGGTAAGTAGTGACGTCAAATCTCGTGACGAAAGACGTGATTAATTTATTCTACAATAACCTTGAACTTTTAAAAACATTGCGAGGAAATCAAAGTACTGCAGATTATTGTAGACGAATAGGTGACTATAACCAAGCTGAAAATCACCAGTTTCCATCTAAGTTATGTGTACTGTTGCATGTTGTTTTTGCAACCATGTTATTTTCGCAGAAAGATCCTAAACGGAGGTGGATTTCGTCTGCCATTCGTAGGACGTTCCGCAGGGTTCGTGTCGGTCGGTTCGCCGCTGATGATGCCGAGAATGGGAGACGGAATACATTTCCGTGACGGACTTTGTAGAAGAGAACTCCGATATACTTTCGTGTTATTTCACATTGTTTTCATCACTTCTTTTTAATCACAACGTAATGTAGGATACTGTTTCACAGGTCATGGTGCTTAGAATCGGGATCCTCATACAAATTGTGCTATTTTGGAATCGAATCTCATGAACGTTTTCATCATGTTTGTTTATTTTAAGTTATTGTTGTTTTGACACTTTTGACATTTCAAGGTGACAGATACAATACACTTTGGGAGCGTTCCGAATATTGATCATAAATGTTTTGATATCGATCTCCTATTGATTTGTTAGATCGCGTGGTTGGAGGGGACTTTGGTTGTATCAAATAGTTGGTTGGTCATGAAAAATATTTTGTTTCAGGAAGAATATAGGTTCAGTTACAGGATAAATTGTAGTAATTTTTGATGCAGATAATAGCTGTTTTGGAGAAATATTAACATTAGTCGAATTAAATTCTAGATTTTTCTGACATGTTTGTCTTTGACATCTCATCATTTGAGTCTTTGGAACATCCTCTTTCCTTTTCCACTTCACATCTCCGACTCGTACGCAGTTAGTGATTTTGTTGAATAAGAATTTAGAAACAAGAATTGTAAGTGCATTCTTCATTAGAATACGAGGATCCTCCTCGCATCTCACGCTGTATTTCATTTCGTATTGTTTTGGTTGTCGTAGATTATTAGAAGATGTCATCTAAGCTGGGGGACGCCATGTGGCCACCGTGCCGGTCAGCCTGGGCTCACCATAGGAGTGATCCAAAATAATTTAGAATGGAGCGGCTGGTAAGTTTCCTCTTATTCAGTCTTCCCGTGATCGATCGTTCCTTGCATACGTCATAATCTACAGCGTGGCTGTGTACTCTTTGTTTCAGAGTGCCGCTCCAAAGCTTTTCTCCAAAGTTTTTTTCCAAAGTTTTTTCCAAAGTTTTTTTTCCAAAGTTTTTCGTTATAATTAAATAAGAAGTTTTTATTTGCGTTCCAACGTCGACGTACTGATGCCACCGTCATCCACGAGTATCGTTTGATTTTTTATAGAACACGTGTGTTGCATACCACACATGCCACATGTAATGTAAGTGTCCACCTTTACTACCTACTCTCCAAGGGGATTTCAGTCATCACAGTGTCAGTGTCCGTCCGCGTGATATAGAAACATAGAACATTAAGTTTTAGAATGTTTAAGAAGTGATTGAGTCCAATCTTTAGAAACTGTTTGTGGAAGGGCCCGTCCACAAACCAGTACACATGTATTACGTTAAATCTAAGAACAACTAACCTTCATTAAGGAAGAACAGAATATAGAAATAGTATTTGTACGACAGAAAGAACCTAAATGCAATTATAAACTTTGGAACGCATTGTCTGTGTTTAATTTGATTTATTTTCCAGCGTTACTGCGCTGGTGGCGCCCTTTGTAAACCATAGAATAAGCACTAACCCCATTCCTGAGTGTAACAGCCACAGAGTGTAAACGGACTCCACCACCTCGTACCCTGAGCTAGCGCACCAGATGCATAAAATCACCACCCTGCATTTTGGTGCAACAGTACATATCCACTTTTGGACACTTCCTCGCTTATTATGTTGAAGTCGTATTAATACTAGTACTTAATATAAAAAATCATGATCAATCACAAGATAGGTAGATACTAGCATTCGTCTTCAAAAATCTAGTTACTTTTGCCCCCGTAGCGTGGCAAGCGTAGAATCAAATCTTTGGCCAATGAAATCAAATAAATATGACGTGATAAAATTCACCCGCGGTTATTATTGGTCGAAAACTCGAGACGCTTGTCATGCCACCTGATCAATTTTCTAATAGGCTGATTGCAGTGAGACTGTGGTCGATAAATATTTAAAAAGAAAATTAAAAATTCGCACTATACATAAAGCTGTATACACAGTAGTGAATGGGATGGTAGTAACGGTGGGAACTGGTAACATCCGACGGGTATGAGTTACGGGCGGAGACATGCACGGTTGTATGTCTTGTTGCATTGTGAACGCATATACTGTAAGCCGGTGTATGCACAGTGGTAAGATAATTAGCATAAATTATGGTCCTGATTGGTAATTAAGTTGGAGATAAGTTATTTCCACATTTTTTAAACAGTTTTTTTTTCGGATTGGGATACGACAGATTATGCTTGCATAAGTTAAAAGTTATTAAAGTTTTTGTTGTCAACTACCTCAATACCAAATTTCATCAAAATTGGTACAGCCGTTTGAGCGTGAAGATTTAACAAACATACTCACAAACTTTCGCATTTATAATATTAGTAGAAATTAGTAGGATTTGTAAAAAAATGGCGAGTCGGACTCGCACACGAAGGGATAGTACGGAACCCTTCGTTACATTATATAATTTTCATTATTGTTGTTAAATCAGCAACATAAATACATATTCTGTGAAAATTTCATCTGTGTTCCTATTATCATGAGATACAGCCTGCTGATAAACGGAGGAAAAGACAGCGGACTCTTAGGGTAACGTTGGCACCCTTTGTCAATTTATGTCCAAAAACACATTCATAACAACTGGATACACGTGGTAAGTGCATATTTATGTACCAATCCTTACAGTAATACGAAGTCTGGGTGGTACGCACGTTCGCCACCTACGGAGAGACTATTATTACTAACGGTCACTATTATGCACCAAGCTTTATTCGCATTACTCAACATCGTATATTGTTAACACTTAACTTTGTCACCGAGCTCCATGAATAAGGATATGCTTAAGTTATACCAATTGTCTATGAACTTGGATTGTTATTGCTACTTACAGACAACATGACATGATATTAAATACTGTAGTTAGTGGCAGTCATCATCATCAAATCAGCCGAAAGGCTGGACAAGGGCTGTTGGATGCGGGATGCGCAAGACCGGCCATAGTTGAGATCCTTAGGGGAGGCCTTTGTCCAGCAGTGGACGTCTTTCGGCTGATATGATGATGAAAAAAAGAGTAACAAAAATATATCTATAATTATAAATATCCTGGGACTTTCCTCACATACGGTTATCTGAACCCAAACTAAGCAGACCTTGTATTATTTTAAAACCATTTTTTTTTTATTTACTTAACTCACAATCTTTTCCTTGTATTATGAAATCCAGATAATAGAGATGGTAACCGGGTAAAAAATAATTAATTCTATTTAGTCCGTCAGTTAGGTTATCAAAAAATATTGGATACGTATATTTTATTTTATCAAATCAATAAAAACTTACAAAGATAGGTCGCATCAAAGTTCAGGAGTGGGGGTTTGTGACGTCACTTCTTTGTAAAAAGTGTACTAAAACGTGACGTCACGCGATATTTATACGCACTGTATCTTCGTTATTTTTTGTTTTCAGAACTAAAGAGAAAACATGTGTCCATTATTTTTTGGTAATCTAACTGACGGACAAATTTTTTTTTTAGTCATCACCCCTATTGGTATACCTACTACATGTACTAGTTTTTTTTGTAAATACATATTTAAATAGATAATTACACCCAGACTCAGGATAAACAGATATGTTGTAAATATGAAATTAAAGATCAATTTATCTGATTAGATAATAATATGATTAATAATTAAAATTTAAAATGGTTCTACCTAAGTTATACTTAGCTGTATGAATGTTGTAGCCTATCTATTTGCTATCCCAGGATATGATCTATGTCATCATATCAGCCGAAAGACGTCCACTGCTGGACAAAGGCCTCCCCCAAAGATCTCCACGATGGCCGGTCTTGCGCTAGCTGCATCCAGCGGTTTCCCGCGACCCTAACAAGATCGACAGTCCACCTTGTGGGGAGCCTGCCCACGCTACGTCTTCCGATTCGCGGTCGCTACTCGAGAACCTTTCTGCCCCAGCGGCCGTCGGTTCTACGAGCGATGTGCCCCACCCACTGCCACTTAAGTTTGGCAATTCTTGGGGCAATGATCTATGTGCCAGGTTTAATTATAATCTGTTCTGTAGTGTTTACGTCAAAGAATAACAAAACATCTTCACATAATAACAAACTTTCCTGAGCCAAACAACTCTGAAAAAAACAAAAGGTAACTGCAACGTCTAAAAAAGAATTCAAAAGATAATTTTATTTTCGTCCTCTCGAAATAATTTAATATTATTCTTAAAATACATTTACAGATAGCTCTTCAGTTAATAAATAACAAATCAATCTTTCCTTTCTGAGGAAATACATTGTAAATAACTTTATCTACTCTCATATCGTAATGTTCTTATTATGAAATCAAAATCAGTACATTAATGACCCACTTTATGCACACCCGTGTATAATGAAATTAAAAAATTATATTATAGCACAGTTTTCTTCCCAAGATAATGCTATAAAATAACTTTTTTTCATTAAAGTACAAGTATTTGGACATGTCTGGCCACTTTTAATGTTTTTTGGGTTTTAATACTTCAATTACTGTCAGTCAACTTGTCAAACGAAATGATAAAGAAAAAAACATTATAAGTGGCCAGACATGACTAAACAATTAAACGTAGTATTATATTCTCTTTGTAAACAATTAGGAATCAATCAGTATCAATTCAATTTTAGATGCAAATTTACTCTGTGGTCGCGTATGCGGTAGGGAGTTTTTCCCAACACGCCATGATGATTATTGTTTGTTTATTTTATTGATTTTTTTGCATACATATTTTATTTTGGCCAAAAATGATAGTAAAATAGCAGTGATACTAAGGTGAAATAAACTTTGATCTGAAATTGTGGAGGCGGCAATGGAAATGACGAATAATCGATACCCGCGCGTCATGAAAACCTATGACAAAATATTATCGCTTTTTACCTTTAAATTAGATTACTACATGAGTTTAGATAAAGTACTGTATGATACTGCACATAATTAGGTATTAAAAACTCGTGTGATACTATTAAGAACCTCGCCTACGGCTCGGTACTTAAACTCACACTCGTGTTTAATAACCCCTTTTATGCAACAGTATCATAAACTACTATTATTATCGCTCGGCACCAAAGTTACATTTCACGCAACGCCCCAAATTCGCGCCCACTCGTTATCGACGATCAGTTAATAATAAAACTGAGCAATAAATACTTGGTTTGTCAAAGATTAAATATTAATTTCGTTGCTGACCTTAAATGTTTGTTTGTCTGGTTAAGTATTAAAAATTCTTTACTTCACTTTTGGATACGTACATAATTTGACAAGGTTTTTAGGTACCTACAATTTTTTTTAAAATGCTTACAAGTTTAACATCTTGTGAAGTAATGACAAATGAATATTAAAATAATTATATTCCATAATTAGCTCATAAAATATCTAAAAGTAGTAACATGTTATTAAAATATAAGCTTTAATGCTGATAACATAAGAACCATTACATAAATATTAGTAGTGAAATCATAACAGATTATTTTTTCTTTTTTATGTTGAGTTCCTTGGAAGCCTAGGCTATCACCCAACCGCCACTATTTTGCTAAAGATTTTATTCCCCATAATAATGTGCGAGTATTTATGACACAAATAAAACTGACCCTTAAATCTGAACTCATACGTTACATAAATTAATAAACTTTATAATGATAAGAGTTGCATTTCTCCTCTGTGTCATGTGAGAAAATTGAATTTCAACTCTGTTTAAATCACGGTAGAGTGTAAATTTACACAAACGATGAGGTTGATTAAATCAGAGTATTACGCTTAATGGTCCGGCCATAAACTGAGTACTTGTTTTTTACCTGATATTTACATTAATACTATTTACAAATTTATATGATAGAGGCGTTTTCAAAACAACATAAAAAATAGTTATTCGTAATTTACCTTCAGTTCTTATAGGGTTGAGTACCTATGGAAAGGATCAATTTACGATAAGATCAACTCTGAAAATAAACCTTCATATACTAGGTGACAAGTTTAGGTGTCAGAACACACTGGTACAGTATGACACAACTTAGATGTAGCACACTTCACTTCCGATTTACACAACAAATAAAAATAATTCAGTATCGCGCCATTCAACGTTCAACAAGATAATTTTCGCCGATCATTTTTTAACTCATGAGTAATGTTGCATGCATAACGAAGTTTGCCGATGCTTCATCTAAGTTGTGTCATACTATAAGTAGGTGCTTGGCGTCAGATTTTCAACTTAAGGGTGGTAGCCAATCAGGTTGGCACTACAAACTAGCCTACGATGGTTTCCTTATGATGTTTTCCTTCACCAAAAGCTCAAGCTACCTTCGTCACGGTATTAGACTAAAATACCACTAAATCGTCGCCTTAAAAGTAGAAGGTAAACATAGTTTATAGCTGATCCATTGTGCTTCTTAAAGCAAGTACCTACAAGCATGTGTTATTACGGTGCGTGGCAGTCGGCATCGGAACCGAGGACCGAAGATGCATTGGTGGCCTCTAACCGGTTTGCATTATACTGCGTGTGATGCCTACCGCGTGCCGTGTAGGGATTGCGAAAAAATGCACAAATTCTGGCATTATTTTTTCGAGAAGATTTGTGATTGACCCGAATCTCCAAAATATAGATAATGGCCAAAGTTAGTACTACTAATACCTATTATAAATGAGAAAATTTGTCATTTATGTAGGTATGTATATCTCTTTCACGTAAAAACTACTGAACGGATTTGGATTAAACTTGGCACATAGAAATCAAAATCAAAATCAAAAACTAATTTATTCAGTTTAGGCCCTAATAAGGCACTTATGAATGAGAGATAGACAGATAGGTACCCTGGAATAATATATGCCACTTTTTATCCCGGTAAAACATAAGGTCCTTCGGGAACGCGGATGAAACCGCGGGGCGGAAATTTATAAGCACATAAAGCCTAAAGCAGTTTTAGCGTTTGGAAATCATGATTGAAAATATATTATTTTAAATCAGGAAATCGTGTAAAAAATTGTCGCAGCAGCTTCCTAAGTTTAGCAAAGTTAGAATACAATTATTTACTAGCTGTCTCCCGCGGTTGCACCCACATTTCTAGTATAAATAGTAGCCTAATCTTTGAGGACAATGTAGCTTCTTATAAAAAGATTTTTTCGAATCGGACCAGTAACTTCGGAGATAAGCGTCTTCAAAAAAAGAAACAAGCGAGTCTTGGCAAGCGTAGTGTGGGACGCCCTGCAGCACGATGGACTGACGACCTTAAAAAGGTAGCCGGACTGGGCTGGATGCGGGTGGCTGAGAATAGAAAGGTGTGGCGCGCTATGGGAGAGGCCTATGTCCAGCAGTGGACTCAAAATGGCTGATGATGATGATGATGAAACAAAGAAACAAACTCTTCAACTTTATTACTATAGATTATACGTTATGGAAATATTATGATTTTCTCGCTAACCCTACCGAAACATATCCTTCGCCATATCCGTTAAAATAAAACTTAAGCTTTCAAGGTTCCTGACCTTTAACTGTATTCAATAAACATGATTATTATCTTATCAACATCTTCATTATAATAAGAAAACGGTGTCAGACTTTTGGCCCAACAATTTTGTTGGCATATGGCTTTTGTTTATAACAAGTAGATTCCGTTACGCTTTTATTATTTTTAAATGTTATTTAAATTTCAACCTTGACAGGAAAATATAAGAATTATAATAATAACGTTTTTAAAGTCAATAAGGACAAGATTCGCCTGAAAAAGAGTTGCTTTTCACGACATTCCCAGATTTTCATTTTCATTTTATTTGACAGCGCCGGCAGACTGGTTAAGTATTAACCACTGCTGGTATTAACTTACTAAGATCATAGAATAAATAATATAGGCTAAGATTGTGTCAAATGGAAAGCGTAGGTAGGTAAAGCGTATGAGAATTCAAAATAGCACTAATAGGGATGATGACTGAATCAAATTTCTCTATCAGTTAGATTACAAAAATATATTTAGTTCCGAAAACAAAATATAACGAAGATACAGTGCGTTAAAATTTCGCGTAACATCACCTCTTAGTACACTTTCTACAGAGAGATGACGTCAGAAGCCACCACTCCTGAACTTTGATGCGACTTATCTTTGTATTTTTTATTAATTTGATAAAATAAATCATACGTATCAAATATGTTTTGATTTTAAACCCAGTCATCCCTATACTTGATATACTATCATATCACTATTAACTATTACATCACTATTAACTTACTTAACACTGGTTATTTATTTTCTTGTGTTGTTTATTTGTATTTTTTTTATTTTTTGTACTCTTACTACCGTCCTTGTTTTGTGAATCAAATAAAGCTCCACGGATTAATAGACAATTTATTCCTCCGTGGCTATGTCTATTGTTTACTATATTTTTATATCAGAAGGTTGACAAGCAGGAAGGCGGTCCACCTGATGGTAAGTGGTTACCGTCGCCTATACTTTTCAATATTAAGATTATTGACAATACATTAAATTAACTATCTGACTCCATTCATTTTTAGTAAAAGTGCTTAGGCTTTAAAATAAATATCAGTAGTGAGATGTATTTTGAATTATCTTCTTATATTCTTCTTAGCCTATGGTTTAGCGGAAGATACAGGCTTCATTATATCTCGGTATCACTGATGGAACCGGCGAAAACGGCTAGTAAATAACTTTACTTTTGTCCCAGGAAATTAATAGATATCACTGGAACAGACTGAATGAAAACTGGGGCGTAAGCTCTATTAAAATTATGTTAATATGAATAACCTGTTTTTGAAGTTAAATTGCCATATTATTCCCGCTGTCAGTCACCATAATTTCAAGTACATATAGTCAAACAAAACACAACTTGATATTTTAACGAGCGGCCCGTTTTAAATTTATAATCCTACCTTTTGTATTCAACACTCGACGTTAACCAATTTTGCGGAGGCTACCGTATAAGTTATAGAGGAACTGGTTGCCTTGCCCATGATCATCGTAATTTAATCACATAATCATGTTTTATTAAAACGGAGCGTGAATTTATTGGTGACATGAAATTGCTCATTAAAACTACTGGCAACATTAAAATTTGTTGGTTGCTTTTAAATTATGTACCACATAGGTAGGTAGCTGTGGTGATTTTACAGAAGGTTATGCGCATAGAATATATTTTCAGGGCAACTGAGCGTCGTCCTCGGCGTCGCCATAACTCCTACTTGGGGTCAGTCAACTGCCAAAAGTAAGCCCATTTTATATAAAAAAAAATATGAACAAAAGTACTTTTATATTTTACTTCGTGGACAGCGAAAGTGTAGTTCGTGTTCCATGAAAATATCATGCATAGGCAGTTTTTTTTTCGCGTATGAGTTCCTACATAGTTATCTTATGTTTAGGGCCTTTGAAGGCGTTTTTATTTTTTGTTAAAACATGAAGTCGGTTATTAAATAAACGATTAACACTCAATGTATCAAAACTTTAAAACTAGCGCTTTCATTTGCAAACAGATTTGCTTTTTATGACATAAAATTTTCACGCACCAACTTTAACAAGCAGAAAGTGCGTCATAACTCGAGATTTCCACGGAGAAACAAAATGAAACGTCATAAAATGCGATTCAACATTTGCGCCTACAATCGCAAAAAGCTCATACAAAGCCATTACCGTGCAAAACAAATCATTGCATTATAAGTTGACAATGTTTTGCATACGGTTTTACTTACTTTTAAATATCTTAGAAGAAAGAGAAAATAGTTTATGAGTTTTCATAACATGCTCTGATGCCTCATTAAATGGTTTTCTTGTAGTCTTTTTATTCTTGTAGACATTTTGTCAGCATTTTTAAGGGTCTTGTCAAAGAAATAAGTACGTTTATTGCCGACAAAAAAAATGTCTTTCTCTACACAAAATCACAATTATATTTTCAGTGGATTCAGTAATACGAGTACTCCAATTTGACACGAGTTTGTAAAGAAAAATAATATTTTATCCGTTAGACATTTCTATACATTTAATGTTTTCTTTATTTCTGTATGATTTGAAATCAATTAATTTTTTTTAGTCTGATGAAGACGCGTTTTCAGTCAAAAGCATTTTGACAACAACCGCATTTTAAAGTCAATTCCCTTCAAAGCTGAGCAACTAGTTTTATTACCAATTTGGAACACAGAATCACTTAGCCCCGTGAAAACCAAATTAAACTGACTGACTAGAACTGGCTCTTGTACCCACGAGACGTGGTGTCAGGCAGTTCTTTTCCACAGTTGAAACTTAAGCTTTAGATGTTTTTTACCTTACTTCCTTAGGTATTCAGAACTTTATTAAAACTTATTATCACTCAACATACAGACACACCTCACAAATAAAATTATACATAGCATACGGCCGTCGGCGTACATGCGTTTTTATAAATCAAGTTATTCGTTCCGCCCAGTACCGCATTGTCCTCGCCTCGTGCGCAAAAGAGAAAAAAATAACAAAATCGAACACGTCAAAATGTATTCCATCGAATCGCGATCGCCAATGGCGCGGATTTGGATGCTTATGGGATTGCTACAGTGATACCTTTTTCATGATTTAATTTTAAATAAAATTATTATACATCAGTATTTTAAACTTTTCATGACATAAGATAACCTTTATTAGACTATCGATAAAAAAAAATATCATAAACAAAGAAAACATGCATTCAAATGAACATTTCTTGTCAGTTCAAACAACATTAATTTTACGTGCAATTATGGTAAGGTATGCCTCATAAACTTAAATTGGTAGGTACCTACATAAAATCATTGTCATAATTAATATTATGACGGTGATGAGCTATAAAATAGCACCATTATAGCACGTATCAAAATAACAAGCAATGATGGCGGACCCAGAACAATGGCGCGGTAGTATCGATGGCACTTGTCAAAAATAAAAACGCATCGGCCGACCGACCGCCGCCGCGCAGCCGCGTTAAGGGTTAGTTGTTTTGCTCATAGAGTGACGATTCAGACTACACTACATCAGCTCAAGCTCGCAGGTGAAGACAACATGAAGGACCTATTGTCCTGATTAAAAAGATCATGTTAGTTAATTCAGTAGTTACCTACAAGCTCTGTCTATTGGATCATTTTCATCAATGAAAATTTCTCCGAAAATTTCATCATTTATGAGAACCAATAGGAATGAGACATTTATTATAGACGGGAAGAGGAAAATTGGTGAAGAGATGGACATATTGTTTAAAGAGTAATTGTCAAAATGACATTATGACAGGAAGAATGGAAGAAACGTAAATATTCCACTGTTTTTTAAGCTAGAAATGAGCATGCAGCTGATGATGAATATATTTGGTTTGATTTTGTAAATAAGACCTAATTGATAATCGGCACAAGCTAAAATTAATGAAACAAACTTATAAACATAAATTAGATAACAATTTTAAATTTCCTTTTCCAAATATGAATTTTATCATGTAACGATTTAGTCCTGTCAATTCCAACCAATAGTGTGACTTTACACTTATTTTCGTGAAAACGTATGGTTATAGCGATACGGATTTTGGAATAAGGCTTTATGGTGTCGTTATGTTCAAATTTTGGTTATCTTTATGACGCACGAAGGAATGTTGGCGTGCTGGCTAATTACTGCCATTTGGTGTTTTGAGGATTGTCGTAGAAAAAACGGTGATAATATCGTATTCAAAAGTTTTGGTTAATTTATCTTGATAAGCATAAATATCATGATTTATGATGGAAATGTGAAATAATGTTGAAAGTATCAACAAAACCGACTTCATCTTCATGTGAACGAGAAGACAATCCAGCTCTTCGATTACACATATAGGGAAATGACGCAAAAGAATTAATTTAAGTTAGTGTCTACACTAATATTATATAGAGGTCAAATTTGTATGTTCGAATGTAGGAGGTAATTTTTGAAGATACTGCTACATTATCCCCGAGTAATATAACGTACTTTTCTTCACAGAAACATGAGTGAAACTGAGAGAAATAGCTAGTAAGTTATAACTGAAACGTTATTCAAGAACCACAAACAAATAACACAAAATCAAAGAATACTAATCACTACTATGTAAAAAAGGCGCTCTTACACTCTGCAGCGAATGTATCGTCGCCCACCGCTGTCACCCGCAACGTAAATTATAATAGTATTCTTAATAGTATTGCCTCGAATATCAACCAATTGTGTCACCGCTCGCTGCGTATGCGCGTGATCACAGTGTAGCTAAATGGTAGTTAAATAAAGAACTCCGGTTAACGGAGTGCGAAGGGCCTGAACAAAGTTATAACCTTAATAGAAGACATTTTTTATTGGACACATTCTTCGTAATTTAATTTAAGTTAAAACAAATTTAAGATTTTAGTACCCCAGGGAATACTACATAGCAGTGTACGAATAAGAAAAAAGAAAATCAAAGCTTATCTTATTTTCAAATCTTGAAATAAATAATAGTTTTAAAATCCAATTCTGCAATCGAATAGTCGTAAGATTCCAAGGAGCATTTAACAAAATTATGCGTACCTACACTAAAATTATTTTGAGATGTGGTTTTATTTTTAATCATATTCCTTTGAATTAAGTTTTCTACTGTTGGCTTCTTTGTTGATTGGCATCAGATTTATTGGCAATTTTAAGTTTTCACTTATCCTTTTCGCTTACACCTCTACATACAATTGAACATGTTATAAATTCCATTATTTTTCTACCCACAATAGGTTTTCAACGCTAATCCTTAGACCGAAACCGCAAACTTGTATGTGGACACTCCATATTAGGCTACAGAGGGCGCTGTAAACATTACTTGACAAAATTAACTTGGCTCTTGTAGATTCTCACCTCATTGAAATCAGAGCTGTGAAGAAGCGTGTCCATGGATCAGGTTAAAGTGGTTTTGTAACACGAATAAAATATTGTCGATATAGGATCGGATAGGCGACAACAATGGACGTTTGGAATTTAAAATTACGCGCAAAATTTAGGGCTGTGCACAGAAATACAATGATACTAAAATTCTAAGATATTCAACATGATAAAATAAAATGAAGTGTCATTATAAGAATCGTAATGATTTTACACACAACATTTCTAAAAATCTACAACCAGTTGACATTAGTACCATTTTTAAATAGTAGGTACAGAGATATTTTATCAACTCAACTATACAAATTATGGGTCTTATTCATAAAAAAGTTACGAAACGTCATTTAATTAAAATTCCTTAGTCTTTATCTGACACGTGACGTATGGCAATCGAAAGAGTGAGACGTAGGACACTATAACACTGATTAAGTTAAAAAGTGTTTATGAATAAGGGGGTATATCTATAACTATTTTAAATCACAACTTACCTAATGACTTCAAATTCCTTCAAAATGTATGAAGGAATTTATGTCTTGCAAACGGATCATCAGTCTTTGGACTTGTAATTATTAAAACGGATGCTAAGTACTAGATTCTAAAGGGTAGAAGTAATAAATCACGAAGAAATCAGTGACGTGGCATCAATTGACTGAGTTGCAGACTGGAATGAAATCGTTCTTGATACTTTTAAAATTGGAGCCATGCTTATATTTTGTGAGAAGCTTATTTTTTTAACACTTAATTCAAAAGACAGACTTACATATCACGCAACCTCAAAGTTTGAACTTTACGTATTTTCGGCCAAAAACTTAGAACCTCTATGATCGCATAGAGGATTATAATGGTAGCAGTAGGTTTTGCAGTGGGTCACTTTTAAACGTAGGTACACCTAATGCGTCGTGTTATTTTGAAAATTTTATGCACCTGGCACTTGATTCATATCTTGAGCATGAGCTGTAAACTTACTATTTAGTTCTACATTCTATAACGTTAGGCGTTATAGCCATATTTTGACGGCCTCTGATCACTTGGAAAGTACTTACAATCAACATAAAAAAAAACCTTCCTATTTTCCCATGCTTGTATTCACTACCTGTTCTTCACAGAACTATCCTCAAGATTAACGAGATGCATTAGCTATTATTGTTTTCATTTTAAATATCTGTTAATACGTTTACTTCGCATATTGATCGATCGTTGCAGTTTCAAGTAGCTCTCTGTATAAATCATAACATTCTGCTTCATCTCTAGCTTCAATAGTATCGACTTTAAGTTCTTTTAAATATGATTCTATTTGCTTTGTTGCTTCATCAATGAATTTGCACTTATCGTGACAACTCTATGGATGATGCTTCAATAGGCAATCTCTTTTGTTGACTTTATCTTTGGGTTCAATGATTGGAATTGTTACTGCATTACCTTTAATGGAATGCTGATTGGTTTTAACAACTATCTTGCTACTAATTGATCATATTAGAAATCATTGAATAAATTAACTATATACGAGATTCAATAAATTTTCAGAATACTTAGCCACACATAATTTTCAAGTGTTTTACTTTATTAGGTGTTTAGAAAGGTTATCATTGCGATATGGAGCTGGTATTTAGGTTGGTAAATTAATATTAACAACTAATGATAACCTATCTGAAATTGCTGCTTATGCTTAGTTTTTATTTATGGCAATATTTTGTATGTTCGAACTTTTAAAATGTTGACAGCCCTGCTCTATAATGTTTATGTATAAGCAATTGGTACGAAGTTAGTTGACACGCTCGTTATGAGATGTCGCCGGTGTCGCGGGTATTGCATGTATGGCTGCACTCTTGCGCATACTACCGCATTTGACGCGCTTGTGTGCGCCTGCGCATTGCTAACGACTTTGTATCTATACTGAATGTTTGTTTTATTTTATGATCTAGGGTTTAAGGATACTTGGACGATGATTTATTACCAAGCATGCAATTTATTGGTATGCTTGGGAATGGGGAATTTGATGTCTATAGCAAATTGTGATAGGATACTGAAGGTTCTCGACCACGAATAACAAGACGCAGCGTGGGCCGATGATCTTGCGAGGGTCGCGGGAAACCGCTGGATGCGGGTAGCACAAGATCGGCCATCGTGGAGATCCTAGGGGAGGCCTATGTCCAGCAGTGGACGTCTTTTGGCTGATATGATGATGATGATGACTAGAGAGAGCATCCTACTTATTAAACAAGGTACGTACGTATTTTAAACGTAACATTCAAATATGAAGGCGATTTAAGTATAACATACATTATAATATTCAAAAGATTACGAAGCATTTGAAAAATAAAAGACCTATCTATGCTAACAAAAATAAAAAATCTGTAAAATTTAAATAATCTGTTGGCAATAGTGTAGGTAGTCAAGCATTCAAATTATACAATAATGAAAATATTGAAATACAAACGATTGCTAATATTATAAGAGTAAATCTTAACAAATATCATAAAAAAAATAAGAAGCCATTACAAATTCCAGCAGGGCCGACTTATTTCTCAATAAATTTTTATCCCACCTGCTTAACATAATAAACATATTTGCTTAACAATTTAAGTACACTTTATTATAATATTGTTAGTAAATTAACTTGGTAACATAATATCTGAGGCTTGGATGCTTAGAATTGTGGTGGTATAACTTAATAACACTGCATAGTACATTGCTAATTGGCAGATGAATCTCATTAATTAATCAAGTGAATTACGCTGTGAATTTATGTATAGTTAAGGTATTATGCTCTGATTATGTCAATATGTGAAAAGGAATGCTTTATTGATGAATTTAAAAATATAAATCTATGATTATACCTACATATACAAATAAAATGGCAATCCCGCCAGGGTATTAGGTACACTACCAGCTGACAGTTATATAGATTCTCTATAGGAATTTTTGTTTTAATTAAATAAAGTAATTTAGTTTTATGTTTATTTTTATGTTAGTTTTTTTTACTTTATCTACTTATTTATTTTAATCTTTCGTATGCTTCTAATTAATTGTGTAGTTTTAAATTACTTATAGATTGTAGATGCTTATTGGCTCCATAATTTTACATGAGTATTATTAATTAAAGTAATGCTTATGTTGGAGTTCTTAAATCATTTTCAATATTTTTTGTTTTAGGAATTAAAGAAAAATGTCCAATAGTTTTTGGTAATCTAACTGACGGACTAATTAGATTTTTTTTGTCGCCACCCCTATTGTGTCGAAATTAAGTAACCCTCCTGAATTTCAAAAAGTGTATAAACTGTAAAAAACATACTTAATGAAAGTCACCACACTCATGGATCCAAATTCAATATATTATAGTCAAAGGAAAGCTCGTAATTGAGAAATGTCTACTCCCAATCCTTTTCCAATATAAAGTTAGCCACTGCAACTGTGTTCGTGCGAGCACGTCATTTCGCGTGACCCAAAAGTAATTAAATCCTGGAGTTTAAACCTTTATTGTATTTTGGTGATTGAAATTTATTTCCATTAATGTCTCTTTTAGGAAAAAATTCTGTGTTATGAGGCTTATGAGTTTAATGTTTGAAATTTTTATATTTTACTAGCTTTCTCCAGGGTAAAAAGTAGCCCCAATTCGCAGTGAATTGGGGCTACTTTTTATTATTATTCACTATTATTTTCTATCAAATAAATACCTGTCGACGTAGCATTATTTAAAAACAATAAAGAAAAATCTTCATTATGCTTTCATTAAGGTTTTTGGTCGCTGTTAATCATCAGTAAGATTTTCAGTCAGGCTGGCAGTGCTTCCTCTTTGGATGGCCATGCTAGTGATGGTAGAATAAATTATTTGTTGTTTATGACATTCATAAGTAGGTACCTGACGTACGTTAGATGACATGAGCTTTATTAGGTATTAGTAGCTATACCTCTGATATCAATAGCCAGTATGTTTCTATATTTATTCAAGTGAAAAGCTATTTTCTGCAACAAGGTTAAATCCGTAGATAGAAAACAAACATTGAAAAATGCATATAGTGCATCTTAAAATAAACTATATACTATGAACGCTGAATAAATATTTCACCTAGAAGTGTCTCAATGTTGACTCGAGACTAAAATGTTAGCGATCAGCCGATTGCTGTTTTAAGATCTTATGCAAATAACTTCCCTTGCGAGGCGCAAGTTTGTCGCGCTACCGTCCAACTTGGAATGTATTGGTCGGTAGTTAAGAATTATGGATACGGCATTTTAAAGAGTCAAAAATTAAAATAAAGCAATCAGCCACGTGAGAGCACTGAGTTATATTACTACGTATAGAGAAGATGCCACAATATATAGCCACTATGTTCCGTTCAAGTGCAGCCATCCGGCCGCACTTCACTTAATGAAAATCACGGCGCTTACTATTTGGCCGCAAAGAAACTACACCTTAAAAGCGTGTTTAAACTTTCTGGTTAGAAATGGAGTATTACCTTTACTTGAGATACGTAGTAATGTCACTCAGTGCGTGAGAGATGGATTAGCGCATGAAGGGTTAAATATATCATTTTAACGGGTCCCGTTTGCTCACACCGTTTACTGAATGGCAAGCATAGTAACGTACGGCCGCTGGGGCAGAAAGGTTCTCGAGTAGCGACCACGAATCGGAAGACGCAGCGTGGGCAGGCCCCCCACAAGGTATACCGTTGTTAGGGTCGCGGGAAACCGCTGGATGCGGCTAGCGCAAGACCGGCCATCGTGGAGATCCTTGGGGGAGGCCTTTGTCCAGCAGTGGACGTCTTTCGGCTGATATGATGATGATGATGATGAAGCATAGTAATACTTAATGACGTAAAATGGTAATTCAAGTTCAAGATATAAGTTGGCATGAAGTTATTTTTAAAATTCAAAGATGGAAGGTCACAGAAAGAGTAGGTAATCAATATAAAAAATACGGTTGCCGCATCCACGGTGTAAAGTTTTTAGATTACCATCCTAGACTTTTCTCTCGTGTTTATTTATCCTAGAATATTTTTGCAGATTTATAGAGTGATCCTTTACTATTGCTCACTCACTCACTCGTTTAGATAAATTGTGAATAAGACGTTCAAAAGCAAGTAGGTATAGAGAAAGATAACAGATCAGAGGGACTGGATATGGCTTTACCTTTATCACTATTTAGACACTTCATACAAGCGTTACCTACACTGTGATCACATGCACTCGCAGCGAGCGCTGAGATCATTGGTCGGTGGGCGGGGCAATACTATCAAGAGTACTGTTATGTTTTTACATTGCGGGTAACATATTTACGGGATCGTAGCTTCTAATTTTCCAATGAGATTCTGCGCAAGTCAGTCTTATTGGACCGTAAAAAGATTCTATAAAATTATTCTGATTTAAATTAACGACGTTGTTTAGACGTAGTCCTTTCCAGTACATAATACGTATTCGCAACTTACAATCGCATGGCAGATATTACCTCATTTGCATTTAATTATCCAAACCAGAATTTATTTAATTGATTCTATTATAATATTTAGTTGTATAGGGTAGTTGACAGTGTCAAAAATAAATGACCAAACACTAACCAATGCATAAAACATCTAAAAACACGTGGAGATATCAAATATGTTGTACATTTAATGCTTTTTATGATTTTTAATTACCAGTGGAAACATTAAGAGTATATGATTTGATGCTATGAAACTATGACGTCATAATGTAATATTTCATACAAAATTCCTTATAAACTATCGTTTTGACATTTATTAAAAAGTAGCTGATTTGATAAGTCAGTCAACTACCCTATTCAAGAATACTTTTCATGAGTTTAACTTTGAAGCTAGTACCTTAGTTTTATAATTATGACAGTTTTTCAGTTTGAACTGAGTAATTTTTGGTTGAATTTGGTAGCGTTAAAGATATTTTTTTTTACTATAATTACTTTGAAATCAGGTTTTAAATTTGGTAGTTATGTTAATGATCCATTATAATTTAATTCATAAATCTTTGGTGTCTATCCTTCGGCCACAATTATCATTATTATTAACATGGTGGAATTGTATTCGAAATTCAAGACTGAAAAAAAATGATGATAGCTTTAAGGCAGTTCTTAAAAAAATCTGCAATGACTCTACCACAATTAGTTGTATGAATTACCCTCATATTCAATGTAGATAATAATTTTCTAGTAAACTAAATTCAAACACTCTCACATTTGCGTAATTTTCGCTGTAATTTCAGCGTAATATTACAAATAAAGGCGAAAGTTAAAAGCTGACAACACAGTTTCCCTGAATATCCAAAATAATTTCTCTCAAGCGTCAGCATCTTGGAAACTGTTCTATTTTCAGCAAAGATTACTGCACTTTAAGGCCTATTACATACTTAAGATTATAAGTAAAAAATAGTTTTACGATTTATTGTTTTAATTTTTTTAATATAAGTTTTTAATATGATTTTATTTTTAAATATGGAACTTGGTAGGTACATAACTAGCAGGACATTTTGATCAACATACCTACATATAAACTTTACTATACAAATATTATCAAGTTTGTAAGTTCGGGTGTAGGAGCTAAGCTCCTGAGTTACTGGTTCGATAATTTTTTTTTTTCACAAAAGCTACTAGTTATTTATTCCCTAGCTATAAGCTCCTTTTTATTCCAGGAACGCAAGTGAAACCGAACTGAAGTGAAAACGAACGAAATATCACAAAACATTAGTTTAATATTAGTAAACATATCAAACGAAAAAAAAATATGATAGAACAGCATGTTTAAATTGTAAACTGACAAACATAAAATATAAAAATAATCTCCTATCAAACACCGACAACTGAAAAACGACAAGAGTAACTCCAGGCGGCCAATTCTCGCGCGGGTAGAGATCATCTCTAATCATGAATGTCTATGAAAAATGTCATCATTCGACATCAAAATCACTACTGCTCCGGACCATTCGTTGCATCTCGAACGAAAGGGATTCGACATTTCTCTAGCGAGACATCCCGAGAATACGAAAAATTGATTTTATTAGAGATTCGCCATTTTTTTTCAACATATCAACATATCTCGTGGAAACATCAACTTTTTTGTACATTTAATGCATTTTATGATTTTTAATTACCAGTGGAACCACTAAGAGTAGATGATTTGATGCTGTGAAACTATGACGCCATAGTGTAATATTTCATACAAAATTGTATATAAACGATCGTTTTGACATTTAATAAAAAGTAGCTGATTTGATATGTCAGTCAACTACCCTATAGTTGCAAGTTTGAACCAAACTTTATTCACAACGACGTGTCAACTGCGCGTAAATGTCGCGGCGTCTAAACTGGACTGATTTATTTTATTGTCCCGATAAATGAGTGCGGCGCGCTTGGGTACGTATAAATTGTACGAAAATGGTGACTTAGCTCTTGGTGGCTCTTGTTTCCTTGACTGCAAGCGCACAAACGTTGCGATTGATGATAACTTTAACGTTGTTTTATTGAGATTAATTCTTAGGTGATAAGTATTTTAAATGTGGACTGGTGATGTGGCTGGGTCTTTATTGTATTTTATTTATTTAGGACACAGCCATTAAACGGTGGTTCTCTTTTTATATAAAAAAATATTTATTTTTAAAAATATTGTTTTTTTCCAATTTTCATCAACAGCTAAATGTTTGTTTTTGTACATGTGAAAATAATCAAGCAGTAGTTTATATAAAAAATGGAAAGGTATAAATAAATATCCTGGGACATTCTTCACAAAGTATAGTATACTACTTTTTCTTAGTACATACTTATATATATAATTACACCTAGATTCAGAACAAACAGATATGCTCATGCACACAAATGTTTGTCCTGGATCGAGCCCACAACTTGCGGCGTAAGAATACTATCACAGGTAAATAGACTAAAACAAGTTAACGAGTCATACTCGACCTACTTATACTAAAAGGAAAATTTCGTACAAATTTTAATGAAAACTACCTAGTCGAAATTGTGTAGTGGTGGGCAACTACAAAACCCTACACTGCACTTGACCAGTTTTTTTTAAATATAGTAAATGTCTTATGAGTCTTTACACGTAGTGCTAGTGCCCTATTGGCAACATAAATATACATCACAACAATAAAAAATATAAATAAAATCAATCAATCACAGCAATATCAAAAAACATCTTATATAAAGCCCTTGCTGCATCGCTCATGGGTGCAGCTAGGATGCCCTGAAACACACCGATATTTAATGGATTTATTCCATATTCATTCGCCAACCTTATTAAACAGAGTATTCTTCCAATTTATATTGCTAATTAAGACAAACACCATCTCTTTTTCAATCACTATCCAACCATATAACAAAAAGAGACAGTAAATCCGCCCTGAACCGCAACAAAAGGAATCCGTTAAAGCCCGCACCTAATAAAAGAACCAAGTCTATCTATCATTGGAAAAGTAAAAAGAGACTCAAATCAGCGCAGTAGCACCGTTCTGGGGTTAGACGTGTCTCGCATGTTCTTTCTATATGTGGTCTAATTTACGAGTTATGAGCGGTTATTTCAAATAGGATTAGTTATTTTGGAACGGAGTTTCTTATGGCATGTTATCGTTTCCGGGCTGAGGGGGCTAGACCAAAAAATATGTAAAATATAGGTGTCATTAACTGGTCCTTGATCGACGCTATAATGGAAAATTAGCATACGTCAATTATAAGAAGACCCTCGTTCAGTAGTGCAAACTAAAGCTGGGAATGAACTAGGTCCTAGGATATGCCAGATTGCCCTGTTTTTTGATTTTCCTGACCATGTTACCGGATTTTGCTGTCGGGTTAGATTGGGAAATCAACGTATTTGATGACTGACTATGTGTATCTTCTGTAGATTTACTAATGAGTCACCTACAAAGACATGTATTTGAAGAACCTCCCTTTTTAAGAAGAAGATTTGGAGAACATCTACTAAGAAAGATACTAAAGAGGAAAGATTTGATTGTTTGTTTGTTTGATTGCATTGAATAGGCTCCGAAACTACTGAACCGATTTGAAAAATTCTTTCACTAATAGGAAGCTACATTATCCCCGAAGGTTATAGACTACTTTTTATCCCGGGAAAGCGAGGAAAAGCTAGTATTTAATAAAATTGACAAATCATCAACCTTTTATCATAAATTTGCGCTCTGCTATTTTAACACGATAAATAAAAAACGCATAAAGTCTTTGACATAAAATTTATTATAATAAAAAAAGACTTTGGGTAGCATATTCTACGGATATTGAATCGTAAAATAATAATGAAATAACTATAACATATTCCTGTCCTTCAGTATTTTAGTATATCCTACCATAGTCGCTTACCGTTTATTATTTGTACTAAAATGCTGAACCATAGAACGTAACAGATTTCGAATAAAGCTTTTAATAAAATTTAATACAATACATATAAATGCTTACTGATAAAATGGTCATGTCAATAGAGTCATATTATGTGATATTACCGTAAGGTGATCGAAATATTTGTGACTACATAAACAGTGTTCAATTGAATAGCATTTTTTAAGTAATCGTTTATTTTTCAATCACCAAACTAACTTTTTTAACGTAGGAAAATATATTACTATATGAATTATCTATGACGCTTCTGTAAGGTAGAATATCACGACTTGACAGTGAATCTGCACTGTCACTATGCTCTATCTCTTTCGCTAATTATGCAATCACATGAGAAGTCCGCTGTAGGCATGTGAATCCACTCAAGTATGCTGGGTCTTCTTATATATACAAGCCCCACACACACATTGTAGTACCTATGATGGTATTGGTGGTCATGTCACATAGAGGCGTTATCAGTGTCACTGTGTTCCAGTACTGATTTTTCACACATATCGACGTTTTCTACTTCACTTTTAGAGCTTTTTTGCAGGTCTCTTTAAGGCTCTGTCTTTTTTCCTGTACTACTCAGATCTTTTTTACAGGTCTAATAATTACAAAGTAAACATTTTTACAATAAAAAAAGAATCTTAATTATTTGTTAGGGTATTATTAAGGCTTACCAAGTCTAGTCAAGTTACGTTCTATACCACAATCGAAGCTTACGATAGTGCCAGAACCTATTTCCGTTCCGGACATGCCACCTGGGGAGCTTTTTTAGGCTATATCATTCATATGCTAATGTTCTCAGAATATTTGCCATGGAAAGCTTTTCACATGAGCTTTAGGGCCAATAGGTCGGAAGCGCTTTTTAACGTCCATTTGAGCTTTAGATTTATAGATATTTTTGGGTGTGTAGCTTAGTGTGATTTTTGAAGAATACATCGTATTAATATAAATTACTTTTTTCAATAGATATTTTAGGAAAAACGTGACGAAATCACTTTATTTGAAAATAGTTTTATCATCTAATGTGACAGTTTAATGTGAAAAACTTCCTTTAAAAAACAAACAAGTTAAACAATGAGGAATAACAACAAAAAAATCTCCGTCAGTTAGATTATCAAAAAATATTGGATACGTATTTTTTATTTTATCAAATCAATAAGAAATTACAAAGATAAGTCCCATCAAAGTGCAGGATTGGGGCTTGTGACGTCATTGTACAACTACTTTTTAGTACACTTTTTGCAGACCGGAAAATTTTAACGCACTGTATCTTCGTTATTTTTAGTTTTCGGATCAAAATAAAAAATACGTATCCAATATTTTTTGATAATCTAACTGACGGACTAATTAGATTTTTTTGTTGTTATTCCTCATTATTAAACCTGTGGGTGTCTAGGCTTTGTGTGCTTACCACCTTTGTTTACGTCATCACTGATCACGGTGCGATTGTGGTCAAACATAGTAAAAGAAAAGATGTCAAAAAATAGCTGATCCCATGAATTTTCAGAATGGGTGATCCCATTAAAGTAAATCCTACATCTAGTATCATGCTACAGGTACTCTCTTTTTAATTTCGGTATCGATAGATCTCCAATTACAAATTAATATTGCATATAAATTATAAAGCAATACATATGTATTGTAGCTTGTTACACTACAACCATGAAAATTTGCATCGAACAGTACGTAATACAATCACTTAATACTCTAAGTAATTGGTAAGCAACACTGGCATATCTAATCAAAGGTTTGTGACCTCAAAGATTTATGGAGCACATTGTAATTTAACCCTTGATACGGCAGTTGACGGTATAGATTAGCTTGTATGTATGCTAGATGGATATAGGCAATTTCACGATGGGTACAAAACGCCAGAGGCCAGATATTGGTCTAACTGCGTAATTGAATCGGGACTCCACCTCAATCGACCCAGATATGGCAAGGTTTCCACATGATTTGTACGAGTGTAGGTTTATTGATGTTAGAATTTGTTTTATAAACAAGAGAAAGTGAATCTTTGATATTAAAAAGTAAAAATCTTGAAAGGAAAATCTATGTTTTGTTGCCAGAGATTTGTAAAAAAGATATGTTAAACTTGAGAATATGTGCCGAGAAATAGTTTATTTTTAATTGAAATGTTTCATCATTTACTAACGCCAGAAAATATTTTTTAAAACTAAGAATGATTTTTTCTCCTATTTGGACCACCCAAATAACTTGAAAATTAACATACATTGTGAAATCCAATAGAAATGGAATAAGTTTTTTACTTTTTTAAAAAGGCTTAGTTTTTTTTAAATAACATACAACCGTCTTTTTTTTACTAAAATTGTGCCTCTCCTGTCTCGCTTGTCTCCGTCAGTTTAGTAAGGGACGGAGTCATTCGTGAAGAGATAATTAGTTGCTCAAATACTGGGATATTTTTTAATGCATTCATGATTGTGACGTCATATGTGGTAGTTATACATCATGGCTTTGATTATCCTATAATAAGCGAAAACCACAACCACCACCGCCTATGACCATTATCTCTTACAATTTTTTTTTTTTATTAAGGGTAATATTTAATTGTATTTTTTAAATCGTTTATATCAAACTCGTGCAAAAATATAGAAGTATTGTCAGACATAATAAATCTAAGCAGCAACACAAATAGATTATTACACAAAAATTCTGTCTGGGAATCTAGACAGTCGATGAATCAGCTAGACTGGCTAATAAAAACCCCAGACTTCGTTACATCAACATTCATTTCTCAGTCTTATAAATTTTATGCCTACTTACATTTATCTGATTTTCTGAATACAATCACTGACAAAAGTTAATTATTTTTCTCAATGTCAAAATGTCTAACAATTTCTGATCTTCTTGATTTTCTTTAAAGTCTACTATTACTTTTGTACCTGCTTTCCAGTGTCATAAAAGAGATAAGATTACATTTTACAGGTCCATAAAATATTAAATCCAATTAGCTGTGACCACGTAAAAGCGAACATCAAAAGGCAGCTAAACTAAAAATTATAAATTTTTCCAATGAATTTTCTCCAGCAATTTTTGATCAAACGCTCGCCGCCAGCGACAGTTGAAAAGAATTGTGTCGCCAACTGTACTTCCCATGGTAAGGTCAGCGTTTAAGTGAAAACCCGGCAAAGCGGACGTCAGTTACACAAATACGTAGTCGAGTGGCTTCTTTCAAATAAAAATCTATTGTTCACCGACAAGCTCACTTGGGACATGATTAGATAAGATTTTGCTTATGGATATGGCGTACCTATTTATCGTTCTTTTTTATTTATTTTCGTAGCCTTTATTCAGAAATTTACACGTTACACTGTTCATCACAAATTGTACACACATCACAAAGGCCTCTTCTAATCTTTTCCACTCTTTCCTGTCCAGAACGATTCCTGTCCAAAAAATTCCAGCTATTAGTTAGCTATCTCATCTTTTTGTCTTCTGTATGGTCGTCCTTTATTTCGTTTCCCTTCTCTTGGATACCAGGTTGTTATTCTTTGACATCATTTTTTCTTATCTGCGTATTTTTTTACCAGTGCCATTTCAGCTCCTTCGTTTTAACTGTTGCATCCTGTGTGTCAAGTTAATGAAATTATTTGAAGTAAAGATTTTCAGTTAAATACTATTTAATAAAATACTTATGGCAACAAAGTATCACCTCCATCCTTTACCACATCAATACACGATCTAGTTTCAATGGCAGTTGAATCCATTGTGATGAGACCGACTAATGATGGAGCTATCCAAATAATAGGCAAATGCGATTATAATTGAAGCTACTTCGGTTATTTGGGCACGTTACCAGTAACGATATGATATTATGACTGTTTTCAATGAATTAGATGTAACTGAGGGAGTTTTGTATGACATGGAATATGCATCTGATTAACTAAAAGGGATTTAGCTCTCAAAATCAGCTAGACCGATTTTCTACTTGAGCTTGGGTGCCAGCCAGGCTACTACAAGGACAATACCATGCTTTCCTCATTATACTTTTAATTACTGAAAGCTCAAGCTCGTTGTATCAAACAGGTTCATCACATTAGTAGGTATTACATTACAAAACATTTAGTTTCACTGAATAAGGAAAATGACTTAAAAAATCTAATTAGTCCGTCATCGTCAGTTAGATTAAAAAATAACGATATTTGTTATTTTTTGTTTTAAATATATAATAGTACCGTTAAAATTTCACGTGACGTTACGTCTAGTACCTACACTTTTTACAAAGACGTGACGTCACAAGCTCCCACTCCTGATCTTTGATGCGCCTTACTTTTGTATTTTTTTATTGATTACATAAAATAAAAAATACGTAGCTATCCAATATTATTGGATTACCTAACTGACGGACTAAACAGAATTAATTATTATTTACCCAGTCATCATCCCTATACTACGACATCTTAGTGGCATTGCTTCAAACAATAAGTTCACGAGTTATGAAATGAAAAGGCACGCATTTCTATCATTATACTAACGAATAGTTATAAAGATTGAAATGAAACAATGTAGGTAACTATGGGAATATTTCTATTGAACTTAATGCGACAATAATGATATTCCATTGTGGAATATTATCATTTATTATACCATTTTACATTAGTAGTTTCCCTTTAGTAATGACAAAATCTTTGTAAATCACACTCATATTCAATAGACTTAAAAGCATTTGACTGTATCAACACGAATCCCGAATTTTACCATTAAACTGCAGGATAAATAAGTTTTAACCCATTTTTTTTCGAAACTACAAGAAAAACAAAAAGCTATAACTGTTTAGTGTTAGTTCTAAACATCGGTCCCGGTCGGATTGATTGAACTGTGTGAACGATTATGTTTATTCATTATTGAGTTTATACTCGTATTGATTGAAATTGGCCTTTGAATTGAAATTGTAGATTTTTTGCCTTTGTGCCACAAATCAACGGGGACTTTTTCAAGATAGAGCATAGTGTTTTTTCGTTAGAACAACTCGACTGGAATAGTGCTTGCTCTTTACATAATACAGTGGGAGTGAGTGCTAGAGCTCATCTGGAAAGGGAGAATGGTTGGTATCACGTAATACCCCGGTTAGTAAGCAATCTGTACCACGTGCAAGAGTCTATAGGTTACGGAAACCGCTTGCCACTAGGCAAGCCGTGTGCTTGTCTACCAACTTCTTTGTATATAAATAAATGGTCGAACGCACATGCGCGTGCCATGCTCTTGGCACATCAGACTAGCAGACTTTCATAAGTCGTAGGTAATAACTTTCCTGTAAATTTCTATAACATGTTTCCGTTAATTTGGATAACGTGTTTTCTTAATTTTTATTTGTATCTTACATTATTAATTAGGTACTCCTGGATATGTAGCAGCCCCAGTAACAATATAAAGGATAGACGGAGGTCGTTCGTGTTGTTACCAAAATTAATGCAAAGCACTAGAACGCAAAATGTATAGTCTAGATTCTCCATATTCTCGCGATTATATCTCGTCCTTCAGATTACTTATTATTAAATAAGGTTGTATAGCCGCTGTAAACTTGAGTCGATGAGCCCTAAATGTCGGAGATTGCACTAAAATATGGTATTGTGTGATGTTAAGTAGCTTAAATCGTCGGTTGTTGCCTCAAAATAGTGATGCTACTAATAAATTGTCGATGTCTTTAAGTTGAATAATAAAAACTGAGTATATTTTTTTTTATTTAAGATTTTATACATACCAATATTTTTAAACAAAATAATTCAACCTCTCGCTTTTTTTTCTAAAAAAAACGTAAGAAAAGGATTAAATAAATTAAGTCCTTTCAAATTAGTCTGATTTATGTCGAAGACGACAGTTGCGATGATAATTTGTAATAAATCTATGGAGGAACAAGGTGGATGATTCCTCCATTGAAAAGGGAATCTCTTGCGCCAGGCTGGGTCAACGTGCCTGGGGATCGCGGACCAGCTGTTGATGTTGGAATCCTGTATGCGAGAACAAACTCTACAAGTGCGATGTATGTTGTATGTCATATATCCATTGGGTTGCTAAAGATCCTCATAGATTAGATAAATCGTTAAGCAATGGTAGGTATAATTAATTGGTACACTCGAGTAAAAACTATTGATAGTCACATCACTACATCGCAAATAGTGGTAGTTCGGTATTATTATAAGCCGAATTGCTATGGTCTTCTGCAAATAAGGCTTAGTGTGTCACTTTTTATATAAAATTTTATAGTATTAAATTATTATACTGTATAACTTCAGAGTTATGGTTTTCATGTACTTATAATAATATGAACGTAAACTTCAAAATGTGTTTCGTAGATACCTAACTTTAAATTTTAGTCAAATATTTTAAGTAACATTATAATATTGTTTACTTTATTATTTTTTTATTAACTCTACTTCTAAATCAGATCTAGATAATAATAAAATAGGTACAAATAACCCAAAAAATATTCACAAACCTTAATGACATTTTTTTTAAATGTCTTAATCAGGCATCTTAATTTCCAAAACATTTCAATTCAAGTCATCATGACTATAGTGATTGATCCATTATTGATAAGAAATGCTCTTATTTCGAATGTAATTGATCGATGCAAAGATATGCTCAGCGCGTTAATATTGTTTTTTTGTTTGCGGCTCCTCTTTTTTTGTTTAGACACGCGATATCACACTAGTAATCGAGTTCGGCGTCGCTTGTTTTTATTGTACTAGTTGTTGCCCGCGGCTTCACCCGCCCGTGAAAGTTTTTTGTGATTGGACAACTTTTTCAGTCAAAATAATGACTTCGTTTAAGCTACCGTGTAATGATTCATGAGTAATTCTACTTTCGTGCCGAAAAAAAAATCACCGATGTTTTTCTACTATTAGTAGTAAACTAAAAACTAAACTTACTTACTGATACCTACATAAAAGTAATGTATCGGTGATTTTTTTATCCCTAAAGACTTACTAGCTTATCCTACTTATGTAGATGAGTAATGTTTATGAAGACGATTTATACAACCGACAAATTAAAGCAAGAAAAATATAGAATCAAATAAAAATTGATTGTTTTCAAATGATCGTCATTTCTTTTCTAAGAGAGTAGAGCTTGGGGTTTCCTAAAAAAGGGTAAAGAGATATTGGAAAGTTTGGTACCAACTTATCGCGAAGGAATTTGGCACGCAATAACCTATATGGAGCAGGTCATATGCTATTTTTTATCCCGGGTGGAACTGCGGGCGGTAAAAAATAAAAATATAATGTCACAAACAGACAAACTTAAACAGTTAGTAAGTCAGGCGTTACCAATAGACAGTTACCAACACCATTAATAATTATCAGTTAAACATCTTTGTTTTCCGCCATGAGTTGCACCTTTTGCTCTTATTTGGTTGCGCTAACACTTTGTAGAAAAAAAAATCAGACGTGAGAATATGTGTTATTATAAAATATGTTATATTCCATCTGTTCAATAAAATGGATTAAACTGAAAGACCAAAAATATTTTAAAATCTGCTTTGAATTTGATTGTTTATAAATTATATATTTATCTTAATTTCAATGTTTTTTTTGAGTTCTTGTGAAAGCGTAATTCTCCATTTTATAATACTAATCCTTATTAAACAGGTAATTACAAGACTATCAAAATAAATAGGTATCATAATTAATTAAGCTAGTATTACTCAATCGTGGTTAAAACAAAGGCTTCGTTGCTGACTTTGTGTAGGTACTTACAGCTTTTCAAATATCTCAATCAAACATAAAGTACAAAAAAAACCTTTTAAAATTAATTACAATCATCACAAAGCTGATAAAAAGACGGAACAAACAAAGCGCAGCAACAAAAAGTTTAAAAAACAAACAACACATTTTACCCTGGTACAAAGTAGAAATTCAATTTCCAGTGTCCTCGACAAAAACTAGACTACAAAACGTATAGCTCCCATATTTGGGGCGGCCGCAAACAAAACTACAATAAAATATGTAGGGACGATACACATAGGAGGAAATTTATCGGAAACCGCGGAACGGGCAATGGTCGCCTGCATGTCGAAACATGCATTCGATTCGATTCGCTATTCAATTTGTTAATTCTTTGGAATCTATGACATATCCTACATTTTGATAAAGACAAGTTTGTTGATACCACCCATGTATCTTAATTATTTGATGTATGTTACCAGCGAT
This sequence comes from Tethea ocularis, assembly GCA_963555595.1. Taxonomy (NCBI): domain Eukaryota; kingdom Metazoa; phylum Arthropoda; class Insecta; order Lepidoptera; family Drepanidae; genus Tethea; species Tethea ocularis. Next base: position 2,266,453 of record OY741973.1, on the reverse strand, counting down.
ACAAAAAAGTTATAATGCTAGAATACTATAAATCGTTTTCTATCTTCACTCTTAAAATATGAGAGATTAGAGAAAATCCCCGCTGAAAATCAGCGTTCTGGGTTATCATCATCATCATGTTAGCCGAAAGACGTCCACTGCTGGACAAAGGCCTCCCCTAAGGATCTCTGGGTTATACCGCAACATTATTGCTGAGTTTAATTTGTTGTTGTTACAGTTTAGTTTAAGGGTAAACCTTCGGTTGGAGCACGTTTTTTGCAAATTGCAGCTCAGTTATAGGTCGTAAGTTATTAACATGATATTTGCGAGAACAAAAAACGTGATGAAATTTGAATTTCGCGCTCCAACCGACGCCTCCACCTTAAGTATGTAATAGCTTAGTTAATCTGATAATTAGTGTCAAATAAAAAGTTATTCTATTCTTTTATATATAAATAGTAAACTTTTTGCCATGAAACAATTATGTTCAAGTTATCAGTAATTAAATAAATCTATTTTAATTATTTTCAAAACATTGAATATCTGCATCAATGTTATGCATGATACCTATCATGTTTTTGAATGACAAAAAAGATTCAATTTTTTTTCTCTTTGAGTGTTATCTAACATATTTCACACCATCTTATTTTCTTATCAAAATCTTGGAAAACTTCGTACTGTTGAAAACCAACATTGAACAGCTACAGTTTAATCTTCAAACTTCCCCTAAATAAGAATATAAAAGCTAAAGACTTTCCAGCAAATAGGTATGCAAGTCCGCTGTGAGCTCATAAATTGATCCGTACACAAAGGTCGAAGGAATCCGAGCACAGTTCCGAGTGGCCTCGAGCGTGAGGCTCAAAGAGCGATCGCGATAACGCGGCCACTAGACGTGGTTCCGTGGTATTCTTCATGCTGTAGTGAAGCATTTTATAAACTGTGACTTTTAAATATTGCTTGATAAATAGTGCGACTAATTATTACCGATATTAAAAAAAAGTTAATAGTAATAAAAAACGGCAATTTTGAAATCGTTTATTAAGCTAGTATATAATCTGAATATATAAAAGGAAAGCATGACTGATTGACTGATCTATCAACGCACAGCCACAGCACAGCTCAAACCACTGGACTTGGACTGAATCGGGCTGAATTTTTGACATTTGACAGTTATGACGTAGGCATCCGCTAAAAATCGCGGGGCGGAAAGCTAGTGATAAATTTTATTAATGATATTTTTAAGAGAGGTACAGAAAATCTTACATTTGTTCAAAGAGCTGCTGGTCTGGGGAGCCAAATAACTTAATGTGGTGCACCTGCGCATGAGTAAAGTTGCCAGTGCTCGTTGGGGTAAAGGGAAAGGTTGGTAACGCCTAAGTGATGCTCAACTAATAACTTTGGTTCGGAGATGTCTCTGGTGTTGCAAGCTTCCATAGGCTATGGTTACCGCTTACCACCAGACGGCCCGCATGCTTGTTTGCTAACTTTGTTTTATAAATGTACGATTTTTTTAATCATTTTTGTTAAATATCATGATCATCATCATCTCCCTGCCCTATTCCCAATCATTTGGGGTCGGCGCAATATGTTCGTACATTCTCATTTCAGCTGTGCAATCTTCTTTCTTCTGTGGTAAATCATCAATTTAAAATTATATAATAATATATAAATAGTGTAACAGAAAATCATTTAGCTATAATCAAGGTTTTTTCGAATATTATTGAATAATTAATTCTTGTTACCAATCGCATAACGACATCCGAATCTCGCTGACCGTCCTCTCATATAGTCTAATGGCCGGCGGCTAAATCTTCACATGGTGTTTTACAGCAGCCTTAGTCAATAGGAGCTCTCTCAGTTTTAATCGCAAGAGTACTGTATTTACTCGGTCCTTTTCTATAATGTCCATGGCTATGTGCCGATAAGAAAAGTTAATAAAACGTCAAGAATAGATTTAATTACTGTAATTTACTTGCAGTGCTTTATGGAGTTCAAATTTACGTATTAATTTGAACAACTTGTATTATAAGACCAGTTTGGAAATCACGAAAAGAAACTATTTACAATGTTTAATTGTGTTGAGGGAGATATTATTGTGGCTGTTATTTAGAAACATTCAGAAAAAAAAATCCAAAAAAGAAAAAACAAATATTGGTACAATTATTTATTTAGCTATAGCGTATTAAACGCCAAGAAATTAGATAATTAAATACCTACCTATCATCAGTCAATAAATAAACATAATATTGTTACTAGTTGTTTCCCGCGTTCCCGGGATAAGAAATAGGTAGCCGTCTCCATAACTTAGGCTATCTGCGAGCCAAATTTCATCGTGATCAGTTCAGCGGCTTAGTCGTGAAAAGGTAAAACAAACAGAGTTAATATTATACTTTCGCATTTTTAATATTATAAGTATGGATTATTGTTTTACTCAAAATAACACCAATTTTCCTCATATCCATTACAGTAACAACTTAATCGCAACTAGGGTAACAATCACAATTGATGGTTTTAACAGATGGCCGCTGTTCATATACCCGAATTGTTTTGCTTGATGGATCATCTCCAGTATAGAATCCATGGTCTCCAAATTGTTTGGCAGAATCTGTTCTGTAGGAAGCAGAAAGCCATACTCTCCTCGGTCACGGAGTTCATAGCAATAGACTAGAGGGACCTGAAGGTGATCTTTCACCCAGTCCACACTTCCACCCGTTGCTTCATCTGGAAAGAAAAATAATGTAGATTTTATACAAAAATTCCTACTAATACTATTAGTTGCTGTAAGTTTTAATTGATTTGTTTAAATTGTAAGCTATTATGCAAAATATATAATTTCCTATTTATGTTTGTATTGTTGCCAAAGATAAAGCTGAAGAATTTGATTGTATCATACAATGTTTGAACGCGCCAATCTCCGGAGTTACTAGTCCGATTCAAATAACTAGGTGTGTTAGCTTAGTATAAAAAGTGTGTTAAGTATATCCATGTTATATCTAAAATGAAAATAATTAAACTGAAAACCAATAAACCTATTTTATGCTGATGATAACGATAAAAATTCCAAGCCAAAAGTCACTTTACATTTTGTTCTGATTGTTATTGTGTTTGCAAGCATTACACCTAAACACTACCTTCTAACAGACAAATAGTTCCATTCCTTACAAAAAGAGTCACACAACTAAAATATTAGTCAATCATCTATTCAGACCACTCTGACCTATTTGAACGAATGTTAAGTAGCAATTTCCTGATGTATTTCCCTTTGGAGGAACTTTTGTTAACATAGATAACATGTATATTAGATATGCAATTCCAACTTACAAATAGCTTCTGCTATATTTCCTGTGACGTATTGAGTCCCGTATCTGACAGATAAAGCTCCCATTGCTCTTCTACCTATAGCAATCTGTAAGATAGAGATATGTGAGATAGATAAAAAGAGTAGGTCTAAAATTTGGGATTTAGATTAGTTTAAATTTTCAACCATTTTACGATACTATTAAATCTCCTACTAATCAATAAAATTAATTTTAAGTTTTGTACCGGTGCTTGATAATTTAAAAATTCTACAAGTGACTTTTTACCATCAGTTGGATCAGTTTGTCAATTTGCTCACATAAAACAAAAAAAAAATTGTCATTACTTCTGGAAGCTCCTAGGCTAATGTTTCCTTTTTATCAAGTAAAATACTTGGCAAAAACATCTGCTACAAGTATGAAGTCAGACTTATCTAAATTGATGACTACAAAAACAAAGATTAACTTACCGCATCATGATAGTTAGCCAAAGGCTCAGTGGAATTCCCAAAAGGTATCAATAACAATTGACTGAATGAATGGAAAGACAGATACAGGTCAATTCTGTCACTAATGTTTCTAATATAAGCTGATAGGGACCTTGTTTCGGGCTCTGAAAAAGGGCCAGGTCCCGCGTATGTTTCAGCTTCTGGATTTATACTTGATCCTGATACTGTTTAAAGAAATAATATTAATATTATGAAAAAGGTTATATCTTTAAAGGATATTAAACTCTTATATGAAGGTGATAAACAAGATTTTACCAAGCCAGTTATTATTCCAATTCCTATTGAGATCAACGCCAAATGAAGTACCAATAGGTCGTCTATTTTTACGCCACATTCTATTCTGAAAGATAACCATCTTTAGGTAAATATATAAAATCTTGAAACATTTAAAAAACAATGCGCCCGCGACTATCAAATTACAAAGAACTAAGTTCCCAATGGCAGTTCCCCTTGCAATGAATCGCAGTTTTTCATTATTAAATTTCTACAAAATGTTAAGATCTTTCCGTGTAATAATATGTAATGTATTAGTATAAACCTTGCATATTTGTTATGTCGGGAAACGAATAGTAACATTTTTGGAAAAAAATACCTCTGTATGTGACCAGATGTAACCATCAGGATTGGTAACAGGGAAGATATACCAATCAAAATCACGAGCTGCAGCCATAGTTTCTTCATCAGCACTTGTAAGAAGCTCATTGGTAATAAAACACAATGTGGCCGGTGATATCCATTCTCTAGAATGTATACCACCTTCAAGGAAAACAATTCTTCTTCCATTACCATGGGATATTTTTAACCCTTTAATTGAACGTCCTTCGTAAGATTGTCCGCCAGTTATAGTGGTTACTATAGAAGGGTAGGCTGCAGCTAAGTCGTCAATCCAGGCTTCGATTGACTCTAAGGTATAGTAAGTATCCCATCTCATACTTCTTAAATTATTTCTGGTATAAGTCGTTATTACTTCTTTGTCGATAGCTCTGAAACATATTCATTTTAATAATTTAAAAAATCTAAAATTAGCATTACATTACTAATTTCAAATATGTTGCTGTGGCTTATTAAATATACTTACCTCAATTTCGAGATTTCATATATCAATAAATATTAAATTAACTAAGAGATATAATAGGACGGTACTTACTCTTGAACATTATCCATAGCAATTTCAAATTTGATTTCACTTCTATGTAGTAGAGTCTCTAAATCATTCTTATTATCAGGACTAGATAAAATGTTCACAAACTCAGCAGAAGGAATTGGATCAGTCCAGAAATCATAACGCAAATCGCTATCTTGAAGATCTTGAAGCAATTTTACTTGTGAATTACTTTTCGGTAGTATCTTGTATAACGTAAAGTTATCAAAACGCACCTTTACACTTAAAACACACGATGTAAATATATATAAACATAGCAATATTAATTTACACATATTGAAAGCTTCTAATATAATATAATAAATTTCAGCATATGAATGCTTGAATTAAAGTGATACAATATAAGTGTAATTAATCGCAGTTACAGGTTATTTTAACGAAAAAAAATAATGTCAATAATCTAGTATTGTAAATTGGAGCAATAAAGTCGATTGTACCAATAATATGATAAAAATGTAGCAATGACATAAATAAGCTAGTAGATTAAGTACTTAAATTATTTAAGATACAGTTAATGTCATAACTATGGCTTTATCTAACATAATTTAATAATATACAAGTATTTTTATGATAGTGTTCATGGAATTTTTTGTAGTTTTTTTTGTTCATAAAGAATTTCTCTTAAATTTTCATTTCATAAAAACGTTCTTTCTAATTTTTTAAATTATCCAAATGGTTTATTTTTTTGTTTATAACAATAATATCCATTTAGTTTTCTTAAGAATATGAAATGTAATACACTACAGCAAACAAAGGTTATAGGCATTTAATGACGTCTAAAAATTTAACCGTTTAATTAATATAGGATTTACATCAAACAATAATCAATAAAAATATATTGACACAAAAATATTATGCCTACATACTTCAGAATCTCAAAATTCTTTGATGTACAAATCGAATTTATGGCAAATGATTATGGCCAAAGAATTATCCATATAAATGATTCAAATAAGGAAGGGAAAATAACTAAAAATAAAATAAAACGAGGTCAAAATAATCATTTATTTTTTATCCAAAAAACTATCAAATTATCTTCAATAATTAATGAATCAAAGTAAAAAAAGCAACAGTGATTATCAAGATCGACGCTTTCAAACCATCACTACTATTCATGTACCCAAATCTCTTTGCTTGATGAATGATATCAATAACTGAATCCATAGTTTCTAAACCGCTTTCCAGGATCTGGTCTGCAGGTAATAAGTGGCCATAAGTTCCTCTATCTCTGAGTTCGTAGCAGTATACTAGGGGAACATTCACATCTTCTTTTACCCAGTCAGTACTAATGCCAGTAGCGTGGTCTGGAAATGAAACACTTTTGATTCATTATTAGCCATTATTAAAATATTCATTTTATATTATTAGTTTCATTTTATATTATATCTTAATTGATTATTTACTAAGGTTTACTCACAAATAGCTTCAGCAGTATTTCCTGTTGTGTATTCAGTACCAAATCTCACAGAGAGTGCACCCATCGCCCGACGGCCTATATTTACCTGAAAAATTACAAACCATTGTTACAAGTATGAATACCCATATACAAATATCTAAAACATTACTTGATAAAATACATAGATGTCAAAAAAGAGAGAACTTGAAAGTTCTACCCTGAAAATTATTGCATTACAATCAAGCATTACAAAAATATTTTAATCTTACTGAGTCATAATAATTAGCCAAGGGTTCAGTTGTATTTCCAAAAGGCAGTAATAAAAGTTGACCAGAAGAATGGAATGAGAGGTATAAGTCTATTTTCTCGCCAACAGTTCTAATATAAGCAGACAGTGTTCTTGTTTCCACTTCGGAGAAAGGTCCTGGACCAGCATAGTTGTCAGATGCTGGGTCTATACTAGATCCTTGTACTGTTAAAGAAATTAACATATTTAAGTAGTTAAAGGCAAAATAAATCAAAGATTCAAAGTTTATTTAAATAATGTAAATTGCACTCAATGATACAGTAGGGAAGTAAATATTTTATATTAGGAAAGTTCTTTCAAGACTTACTAAGCCAGTTGCTATTCCAATTTCTATTTAAATCCACGCCAAATTCTGAGCCATATGGACGTCTGTTTTTTCGCCATAGTCTAAACTAAAAATTTTAAGGAGAAGTTTACTTTATATAACTCGTATCAAAATTGTAGGTACATCTTTTGCTCTTAAATTCAAAATACTGGAAAATACGCCTCACCCCGTCATGACTCCAGACAAAACCATCAGGATTGGTAACAGGAAAGATATACCAGTCAAAATCACGAGCTGCAGCTTTAATTTCTTCATCGTTACTCGTTAGCAGTTCATTAGTGATAAAATTTACAACAGCTGGTGAAATCCACTCCCTAGCGTGGAGGCCACCTTCAATGAAAATGATTCTTCTGCCACTACCATGGGATATTTTAATGCCTCTTATCTCACGACCTTCGTAAGATGAGCCGCCTATGAGAGGAGTGACAATAGAAGGGTATGCTGCAGCCAGGTCATCTAACCAGGAGTAAATTCCATCAAGATCGTAATAGGCGTCCCATTGCATGCTTCTCATGTTGCTTCGTGTGTAAGTTTTGACTACTTCTTTGTCAATTACTCTATAAAATAAAAGTGATTTATGATCTTTTTGTATTTCTCTTCATAAAAAAGAATCAGAATTATCTCGAACGTCTACGGTCAGATCAATGCAAGATTAATGTACTGTATAAAATAACAAGCAGCACACTGCTAAAATTTAAACGTTTCGAAGCATACTTACTCCTGAATATTCGACAGGGCAATTTCAAAATTAACGCCATTTGATATTAAAAAGCTCTCTAATTCAGCTTTATTTTCCGGACTTGATAGCACGTTGACGAATTTAGCAGTTGGCACAGGATCACTCCAGAAATCATAGCGGTAGTCAGTGTCTTCAAGTTTTTGAAGAATATTTATTTCAGCTACATTTTTTGGCAAAATTTTATAAAGAGTATAGTTGTCGAACCTGAATTTTTCACTTAAAACACTCACTACTAATATCAAAGTTAAAATTACTAATTTTGACATTTTATCAAAATATTAGTAAACCATCAATATTGAGTTAGGTTTACGTACTCTCAAATAGATTTTCATAGACGAAGTAACTTATTTGATAATAAACTTTTACAATGTCGTTAACAATAAAACAATTTAGTTTGATGATAACCTTTATGATATAGATAAAATTCTACGATTATTAAAACAATGTTGGGATTAACAAAAGACATTTTCTATACAAATTATCCTCTTCATCCCAGAGGCTCTTTGGCTAAAGTACTTTATTGATATTAGTTCTGTTGTCAATTAAGCAAAGCGATTATTATGAGGATTGGCTTTACTATTGGGCCGGTACAAAGAAAATTTTAAATGTTCTTGTAATGTAATGCTTACTGAAAAACATTTAGGAAATAAATAAATATTTTTTGGAACGGCAAATTGTATGGAGTTCTTCTCAGTCAAAGTCTAATATTCCATCCAAATGTAAGTCTTATAAAATTGTTGTTTAAAATGTTGTTTTTCAACTTTTATATTTTTTTTTTCATTTTTTTAGGGCTTTATCACTTTATGTGATTATGTCACCCGATCATAAACATAATTATTTCAAGCCTAAATGTATATAAGCCATTACGTTTGATTATCAAAAAATCTTGTAAAATTCCTCATATTCCTATAATGCGAGCTTTAGAGCAAAAATATTATTGAAACCATTTACATTACAGGTTTTCTATTATTTTAATGAGAATATTCAAATATTCAAATTCACTTCAGCACGTAAAGCATATTTTAAAGTCTACACAAATTATTTTCTACCATTTTAGTATATGAAAGGTACCTTCAGTGGCCATAAAATGGAAGTCATAAAACTGTTATCAATACCATTATCATTTTTATGGCAATATCTTCATCGATACGTTTTATTATTTTCATCATTGAATGTTGTAATTCCAATCAATTTCATCACAATTTTATTGAAACTTACTAAATAACGTTTGTTTGTTTTTATCTTCAGTATTTATTCTTCTTCTTCAAAATTGTTAATATGAACTAATTAGAATCTTAAGTCATTTCATTAAAAGTAATATTACTTTCATTAAATGTCGTTTATTGAGTGAGGTTTTAAAATGGTCTTAGATGTTTAATAGCTCTCTGTTTGGATTTATAGTCCTCCACTTTGATGCATTCATACAATTAAAACCCTAATAAACTGTTAATGATCTTTTTATAAGACTAAAACTACCATACATCACCATATCAACTTGATTGCGGCGCCGGCGGCGGTGTCGAGTGATGGGTCACCTACTTCCCTGCAACATGGTAAGCTTTTCTTTCCTCCTCCTCTCCAACGGCTGCCACATGCATCAAACTTTTGATTTTGAAAATAGTCATTGTTGAGTTTATTGTTGGTTTGACATCTCAGTGTCAGATAAACTTAAGAGGGTGCTCTCCACAAATGACTCCGACTCCCTTACTAAACTGACGGATACAACCGAAACAGAAGAAACAAAGAATGCCGAGAAAAACTTAATCGAGAATCATCACTCGGATATCGAGCTAGAATCAACCGCTGCAACCACAAGTTACCGGTGTGTAATAGTTCAAAACAATTAAAACGCAATTATAATTACCACTATAGTTTTAATATAACATCAACTACAATTTAAAGCACATGAATAAGCTTGGCTTCTCTGATGAGTGCCATAACAGAGTCAAAGGTTTCTTCACAAGATGGCTGAACTTGATTCACTGGTAAGGTATAACCCCATATTCCCGTGTCTCTGAGCTGGTACGTAGCCGCTATTGGTGGGTTGAAGCGATGTTTTGCCCAGTCTGCAGCAATACCAGTTGAACCATCTGGAATAACAAAGACTGTAATGTTTGTGACTCAATCATCTAAATATATAAAAATAAAATTAAAAAATTAAAGAAATCTCTGAAACTCAATAGAAAATTGGTCATAATTTCCAAACGGCTGAGCGGATTTCCTTGAAACATAGCTAAGAAAATTTTCGATTAAAACACCTTTCAAACAAAAAACTACTACTAAATCAAAATCAATCCATACGTTCACTATCTATGATATACAGACACACACACACACACACGGAGACAGACACGTCATTCATAAATTAAAAATACGAAACGAAGAAGACTCCTTACCAAATACTTCTCTAGAGTTCCCGACAGTATATTGAGTGTTGTAGCGGACGGCTAAAGATCCCATGGCTCTTCTGGCAACTATCAACTGCAATTTATTAATATTGAATAAAATATAATTTTGTATAGGTTTTTTTTTAAGTTTAATATTTTTTAAGAAAATCGAATCAGAGTTACAAGATAGCCCGTATGCATTGCTCTCGAGTGTATTATGTTCAATCTTACGTTGCCAGTGAAAAAAAGTATTTAAAAACTTACCATCTCATCATAATTGTACACGTGATCAGAGGTGTGAGCGAAAGGCAAAATTAACCGCTGACCAAAGCCCCTGAAAGATAGGAATCCTGATAGATTCGATCCAATGGTCTCGATATAGCGCGATAATGACCTGGTCTCCAATTCTGAGAATGGTCCAAGACCGATGTAGTTATTGTCAGCTGGAGTAAAACTGCCACCACTAACTGCGAAAAAATTTAAAGCAGGTTAAGGTAATATTATCTAAGTGGTGGTGACGTCACATAATACGACCTCATATAATCTAATATTAGTCACGTCAACTCTCTTTCATACAAACCTTATAAAAGAAGGATAAGAAATATTGAAAGTTGTCAAAATAATCCATGCTCTTGTCATCTACGGGGAAATATTCACATTATAATTCATGGAATCGGAGAATCCTATCCTTGTCTTATGTTTTTGTTAGAAAGAGGTATATTGAGATTAAAGTTTGTGGCCAAAGGTGATACATAGAGACCAGATAGATTTTTTTTTATGTTGCAACGTAGGTACGAATAGAATGAATATAATTTTTCAATCAAGACACCACCTATCACGCCGCTGGTCATGGGTTCGATTCCCATCCAGGAAAAACATTTGTGGGCATGAACATGTCTGTTTGTCCTGAGTCTGGGTGTAATTATCTATATAAGTATGTATTTACAAAAAAAAGTAGTATATCAGTTATCTGATTTCCATAGTACAAGCTCTGCTTAGTTTGGGATCAGATAACCGTGTGTGAAGAATGTCCGAGGATATTTATTTATTTATTATGTCTCACAAATGAATTATTTAAAATTAATGTTATGGTTAAACGCTGAAATAATGTTTGCCCTCAGTTTACAATTACATCTAATATAAATAAAATTACATTACTTACCACCCCACTGAGAATTCCAGTTCTTAGTTAGGTCAACACCAACCGCTGTTGAAGTAATGGGTCTTCTATTTTTAGTCCACAATCTCACCTGAAATAAAAATAATAGTTTCTAGGCGTTACATAGTTTAAAATAAAAATTACCACACCGGTTTGGATATCAAAATTGCAATACATAATTTAACCTAACAATTTAATAGAAGCAAACAATTTATATGAAGTTCAAGATGATGATTAGACTGATCTTAGCGCTACAAAAGAATTCACAAGATGAAAAGATGAGAGAATTGACTCGATTTTTCTATTCATTCAAAAAAAAAAAAACTAACGGAATCCTGAGAAAACTCAAAACCATCAGGATTGACTACTGGGAAGATGTGCCACACAAACTCTTCGGAAGCAGCCCTAGCTTCAGGATCTTCGCCCCGAACAAGCTGATCGATGATGTACGTCACAACTGTGGGGGAGAGCCAATCAGCTCCGACCTGACCACCTTCCAGAAAGAAGGATCTCACGCTCTGTCTACGGGATATTCTCACTCCAGTGATGTTTCTTCCTGGAAGAATAGGGAAGTCAATCGTTTTAGATGGAACGATAGATTGTAATTAAATATAATTGTATAACACTGCATTAAAAACATTTTTGTCGAGTATAATAAATTAAAAAAATGAGTAATATGGCCCCCTCGTTATTCATCGAAATGATTAATGTTACTACAATTTGCTGAAATTATCTAAATAAAGGTAAAAATTATATCAAAATATTTTTCGTACTTCTAAAAATCTAAATGCACAAGCAGTCTAATAGAAAAAGTAAGATTGTTCTATGCTATTTAGAAACCATTTCTTTATGCTGTTTAGAGACCACTTGGAATTTAATATTTTCATAATTGGATTACCAATTTTTTATTACTTCGTCTAGACAATCAATAGAAGTAATATATTTAAGATCCAGATCACAGCTATAAAACTGAATGGCAATAAAAACTTGAGTAGGTATGTACTCGTCAATAATGCAAAAAGTATTCAAAACATCACATCAACACGTTCCAATAATATGACACGTTGGTAGCTCACGCCTGCCTGCTTCAGCCCTTTGACATAAAAAATACATTCATCTGACACTCAGATTACGATCAATAATTTTTATTTTATTATTCTGCAGTGATAGGCCCACCAAACTCTTGATGAGACGTATGTAGGTTAGGCATAGAAATCTTTTTTTGTGTATTTTGCATAGTGATATCCCATAACTCAATCAAAATCCCTGATCAGTGGCTGTCATATATACGCACAGCCTAAGCCGCTGGTCCTAGCGACATTTTGGAGGATGTGTTCCTTGTGAAGTGCCGAAAGGGTTTAAGAAAGGACTAGGTAGTTGTCTATGACATCCTTATCAGTACTTTATATTATAATATAGTATGGTTCTGGATAAGTTACCTTCATGAGTTTCCCCACCATGAACAACCGTAACAAAACTGTAAGTTTCTGCCAAATACTCGAACCACTCATAAATTTCTTCAAGAGTCTGATATCCTGTCCAGAACAGTTCTCTGCTGGTGCTACGTTTCTTTCTGCTGTAGAGTTGAGCATCAAAAGCTCTGGAATAATGTTGTATATTTAATCAGTTTTTTCTTATTAGTGTTTGTTTTTATTATTAGGAATTGGTAACTGATTTTATTGATTGCTTTTTGCCAAGAAGTTGTGTAGTCCTTCGTAGTTTTCGTTGTTGCGTTATTAATAAATAAAAATCCTGAGACGTTTAAATTTTATCATGTAGGTAAGTAGACTGACAGTCCAGTTGGCGCAGTTGGTTAAGACGCCACCTATCGCGCTGCTGGTCGTGGGTTCGATTCCCATCCAGGACAAACATTAGTGTGCATGAACATGTCTGTTTGTCCTGTGTCTGGGTGTAATTATCTATTTAAGTATATATTTACAAAAAAAAGTAGTATATGTAGTATATCAGTTATCTGGTTTCCATAGTACAAGCTCTGCTTAGTTTTGGATATAACCGTGTGTGAAGAATGTCCCAGGATATTTATATTTATTTATTTATATTTACTGCATAGAGTGGTATTATTAGGTATGTTATATCACAACAATTAATTAACTGAAGTAAAAAACATAAACTTGCAAAATAACCTATCTACTATACCTAATATATACATAGAAATACAACTTACTCTTGTATATTCTGTAGCATAACCTCAGAATGGATGCTTCGCTTCACCAATGAATGCTCCAATTCATTTCTGAGTTCAGGAGGCGATACAATACTGACATACTCTCCTGCTCTTGTTGCTGGTACCCAAAAATCCAGATCTCCATTATTTTCTTGCAAATCTCTCAAGAATTTAACTTGGTCGTCAGTTTTTGGTGTAACTTTATATAAAGCATAATCATCATATCGCACTTTTTCAGCTATAACGTAACTTAAAACACTTAAAACTATTAATTTCACTAACATTTTGATCAAATTTTGTGAGTTCTGCCAAACACAGACTGTAAAGAATTTTCTTCAAAATGTAGGTATTATCATTTTTGCTTCTATAATCCGATATTTAGGACGTGATAAATGTTAATGTTTATTTGTTTCAAATTAGAGGTTAAATTCCTTTGGCTTGTGGATTTAATTTTAATCTATGATTAGATTAAGCCTATCATATCGGGCGTCCCACTTATAATTTTTAATTTGATAATTTTGATTAATTAGTTGTAGTCTATTATTCTCTGTTAATAATTTGAGTATTCAGGGAATTTCCTATCTATAATAGTATTATATTGAAATATTTAATCGTTTTTTTTTACTATGTATAGGCCTGTGTTTGACCACAATCTCACCGTGGTCAGTGATGATGTGGCCGATGATGGTAAGCACATAAAGCCTAGAAAGGAACTGGCTGTCAAGTGCAGCTGTCGGAACACACCGAAAGGTACTTGGCGACAGATTTTCTACTTGAGGGTGGTAGCCAGCCAGGCGGGTACTACAAAGTACCCTACCACCGTGCTATGGTTTCCTTACGATGTTTTCCTTCACCGAAAGCTCAAGTTCATTGTAGGATTCGAACCCGGGACCTTCGTCTCCGGCATCCGAAATCACTACCACTGAGCTATCATCGCTTGTGAAAATCATTCAATTACTTTACCTACTTTGTACCAAGCTTACCGTATCCACCTTGTGAAAATGCTGCATTCCATCACCATAATGTATTATCAATATTATTAGTACCTATGTAGCCATCAGCTCACCTTGACTACATACATGAAAAATGTGCGTTACAATACACCAGTATGTTTTTTGGTAATTTTAGTCAGATGCTTCTATCGGATACCGGAGTTTCGTATCGACTATTCTTAGTTGGATGCCGACTTCCAACAGGTGGTAAGTTCAATAGCTTTAGAGGACAAAGCTGTAATTGTCTTACTTGGCTATAAACAAATTATCTGGTTTTGCTTTTAGTAATAATAAATAGTAGGTAGTGACTATCTTGGTATATGCAAGTATATACCGGCGTGGCCCATTTTCATACAAAAATACCATCAAAATTTGGTGGATATTACACAAAATTTCTTTAATTCAAACCTTGTCCTAATAATTATTAAACATAATAAAACAACAGCTAGTCGAGCTGTTTTTAAACTTGCGCATATTTGTAATTACGATTCTACTGTATATCCAGAGAATGATATTAATACATTTAGTTTCTGAGAGGGTATTCATATACTTGAATACGTAGTCAATAAGCGATAATTCAGGCGAGGCCTTTGTCCAGCAGTGGACGTCTTTCGGCTGATATGATGATGATGATCAAGCGATAATTAGGTACAATAATAAAATACTGACGTTTGAGATACATTATAGGAAAGATTAATATGAAACTGGTGCAGGAGTAATAGAAAAGACAGATTTACAAATAGTGGAAGCACATGTCAAATAAAAAAGCAACAGTATTAGGAGATCTGCAGAGCGATTGTATAACTTGATTTCGATAGAGGTGACTCTCATAATCATCTTATAATTTTGGTATTGTCAATCTTAGGTGAACAACAACGAAACTGCCATTGTAATTACTTCTCATAACAATTAATCATTTGACATTAGCCATCGGAATCAAAAAAAGGTAGACAATACCAAAAGTAAAAAATGGTTACGAGAGCTGTCGCTATCGGAATTCCTAACTAACGCCCTGCATAACCCGAAGGTTGAAATAGCCCGGAAAAATTGCAAAAAATAGCCCTTTTCCACCGCTACCGTAAAAAAAAACTATAAACTTTTACTAATAATCCCATAAATCCTTTAAAGCACATCAGTAATTAAGCTCCCGTCACTGCGCGGTCATAATGACAATTTGCTCGTCTGCGCAACAGCGGAGTAGATCGGTGGCAAATAAGATTGATCACCACTGGTAATTAGCAACGGATCGGTGGGTAAGCGTTTCACAGTTCATTTTTAACTGTTGACGTTTTGACAGGTGCGGGCTGAGGTTTCGAGGTTGTATTTTATTTTCCAAGCGGAAATTGACTCCGTTGAAAGGGGTTTTTGGATTATCAGGAGTGGTTTTGTGATGGAGTATCCCTTTTGTTGACTTTTGACTTGTATTGTTTTTTTTATGAGAATTTTCTTTTGGGGAAAGCGATATTAAAAATATAATGATACCGTAACTTTGTTGCAATCATTATAATCAATTTTTGTTTGAGACTGGTTAACGATATCGGTTTTCTGATATTTTTTTACATTTAGGAACAAACAATGCTTTATTGCTCATGGAAACGTTTTCAACATTGTAAAATTTCTAACGATTTAAAGATTGAAATTGATTGCAACAAAGATGTCTCACTGATTTCTCACAACTCTATAATTCCTATTAATATTAACTGTACTGAAAACGTTAACCCTATTTTAACGTTTTCAGTGCAATTGCGATGCAATTCACAAAAAAACTAAGAGAAAAGTTAAAATAAATAAGTTGAATTTAGTTTGGATTTTATGAAGTAGATAGAAACTAGCCAATAATCAACGCGTCCAAAGATTCGTGACAAATGTAAAAGCCATCAAAACTCTCAACATAAATTGATCATCATTAGGACATCAGCCTACTCTACATTGCACGATGTAAAGCCGGTTGCACACGAGCGTTCAGCGTCGTGGTCAACGCTAATTGTGATTAATGACCGTTTCGTGGTCGCGACGTCGTTTGTCTTGCGACTACTCGCGACAGACAGTTTACTTTTCACTTTGACTTTGGTTTGTTGCAGACGGACGATTAGTCGCGAGTAAAATTTAATGGTATAAAAAGGCTCAATTGCTCGAGTTTTTTTTATATACGACAAAGTAAGAAATGCACGTGTCAATATTTTTGTTGACACCTTATTTAATTAAGAATTTTTAACTAATACATCCTTCCCTTCATGATTCCAAATGAAGTCAAGTCAAAATACATATAAAAACATAACAACTGTAGGTACATACATAACATGTTGTTATGTTATACGCCCCACAAAATTAAATAAATATAAAATATTTGAAAGGTGATATTGTTCAAGTTCTTAACGAATAATAACTTTTTGACAAATTCTTTTCTTAGGTTAACCTGTGGTTTACAACTATTTTATTTTATTAAAGTAGTAGTCGCTCGTCTGTATAACACGGCAACCGCAATGAAGCTAAATTCGCCGCGTAAACCGCGTAATTATTGCCAACCGCACGATTCGACGGCTAAAACTAAAATAATGTGATTTGAACATGAAATAAATGTACTAAAACGTTTTAGGACAAAATGAACATTGGATTTGGTGTAATAATGTGGTTTAAACATGGTGTAATAGTGTTATTTTAGGCTATT
Source organism: Tethea ocularis (assembly GCA_963555595.1). Taxonomy (NCBI): domain Eukaryota; kingdom Metazoa; phylum Arthropoda; class Insecta; order Lepidoptera; family Drepanidae; genus Tethea; species Tethea ocularis. The sequence continues at coordinate 2,249,349 of OY741973.1, read as the reverse complement.
TACGTACACACGGCCACAGATCAAGCTACACATTGCGACACCTTATGCGGTTGTAATAGGCGCTATTTTTCAACAAAAATGTGTAGCTTGATCTGTGGCCGTGTGTACAATGTCTGTGGTACATTTTTAGATTTTTTTCTTAAAGGTACATTTTTGCATAATGTTCGGACGACGATAATTCAAGGTAAACACTGCGGTTGTAATAGGAGCTATTTTGCAACAAAAAGGTATAGTCTGATGTGTTAGCGACTGTTCATGTTAGTATTACCTATCTGAATACAATATAGCTGTTACTTACAATAAACTAATTTTTTTAGAATTACGTTGAAATTGGTGATGAATGGATGAAATAATGCTGTAAAATGCCTCATAACAATGAGAAGATCAACAAACCTTCAATTAACATTTTGTCTACTTTCAATGATTCATCCATCTGATTGTTATAGTTTAAGGCGACGATATCCGAAAAACGATGAGCATAGATTAAGTTTTTCTAGGCTTTCTGTGTTGCAAGAGATTTGTAAAATATATATGTTAAACTAGAGAATAAGTGACGAGGAATAGTTGAAAACAATCTCATGTATAAGTAATGCATCATGACTAAACATAATACATTCAAGTTCTCGGAAATATGCAGGTAATTTATTTTTTTAATTTGATTCAATGTTACTTTCAAATATAGCTATTTGAATTTCACACTCGCTTATAAGTTAAACTCTACTGTCAGAGTTTGCAGCTAAAGAAATTGAATAAATTTAATTAAACAATTTCCTTTTCCGGAACACTTTATAGTTCTTAATATTTATGAGATTCCCCAGTTTTAATAAGAATTAATTAAGAATTTATTTTACAAACAACTTTGACCTTTTGCTAAAGTAATTATGCGTTAAAAAAGAAGGTTTCTTCGAGGTTTTTAAATTAAAGGAAAAAAATGTATTTATTTGAGATGTACCTTCAAGTAAAAATAAAGAAACAATAATGATTTTTACGAATGCAATAAATATCCTATTTGCAATCAAAAGTAGTGATAAATCTTTAGATAGATAGCTATGTTCTACGTAAGTTTATAGGTATACTTAGTAATTTAAGAATGTCTGAAAATGTTTTTTTCAAGAACGCTCCTGAAATAGGTAAATCTATTATTTCAGGAGTTATTTTTCTATAACAAATTGTGTTCCAATTGAAAATACCCTCTCCCGACTTCTATCAAATCTGATTAAGAAATCTAAATCTAATATCATATTAATCTAAAAAGAAAGCGTGACTGATTGACTGACTGATCTATTAATGCGGCTCAAACGACTAGACAGATCGGGCTGAAATTTGGCATACAGACAAATAGATATTAAGGTAAAATAACATTCGACCCCTAAGAGGGTAAAATAGGGGAAAGGTAGTTTCTAATATAATAAATAATTTTCATATTCAAGAAGAAACACTCATTCAAATAGTAACAATTTTCACAGAGCCCGTTTCGAGCGCATAACAATGGCAAACAAAAACGCAAGTGTAAATTACATTCTACATTTATCACGCATGTCACTTCTTGCCACAATAATACGGTTGACTTCATCTTCGAATAATTCCCTTTGTTCCTTGCAGTCGGCGTTTGCCGTTTTTTAATGTGGTCCATTTGATAGGCGATAGAGATTTGAAATATGATTTTGAATTAACAGGTATTCACCATCAGGCGCCGTAAGCTTGTTTGCTATCTTAGTATTATTCTGGCTACGGTATTACATAAATAAAAAAAAACATTACCAGATAGATGTTTCTCTGACTTGCTATGGAATCTTCACGCTATTTAGAAATAATTTGATATAGGTTGATATAGAATTTTATTATAGGTTTTATTATTTCATATTATGATTTGTGTTTTTTGTACTAAAATTATAATGAAAAGTGTTTGTGTATGAACATTTTTTTTTCTAATTTTTCGATGAAATGTAATTTTTATAGGTGCAAATACTTCTGTGACTCATGAAAGTAACAATAAAAAACTGTGAACGTTAAATTCAGAATTCATGCTACCGATCAGCGATTCATATTTTATTTGCAATATACTATTTGTACCTTGCATTAAGATATTTTTTTTCCGCTATCGTTTAAATACTCGCTTACGTTAAATCCTCTACCTTACACCACAACCCTTCAGTCGTACATCACGGCGTGTCGTTAAGGGCAGGAGGTGGTCCAATAAATCAGGGGCCGTCGTCCACGCCATTCGGCTGCACTCGCTAATGCGTGTTCGTGTAATGAATGAGATCAAAATTTGTCTGATTGTCGGGCAATTTTTAGATTTTCGAGGGGTAAGTTTTAAAATGGGACGCGGAGACACAGATTCTGAATGAAACGTGTGGGACAAAAAATGATTTTTTATAAAATAAAGTCGGTCGACAAGCATTTTCGCCTAGTGGTTGTGGTTACCATATCCTATAGATGCTTGCAACACCTTGAGCAGACCTTGAGGTAGACCACTTACTTCCCAGAGTTCGAGGTGTTAGGAATCCGCGCCCCTGCTGGTAGTCGCCCAGGTACAAAATAATCTAAGCATGGACTTAGAATATATATTTATATACCTACGCAGTAGGTCCGATAAGTATATATAAAACTGTAGTAGTTAGAACATTTTATGAGCTGCATGAAAATTCGGCTGGCAAAACGGGCATAGCGTGTTACTTGTCTTGTTTGGTAAAAAATAATTGACTTTTGTATTATGTGCATAGTAAATATATATGTTACGGTAAATCTGATTAACTGAAAATTATTAATATTTTTACAAAATTTATAATAATAATCACATGTTTTGGTAAATGTGAATAAACGATCGAATATTAAACACAGTCTTACAATTATATTAATTAGAGATCCGTTCCGTCAGTAGATAATTCCGTTCAAAAACGACACGGACACTTTAGCGAGCGATCGCCTATACACTTCGTGGTAATTTTTTATCACTTTAACCTCGACTTTCGGTAATTATTAATAATAATAGATAATTATTAATAATCTTCAATTATTCGCTCTTAACGTAACATATACATTGATATAATAGACACTCCAGGCCTTCATTAAATGACTTCACAAATTAAACGAAAACTAATATATCAGTGGAAACACATAAATTCATTCAAAAGCAACACAATCTCACAAACGTTTGTTTTACTCGCCATTCTGGCAATTCGCCAATCGTTCACTTTAATTTGTATCTCGATACACGACATTGTAACCATGTCATTATACGGTAGAATAGATATTATTCAGACCCTGCAAATATACAAAATAATTATTTATAATCATCATTATTAGTCTAGAGATGTTTACTAGTCAGAATAAGTTTCCTTGTATTCAATAGTTGGATTTCAATTATGTATATCCAGCTGAGAAATTACTGTAACCAATATTATTTCTCATGGAAGAATGTCTTTAACATTTACAAAGATATTTTATAATGTAAAACTAAATAGATATTTCCAGATTTGTTATTATATTCAAAATTCAATAACTTTTTAACATGCTAAATATATTAATGTGATTTTCGCGATTTGAGAGTTGATCTTATACTAAAAGTTACCTATTCTAGGTGACGAACTGAATAAAGATGTCAAAAAGATGATATGATTATGCTGTCGTCAATTCACAAAGGCACTTTATGGTCCACCTGCTAAAAAAACGAAAGACTATCTTCCTAAATAAAAATATTAATAGGAATAAAATTATAATTATTATAAAAAGCTTTTGTTTCGTAACTTAATCTTTCTTATAAATTGAAAAAACAAAATTAAATTAGTCAAAAGTTTTACATGTAACAACGTTTGTGACAATCAAAACTGAATCAATTAACAAAATGATAGAAAGAAAACATTTCTGGGAATCCGTAACGAGGAAAAAAGTTGAGAAGTCCAATTAATATCCTGAAAACGCTACAAAATGCAAATTGGTCCGGAAATGCTTTTATGATTTCATAAAGTACAAATTTTGTATGTCATGCGACATAAGCACAACTATAATTAGGTATTACACTAATTTCTGCCGGCGTTGTTAAGAGATATAATATTTTCCCTGAGATAAAAAGTATCTATAATAAAATATGTTATTCCAGGGTGTGGTCTATGTATACCAAAATCCTTCACAAATATCCAAACTTTTACAGACAACATAATTATTTGCAGAGGTAGCTAAAAATTTTTTATTTCTTATCTATGGACTACATGTATAATTTAATAATCCACAATTTAAAAGTCATAACGTAAGTAATAGTCCACAAAATCATATTGAAAGCCATTAAATTCAGTTAAGGACTTCGGAAGGAGCTGATCAAAGAAAATCTAATGAAGCTAGAACTAGTTTAAAAACAGTCTACCATTGGAAATAATTAGCAAGCATTTTTATAATTTTAGACTAAGTTTGTAGACACGGCCACAGATCAAGATCTACACATTTTTGTTGCAAAATACAATAATAATGGTCCTATTACAACCGCATAAGGTGCCGCAGTGTGTAGCTTGATCTGTGGCCATGTGTACCTATATGACTTATGACTCAAATTATCGATCTTCAATCCTGCATACCAAAAAAAATTCATTAGTGTTTTAAAATTGAATTTCATTGATATATAAAACAAATCAATACCTATCGATAGCACAGCCTCAAGATAAGAAAACTAGTATTCCAAACAATGCGAATCGACTAATGCACTTAAAAATTTAACTCCTTTAAGACCACTAAGACGGGAAGTGTCCTGGTGTCCCAATTAATTAATCCCGAAGGTTGGAACGGGGCCAGGGATGGCTGCAACCGCAGTTCGGGTAAACAGAGACCACTTTGAACTCGAATGGATTATGTATCTTGAATGCATAGTGGTCGTTGGTATTAGAAATATTAGATGGAATCAATAGGTTGCTTCAAAGTTGGTTTGTAGAATTTATTGGTTTTGGTGTACGTAGAAGAAGGAAATATAACAAGCAGTAATGTCAAAAGTAACTTGTAGGATTAGAAAGAGAACTTTAAACTTTAGACTGCTTTCTAGAACTTCAACACTCAAATACTTAAATTAGATTGAAAGCCATATTAAAACCAATAGCAATGTCTAAAAATTTGGATCGACAACAAGTTGTTCCGTAATTTAAATAAATAATCATCGCACATTTTTTGTTCGAAGTAGTTACTACCTATATACGAGTATTAAACGAATTACCAAAGGGCGTCCCAGTCTTTCGACTAAAAACAGACAATTTAAAAACACTGCAACATAAAATTTGTGAACTAGGTTAAATAAAACGCTAAACTAAATACACTACTGTCCCATTTCCAGCGGCTGGAGGGGACAAAGACAACTCAAGTGCTACAGAAGGGCCACTCGGGCTTTGGCAAGAATTCCGCTGTATCTTTAAATTTTCTGCTTAATCCTGTAGTATTCTCGAGTGATTATTAAAGTTAACGAGACTTGGTGCATTTCGTTTTAGCAGCTGTCCACGTTGGTGGTGTTTTAAGTGTATAATAATTATTATTTCAAGATAGGGTTTTGATGTATGTTGATGTCTTTTTATTAGATTCTACAAAATAACCAACAGAATTATTTTTTGAAGACTTTGATGACTATTGAGTTCTCTACTGGCAAAATACAGTGAAATTACTCATTCAAATCGTCACAAATCGACTCTAAACTTTATATTAATATTCATAGGCTCCAAATCCAGCGACATAGCGTCTTTGAACAGCAAGTTCAATTGGCCACGTATTGAAGTTAGATCTACCTAGTTGAAAAATTTGTACCAGGTAAACATACTCGTCTACAAATTCTAGAAAAGTCTTCCTAGCAATCACCGGCATTAAATAGTTATACTAGCAGAAGAGCGAGTACATGCATTTTCATAAGGAAGTTTAGATCTCGTGCAAACAATACTGCTTACAGTATTATTTGGAGTACGATTTCGCTCGCTTTGTCCTATTTATCACTATTACTACTTTATGTAGTAAATATAGTCTTCAGCATTAGCGCAGAAATACGTGATGTCCAAGTGCACCTGCTGGAATCTAAAATGTTGATGACAAAATTAAGTTTTAAATTGAATGTGTTCAGTATGAATACAACCTTATACAATCAAAATAAGGTTAACGATGAGAATTGTGAAATGAGCTTTGAATTAAATAAAATTCATCATAGTGCAGCTTATGGTTGATTTATTAACGAATAGATTATTTCGTCTTTGTCTAATTATATTATGATTTTATTGTATTTCAGCGCATTATAAATGAACTAGCGACCCGCCCTGGCTTCACCCGGATTTTCTCTACTATATTATGCATGTATTATACATATAAACCTTCCTCTTGAATCACTCTATCTATTAAAAAAAACCGCATCAAAATCCATTGCGTAGTTTTAAAGATAAGCATACATATAGGGACAGACAGACGGGAAGCGACTTTGTTTTATACTATGTAGTGAAGTGATGTTACGACTACGATATTCTGATCCCAATTAGGTATACTACATTTAAATATGCACTAATACAGGTTAATAACATCAGGCAAACTAATAATGTTCTAAAACAAAATTATGTCCGGAATGGAAATCGAACCCACGCGCTACGATCTGCGACGTGCCCATCATAAGGTTTATATTTATTATATTATAATGTCTTTAAAGCTTTTTTTTTTCATTTTCCAAATTAGAATTAAAAAAGCATTCAAGGAAATACATCATTCTGCAATGAAAGGCTGAAATGATGTTATCAGAGGTGGTAATATGACTAATGATCCGGATAATCGTTTAGCCGTCACGACAAATTGTCTGATCACGTGACTAACTGTCATTTATTATACCGCCAGGGACCAGTATACTTTGAACTCCTTCAACGAATTATATCCTAACGAATGCCTTTTTTTTCAAGTTTATTAGAAACCTTTTGATATCGATGCTAGGCCTTGCTAGATTTTTAATATATTTTCTTAATTGGTTCGACCTTCAGCCCAATCTACTATATCCAAATAGTTTATAAAACAAAAATATGCCCCCCGCAGTTTCACTTGCGTTCCCAGAATGACTAAGTCTATATATTATAGCATTTAGAATTCATTTAGTATTTTATTACATAAAAACATTTTTGATCAATCGGATTAGTATTTCTAGAGATTACCTCCTACATACAAACTAGCAAACAAACTTTATCTCTGTAAATAGATAGGTACATAGTTTTACAAATTAATGAAGTTAACAACTATTTAAATTCAGCTCGTTTAAAAATGAGTCATTAACATGAGTAAACCACAAATAATAATTTAGTCTACAAATAAATGAACAATATTTGGGGGATTTCTTGTTATATTGGTCAATGATCTAATTAAAGCATTTGACGCGAGGCTCATTATGATACCATTAAATCGATTTCAGCTCTAACAGTACACATCAAAGTAGGTTATCGCTTGTGATAAATATGTGATATAGTTTTTAGGACGTTTTGATTTAATTTATTAGATACTCGTAGTATGAAAAACTCGATAGGTACCTACTAAAATTTAAGTTACCACTACTAGGCCACCTTTTTTTTATACTACTAAGGCAGCAAGCAAGCTTACGGCCCACCTGATGGTAAGTGGTTACCGTCGCCTATCGCCATTTGCAATACCCGAGGTATTGCCAATGGTTTCCTCACGATGTTTTCCTTCACCGAAACCTCAAGCTCATTGTAGGATTCGAACCCACGACCTTCATCGCGGCATCCGACGTCACTACCACTAAGCTATCATCGCCTTAACTATTATACGGCAAGCAAACGGTTACTTTATAATACAGGCTGTAATGTGAAATTACAAAAACTGGTAACATGGATTTGATTACTGATGGCCTACTCTGGAAAATGATACATGAGTCCGATCATTGTTGTCAAAATATTAACCATAATAATTATTCTTGCGAGTAAGATGGATCGCCATAGCTAATTGTGGAAGGGATAAGGATCAGCAACATGCGAGTAACACGCGGAGCGCGACTTTGTCTGGCGGTATGTGTCCCAAGTGTTCAAACATTCATAACTACACTACGGTAACCGCTTACCATCAGGTGGGCCGTATGCTAGTTTGCCGACTTAGTTGTATAAAACCCAAAATTCAAAAGTTCTCAAAACTTATACCGAATCAGTGGTATCATTTACGTTATGTCAGTTTAAAAAAAAGTCAATAAAATACGAATCAATCAAAACGCACTATAATAAAAAGTAGAACATTTCCAATAATAACAATTTTGTCCAGCATCGTCTGACCCTGGGAATCAGTTTCATGCGCGGGATATTCATGAGGGCTAAGTTTCAAGAATTCGTTTGTTTTTGGAATCATAAGGGAAATTATGCCATCCATTGTTTCTTGGCAGGTTGGGAGGATTAGTTGAGGTGGCAGAGCAAAGCCGTAGTTACCGTTGTCACGGAGTTCAAATGTGATGGCGTACCTGGAAAAGAAACTAATGAATTCCTCGAGGTTCGAAAAATCAAGTCCATCGTCGTATCAAAACGTTCCGTTACGTTTTGATAGTAAGACAAATAGAGATACCATCTAATCAGATTTGCCTGTAGAAATGTGTCAAGCGGAATAATATTTGGCCAAAAATCTATAAATACAATTAATTGTATAAATATTTATAACTTTTCCCAAGAAAAATAACTCGAAAAGATTTTCAACTACATCATTATGTTCAGTACCAAAGCTGAAATCCACTCCAATACTAGAGCAGTGAATTAAATCCATACTTAATAGGAATTATGGTTCCACTAAACATATGCCTCGAATAGTAACTACCGGAACTCTGAATAAAATCTGGACCCAAATTGATAAATTATTATACTAACACTCAAGACAAGTGGTGATAATAACTCAGTAGTCTTTAGTGACATTGAATCTCATGACGATGATTGGTAAGAATCCTACAATAGATTTGGCTTTTAGTGGAGGAAAATGTCGTGAGGGAACCATTAAACAGCATAGTGGTTAGATACTGTATCGACCGAGCTGGCTACCACCACAAGTTGTAAATCTGTCGCCAAGTGTGTTTAGGCGGTATTTGAAAGCGAGTTTCCATAGTTACATGCTTAGTATCTTCAGCAACATTATACTTATATAGTGACTATGGTCAAATAAAAGTCTATACATTATGATATAACTCACGGGACTTGGAATGACTTTTTTACCCAGCAAGTGGAGACTCCCGACGTCCTGTAACCTAAAAATAAATTCTTCATTGAAACTAAGCACAAGGTATATATTCTACTAATATTAAAAATGTGAATGTCAGTGTTTATTGACTCTTAACGCCTCAATGTGTGACTTTTTTTATCTTGATAACGATAGCTTGTTGCTGACTAGTAAAACATATTGCTATAAAACAAATGTAGCTAAGCTACGTACCTATAATGTCCTATTAATTGCACCTTGTTTAATTTTAAAAGACCTTAACGTTAACTTTTAAATGCCATAACAGATTTGGATCATTCCAATTCCCGAGTGACATTGGCTATAATTAGTTAACTTATTTAATTACGACTTGTTATAAAATGTCATAGGTTATGCCAGAAATTCTTACCAACGGTATCAAAGGCAGTTCCAACAGTATACTTCGTATTATATCTTTTAGAAATACGATCTGCTGCAAAACTTCCGATTTGTTTCTGAAATTAAAGTAACTCAAAAAATGGGTACATATTTATCTTCATCATCATCATCATCGGCCTATAGACATTCACTATTCTGAACATAAATCTTTACAAATAATAATTGTCACATAATAATACTCTTATCAGTTTCTTGTCACATCTATATTATGAAACTGAATTTTTTTACAGATCAAACCACATTGCATCATCATTGACATAATTTACTGTTCCAACCGGGTGTCCAGAAACCTCTTTTTTTTTCCAAAGCAACTACAATTTATAAGCAAGTCTCATCACATACAATAGAATTGCCATAATTATTATTATATTGGTAAATATCAGTGATGGTTGCTATTCATCGTCAGGACCCTCAGCCTGTTTGTCAGCCTTGATACCAAATAAAATGTTAAAGTAAAAAAAAATATTACCACTTCTGCAAAATTTTCAACATGCTGCGTACTATCAGCATAAGGTATTATCATATACTGGCCATAGGAGTGAAATGCTAAGTAGTATTCCAAACTACCGCCTTTCGATTTAACAAAATCCGCCAAAGCTTTACTTTCTAATTCAGAAAAAGCATGTGTTCCACGGTAGCTTTCTGATTTAGGGTTCGTACTGACTCCAACAGCTGTTAATAGAAAATGAATATAAATTAACATCTCTAGTTTTTGAGAAATAAGTAAATGTATTATTTTCTAAATAAATAAAAGGAAAGCATGACTGACTGTCTGATCTATCAACGTACAGCTCAAACCACTAGACGGGTTGAAATTTGGCATACATATAAATAGGAAAGGATTTTTGAAATGATCATATCAATCCCTACGAGGGTAAAATAAACCAATATTTATTTAATGGGTTTTCAGCTAACAAGAGATCTTGCTCCCATGAAAGAGCCAGAAAAGCATTCTATGGATACATAGACTTGTCTTCTGAATTTATTATTACCTTGCTAGTTAAAGTAGGTACTTTACAAAATTGCCTTAGCCAACGTGTACGAGAAACATTTATTCTACTAAGTATGATCAAGCTTACATCCGTATGCATGTCCAAAATTTCTGTTTAAGTCGATTCCATACGAATTATGACAATTCTTTCTCCAGAGTCGATCCTGTTCAGAATAAGTAACAAGCCTTCAGATATTACTTAAATGTAAATTTTTTAAAGCTATTTATTATATAATAAAAAATGCAGATTTTTCAATTCTATGATGCCAAAAATGCTGTTAATTTAATGTATTATTATTTTTTGTGTAATCTTATCAGAGGAATAGGTTATTTAAGGAAACAAAAAAAATTGTTATTTATGATATTTGTGCGGTAGGTTTTAACGAGTAGACATTTTTTTTTTTTTATTACCATGTATAGGCCTGTATTTGACCACAATCTCACCGTGGTCAGTGATGATGAGGCCGATGATGGTAAGCACACAAAGCCTAGAAAGGAACTGGCTCTCAAGTGCAGCTGTCGGAACACACCGAAAGGTACTTGGCGACAGATTTTTTTTGGCGATAAAAAAATAAAAAATCTCGTAATGTGAAACTCCTTGGTGGTATTTTTTTGTTAACTTAAAAGTACACTGTTAAATTGTAAAAAAATACAAACATTAGTGTGACTAAATTCATAGCCGTCGGGGTTTACAACGGGGATGAAATACCATTCGTATGTTAGAGCTACATCTCTTAACTCTTTGTCCTTAGAATCTTGTGAGAATAGGATCTGATGAATCAGATATGTAACAAACGCTGGTGCTATCCATTCTCTTGCATGAATACCTCCTTCTATTATCACTTTAGATCTAAAATAGAACATTATCAATGAAGTTATAGAGCTTATATTCCGTTACGAATGTCTGTAATTTGCGCAAAAACCTTGCGCAACTTTGAGACTATTATAATGGATGGTTAAAGCAAAATTGGACTAAAACACGAAATCATTATGACAATTGCAAAATAAAATAATATATTTTAGGGTATTTAGAACTACTTCCAGTGGTTGAAATATAATTCCATCCATCCATCAGTGTACATATACAGGGTTACAGGTTAAGTCGACCTAGATCCGTTAAGGGCGTGTAGTACCCATCTTTTCTGACATATTTCACTATAGAACACCCTACCCCAAACCTAAACGTTTTCAAGAAAATCGACATTTTTCACACACGGTTATCTGATCCCTAACTAAGCAGAGCTTGTACTATGGACAACCAGGTAACTGATAAAGTACTTTTTTATATTAAATAAGAACATTAAAATAATTACTTAAATAATTTACCTCATTTTACATCCGGGCAATGCTATTCTGACAGACATTATATCCAGATTGTTGTGAGATTTTCCAATGCTCTGTATTTGCAATTTGTCTGGATACGTTTTGCTCAAATCTTTGAGCCAATTATAAATGTCTTTCAAACGAAAATAGTTCTGCCAATCAAATGATTCCATCTTCCTTCTTATATAAGGCTTAACTGTTTGCATGTCAAATGCTCTGGGAATAATTAATATTTAATAAAATTATACATTTTAAAAGGTAGAGCTATTTACACTCATTGGTTAAAACCGGCTGGTGTGTGCATAGAGCATCCTGTGTGAGACGATGTCTTGTGTCATAATACATATTTAATTATTGTAACAACTAACACTATAATTAAGGTTTACTAACCCATGGATCTATGTTATCTGAATAAATAAATTATTATCGAAGAGCAGCTCTTCTGTGGAAGTACAACTAACAAACTTCAAGGATGACATGGAAGCTACTGATTTACTTCAATCTTCAAGCACATTTTAAATATAACTGTATTTTGAAAAAGTTTTAAAACTACTGGTAGAATATTAGCTCCGCTAATTACCTACTTAAAGTTCAATTTCTCTTTTTATGGAATAGTAGCTGTTCCCCACGGTTTCATCCATGTTCCTGGGATAAAAAGTAGCTTAAATATTCGTTATTTCAGAGTATGATATATCTGATCCAAGTTTCACTAAAACCAGTTAAGCAGTTTTTGTGTAAAAGGGTAGTTGAAAAAATTTTCTTTTCGTGGCAACTTCTTTCGATTTTGAAAAGGATATCCTCATGATTTTAAATTTCAGTAAAACTTAGATGTTTATTGTATTTTTTTTTGTATTACTTACCGCTGCACATCATCAATTATAGTAGTCAGATAAATTTTATGTACGTCAGAATCTCTCAGAATTTCCTTTCGTGTTTCAGGTGATACAAGAAACTCGACAGGCTTGTGAAGTATTCCAGGTTGTCTCCAGAAGTTTATGTCTGATCTTTCAGTCAAATTATAGAAGTATTCTAAGTGTTTATTGTTTATAGGAATACCTCTAAATAAAGTATAGTTATAGTACTTTAAAGACACACATGATTCATTAAATAACACTGAAACTATGAATAAAATTTTGATTATAAACATATTGAAATTTTTGTAAGGTTTACAATATGTCAAAAAACCGCCGAGATTTTCACATTTTTTCTATGCATTTGACGTAAGTAGACTTATTGACTAAAGATAAACTTATTTTAGATAAAGAGGTTTCATTACTTTTTATAAACGCATTGATTTCTATACTTTGAACCTTAAGGTAAGGTTTCCTCCAAATGCGGTGCCATCATGTAGCGACCGTAATACAGCGGTGAATGACTTCACTAGAACGTTTTCTATGTTACGTTGTGTATGAACGGTAATTGACACCGTAACGTTAAAAAACGGTGCCGCCATCTGCATGACGGCCGTCTCGACGGTGGTGTCGAATGGTGTGTGAAAGATAGCCGTCGAACTCCCGAACATTCCACGTGCCTACGGCCGTCTTTTTGCGGCTATCTGCGTTCGTTTAAAGACGGCACCGCTTTTGGAGGAAACCATACCTTTAGACTATTTTACTAGCGTAATTTTTAACTTCATAATCATCTCCCGGCCCTAATAATAATTTGGGGTTGGCGCTATATGTATTTTAAAATGTAGCTTGTCAGTAAGACAAGTTTGATTTTCCAAGACATGGTCTGGAACAGGTCATTAATTGAGTATAGCTTCTCTGATGATAGAGTTTGTACCAATACTGTACGTCCAAATATAATATTATAAATATATACTGCTCCGAGATCCTCGTATCATTTTAACGCCAACATCAGGTGAAAAGCCCACCTATTATCCCGAACCAAAGGCTTTAACTCTTTTAGTCACATGGGTTTCATCCCTCCTCATGACATGTCCGAATCATGTGTGCATCTGCAACCTCACCCTTAATTTTGGAATTAAGCGAAGAGACTGCCATCACTTGTCGTTTGGCCGACAACCAAGATGCGATGTCTTGGCTACCAAATAGCTGTCTTACTACACCACCTGCATCGTAAACTCTTGTTTTGATGAGCATTATATATAGAGAACATACCTAGCTTGTGTGTGATCAAGTATTTTGTGATAAAGGTTATTTGGTATCTTTTGGTATATTCATTGTATTAATATAAGAAAGAACAGATTTCCGACCGCAGTTTCATCGGCGATCGTTGTGACGTTAGACACCAATATGAACGGATTTTCAAAATTTCAACCACTAATGGGGGTAAAATAGGGTATTTAGAGTGAAAGCGCGTGGTGGAAAGCTAGTGTATATGTAAAGATAGATAAAATAAAGCTTTGTGATAATATCTTTAAGAACACAAATTGGCTATTAGTTTTGTGATTCTGTATAGTCCAATAAACGTACCTAGTTTATTCATTAAATGTCATTCTAGTAATTAATAGGAGCTTACTATAGGGTCTACTATTAACTTTTATAGTGATTAAACTATATCTAATCTGTTATAAAAAAAATACCTATCACTCTTTTCCAAATATTGAGACTCCTTTGAATCAATCAAATTAACTTTCAGTCAAAATGAGTTTGCACTGAAAAGCTTTAAATAATTATTTACCAACTTTAATTTTCCTGATATAAGATATTATTATGTTATTTTGAAGATAGTGAAGAAATTCTATATATTCCATATATTTGCTTAGAAAATGCACTATTAAATACACAATGACAAAAAATAATATTTATAAAAAATTAGAAAACATTACATCAATTCAAAAAACAAAAAAAATAATAACAAAATCAGGAGTTCTCCTTTGATTGTCGTAGCCAAGTTTAACAGATCCAATCTAACATGTTTTGGTCTAGCGGTCATCACCTCGAGCATCCCAGCCAACGTTTCTCTGCAGGTTGTCAAGATCTGATCCGTCGGTAAAGCTAAACCATACGAACCATCGTCACGTATCAGGAACGTGAATACATATCTGAAAAAATAGGACGGGAAAGGGTAATTTCCCATAAAAACTCAATACCAAAATAACTTATTATTCAGGCATATTTCCATTACATTAAACTATTATTCGAATTTGAATACTATATATAGGTTCGTAAATATTGGCCCCGATTCTGTTGGTTAAAAACTAAACAAATCTAATCTCAGTATATCTCTTTCTAACAAACAATATATGAAAGAGATTAAAGATCCTGTCAGAATAGTCCGAATACTTACTGCAACGTGGATTTAAGCGCTATCTATAATGGTCATGACCATTTACCCATACATTACGATGGCATGGACTAATCTGACAGAACTAAAAATGTTGTTCTCAAAATTAAAAATCACCTGTATAGGCTATTTACTTTCAGCAGCCTTCACCACCAGTTCTTTAATGCTGGCTGTCCCCTGCAATCCCAGCGCAATAAATAAACTGCTCATAAAATCCTATTAGATAACATACCTCACTCCTTTATTTTTCTTCACCCAGCTTGCACTGTTGCCCGATATTCGGACACCTTAAAAAAAAACCAGAATTAAAAAAAAACAAAATATTGACACAGAGATAAAGAAGAATTTTCAATTTACCTAACGTATCGTACACTGTGCCAATTCTGTACTTGACGCCAGTTGTTTTGAACATTTTTAATATTGCTTGTTTCCCATAATTTTCCTGAAAACCAATAAAATAATAACTTATATTTTGAGGTTTTATTAAACCACCGGCCACACCATTTTAACTTATGATATACTAACATACCATCTCACCATAATTTTCAACATGATTTATTCTATCTCCATACGGAATAATAATCTTCTGTCCATAATTGTGAAATGCAAAGTAAAACTTCAAATTCACTACACTGTTCACGAATTCAGCAAGCGCTTTACTTTCTGGTTCAGAAAAAGGCTTTGGGCCGCAATATTCATCATCATTTGGATCGTGACTTGCTCCATAACCTAAATCAAAAACAAAATTAAACGTACTGTTATATATTATTATAGCACCCTGTATTGCATACTCCAGCCCATTCCTGTCCACTCAGCATTTCATAGCCGTAGCACCATGCACACTCATCCATCCTATCCGTTTAGTCTCCATCCATAATCCAACCGCGCTAGACGGCTGCCTTAAACCCTAATACTTATATCTTTTTTTTTTAAAAACCAATTCCCAAAGAGACTCATAACATTTTGGTGGCAGCGTAAAGGGATTGTAAATTAAGAATCCCCGGTACCGTCTCCCAGTTTTCCCTGAAATCACGAAACGCGAGTGAGTGTTTTAGTGAATCGCGAGTGCCAAATAGTGCCGAATAGTGCCGATTCCATAAACCGGTGTTAATAGTGCACCGTGATTCGTGAGCCCTGTTCACCTGAGCCTGTAAGCCGAGCTCCCGGAAGGCCCACTGCTGCGCACCTGCCCGTGCTGTAGCCGGCCTGGCGTCATATATCCGACGCATATACCTACGATATTATCTACGATACTGAGCCCTGCATTTCGAAGAAATGATAGCCACTGTTATCGCTCTGCTCACACTCAAGTAAGTGAATTATATCTAAACCCATTTGGTCATTGCGAATCCCAAACTTTTGTCTTATTAATTAACATAATTTTGTGATTGTTATCATATGTTTTTTTTTTAACATATATAACTGTGTGAATTAAGATTGTTATTGTGAATTTCACTGGTCCTTCATTATAGTGTAAAATGTCTGAGAGTAGAGCCCTAAGTCCAAAACCCGAAACCGCCGTCACAGATACTGACGATGACGGGTTCTTACCTCCACCTTCTGCACCTACTACTAGGTCGCTCGCTAAAAAGAAAACACAGCCTGTCGTCAAAGTAGAATTAGATCTATCCACCTTATTAAAATTCATCAAACCCTACGATGGGGGTAGGGAAACTCTGAACTCCTTTTTGGTAAATTGTAATAACGCCTATGAGTTAGCATCAGATCTTCAGAAAGACATAATTTTCAAATATATTCTTTGCCAACTACAAGGCAAGGCACAAACTGCTTGCTCTGTAAAAGAATTCACCAATTGGCTTCAACTTAAAGAATTCCTCAAAACCCAATTTAGTGAAAGGAAACATTATGCCCACTTGCTTACTGACCTACAAGAATGTAAACAGCAACCAAACGAATCTGTGAGCCAGTACGCTTTAAGGATAGTTACATGCCTTTCCCAGTTACTAACCGAGATATCCATTTCGCATGGCCATAAAAATAAGGAAATGGTAGGACGCACAGCAGCCATGGAGGAATTAGCCCTCCATCATTTCCAAATGGGATTGACACCCCGTTTATCCAACATCGTTAGATGTAAGTCACCTAAGACTCTCAATGAAGCCGTAAACATCGCTATTTCTGAGGAGAAAATCCAACATTCTCTTTTTAAACAAAGCCTGTCTAGCACACGCTCAGAAAAACCTAACGCAGCAAGGTCAAACTATCAACCTATGCGTCGTAGCCAGAACCAACAGTTCTCCTCAAACTCGAATCAATTTAGGCCTAAACCAAATTTCAATCCAAATCGGTATACCGATAATAATGATTCTTCCACACCAATCTGCAGATATTGCAAAACACCAGGACATACTCTGGAACAATGTCGCAAACGCGAATATAACAATAACCGCTATAAGTTTGACAATCAATCGAGGTCAACTCAACGCATCCATTTTACTACTGGAAGCCATGATGAAGAACATCCAATTGATTCGGTTGAAGAAGAAGGTTATGATACCGTTGATGCTGAAACAAAAAACGATTAAACGTCTCGTCCCGGGGTCGTACGGGACTTAGTAATTTAAAAATCGATGCCCATAATCAAATCCCTAAAACCAAATCGTCAAAATCTTCACAGACATCGCTACATGATAGTCTGTCAAAATCCACTGCATCCGTGCAGCAACGCAACGATGTTAGTCTGCCAAAATCCACTGTATCCGTGCAGCAACGTAAAGATGTTAGTCTGCCAAAATCCACTGTATCCGTGCAGCAACGCAACGATGTTAGTCTGCCAAAATCCACTGTATCCGTGCAGCAACATAACGATGTTAGTCTGCCAAAATCCACTGTATCCGTGCAGCAACGTAAGGACGTTAGTCTGCCAAAATCCACTGTATCCGTGCAGCGACATAACGATGTTAGTCTGTCAAAGTCCACTGTATCCGTGCAGCAACATAAAGATGTTGGTCTGTCAAAATCCACTGCATCCATGCAACAACACAAAGGTGTTACTCTGCCAAAACCCACTGTATCCGCGCAGAATGAAAAACTGCCTCCGACTTCCAAATCCAACGTTTTCGAAATTACAAATAATCCTTCTATAACGTTATTACCCCATGTCCTCGTTGATTCTCCCGTGTCAGACATCCCTTTAATCCTGCTCGTAGACTCAGGATCTTCTGTGAGCCTATTAAAACATTCCTGTATAGAAAGACATCCAAAGCTTGTAAGAGAAACAATACAATTGAAAGGTATTGATTCATCAGAAGAAGCTATCAAAACCCGAGGTCACTTCCAATTAAAACTAAGATTACCAAAATCCAACATATCGCATCAATTTCACGTCATTGATAAAATACACTTACCATATGATGGCATTATAGGATCCGATATGCTAAATGCATACAGCTGTAATATAGATTACACGAACAATTCCCTTTATATTGGTAAATCATCATTGAAGTTACATTTTCATGATCCTGCATATTTGATACCTGCAAGAACCGAAACCGTTATAGAATGTTCCGTCCGAAACCCTGAAATAAAAGAAGGATTAATACTTGATCATAAACTGTCCAAGAATCTTTTGATAGCAAACTGTATAGCACGGGTCAAAGAAAATAATAGGATAAATATATCTGTAGTAAATACTTCGGAAAAACCATTAACATTAAAATCAAATCTTAATTTAAAACTTATCCCGATTGATCCATCAAAATTCCAAGAAGATCCTTCTGATGTTGTTAATCATATACGCGCTACAACTACAACAAATAATGTTACAAGAACAAAGGAAGTCCTAAAACAATTACGTGTCTCACACCTGAATAGTGAAGAAAAAGATGCTCTTCTACAGTTATGTTCTGAATTTTCAGATATTTTTCATCTTCCTGGAGAAAATCTTACCCACACAAACGCCCTGAAACATGATATAAAAACAACAACAGATATACCAATCCATACTAAGACTTACCGATTTCCCGAAGTACATAAAGCAGAGGTCCGTAACCAAATTGACAAGATGTTACAACAAAATATTGTAGAGCCTTCAGATTCCCCTTGGTCGTCACCCATATGGGTTGTTCCAAAAAAACTAGATGCTTCTAACACTCAAAAATGGCGAGTCGTTATTGACTACAGGAAACTCAATGATGTCACTATCGGTGACACTTATCCCATACCACAGATCACAGAAATCTTAGATCAACTTGGCCATAGTAAATATTTCTCAACCTTGGATCTAGCATCCGGTTTTCATCAAATTCTTTTAAATGAAGCTGATAAAGCCAAAACAGCCTTCAACGTCCCGGAAGGACATTTCCAATTCCTGAGAATGCCATTTGGGCTTAAAAATGCCCCTTCCACGTTTCAAAGATTAATGAATTCTGCCCTATCCGGGCTCCAAGGCATCCGATGCTTTGTTTACTTAGACGACGTTGTTTGTTACGCTTTCGATCTCCCTAGCCATATTATAAACCTCAGGTCGATTTTCCAAAGAATCCGAGATTTCAACCTGAAATTACAGCCCGATAAATGCGAGTTTCTACGACGTGAAGTCTGTTATCTTGGTCATGTAATTACTGAACAAGGCGTTAAGCCAAATCCAGACAAAATAAAAGCCGTCACTGAATTTCCAATTCCAAAATCCCCTAAAGATATTAAATCATTCCTTGGTTTAGTTTCCTACTACCGCCGCTTTATCCCTGATTTTTCCAAAACCGCAAAAGCCCTTACGAGCCTTTTGAAAAAAGACGTAACATTTAAATGGGAAAATCAACAGCAACTCGCTTTCGAAACCCTGAAACATAAACTAACATCAGCTCCATTACTCATTTATCCTGATTTCTTTCAACCCTTCATCCTTACCTGCGATGCCTCTAACTATGCCGTTGGCGCCGTGCTATCGCAAGGAACTGTTGGTAAAGACCAACCCGTGGCCTTCGCGTCACGTACCCTAAATAAGAGCGAATCCAACTATAGCACAACCGAAAAGGAGTTGTTAGCCATCCTATATGGTTGTAAAACCTTCCGTCCATATCTTTATGGACACAAATTCCAAATTGTAACTGATCACAGACCTCTAAAATGGCTGTTCAATCACAAAGACCCTAGCAGTAAACTTCAACGCTGGCGGCTAAAGCTAGAAGAGTATGAATACGAAATCGTATACCGAAAAGGAAGACTGAATTCTGCCGCTGACGCTCTTTCTAGATATCCAGTTAATCCTGTATACCCTGAAAATAAAGATAATTTGAATCCAAATCCAAATGATACCAATCCCAATAATGAACTCCCACAGGAATCATCCTTACCTGAAATTCCTCAAGAAACCCTCGATGAATGGATACGAATAGATTTTAGCCCGATTGATGATAAAGATTTTGGCTTCAGCCCTTTGAATCTTCCTATTCCCGTAGATCCTCTCTCAACACCAATTGAACCACGTTTAGAGCTAGAACCCCAACCTTCAACTAGTTGGCAAAATCCTGAAACCTTACCTGCATCCACTTATCCAAATCCAGAAACTCTTACTCCAGTACCTGAAATCTTACCTGTATCTACATACCCAAATCCAGAAACTCTTACTCCAGTACCTGAAACCTTACCTGTATCTACTTACCCAAATCCAGAAACTCCTAATCCAGTACCTGAAAACTTACCTGCATCCCCTTACCTAAATCCAGAAACTCCATCGTCAACACCTGAAAATCTACCGATACCAGATGAAACTTATACCAGATTCCTAAAATCAACTACCAAATTATATAATACTACTATAACAGAACATAACGAAAACTTATTAAAAGGAACACAAAAGGTAATAATAATACCTACCTCATTAGACATGGATGAATCCATGCCCTATGTTCAAGAAGTACTTGGTAATTGTCCAAGCCCCGAACGCGATGAATTCCTAAAATTAGAAAGAACCTTACACACATGTTTACCTCTTACAATTCAAAATAAAACTTACCTTTTTTTGTTTACAAAAGTGCACCACTTTGACGATCACTCATACCCTGACATATTTAAATCCCTAAAATATGCACGTGATGAAATAATTATGTCATATCCCACAGTAAATGAAATCAGCACATCAGATTTTAGAAATCCTTTTGATAAACATTCGTTTGCGAAAATTTACAACATGTTAGCCTATTTGTTTGAAGATAATAATATAGGAATCCACGTATATCATAATAATATCATATATCCTTCACTAAGTGAAATCCCCAAAATTCTTAAAGAAAATCATGATATCCCAATCGCCGGACATCTAGGGTCCACGAGAATGTTAAGCCGCATCAAGGAAAGATTCTTCTGGAAGAATATGGGTAGTGACGTAGAAAACTATGTAAAAAAATGCCCGTCCTGCCAAACTAATAAAGCCTTGCGAAAAATAAACAGAGCGCCGATGGTAATAACATCCACTTCAACATCACCATTCGAAAGACTAGCCCTTGATATCGTAGGACCTCTTCCCGAATCCGGCTCAGCCAAATTAAAGTATATCCTTACTATGCAAGATGACCTGACTAAATTTTCATTAGCATATCCCATTCGAAGTAACACAGCGGCAGAAACAAGTGACTGTTTGCTCCATTTCATATCCTTATTCGGAATTCCCAAACATATTCTAACCGATCAAGGTACAAACTTCACAGCGGAAGTTTTCAAAAGAACTTGCGATTTCCTAAAGATTAAACAGTTATGGTCATCACCATACCATCCGCAGACGCAAGGAGCCTTAGAAAGGTCACACTCCACCCTTAAGGAATATCTTAAGTCATATGTTAACGAGAATCAAGATAACTGGCCTCAATATGTATATACTTCCATGTTAGCTTACAATACCGCAATACATTCGACTACTCATTATTCACCATACGAGCTATTATTCGGACACAAGCCTAATATCCCAGACTCGATTTATAACGATTCCTCGAATACTACATATCCTGAATATGTAAAACTCCTACAACATCGCTTGAAACATGCACGCGATAAAGCTTTAGAATGTATTCATAAATCGAAAACAAACTCCAAAACTTATTACGACTCACGTACTCGCCCAGTCGAATACAAAGTAGGCGATTATGTCCTATTAAAAAACCACCTAAGACTTCGAAAGGCCTTATCACCCGTATGGAAGGGCCCATACAAGATTGTCAAATTACATGGAAATCACACCCTGTCATTACTCATCAATAGACGACATGTAAAACACCATTATGACGAAGTCAAACATGTAGAAATCCATGGCGAACCTCGCATCTAGTATATTAATAATTATATAAATAATACATTTTATATAACATATGTTATAATTTTAATTACTTTATTAAGTTAAAACCCCTGGCGGATATAGGCCTCCTCCAACAACTTCCAGGTTGTACACCTAGTACCTATATCGTAATTTTATACGTCATAGGTACTGTAGGTATATTTTAAGTTTATTAAATGTTGTCTATAACAATTATTCAACATTATTACTTTATTTTATTTTTTTTTATTATCATTTATTTTATGATCAATATAGGTAAATGTAGATATATAGGTAGAAACTCAAAACTTTATGAGTGCACACTTAAATAGGAATAGTTTTATATTTAGAGTAGTCCGGCTTAGAAGTAATTTAGCTATTTCTTTCATTACAGCGTACTGGCCCAAGGTCAACAAGAATATGTTCAACCAATCAACTCAAGTTCCGGTATTTACTTTGATCCAATTGGTGAACTTAAGATTAATATTGGCCATTTAGATATAGTTGCCCCATTTGATATTTCCTATATTGGACCTCATATTGAAAACATTAACTCTATATTAGGTACAATCCGCTTCATATGCAGCCAAATCCAGGTTGAAAACCCAAGCTATCTAGAATGTCATAACGTATTAGAACCACTCACAGTCAGGTATAACGATATTGTCTCTGAATACTCTTCCATCAATCACCTAGTAAATAACAACAGATTTAAACGAGGCGCATGGATAGGTGGTATTGGTACCTTATCTAAAACTATCTTTGGGACCCTGGACGAGGACGATGCTATCAGATACGATAATGCCATACAAACTATCCAAGATAATGGGAAAAGTCTGGGTTCATTAATAAAAGAAAATATTTTGGTCACAACTTCTGTTTTGTCTAAATTTAATAGTACTTTACATACTATCAAAATTAATGAAGCCATGCTTAATGAAGCTATCGACAACCTCACGGTGAAATTACAAAATTTTTCAATTATTTCTAACGATCTATATATAAAGGCCAAAATTAATTCAATTTTAAATTCATTAGAAGCTTCCATACTCACCTTATCATTTCAATTGGAAGACATAACAAACGCTATCATGTTCAGTAGTCAAAACATCCTCCACCCGGCCGTATTGCCTCCCACACAATTATACCAAGAGCTTGTCGATAACTACAGACACATACCTGTAGATCTAAAATTGCCTGTTAGCTTAGAATTAAGTAACATTTATATTTTGATGAACATCTCCAATGTTATTTGTTATAGCTTGAATAACAAAATTGTCTTTATATTAAGAATACCTTTAGTATCCCCTAAGGACTTTAATTTGTTTCATAGTATAGCATTACCAACTCCACATAATAGTGTAAAACCGAATTCATTTAGTTTTATCATTCCTAGCAGTAAATATATCGCAATGACCAAAGACAAATCTGAATACTGTAACCTCGAATCACTGAAAGAATGCAGAGCGATAACATCCCGCGAATATATCTGTGACGTCATGACCGTGTTCCCTACCAGTGCAAACCCCAGTTGTGAAAGTGAATTGATCTCGAACGTGATAAGTACCCTACCAGTGCAGTGTATAACTGACTTCATTTACGGAAACATAGATTTATGGAAACCACTTTATAATAGTAATTGGATATATGTCCAATCTCAGAGTAATAAATTATATATAGAATGCCCGAATCACAAAAGCATAGTAATAAATATTATCGGTACGGGAATTTTAGATATCCCAAACAATTGCTTTGCATACTGTAAGAGTACCAAACTGATACCTAAATTCAATAATATCAAAATTAATGTTTCTATAACCCATTCTGATTTTAATATAATACAAGATTCTTGTTGTACCCTAGATAAATTTAAATTAGAAATAAATAATGAACCTCGTACTAAAATACAGAACTTTGATTTAGACGCATTCACTATTGAAACAAAATCAAAATTAAAATCATTGTCAGACGAAGCAAATAAAATTATTAACCAGCATCAGATTATAAAATACGAGAGTCATTATTCTATAGTATTAATTATTATTATTTGTTTTATCCTATTCTTTTGTATTTTTAAATTGTTTATATACATTAAATCTCACAGCCGTCTATCCCGTCACTTCATCACCTTTTCCCAATCTGTTCCAGTAAATCCGCCTGTAGATCAAATACCAAACCCCGAGCCTGTCATCCCTATCAAAATTTGTAAACGCCAACCAAATTCAGAATCTGTCCCATCACCAAGTATCAGAACCAATACGTAAAGCCTCTTCCTAAACTCCGAAATTTCAACCCCGAAGTTTAGTCTACCCCAGGGAGGTGTTATATATTATTATAGCACCCTGTATTGCATACTCCAGCCCATTCCTGTCCACTCAGCATTTCATAGCCGTAGCACCATGCACACTCATCCATCCTATCCGTTTAGTCTCCATCCATAATCCAACCGCGCTAGACGGCTGCCTTAAACCCTAATACTTATATCTTTTTTTTTTAAAAACCAATTCCCAAAGAGACTCATAACAGTACGTGTAAAATTATCAGAGAAGTATTAAAGAAGCTCTATTTTGATACATTATCTGTTGGTCACAATTTTTATCTGTATATATAAAATAAAATATCCTGGGACTTTTTTCACAGACGGTTATCTGATCCCAAACTAAGCAGAGCTTGTACTACGGAAACCAGATAACTGATATACTACTTTTTGTTTATAAATACATACTTAAATAGAAAATTACACCCAGACTCATGTTTGTTCTGGATGGGAATCGAATCCACGACCTGCGGCGCAATAGGTGGTGTCATATGTTTGACTGATGGCGAATCCAGATACGAAGGTTGCTAGTTAGAATCCTACAATCTACAAACATCGTGAGAAATCATAGTATGGTACTTTATAGTACCCGCTTCAAGTTGAAAATCTGTCACCAAGTACCAGTGTGTTCCGTTCTAAGCTTGATTATGTAATTTACGAAATGAATTAATTCATCTATCTATCCTTATTCTTTGTAGGATATTACAAAGTTCAATAAAAATACACCACCACAGATTCTTCCACAGATATAGACATATCACTCACTTCCAAAACTGTAGTTAAAATTTCTGTTCAAATCTACTCCAGTAATATTATTTGATTCGTCGATTCTTCTGTTTTTGCTCCATAAACGATCCTTAAATAGACATAACTTATTATTGTCATAAATTAATATTATAAAATGTTTCTAAATTAGTGTGAAATAAACTCTTACCACTTTATGAGTATATATAAAACCATCAGGATTGACAACGGGAAGCAAAAACCAATCATATTTACTGCCAACTTGAACAAGAAGGTCGCTTTCTGATTCGTCCATATATACAAGATTATGGATCAAATACGTGACAAATTCTATAGAAATCCATTCGTTGCCATGTATTCCACCTTCAACTACAACTTTTTCTGCTGCATTTTTATTTTTTATAGTTACAACATAAATATCTCGACCCTCAGCAGATTTACCAATTGAACTTAGATTAATCCTATCAGGGAACTTCAAGACTATGTCACCAAGCCATTGGTAGATATCATCCAGGGTATGATAGCTGTTCCAAGTATATGATTCTTCTTTGAAACGCAAGTAGCGACGAACTGTTTGGTTGTAGAATGCTCTGAAATTAAATTAAAGATATTAAGGTTTCTTCTATTATAGGAAAACGGTAGTTAAAGCATCACATTACAGTAGCCGCCATAACCTAAATACAAGAAACAAAGATAAAATTATTACACCTAAATTCAAGCTAACTAAAGTGAATAAGTATTTTCTCGGGAACTGCATTCATATCAAAATCCCATTTGAAGTAACTAAGCTATCATCGCATATATTAATTTATATCTATACTAATTGTATGGACGCGCTTATCTCTGGAGTTACTGGTCTGATTCGAAAAATTTCAGTAATAGGAAGCTGCATTATCCCCGATACATTTATAGGGTTATAGGGTACTTTATATCCCGGGAACGCGAGTGAGACCGTAGGGAACAGCTAGTACTTTATATAGAGAAATTATAATTACTCTTGAATGTCTGGTAACATTATCTTGACATTCATTTTGAAATGTGCAGCTCTTTCTTTAAACAGCTCTTTATCAACTGGATTAACAATAAAATGCACTTCCTCATATAGTTTGTGGGGTTTCTTCCAGAATTTCATGTCTATGTACTTCTGTTTCTCTAGATTCTGCAAGAACTTCAATTGTTCTGGTTCTGTCGGTATCACAGAGTACAGCGAATAACGTTCATATGATTTGCTTTGACAAAATTTTATATTGGTCACGAAAATTACAATCATTACAAAGATCTTGGCGGTCATTATTTGTTTTTGTTACATCAATTTTGATAAATATTTGCACATAAAATAGTGAAAAATGTTGACTGATGCTTTTTGACAAGAACAACGTTTTCTTCTTTTTCTACTGTCAATAGATAAAAAAACATTGTCTATGATTAGTTTTGATTATTTGTACTAGAACTTTTATCCGAGGCATCCGCAAAGTAAACAGCTAGTTCAATAACCCTTTCAGCAGAGCAAAACAAATAATATGATTCAAAAATTTTTATGTTTTCAACGTATTTTTATAAATAGCCATAATAAATTAAAACAGCTGCATATTACATGCCATATCTATTAATCATAAAAATTATCTTATGACCTTCAGCAATAGTATTTTTTGGTCTGACATTATACATTAATTCAATATTAGGAATATTTTTCATTCTTGTGAACTCAAAAAATGAAAAATGCTACTGCCTAAAAATCTATTCAGGCTAAGTGACTGGGCGTGTATTCTGATTGCCCAGAATTTATTGCTGTGCCATTTATTCGTCGGCCCTTTTCTACGCCATTAAATATAATGAAAAATATCTAATAAGGCGTAATAATATCATTGAAGTAATAGGGGCTTTATTTAATAATTTTGATGCAGAGATGTATAACGATGATATAAAAAATCCTGGAACATTTTTCACAAGAAGGAAGAGAGAAGCATATTTTATACTACTACCAGTTAAAAAATATAAAGCAGTTAGCTGTATGCTTGTAAATTGTAAAATATTATTATTAAAAGATAACAGTCTGTATGTAAAGAAAATTAAACTACCTATGATGGTTATTGACAGTTCTCATCTATACCTGAGCTGAATTACTGCTATAAATATACTGGAAATAAATATCTAGCCATAATTAGTATTTTTTGCCTTAAAATGTAAGTATATATTTTATTATGTCAGAAGGTTGACAATCAGGCAAGCGTTCCACCTAATGGTAAGTGGTCACCGTCACCTATCGCCATTAATTTGACAAAGATATGATTTTCTTGAAATAAAAAAGAGAGAAGTGCCTGCGTTACTTTTTCATACTCTTTGCTATCACGATGAATAGTCAAATCGCACCCTAAACAAATTCAGATAAAGGTGTGACAGAAAACATCGGTCACGTTACTAGAACGTCACCTAACTATCATGCGATGTAAAATATTCGCTCTGATGTGCCGTCTGTGGTGCCGTGACGTGTGAGTGACGTATTTTTATGCCACGAGGTAGCAAACAACGGCCCGGTTGGTGGAAAACGGTTATGGGTGTATGCAACTCCTGAGGCATCTCAAAACAAAAACGAAAGCTTTTAGTTACTACTATTCTAAGTGGAGCTACGGTATTTTCCTAGATCAATGGGTACTATTGGGTAAGTACCTGCTAGATTACCAGTGCGGGGTCTCTGCCATAGGAAAGGTTTTAAGAGAGTGGCATTTCGCTTGCTCGACTGGGGAAGTACCTCCACCTTACAGAATACCGCAGCCAAATATTGTTGTGTTCCTGCGCGTGAGTAAGGTCGCCAGAGCTCATCGGGGTGGGGGGAAGGATCGGCAATGTGCGAGTGGTACCCGGAGTGCGGATTAGTTGGTCTCTGTCCCGGGTGTCGCTAGCGTCCATAGGCTACGGTAACCGCTTACCATCAGGCGGGCCGTATGCTTGTTTGCCGACTTTGTTTTATAAAAAAAAGCTCAGATTTATGGCAGTACATTGAGATATTAGCGGGTTTACAGCTGCAGTAACATTCGGTATAATTTTTTTTGCAGTAAATTCGGATAAACGGTAGTTGGCTTCTCCGACATCCCCAGCGGGGATTTAATCCTAACATTCAAGGGTGCGCGTTGTGAGTGACTATAACAGACCTACAACCAACATTTTTTTTTGACTGATCATCGCCAAGCCTTATTCATTCATATGTATCAAAATAATAAAAAACAATAGCTCAAACTAATTACAATTCATTAGTTTACATGGTCTCTTAGGGCGTGTACACACTGGTAATCAACTAAAACAATAGGCATATTTCACCCGCATGTACAAGACGTGATGAATAAGCTTAATATATCATGTCAGCCGCGCCCCTAAACTAACCAAGTGACAGCGTGTTTTGACTTTACAGTGTGTGGTTTACATAGATCAAGAATTGAATTAAAACATAGTTAAAATATAGATAGCAAAATAAAATATAATAGTATGACCGTCATTATTATTGGAGCATTTATATAACTAACGACCCTTTTCTCAGCTTGTCTGTGCTATAATATGTATTATACATATAATGTGTTAATTTATAATTATCCTTGGATATTATGGTGAACAGTAAAACTATAACCAAAATTGAGTTGCTCTGAAAAGAGTAAATTTTATTTTATTACATAAACTAGTTTTAACACTTTTACAAAACATTGTTTAACATTAATTAATCACACATTTTACCTGAAAAGAGAAACAACATTTAAAGCTATTGTTTCACCAGTTCTTAATAATCACTATTAATTAAATATTAAAATTACAATTTAACCTCAATATTTATAATGCTGTATCAATCATTCAATATAACAGACCGCTCCATAGAATCTAACAAGTTCACAGATAAATTATACATCAAAGTTATTACGCGGCAAATTCAAACTGTACAAACTAAATGAAGTGTTATGCACTTTGTTTACATCTCCCCCCCTCCTTCTAAATTACAAAGTTTTACTGTTTAACTCTACTATTGGAATAAGTTTTGTAATATGGAAGAGATTCGACTCGGTCTTTTTGTGACCCGTGTTTACTTTGTAAATTGAATTGGATATTTTGTCTACAATTTCATAAGGTCCTATTTTCAATTCATCTAGTTTTTTTCGGTTTAACCGGTTTCCGTTTTCAACATATACAGAATCTCCGACTTTTAGTTCATAATGTTTCCTGTTTTTATCAAATCTTTGTTTATTATAATTGTGGGATTTTATACTATTTTCTAAGGCAATTTTTCGGTCTCGCAATAGATGATTATGTGTTATATTTTGTTTCAGTTCATTTGGTAGAATGTCAACATTTTTTCCCTCCAATAAATATTTTGGAGAGAACCCTGTTATACTATGTTCAGTTTCATTATATTTTTCAGTGCATTCGTGAGCAATAGTTGTCCAAGCAATTTTGTCTCTTCTTTCATTAATCTTGCAACGAATTTTATTAACCAACGTTTGGTTTAATCTTTCGTTCATTCCATTTGAAAATGGCGCATTTACAGCAGTGAAAATTATAGGTATATCTTCTTTTTCTAAAAAAAATTTGAAATCCTTCGAATTTATGCCTGGATATTGATCTGATAGAATCAAATCAATTTTATAATCTTGTGTTACATTTTGGACAAGTTTTATAAAATCATTCGCATTTTGGGTTTTGGATGTCAAAATGTAGGCGTAACGAGTGAAGTGATCTACTAGAAGATGTAAATATGTTTTGGTTGAACGAGCACCACCAAATCCCCCTATGATGTCTATAGACACTATTTCGAACGGATAGGTAGCGGGACCTAAGTGAGACATTAGTCCAAACTTGTATTTTCCTCTAGATTTATTTTTTATACAGACATCACAGTTTTCGCAATATTTTTTTATATTATCCAATAAATTTTTAGCTTGATAAAAAGGTTTAATCTTGTTTTCCATTTGTTGTCTTCCTATATGACAGTAGTAGTAATGTACATGTTTTATAATCTTTTTACTAAACTCCTCAGATAGTACAATCTTTTCATTTTTTCCTATCTTTTTATAATATATATTATGTTTGAAAATAAGTTTATTTATATTTTGTTTTATATCCTCATTTTTATCTTGATCATTACGTATGTCTTCTAATTTAACAAAATTCACTACTTTTAAACTGCAATCTTGATTTTCATACGATTCTAACACAGGGTTTCTACTTAAAGTATCTGCTTCTATATTATATTTTCCCGGAGAATATATTATTTTAAAATTGAACTGCGACAAATAATACGTTAAATCTCCCAGTTCTTCGTCCGTTCTGGCTTTAATATTCATTTTTTCTAAAGGTTTGTGATCTGAAAAAACCGTGAATGTTTTTCCTATAAGCCAGTGTTGCCAGTATTTTACCGCCTCTTTTATTGCCAAACACTCAAGATATATGGCTTTTTTCTTTTTTTGGGAGTCGTTTAATTTTTTGGAAAAATATGCACAAGGCTTTTCATCACCGTTTGGTTGAATTTGTTTTAAAATCGCACCTATACCTTGTATGCTAGCATCTGTGTAAATATGTATTGGCAAGTCTGGATCAAAGATGGCTAGAATAGGTTTTGAGCAAAGTAGTTTTTTTATAATATCAAAGGATTCTTGACATTTATCGGACCAAACGAATTTTTCTCCTTTTCTTAATAAATTATGTAAAGGATCCAGTATAATTGAAATATTTGGCACATATTTTCCATAGAAATTAATTTTTCCTAAAAATTGTCGGACATTTTTTTGTGTTTTTGGAATAGGAAATTCTTTTATGGCAATCAAATTATCTTTTAATGGAGTGACAGTATTGTTTTTTATTATATGCCCTAGATATTTTACAGAGTCCTGTGCAAAGCTACATTTCGTGAATTTTAATTTAAAACCTTCTTTTAAAATTGCTTCTAATAACAAAGATAAGTGCTCAATGTGTTCTTCAAACGTTTCAGAAAATACTAAAATATCGTCGATGTAATTGACAGTAAAATTTGACAGTTTATGCTTTCTTATAATGCTACTCAATATTCGCTGAAAAATAGCGGGAGAAGTTTTTAAACCAAAAGGTAAACAAGTCCATTGAAAATGTGCCTCTTGAGTAACAAATGCAGTTTTGTGTCTATCTTCAATTTTAAGAGGTATGGACCAGAACGCTGAGTTTACATCAAATGTTGAAAAAAATTTACATTTCCTTGTTTTAACCATTAGATCCTCGATTAGCGGAAATGGTTGCGATTGGGGAACTACAATTTTATTTAATTCACGAAAATCTATACAAAGCCTTGATCTCCTTCCTTCTTCTTTTTTAAATGCTAGTGTTACCGGAGCAGCAAAAGGGCTATATGATTCCTCGATTAAATTATTTTTTTAGTAAATTTGATATTTGATGTTCAATTTCTTTCATATCCTCAATAGAGCACCTATACGGTCTTTTACTACAGTATTTATCTATCAACAAATCTATATGGGCTTCATAACCTTTTACAGTACCTATATCATATTTGTCTTTAGCAAAGACTGAATTATATTTGCATATCAATTTATCAATATCAGATTTTTTTTGATGATCTAAATTATTTACTGAAATATCAAAATTATCGACTATTATATTTTCATTAAAGTTTATTTTATACTCATTAATGATAGTTTCTTTTTTATATTTCTTTGTAATATCCATATCTTTTTTTCCATAATATATACCTTGTTTATTCCCTATGTTACTACCTGAACTGCCAGGAATTTCTTTAGTGTTTATAGGTTGCTTTTCTCCATTTTTTATGTAGTCTTTATTATTATCGCTGAGAACATTTTGTGTGATATTTAAATTCTCATTTTGAGTTAAATTAAATTTTTGTATACAGTCTAACCCAACTAGGAAATCATAGTCGAAGTTGTCTTCATCTATAACAAAAATATTTACATGTTTTTCAATTTCGAAAATTTTTATTTTTAAAGTTACCATTCCTATTGATTTTTTTACGCCATTAATTGTTTTTAAACCTGCTTTTTTATCATAAGTAGGTATCTTTGTTAAAGATAATAACCTTGAATTTATTAAGGACACATTAGATCCTGAATCATAGATTCCTGATGTTTCTAAAGTGTCATTTATTAGTAATTTAATTTTTATTAATGGCGGCACTATTAGTTTTTTGGATCAATTTCATTTAATTCTATCTCTAATTCAGAATTATTAACATTCCTTATTTGATCTTTTTTTTGTTTATCATTATTTTTAATTTTGAACCAACATTGTGATTCAGGGTGGTAACGTATACCTTTGTTCTCTTTTTCACAAATTTTACATGGACTAACCAAGGGCTTCACATTTTTGTCTTTAATTTTATTTTCAGAAGTTTCTATTTTTTTATCAAATGTTTTTTTGTTTACCATATGCTCTAAACTTCTTAAATTATTAAATAAGTCTTCAGTTTCCTTTAAATCATTCCTATCAATCTTATCTGCAATAAAGTTCGGTAATCCAGTGGCAATCAGATCAATTAGAGTGAGTTTATTTATGGACTTATTTATTTCTAAAAGTAGTCTCTCTTTCTTTAACGCATACTCCAGTAATGAGCCCTGTCGGTATTTAAATAACATTGCATACCTGATCGGTGACCAACCCTTATCCGCATATGTTTCACAAAAGTTCTTTTTCCACATTGCCCATTCTGAATTTATTGTATGCTTTATAAGCATGGAACTATACCAGTCTAAACAAGAATCTTCTATAAATAACCTAAAAATTTCAATTTTTTTGACATCTTCTTCTATTCCTATACGGACACATTCCGATTCAAAGGTAGTCATCCACTGGGATACATTAGTAATCTTCCTATTGAATTTTTCTATAACAAATTTTTCTGCCATTTTCCCCTTATTAAAAGGTGATGAATCTTTCTTTATTTCAGCGAATTTTTCCATGATTCTTGCTAGAGATTCTTCTGAAATTCCTGTTGTAGAAGTTTGTGGCTTAGTTTGTTCTTCCAATAGGTATCCCATAAATTGTTTATTTCCATCTTCATCACAATAAATCGCCTTCATCTCCGGATTCATGGATATCCACACCTGTCGTATCTCATGTCGTTTTTGTAATGTAGCCTTTACTTTCTGGAAGATTTGGCTCTTTATTATTCCATCATGTAATTTTACAGGTTGTAACTTATCTGGGAACGCAAAGGTCCGGCCATCTAAATCCGTGATTGTCGTTACACAAATAATATTTGTTTTCACATCTTCACTGGCTTTGACCATGAACTCGAATCGTAATTTTTCCATTATTTCTGGTAACCAGCTGTAGAAATGTTGTTTTATAATGTGTTAATTTATAATTATCCTTGGATATTATGGTGAACAGTAAAACTATAACCAAAATTGAGTTGCTCTGAAAAGAGTAAATTTTATTTTATTACATAAACTAGTTTTAACACTTTTACAAAACATTGTTTAACATTAATTAATCACACATTTTACCTGAAAAGAGAAACAACATTTAAAGCTATTGTTTCACCAGTTCTTAATAATCACTATTAATTAAATATTAAAATTACAATTTAACCTCAATATTTATAATGCTGTATCAATCATTCAATATAACAGACCGCTCCATAGAATCTAACAAGTTCACAGATAAATTATACATCAAAGTTATTACGCGGCAAATTCAAACTGTACAAACTAAATGAAGTGTTATGCACTTTGTTTACATACATATAAATCTTCTTTTTGAATCACTCTATTTATTGTTGAAAATTTAATTCAAATCCGTTGCGTAGTTTAAAAGATCTAAGCGAACAGACAGCGGGAGCGACTTTGTTTTATACTATGTAAGGATCAAAACTAACTGTTCCCCGCGGTTTCATCCGCGTTCTCGGGATAAAAGTAGCATATCATGTTATTCCAGGGTATGATTTAGCTATGTGCCAAGTTTCATCAGAATCCGTTACGTACTTTTTTCGTGAAAGAGTAACAACCATCCTCACATCCAAAAAACTTTCATAATTTACAATAGTAAAAATATTTTTTGTTAAACGTACGTATTATCGATGCTTAGATAATAAACCTGTCTAGATAGAGTGTTGCACTGCAATCGCAACAAAAAAACAGGCCAGATTTGTCTACTGTTTGACAAGCGCGCTACGTCACTCAGGCATGCTTAGTGAAACCAAGGCGTATGTATGTAAGGCGATGATAGCTCAGTGGTAGTGACGTCGGATGCCGCGACGAAGGTCGTGGGTTCGAATCCTACAACGAGCATGAGCTTTCGGTGAAGGAAAACATCGTGAGGAAACCATAGCACGGTGGTAGGGTACTTTGTAGTACCCGTCTGGCTGGCTACCACGACACGACAAATTTTCAACTCAAGTTGAAAATTTGTCGCCAAGCACCTATCGGTGTGTTCCGGCAATTGCACTTGAGAGCCAGTTTGCCTTCTCGGTATTACAATACCGAGTAACAGGTCAGCAACACATTGGCAATATCTCTGGTATTGCAAATGGCGATAGGCGACGGTAACCACTTACCATCAGGTGGGCCGTATGCTTGCTTGCTACCTTAGTAGTATAAAAAAAAACCAGGTTCTTGAATATTTCCCATAAACGTAGGGAAAAAATATAGAAGCCCACCAATATATTTATGCTATCGTTTTCTCTCAAGTTCATTGTAGGATTCAAACGCGTAACCTTCAACATGACACTGAGCTGTCTTGGCCACACATTTACACTAATATTTTAAGAGGGTAGGTATGTTTGTATGTTGCTTATATAGAAGTTAAACTCGATAACAGAGTTACTGGTCATCATCATCATCATCATGTCAGCCGAAAGACGTCCACTGCTGGACAAAGGCCTCCCCCAAGGATCTCCACGATGGCCGGTCTTGCGCTACCCGCATCCAGCGGTTTCCCGCGACCCTTACAAGATCGTCGGTCCACCTTGTGGGGGGCCTGTCCACGCTGCGTCTACTGGTCAGATTTTAAAAATTATTTCACTAATAATATAACTATATTATCCTCGTGTGCTATAAAAATGCGGGGGAAACCGTGAATGTGAGCGTGACCCTTTATTTATTGGCCTAGTATGTTATATAAAATCAAAATATAAAATTGATGATACGCATTTTTCCTGCGTTCAATGACTCGTAAGCTTTTATGTGAAAATCTGTTACGGACATGTTAATTAATTTTCAGAATAACTAAACTTTTGTATCAAAATTTAACATCAAATTTTCTTTTGGTCCAGTGGATTGCTTTGTTGGGCTTTGGCAGCAGAGCCGTAATAGTGTATGTGGCAAAGCCCCGAAGGCAACTGGCTCTCAAGATCAACTGCTTAAATATGCGGTGAGTACCTTGGCAATAGATTTTCTACTTGAGGGTGGTAGCCCGCCAGGCGTGTACTACAAAGTACCCTACTACCCTGCTACAAAAATGTATGTCTGAACCCATGGAAAACCATGACAGGGAATTTGGGATGGTCTTGACCAAGGCATTCATTTGACAACCTAAGGATCCGCGGCAGGATCCTAGTGACCTTACGAAAATATACTTATGGATGCAGGCCATGTGTGTGAAGCTACCTATCAGTTGAAAGTCCGAAAGATTGAGCTATGCAATAAAAACAGAGATCTAATAAGTATCTCTTTGTAGTAAATACCTTATTACCTCATACTTAGAATGATTTCTTATTTTGTGGTCTGGATATGATTATTTTAAAAGTGTTTGAATATGTAGTAATAGCTGACCCCGCGGTTACCGCTGCG
Organism: Tethea ocularis; assembly: GCA_963555595.1. Lineage (NCBI taxonomy): Eukaryota > Metazoa > Arthropoda > Insecta > Lepidoptera > Drepanidae > Tethea > Tethea ocularis. The sequence continues at coordinate 2,213,083 of OY741973.1, read as the reverse complement.
ATCCCGAGATAAATAGTACATACCTTTATGATATTCCACGGTATGATCTATCTAAATGCATAATATTCATCAAAATCTGTTCTGTAGTTGATGCGAGTCACAAACATCAAAATATCCAACTACTTTAAATTTACAATATAAGTAGGATTTTCTGAGTGTTCACAATATTTTTTTTAATTAGTATGTCAGCTATTTATCTGGTTTCCTTTTTCCAGAACAAGCTTTACTTGGCTTAGGATCAGATAATCGAGTATCAAGAATGTCCCAGGATTTATTTCACTGTAATTTCAGAAATATAAACTTCCATCTATTGTGGGTAAAACTGTGAACGCAATTTATTATCTGTTAGTAACTATCATTACCTTAATAAATACAGTTTTAATTACGAAATTCTATTCCATAAATATCCGTGACGTCAATTAAATCAAAATTGTTTCCTATAAAATTTCAAACAGTTTGAAAACACAAATTAATTGGAATTTCTATGCGAAGTTCGACTGACAGATACCAAGTTTGTTTACGGATACATTTTGTGATGAAATCATAGGAATGTTTTTGCTCTGTAATGAATATTTAAACAATATTAGCATAATATCTTTTGTTGTAACATAACAAAGATTTACCTACTTAGAACTGACAACTGGAAGCTTATGCTATTAGTAATAAAATTATATAAAGCTGTTTTTTTCCTTGATAAGTACGTGCGTGTTTTTAATATGTATTTGTACTTGTACGTATATTATTACTCTGTGATAATATGTTTACTTAAGTGGCAGTGGGCGGGGCACATCGCTCGTAGAACCGACGGCCGCTGGGGCAGAAAGGTTCTCGAGTGGCGACCACGAACCGGAAGACGCAGCGTGGGCAGGCCCCACAAGGTGGACCGACGATCTTGTTAGGGTCGCGGGAAACCGCTGGATGCGGGTAGCGCAAGACCGGCCATCGTGGAGATCCTTGGGGGAGGCCTTTGTCCAGCAGTGGACGTCTTTCGGCTGATATGATGATGATAATATGTATTATTGTAAAATTTTATTTTTTAATTACAGGTAGGTATTTTTTTTCATGTTTTTTTTTATTAGATTAATTTGTGGAAGAGTTTGTTTGAACGCGCTAATCTCTGGAGTTACTTGTCCGATTTGAAACAATCTTTCATTATTAGTGAGCTACATTATCCCCGAAGGTTATAAAGCTACTTTTTATCCCGAGAACGTGAGTGGAACCGCGAAGACAGTTAGTAAAAAATAAGTAAAATGTTCTTACGTAATTAATTAAATAAGATGTTTCTTTTTCATTCCCTATAATTGGGTTTTATCGTCTTTTTAATGTGATACCCATTTTAATAAAAGTTACAAGACGAAAAAATAAATAAAAGGCACATGAGGTTTGATATTTAACTTCTAGTTTCACATAGTTAAATTAACAAACTTTGTATCGTATGTCGTGTATAACTTAGACTTTTATGTTCAACTGTACTTAATTATATATGTAACTTAGTTAAGTTCTAATTCTATTTAGAATTGTGTTAGTTATTATTTTAGTTCGCCATTCTGGACAGAAGTTTAGTTTCGTAATCTTTTGGGAACACTTTTTGTGACACATTCATCTTAACTTTGAAAGCTATGTACCTATGTGGTTGATAATATTATCAAACTAAGTAGACATCACTAAGTTAGGTATAGTCCTATTACCATGCTTTGACCGTAGTAGAGTCACTTTGACGATGACCGATCTCTCTCGGTCGGTTATGGTTACTGCTAAAATTTTAGTTAAAGTGACACGAGCAACCAGTTTACTATCTTTCGGCGGTTAAAGTTAACTATAACCTTACTGTGACCTTGCTTTATGCAACCGAGCCTAAAACAAAACAAATCAATTTATGTAAAGTCAAATCGCTGTTAAAAATGATAATGGTTCCACAGATTTGAAACTTAATAGTACTAAGTTCATTGCACTTCCACTACCAACATAAAAAAGTTAATTATCACGTGGAAATTCAAAAACGCAATCATTACAAACATAATAATATCTTTACATACAATCTTATCGCAGAAACATCTAATAATCCATTTACAATATAAAAGAAAAATCTATTCTATTTGAAATGAGACAAAATATAGATTTCGTTGAACACTATTTGGCATATTTCCCTTTTCGGTTCTGGTTTGTAATAATGACACTAATAAATCATACGGATCGTTAGGCACGCTCCCCCTGTCCTGGGTTCGATTCCCGGCCGAAATGGCATCATCTGTCAATGAAACCGAGTGACTTGACATGACTTGCTAATGGAGTAGCCATGTATTGTTTGGAATCATACAAATCTTGAATGGACATTGATATGATTTTCTTTCCATATTTATTCTAAATGGCCTCTATGAGCCTAAATTTTCATACTACACATTTTATCACAGTTATATAACTCAATACTGATACATAATCGTGATTTTGTTACACAGCTTTTTTATAGTGTACGCATAGACAAAAAAGTACAGACGATTTGATCATATTTTTTTTTATTAGTCAATGTGCATAGCATAGTCTGCAAATCCACAGTAAACTGTAAAACCCGGCCAAGTGCGAGTCAGACTCGCGCACGAAGGGTTCCGTACCATTATCTATAAAAACGGCAAAAAAATCATGTCTGTTGTATGAGAGCCCCACTTGAATTTTTTTTTAGTATTTTTTGTTATAGCGGCAACAGAAATATATCATTTGTGAAAAATTCAACTATCACGGTTCATGAGATACAGCCTGGTGACAGACAGACAGCCGAGTCTTAGTAAAAGGGTCCCGTTTTACCCTTTGGGTACGGAACCCTAAAAAATACTTACAATATTAACTGATATTTAAACTGGCAACATTAAATAATAAGTCATCACATTTCTTAATTTATTTGCATCAAAACTAAATTGTCTAACAGTTCGTAACTGTATCTTTTTTATAAAACAAATAAGCACACATTAGTAAAACTATTATAATAATAATAAACTAAACTTAAAAGCTTTCAAAATACACGAGTGTAAATAGAAACCAGCCGTCATATACATTTTATTGTTTCCTGACATTTACAATGTGCGATTAATTGAAGAATTGAAAAAAAATATGTTGAAAAAATATCCAGTAGGTAGGTAGGTAGGTATATATACGTAATCGTAACGATGACGTTGCCACCTCCAAAAAAATGATAAATAAAAACGTAAAATTATAGTTTTTTTTTTATTTCGTTTACTCAAGATTAAAACAAATTATTATAGCTTCTACTGAATTTTGGGACACATATTAGTCATAATTATGTAGTTATATTACTTATTCGAATGTTCTTTTAAACTAGCATGTAAGTATTTTGGTCTGTAAATAAACTGTAAATTTACGTGTAAAATAGTAATTATACCTATTTATAATATTTATTATAAATACCTTCTTTTTTCAATTCCTAAATATAAACAGCAATTTTTTTACTATACTCCATTGTTTCGTACGTTTTCATTCATCAGAAAATACTACCGACATCGTGTCGACCATATTCCGATTAAAATCGTCACCACTAAACATCACGCGTGAAACGTCATCTCAGATGTCATCGTTTGCCGACAGCTGACGAAATGGGACGTCGTTTCCCCATCAATTATCCACGTGTTTGTTAGTTTTGTTTCTTTGACGGCAAGCTACGGTACGCTAGCGCTGGAAGTCGATTGGCTTCCGGTTTCAGAATAGTATGTTTTTAGAAGGATGCAAATTTGATATACCTAAATGATTCTCTCTTATACGTTTTGTTTTAGGTACGAGAATGAAAAATGTGTTTGCCCTACTAATATTTTAAAATGCGAAAGTTTGTGAATGGATGAATGTTTGTTACTCTTTCACGTAAAAACTACTATAGGGATTTGGATGAAACATATCACATAGATAGATCATACCCTAGAATAACATATAGGCTACTTTTTATTCCGGGAAAATATAATGTACCTCGGGAATGTGGGTGAAACCGCAGGGCGGAAGCTATTTTAATGATACATAATGATAAGTAGGCTGGTTAAGTTAAGGCGATGAAGATGAATCCTAACAACGAGATTGAGCTTTCAGTGAAGGAAAACATCGTGAGGAAACCATAGCAGGGTAGGGTACTTTGTAGTAGGTACCCGCCTGGCTGGCTCCCACTATCAAGTTGAAAATCTGTCGCTAACCTTCCAGTGTGTGTGGTCTGCTCTTGAGAGCCAGTTGCCTCATAAGTTATATAGTTACCACCTTCGGCCACATCATCACTGACCACGTGGTCAAACACAGGCCTATACAGAATAAAAACACACAGCACAAACATATGTAAGTAAATAAGTAAAAATTGATTACCACGAGGCGGGCCGTATTTTTACCGACTTTGTGGTATAAAAAAAATAGAGCAAGTTTTTCTTGAGGTAGGTAAGCGATTACTTAACGGTTAGCCTATAATCGCTATCGCATCCACCATGCTCATTTACTTTAAGGCCCCATAGTAGGAAAACATGGTACGGGATTTCCATTCGTTTATATACAAAACATAAAAAATTTGCCACGAAAAAAATCGTCTCTCCAATTAAAAAGAAAATAACTTGTCTTGTAAATAAAAGGACCAAAATACTTGCGTAAAAATTTAAACATTAGAATTCTAGAAACGAATAAAGGGAATACTTACTTCCTCTAACAAAAAACGACCATTGCTAATTTAATGAACTAATTAACAGACTCGAACCGGGATCACAGGAATTTGGAAAGAAAAAATCTTTCTGAGGAAGTCACAAACTTTCACATAATTACTGGAAGCGCCATTTCATTATTCCCCAAACGTATAGAGGAATGCGTGGAAAAAATATCAAGATCAGTTATTTCACACACGCTCTTATAATGGTAGTGTATGTTTCATAGGGGGAGCGATAAGCGGGAGCGGATAACATTTTTTTTTCATGGTGGTGTAATGAACTTGTCGAAGTACATACAACCTCCATTGTTCCTGTCTATGGAACTATCTAAGAAGAAAAAAAAATGGCTGGAATATAATTTTTAATATAAATATTCTCAGAGTGTTCCTGCTCCAACATTCATTGTTTTTTTTATTTGTTTTATTATTAATTCCTAACTATATAAATTTATAAATCACATTTAATTATGTAAAAAAGAAAATAATGTTTATTTAATAAGTATTTCAGCCGTTTTTGTAAAATGATAATATTACCACTGTCTAAAATCGTAATGGTAGCCATTAATAAATCCAAAAGAAAATCAGAGATCATGCATATCACTGTGAAATTAAATTGCCACTTTAAAACTGATTGAGCCGATTAAAAAAACGCAACTCCTGCGCGGCATTAAACATTAATGTAGGTAACACGGACTGCATCAAAAAGCGATCTTAACTTTTTACAACGAACTGTAGCACGAATCTTAATAGGTAATTCAAGTTATTTACAAAATAAAGCTATTTACATTTTTAACAACATGCCACCGTTTAGAAGCAAAAAAATTGATTGAACGATTTGGCGTTCTTAGAATTTGATCGCTTGAAAATCGTTAATTTCAGAGTTTTTCTGAAACATTATATTTAGGAGGAAATTTTAAATAATCATTATTTAAAGTTACTATTTATCCTCTAGTCTGCGTTAAGAGTACATTTTTTTAAAATTAGACTATAATTTTATTTTTTTGCATTATTAAAGCACATAATGAGCCCAAATGTAATTTACAAAGACGTTTATTCTGATACAACTTACTCTTATATCGAATATGAAACATTGGTTGCACCAAAAGCAGGACCGAGTTTATACAAAATTATTTACAGAAATATAATTCTATTTGGATATCTCCATTTTGCGGCGTTTTATGGACTGTATCTGTGTTTCACATCTGCGAAATGGAACACAATAATATTCAGTATGTATAGGTTAAATTTTTGGTCATGTTTATGGATAAATAGAGATATGGTAATGATTCAAAGCCAGTTCAATAACCTTTGTTGGTAGGTAGATGGTTTGCCTACTTAAACCTAGAAATTCATATTGAGGTAGTTACCCTGTTGAGCTTCGCTAGGTACTTTTCTTTATGATGGTCTTAAATGAAATTACCTGGTTGTCAAAAATTTCCTCTAATAAATTTAATTTAATTATTATTTATAATTATTAAAAATCGTTATTTTATCGAATTAACTAACTTATAATAGAAAATATTAATCAATATATCGTGTGAAGTGTTGGTTTCCATATCAACACTGTATAAATCCAGAAATCAATCATTGAAAAGGAGCTGTCATACAAACGGAAAAAATTTAAAAATCATCGCCAAAAACCTGGGGAGTAATTTGTTTAAATTGATAAGTATATTAATTATTTTCAATATTATCACTGCGCGGACACTATACACTGCTCATACTTGTGACGTGAGCTTCTTACCATACATTCATTGGCGCCGTAAGTCTCTTCCTGTTTGACAATAAGTGGAAACATAGTTGCAGACAATTACAACAGCCACAGACAGTATTTATACACATAATACTATACAGCATAGGTACTCAACGGTTAGCTAACATAAACTATTAGTTACACAGACCACAGTCCTATTTTCTTGTTTACAAAAGTAAAATAAAAAATCTCTCTTAATATACTAGTTTATTTTCTTCATTAAACTTACTAGTTTTCTTTCTTTCTTTCTATTGAATGTATACATAAACTCTTAACACATACTTTGATAATAGTCCACATTAAAGCCTTTAACTCAATATTTAATTTATTTTAGTTTCATAGGTCAATAAATAGGTAGATACTTTCTCAATAATAAACCCACTTTGTTGTTCACTGTTCAGCTTCTCTGTGTTTGTGTTGCAGGGTCTGTGGATTCATGTCTAACATGCTGACACGCAAGGCCACTGCTCGCGACATGGAGGACAAGCTCAGGAAGGCCCTACTTGAACTCAAAGCGTCCCAGAACCTCTGTGACAAATTAAATCTAGAACGTGAGGACAGTGAAGAAGAATTTAAAAATATCTTAACGCACAATAGTAAATTAAAGAGTGAGTTGGCGGAACTCCACAGCAGCTGTGCGGACATCCTCGAACAGCGTAACCAGCTTCAGGAAATTGTAACATCTTTCAGCGCCTGTAGTGACACATATGAAAAAGCGCTTACTCGTATCTCCGAGCTTGAGGGCAGCTTAAGTCAAGCTCACTGCCAAATAAATCAGCTAAATCTAGACATAAGCAATCATCAGGTCAACAACACCTTAAGCCTGTATGATGAACTGGTAGGGAGTGATTCGTGTCAGCTGTCTGTCCCATCGGCCACTCTAACTATTGATTTAACAGATTCAATCTGTGATCAATCTAACCATGTAATGACAAGTCACAATAAGATTAAAAAGTATTTAAAACTGAATAAATTCATCAAAAAGTCAAAGAGTATAGTAAATAAGAAAAATTGTTACCGTAATGCAGTTCTACAAAAAAGTAAACATTGCAATCTTATACAAAAATTAAACAAATGTAATATTAAGTTAAAAAATAGTTTGGACATGTATGATACTGACACACAGCGGTTGCTCTCTGACTTGGAATATAAAGAGCTGTGCTTAAAAGATTTACTCATCAAGTATGAGAAATCCCAACAGGAAATAAAAGAGCACATATTGGCGGCGACTCATTTAGTAGACATGTGTAAGTACAATGAAGACAGGTTTGAGTCTCTCACTAACAACCATACTTGTGGCTGTATGCATGTGTCTATTGGTGAGTCGGTGCCAGTATCAACTGAAGTTGGACAAGCTGAGCAGTGTGTGAGTAATAAGATGGATAGCTCACTTCAAAATAAATATAAAACAGTCGTTTTTTCAGACAAAATAGGAGTAAGCTTAGGTTCATTTATTAATAATCATTCCAAACAACCAGTTGTTAATTATTGTATGCCAGGTGCTTCATACATACAAATTATTAAGAGCATAATTAATATGAAATTTGACAAGTACACCACAGTTGTTATCTTAGTTGGACATGGGTTAGGTGTACATAGGAAGGACCTTTATAATAGTTATGAGTCCTTACAAAAGATAGGGGTACTGAAAGTAATTTTGTGTGCTTTCCCCTATTCCGTTGATTATACTGAACAAGAAAACAACTATATTATGTTCTTAAATAATTGTTTACATAATTTGACATTTTATAATGAATTATTTTTATTTTTTGATACTAATAAGTTTATTAGTGGATTTAAAGTGACTCAGGATTTGGTAAGCTTGCCTAGAAAATCAAAAATCCTGATTGCTACATTGATAGCCTATAATATTGATATGCTTATAGTAAATATAACAAACAGTAGGCTAAGTGACAAAGCAGTATTATCTAGTAATACTAATAATATTGTGATTAACTCTTTAAACTTGTAATTTCGACAAAAGAGAAGCCAAGACATAATATAATACTATTGCATCAGAACATTAATCGCTTCTCTGGCAAAATCTATGATATTGAACTATTATTAGATAAAATTAAAGTTGATATTTTATGCTTTACCGAAACCTGGTTAAAGGCTGATATGATGCTATTTAATATTAACAATTTCACAGTCGCCAGTGCGTTCAATAGAGTGTCTGCCAACGGTGGTGGATCTATTATTTTATTCAATAACAATATTAAATTCAAGAATCGGACAGATATATGTAGTCATTCTGTGGAGCGCGTATGTGAGGTAGCATGTGCAGAGATCGAAAGCTCCATTATCGTATGTGTTTACAGACCACCGGCTTCTGACTTTTCACTATTTTATTCTATTATAGAAGAAATTCTTAGTAAATTATTTAAGTCCAAAAAGTCAATAATAGTTTGTGGTGACTTCAACATTGACATCCTTGTTACTTCATCGGATAGGAACAATTTTATTTCTCTTTTTAAATCTTTTAATATGGATCTTTTGTTTAGTGAACCAACTCGAGTAACAACCACATCTTCTACATGTATTGATAACATTATAACAAATGGGAGTATTATAGAAAAGTCACTAATAAACGGTGTCCGCTCGGATCATTTGGCTCAAGTTGTTAAATTGCCTTATAAGAGTCAAGATTTACTTGTAAATAGAACATTTAGACCAACAACTAAAGCCAATTTAGAGAAATTTAACATACAATTACAACTAAAACTCATTAACACCTTATTTGAATCCGACGACCCAAACAATACCTATGGAACACTATTTACAGCGATTTGTAATGGATTTAATAAATATTGCCCAGTTAAATCTACTAAGGTGCCAAATAAAATGAAATTCTGTGAATGGGCAACTAAAGGAATAAGGTTGAGTAGGGACAGGATGTATGAACTTTATCATGAAAAATCATATACAAATAACGAAGAATTTCATACATATGTTAGGAACTATTCTAAGGTATTTAAATTAGTTTGTAATAAAGCAAAGGCTATATTCATTGCCAATAAAGTCTGTAATTCGTCTAATAAAATTAAAACTGTTTGGAAGGTCATAAATACGGAGACGGGTAAAAATAAAAAGGAAGACGAAACAGTCACACTAAAAGTTAATGATAAGCTTATTTCGGATAAATATGAAGTGGCTTCGGCTTTCGAATCTTATTTTTCAACGATTCCTACTGAAGCTACTAAGTATCTTGCATCATCCCCGGTGAAAGCGGAGTGTCTACTTAAAAATAATTTCCCTACACATATTCCAAATTTTTTGTTTAATTTTATTGATGCTAGAGACATATTAAGCGCTTTCAAGTCTTTAAACTTGAAAAACACAGAAGACTTATGGGGTCTGTCAGTCAAAGCCATCGGCTCAATTATTATTAGCATTGCACCAATTCTAGCTGGTATTTTTAATCAATGTATTGATAAAGGTTCTTTCCCTGATCTGATGAAACATAGTAAAATCGTTCCCATTTTTAAATCCGGTAGCAAAAATAATCCTTCCGATTATAGACCTATCTCAGTTCTCCCAGCGCTAAGTAAAATCTTCGAGAAAATAATGCTGAATCAATTGTTAGCTCATTTCAACAATAACCTAATTTTACACGAACACCAGTTTGGTTTTACAAAAGGGCGGTCTACGACCGACGCCGGAGCTAAACTTTTGAAGCATATTTTCGAAGCCTGGGAGAACTCTCAAGACGCGGTTGGCGTATTTTGTGATCTTTCCAAGGCATTTGATTGCGTAGATCATCACACCCTAGTTTTAAAACTCCAACACTATGGAGTTCGCGGAGTGGCACTAGATCTTGTAACATCTTATCTGTGCAGTCGCCAACAAAAAGTAGGTATTAGCGGTACTACGTCCTCGGGGTCTTTAGTTAAAACAGGCGTACCGCAAGGATCAATTCTAGGCCCATTTTTGTTTTTGGCGTATATCAATGATCTGCCCTATATGGTTAATGAATTGTGCGATATAGTTTTATTTGCAGATGATACTTCCTTAATTTTTAAAGTGGATAGAAAAGACACAGAGCTTACACAACTTAATGACACGTTATCAACTATATCAAAATGGTTTGCGGCCAATAATCTGATGCTTAACTCCTCTAAAACTAAATGTATAAGATTTTCGCTCCCCAATGTTGCTAAGAGTGACAGTCGTGTCCTAGTCGATGATGTTAGTCTCGAACTGGTTGATACGACAGTTTTTCTCGGCATAACACTAGACAGTAAAATTCAATGGGGCCCTCATATAGAAAACTTAGCTAGTAAATTGAGTTCCGCCGCTTTCGCAGTCAGAAAAATTAGACAAATAACAGATGTGGCTACAGCTAGGTTGGTTTACTTTGCGTATTTCCATAGTCTAATGTCCTACAGTCTTCTGTTATGGGGCTCAGCTGCGGATTTGGAATCTATCTTTATCTTGCAGAAAAGGGCCGTTCGTGCAATTTATTGCTTGGGTCCTCGCGAATCCCTACGGAAACGGTTTATGGAATTTGAGATATTAACCTTACCGTCGCTATACATCTTTGAAAATATTATGTTTGTCCGTAAAAATTTAAATTTATTTGACACTAACAGTAGTCGCCATAACCTAAACACAAGAAACAAAGATAAAATTGTTACACCTAGATTCAGGCTAGCAAAAGTCAATAAGTCTTTTCTCGGGAACTGCATTCGTTTTTATAATAAAATCCCATATGAAGTAACTAAGATGTCGTACAATAAATTCAAACAGTATGTTAAACAGAAATTAATCGACAAGGCCTACTATAAGGTGGCTCATTACGTTGAAGACAAGAATACATGGTTGTAGTAGCTTCTCTCTGCACTTGCGGCCCCCTGGCCAAGTGACAATTGTATGAACTTTATGTATATTTGGAACAGGAATAACATAAATTTAAAAAAGAAAGATCCACAAAAAAAAAAATGTAGCCTTGCTGAGTTTCTTGCCGGAGTCTTCTCAGTTCAAGTGTATTCCGAACCGGTGGTAGAGTCTATTGTAATGTTTGTAACTATTGACGTTCATAAGTGCCTTACCAGGGCCTAAATTGAATAAATGAGTTTTTGATTTTGATTTTGATTTTTGATATATTTTATGTGAGTCAAAAATAAATTGTTTTCTTTCACATGTTTATCATGGATAAATTGAGGGAACTCTTAAAATTTTCTTACTTCAAAACTGTGAGATTAGAGTTCCTACATAGTTATTTTATGCTTTTTAGTGGCTTTGAAGGCGATTCCATTTTTTGTTAAAAAAATAGCATAAGTCATTTAGCGTCACATATCCTTATTCACACTCACACTAAATTCTATTTTTATTTACACAATTATCACTTCAATAGCTAAGCATTTCTAAAAAAACAATATTTCTTAAACGCTGTTACCACTAAGTTCACTATACTATTAACGAAAATTCCCTAAATTTACGTAATGGATGGACAGACGATAACTTACAAGTCAATGTCAAAATAGGGGAGTGCACTCAACACATTGTAGACGAAGCTATGTGATAAATTTATTTTTGACGCCCATAAGGCCTAATGAGGACTAATGCGTTTAAATGTCGTTATAGGTTTGTTCTATGCTTTTTTATTTAGATGAAAATAAAACTGCAATAAAATTTATAGAAGTGTGACATTTTTAACGTGTTAACTATTGTATACTAGCTGTCCCTCGCGGTTTAACCTGCATTTTCGGGATTAAAAGTATCTTATATCCTTCTCTATATTATAGACGAATCGAGTCTCGGGTTCGAATCCTACAATGAGCTTGAGCTTTCGGTGAAAGAAAACATCGTGAGGAAACCATAGCACGGTGGTAGGAAACTTTGTAGTACCCGCCTGGCTGGCTACCACCCTCAAGTTGAAAATCTATCGCCAAGCACCTTTCGGTGTGTTCCGACAGCTGCACATGAGAGCCAGTTCCTTTCTAGGCTTTGTGTGCTTACCATCATCGGCCACATCATCACTGACCACGGTGAGATTGTGGTCAAACACAGGCCTATACATAGTAAAAAAAAAAAGACTATCTGCGTGCAAAATTTCAGCCGTGAAAAGGTAACAAACATACAAATATTTTACTTTCACATTTATAGTATTAGTAGATATGGATAAGACATTTCCATTTCCTTTTTTAAAATTTGAAACCTCTCACTCTCACACAAAATATTCTTGAGAAAAGAAAATTATAGTAACCGTCTGACTGGCTACCTTAAAACTGAAAATCTGTCTCCAATCACCTACCGCATGTTCTCGCCTGCATTTTTGAGCCAATTCTCATGTAGCCTTTCCATGCTTAATACCTATGGATGGGCACACCATCAAGTACCATGGTAGCATAGCGTTGCCACACGCATATTCAAAGTAAATATAAAAACATACCAAGCTACTGCATAACGGGGATTATCCAATTTTAGACCATCATGGTTCATCATAAAAAACCCAAAACAATCCCACGAAACAAGATCCGGCGACAATAAAACGCCTCTTTGATCGCCCCCAACTAATTATTACAAATAACCATCCTTTCACACAAGAATAGTCTTTAAAACTATTCGAGCATAAAATTTTAAAGCTTCAATAAACGACTTTGCCAGTTCTTTATGACTATTATAATATATTTGGACTTAAATGATGTTATACTATTTATTTATATCTACAAAAATTTCCAGTATAAGAATACCCTTATTTCTTTGCGTTGAAAGTAAATGAGAAGGCCAAGTTAAATTGGTTAACCAGTGTAAAATCAAGTTTGTAGTTTTACGTGTTAAGTATGAATTTGTAGTTCAAGTTACGCTGGTGGTTCAGTAAATTGGTTCTTAGAAATATTTAGTTTCAGCTCATTAACGACTTTCAAGTGATTGATGTTCTACTGAAAAAAGGGTTGCTTGGGGTGTTTTAAATCTTTAAGTACCTATTTACGTCTTCTTAATACAAAGTAAATGCTTCAAAGAAGTTGGTAAATTTATTCAAAATCAATTTAAACAGCTCGCTCTCTAGACCGCGGATTCATACATCGTACATATTATCGAAAAACTATTTCCTTTACGATCCTAAGGGTCGGTTGCTCGTACTTTTAGTTAAAGCAAAGAATGTTAAAGTTATAGTCAACGTTAACTTTAATCATTACCATGTTTTGACCGTAGGTTTAACTCTGACGATGACCGATCTCCCTCGGTCAATTATGGTTACGGTAAAAAGTTTAGCTAAAATGACACGAGCAACCAAGTTTGCTTTCTTTCGGAGGTTAAAGTTAACTATAACCGTAACCTAACTATGACCGCGCTTTTTGCAACCAACCCTAAGTAGATTTACGTTTAAATATAAATATTAAGGCTCGCCGATTTTCTCGAACATTATTTTCTTAAATAATTGAGGTCACAGGTGACCGGCGAACGGGGAGCTTTTTTCGCGAACGCGTTAGCTTGGCCATCCAAAGAGGGAACGCTGCCAGCTTTCTGGGAACCTTGTCGTTGATCGGCAGCAGCACACGCCTAGAGGAGTTAGTTATAAGTAGTTTGTATATTTGTTGTAAATAATGTTTAGTCTGTAATTTTTGAGTTTGAGTTAAATATTGTTATAATACAGAAATACTGAATTAATTTCTATTAAATTTTTTATACAAACTTTACATAATATTTTGGCACATATTTCTCACTTTCAGTATTCCTGTATGTGTTTTACATTATGATTCACAAGTGCGTAAAACTGTATTTGACAGCAGCGTATCATATCCCTACAGTTTAATTTTACGCAACGCTAGAAAAGAAAACAATAAAACCGTATCATTATGTATTATTATCATATAAATTGAATATGTCCCACTACTGTACAAAGAAATGGATAGAGTAGCGTTTGAATAACATTATTTTATTTTACAGTACCTAGTATTTATTAATAAAATATACTTTAGTTTTGTGCTTTAGTTTATCATTATTTTACTAACCAGAAAAAATTAAAAACTCAATAATATTTTGTCCTTTTCCACATTTACTATGAAGTGACATGACGAAGAGCTTAACTCCTAGGAATTGTTAAGCATTAGAATTAAATTATGTCTACAAGAAAAATAAAACCAACATATTTCATGCAATAAAATAAATGACTAAATTTCTTATAGTTTGCCGTTCTTACTGAAGCAATAGAAGAGATTCTTTTTTTTTTTTATGTCAGAAAGTTGACAAGCAGGCAGGCGGTCCACCTGATGGTAAGATTTTATTAAAGACTAGCTGTTCCCCGCGGTTTCACTCACGTTCCCGTGATAAAAAGTAGCCTAATAACTTTCGGGGATAATGTAGTTTCCAATTATTGAAATAATTTTTCAAATCGGTTCAGTAGTTTCGGAGCCTATTCTTTATAATATTATTATTAGTATAGAAAAAATTAAGATATACCTACCTACTCTATTTCATCTCCTGTGCTACAGACCATAAGCACGGTTTATGATTTGTGGCCTCCTTGTGTCATTTGATTTCAGTCACGCGTCAGATTGTCAGGGGTTATAATTTATTATTATTTACCTTTATGCCGTTGTGTCATCCGGCGACAGATGGGGGAGCTATTTTTATATTGAGCAGGGCGTGAAGTGTTTGTTTGTTTCTGTTAAATGTTTGATTTAGTAGAAATGATAAGCTATGGAAGGTAATAAAATAAGTTGAATAAAAACACTGATAAAAATATAAATAACAAAAAAATAAAAATTATGCTGATAACTCTAGCTTTTAAAACAGAACCTGATTTGAGTCTAAAAAAACTAATTTAATTTTTGTTAATAATGAAAAATTTAAGAGATTGTTTAAGTTTAATATTAGGAATAAAATTTACCTCGATTTTGTTAATTAGAGCAATAAGGAAATTAAATAATGAGTGATAACTAATAAAAATCAATTTTAAGTAAAAAATGTTTATCAAATTAAATTAATATTCACTGGGATACAATCAAAAACAAAACACCAAGAGCCATTAACAATACAGAACCAAAAATAGTGCTGGACGCAGAATAATAATTCAGTTGTCTTGTTGCTTTCTCCATTTCGACGAGGCAAGCCATAATTTCTTCATTATTTGGTATAATCTGTTCAGTCGGTAATAAAAAGCCGTATTGTCCAATATCTCTCAATTCAAAAAGATATACAATGGGTATTTCTGCTACTCCTTTTACCCAGTCAAAACTAGAACCACTTACCGCATCTGTAAAGATATTGCCATCATCAAAATGTACCTTTGCTCTAACATCTACACCATATAGAATTAACACCTCATGATAGCACCCAACGTAATTTCAAAGAAGTTAAAAAAACATATAAGTAATTATGTTTTTAACGAAAATCAAGCCATGATCACTACTGAACATAAGCATTCATCCATCAAACATCTTCTTATCGAACAGTCATAAACTCCTTGTGCCTTTCAGCGCCTTTGAGTTGGTATTCCATGTACCTAAACTATTTCTTAAAAATACTTTCCATTTAAAGTATTTCAACAAATTTGAATGTCGACATTGATGGGTTACTTACTCACTGTTAACCAACAGGTTAGGTTTGGTGTAGGTACTTACATAAAATTTCAGCTGATGTTCCAACTTCATAAGGTGTTCCATGTACTGCAGTTAGTTTTTCAGCACCACGAATTGCAATTTCATACTGTATAGGACAATGACATAAAGAAAAATATATCAGATCACCTAATATATGCAAAAGTAACAGTTTGTTGGAATAAAAAATCTACTCTGATAATATTAGTTAAAAAATATGCCTTAAAAACAGTTACTGTTGCTTTATCATTAGAAAAATAGCTCACCATATCAGCATAATTTGAAGCCTGCAGTACTTCGAACCCTGTCACATGGCTATAAGGAACCAAGATCATTTGCGAGTAAGAATGGAATGCAAAGTAATATATCATATTGCCAGTTTGCTTGAGAGATGTTACATAGTTGATGATAGCTTGAGCTTCCAGTTCTGATGATGGAGAAGGTCCAGCGTAAGTTTGTTGGCAAGGATCTTGTGAAGCACCAGTTGCTGGAAATACGATATTTAATTGAGGTGATGAATAAAAGGATAGTGGTGAGGTCTAATCTAACATAATTCATTTAACTTTTAAACTTTGTCATGACAGCACAAAACTGGTAAAGGGTAATGCAAATTAGACTTAATAGAAACATGTACTTAATCGAACGGAAAAATGAAAATACTATTACTTACACATCCAAAGGTAATTAAAGTTCCTGTTCAGATCAATTCCATTTCCGAGGTCATCACTTGAAGTACAGTTGATATAGTTAGCCGGATTTCTGTTTTTTCTCCACATGCGGTCCTGTAAAAATATCGAATGTTTATCTATTTCGTTTTTAGTGTGAAATGTTGTAATTTTGATTTTCGTTATTATTCAATTTCAGATATTTTTGTTTCCTTAAATTTTTAGTGCAAATCATTATCTATTTTGATTAGCATTATCAATGATATCTAGACCATCCACTTATTGGAATTAAATAAAAACACATTTGGGGAATTACTTTTGATCAAAAAAATACCGGTCAAGAGCAAGTCAGGCTCGCACAATTAGATTTCTATACTTAAACGACAAAATTTCAAGTTAATCAAACGTGCAAATGCAAAGCTAAAAACAATAATTTTCATAAAAATTATTATGCTGCAAAAATCATGGGTCAATACAATCATAGTAGCCAGACAGCATCGTCAGATTCTGTCTTCAGTCTTATTTATTGAATGTTATCTACATTCAAACATGATAATAATGCATTATCTACCTCGACTAAACAATGACGTTAATAAATCAGATACTTACACCAGCAAAAGTATAAGAGTAACCATCAGGATTAGTAACTGGAATTATATGCCACACAAATGCCTCAGCCATAAACCTTACATCAGGGTCGTTACTGGTCAAGAATTCCTTGATGATCCAAGTGACAGTTGCTGGAGAAATCCACTCCCTAGCATGGATACCACCTTCAATCATTCCAACGAGAGGCGTCCCTTCTCTTGCACCAGATTTGAAGTCAATAATGACTCCCTTTATAGGACGACCTTCAAATGAAGTGCCAATGGTAATTGTAGTGACAACATTAGGATACAATTCCTGTAGTTCATCTAACCAAGAGTGAATTGTCTGAAGTGTGTGGTAATTATTCCAGTCAAAAGATCCGAGCGAAGTGCTGCGGGCGTTGTTACTTGTTCGTTTTTGAGCATCGATTAATCTGAAAATTTTAATAAAAAAAAGAGTTTTAGTTAACTTTTTAGTGACAATGTATATTATAAAGATGGCCTCCTTTTTTATATTTTTAGATTCAGTCTCATAGTAAAAGTTTTTTAGCATGACTTACACAACTTTGGAATAAGTAGAATATATATCAAAGTAATTCATCCCTTTTAAAGAGCAAGAGTACTTTGTAAAATTCACAAAATCTGTCAAATAGTTAATAATTATTTCCAAGAGTCTAATAAAAGAGAGGATACAGGAAAAAATATAAAATCAATAGAATTATAAAAAAAAAAAAAATAATACGAGTATAAGTATCGGAAATAATTTGTACTTACTCTTGAACATTTCCTATGGTCAATGTAATATTTAATCCTACACTTGAACTATATGTTTTGAAATCTTCATCTTGAACTGGAGAAACCATAACTCTGACAGGATTATTAACAGCAATGATATCCGTCCAGAATTCATATCCAAGCTTTTGCAGGTCAACTAGTATTTGTACTTGTTCAATTGAATTAGGAACTGT
The DNA here is from genome assembly GCA_963555595.1 of Tethea ocularis. Lineage (NCBI taxonomy): Eukaryota > Metazoa > Arthropoda > Insecta > Lepidoptera > Drepanidae > Tethea > Tethea ocularis. The sequence continues at coordinate 2,194,893 of OY741973.1, read as the reverse complement.
TTTATATACTCTATAATCCTCGTAATTTTTATAAGCACTGGTAAAAACTATTAAACCAATAAATACAAACAAATTTTTTAAAATCATTTTTAGACGTGTTTATTGTATAAAAAACACTATGGAAATATACATCTAGATCATTTTGATATGTATTGCGGTCAGTAAAGATTATGATATCTTTACAGTAATAATAAAATAATATAATTTCATTCCGTTTATCCTTATAAATAGGGTTATTGATAAACAGGTTTACCAAAATTTATGGGCAATTAAACATTACAAATCATTTACTGACGCAAGATTACACGAAAAAACTGGTTACACTTGTAATTGATATAGAACTTCAAAGTAGAAAAGAAAAATATTGAAATGATACAATAATTATTTATTTCAAAAAACAAACATCAGTACTAAATAAAAAGAAAGACATACGACTGAGCTAAGTGTTAAAACATTTCCTGATGAAGTTCTATAGTAACCAATATATCTAGCCGCGCGATCCATTTCAACCAAACCAGCGACGATTTCTTCGTTATTAGGTATGATCAGCTCTGGAGGTAGAAGGAAACCATATTCACCAACATCACGTAGCTCAAACAAGTATACTATTGGGACATCAGCATCTCCTCTTACCCAATCAAAACTTGAACCACTTACTTCATCTGTAAGAAATCAAGTTTTAGCAAATTGCAATTTATGATTACATGGAAATTAAACTGAAAGATGAAGGAACTGATGTATGTAGATATACCTACATACAAAATACAAAACAATATCGTGAGATAAATGGTGATCAATGATTGTGACTGAGAAAAGCAAGTTAAAAATAAGTAAATATCTAAAGAACAAAGAAAAGATAAAAACAGTGTAGATAAAGATAAATCTTCACCATACATAATATTCATCTACATTGATCTAGAACTGAAACTTGTAATGGTTTTACTCACATAAAATATCAGCTGATGTACCAACTACATAGTTTGTTCCATGACGTTCTTTAAGTTTGTCCATTCCTTTAATAGCTATTTCATACTGAAAATTAAAAAGTACATTTCATTGTCATTGATTGAGCCAGTAATTTTCATAATAATATTCGCATTTTTAATATTATTTAGAATTTAATTTCGATTCAAAATAAATATTCCGAAAATGTTTTTTGACCATGTCTTATTAGAATCAGCAAAAATACTCAAACTCCAGCTTATTGACAATATCAAGAAAATCAAGAACTCTATTTTTAAAATACCATCAAATTACCATATCACCATAATTTGGTGCTTCCAGAACCTGTGCTCCAGATACATGGCTGTAAGGAACCAGGACCATCTGAGAGTAAGAGTGGAATGCGTAGTAGAATACTAAGTTTCCTTCTCTCTGAATTACGTAAATGTAGTTGGCAATAGCAATAGATTCCGGTTCCGAAAACTGTACTGGTCCAGCAAAAGTTTCTGCGCATGGATTTGATGATGCACCGGTAGCTAAAAAAGATAATAAATCATCAAGTACTCTAGATGATATTATTGAAAAGAATGACGTGAGAATTAAAAACGAATGTTAATTATTTTGGATTTTTATTTAAATATATTCTACAGACATTATATATAATAATATTGTACTATGAAAACCAAATAGCTGTTATATTACATATTAAAAATGTTTGTGTAGGTGTGAATCAGACCCACGACTTTCCCGTCAATTAAGACAGACTAATTACAGTAACGGCTAGTAACAATCGCAGAATTAAACATGAAAAAAGTATCGCTTAGAGCTACTAAACGTTTCCACATAATATTTGAACTGATTTCGAAACATTAGAGTCGACGATTAGATTTGGCTCGCGTGCTTGTACTTCATTTAGAAAATTATTATTTAAATACCTATTTGAATTTAAGTAAGAATTATATAGATAGATCTATAAACTACTGACTGATAAACAATTTTGATAATGCTATCAGTGGCTATGAAATATTTTCTAAGATAAGGCAAATTATATCAGCCATTAACGAAATTATAATATAAAGTAATGGCAGGCGAAAAAGTTATTATTTTTCAACTATCTAGTCTCATTGACCTTAACATATCAGCAGCGCATTCTACAGATCTAAATAAAGTATTCATTGCACAAAAAAAATGTATACGTGCAATATGCGGTGTTCCACCACATGCACCTTGCAGACCTCTGTTTGAAAGTCTAGGTATATTGTCTCTCCCATGTATGTATATATTAGAAGTTGCATTATTTGTAAAGACTCATTACAGTTATTTTAAAACAGCACAAGACATTTACCCGAGAAACACGAGGAATCCAGATCGATTGGTCTATGACATTCCGCCTCGAATGGCTCTTTATCAAAAACAATGTTATGCAATGAGTATAAAGGTGTTTAATGCAATACCAAATGATATTAAATCACTTTCACTGACACGTTTTAAATGTAAATTAATTAAATGGTTAAAAACTCAAATTTTCTACGACATTAATGAATTGTATAATTGTTTGACATAGGACTTTTTGTGTTTGTTTGTTATTTGCTTTGTTCGTTGACTAAATGACATGTATGTACGAGATCATAGACATTAATTTTGATATAGATTTTAATTTTGATATTTAGTAAGTGACATGATTCCCTATTCTTTCTTTATAATAATAAATAAATAATGTTTTTCATATTATAATATTATTATGTATTTGCATGCTTTTTTTTAAAGCTATTTGTGCTGAACTTTGATTATGTATAGGTACTGTAAGACCTTGTAAACCACATTTATAGCAAATAAATTATTCTATTCTATTCTATTCTATTCTATTCTTTTCTATTCTATTCTAGCGGATTAAGAAATGCTGGCAAAGAGAAATATCATACATACTTGATTATGTGGCTAAAGGTGGTAAGCACATAAAGTCTAGAAGGGAACTAGCTCTCAAGTACATCTAGGACCTTTTATATATAATTAATAACTGTTTCTACCTCTACCATTACGAATCTTGAAAAATCCCATGTTAGTGAGGGTCTAGTCCTGTCAATGCACATGTTAATTGATTTGGAGAAGGGTTATAAATACCCAAAAATGACAGTTTGATAAAGTAGATCACTAGAGAGTGTGTACTAAGGTACTAATACCTGCTTAAACATTGTGTTTAAACAAACATTCAAATTTAGAACGTATACTATAGATCAAATTGAATGAATTCACGTAGTACCATATTTAAAAGAAATGGTTTGTTAAACTTGAACAGAGTCAGAGTTAATAAAAAAACGAATTTGCACTTACTCATCCACATGTAACCAAAGTTTCTGTTCAAATCTATTCCATTGCTCATGTCATCATTGATGTTCCATTGAGAACAAGACGTGGAGTGTGCTGCATTTCTATTTTTCCTCCACATGCGATTCTGAAATCCAATCCTAATGTATTTCTTAGCAACAATAAGGACAGTGCACTGAAGAGTTGTTTGACTTGATTAACCTTCTACCATCGCTCCTTCTCTGCGATATGGCAAGCGCTATCGAAACAAGGTGTAAATATAGAATATATCGACCTGCTAAAAGAAATATATAAAAGCAGTACATCTAGAATAATCATGGAGAAACCTGGACCAACCTTTAAAATTGAAAGAGGGGTAAAGCAAGGGGACCCCCTGTCCCCTAAGCTTTTCATAGCCATACTCGACCAAATCTTTCGAGAACTAAATTTGGACAATCTGGGTCTGAAATTACATGGAAAATACCTGTCACATCTTAGATTTGCAGATGATTTAGTCCTACTCTCCGAAAATCATAAGGAACTACAATATATGATTAATGCACTTAGCCAAGAAAGCAAAAAAGTAGGTCTAGAAGTCAATTATGACAAAACGAAGATTATGACAAACAGACAAAGGTTACCAATGACCATTGGGTCCACAAATCTCGAGTATGTCGAGGACTACATATATCTGGGACACTTGATATCGTTTAAAGCATGCACTGATAAAGAAATAGATAGAAGAACTAAGAGCACTTGGAATAAGTACTGGGCCATGAAAGAGATTTTCAAAAGCAAACTACCAATAAAACTTAAAACAAAAGCTATGGAAACTTGCCTTATACCTTGTCTCACCTATGCCTGTCAAACGTGGCCACTGACTGTAAAAAACCTGAATAAATTAAAAGTATGCCAAAGAGGACTAGAAAGAAGCTTTATGAATTTCAAACTGAAAGATAAGATTAAATGTAGCGTAATCAGGAAGAAAACCAAGGCCAAAGATGTAGTAAAAAGAGTCCTTCGCTTAAAATGGAAATGGGCCGGACATCTGCAAAGAGTGTTAGATGAAAGATGGACCAAAGTTGCAACCAACTGGTACCCCATCCACAAAAAACGTAGACCAGGCAGGCCAAATCAAAGGTGGAGTGACGACATTGTTAAAACAGCAGGTAAAATGTGGAATAGATACGCGAGAGACAGAGAGAAATGGAAAATAATGGAGGAGGCTTTTACCGCCAAGAGCGGTCCTTACACAGATTTTAATAATTAACTCTACCAATAGAACATAATATTTTAATTAATCTGTATATCACTAACAATACTATTTGAGTGTTATCTATCTATCTATCTAATACTACTAACATATACATTAAGATAACAATATATAAGAAAATAAAATACTAAACTGCAAAATTGTATGATTAACACGATAACTTTGTATGAGTGTAAGGAAGTAAATAAAGCTATTATTATATTATTATTATCATCGCTCCTTCTCATCGGATTCAAAAGAAACTTTCTTCCATGCACTCTTAGATTGTGGTTTGCTATTTTATCAGCATACAAATTTTTGTGTGTAAGATTATCTAGCTTTTCAGCCGGAGTTTTCACCCGCGGTCTCCTATTTTATCTATTAACTTGAGTCTTAAATAAAAAAATATAAATCATCAAATAACTTACATTAGTAAAAGTATACCGATATCCATCAGGGTTGACCACTGGGAATATATGCCACACGATATTTTCAGCGACAAATCTTACGCTCGGGTCTGTGCTAGTCAAAAATTCTTTGATAATCCACGTAACTGTTGCTGGAGATATCCATTCTCTAGCATGGATACCACCTTCAATCATCCCAATTGTAGGGTTTTCCGCTTTTTTATAATCAATTTTTACCCCTTTTATATATCTACCTTCCACGGATATTCCAATATTTACTAGCGTTACAATATCTGGATAGTCTTCTGCTATTTTATCTAGCCAATCGTTGATTTCTTCAAGAGTTTGATAGTATTCCCAATTGTACTCATTGTTATTTCGAGCTGTTTGTGGTGGTCGTCTTAATTGGAAGTCTATTTGTCTAAAAAAGATACATTTATAATTATTGAGTGGCTAAAACAAACTAACATACCTAATCAAATGAATGAGCAGTATGTGATCGATTACCAATATTGTAATTCAGATGCCAATTACTGTAGTGTTTACTTGAGGTACTTACTTCTGCACATCTTCAATAACAACTTTACTAGCTATCCCAACACTATTTAAATATTCTACAAGATCTTTCTGATATTTGGGTGCCACCATAATCCTTACATCACTTCCAACTGCAACTGTATCACTCCAGAAGAAATACTCTCCTTGATTTTGTAAATCTATTAGAATTTGCACATCTTTATCTGACGAGGGAACTATTTTGTACACCTTATAGTTTTCATAAGTCACGAATTCTCCATTGATAGTTATAAATACTAAAGCTATTATAAATATTTCCTTAAAATTCATCGTGTGTGCCAACTAAGAGTATTTAGCTATTAGTGGCTAAGTATTTGGGTTTTCGCTTATGGATTAAATGATAATGATACTATATATCTCGGTTTAATTTGATAAAAATATGAAATGATTCGTTTACTTTAAGTCAGATTAATTTTGTTACATAGGTATGACCATTCTATATTTTTATCGTCATAGGATAAAAATATAAACAAGGTGTATAAATATTTTAGTAGATATTTTATATTGCATTATTTAATTGTCTGCATAGTGTACAAGACGTTAAGAGTACGAGTAGACTAGGTGTACTCTTCTCTCAATCAAATCAATTGGGATGGATGACGCCAGTATTGAATATAATAAATGAACAAAACAAAAAAAACTCGTACCAAATAGACTATTTATTCAATTGAAGAATAGAGCAACCATCAATCCAAAACTAATAATCACAACTGAGGAAACAACGTATTTTCCAGAGCTGTAATATCCTAGGCTTCTGGTAGTCCTATCCATCTCAATGAATGCATCCATGATTTCCAAATTGTTTGGTATAATCTGTTCTGGAGGTAAAAGGAAACCATAATCTCCAAGGTCTCTAAGCTCGAGTAAGTAGCATACTGGTACATCTGTAGCGTACTTTACCCAGTCAAAGCTAGTTCCACTCATTGGATCTGGAATTGTAGAAATAATGAATATTCATATAGTAATACGGAGTAAAAAAATTAGATGGATTAATATCGTATCCTATCGTAATCCTTTGAGTCACAGGAAGACGTTCTAAGAAAATTATCAGTTTAAAAAAAGTATTTTTACCCCCGAACATTTTTAGAGACTGAAGTCTGATTATTAGGAATTGCAAAAATCATTTGATTTTTATTTAAAGAAAAATGAAATTGGTACAAATATAACTTTAAACACTGTCGCCTAGTACAGTTACGCAGTAGCAGGACATGAGTTTTGGTTTTCAATGATTTTTTAATATTTTTTTTATGGAGAGTTTGCTACTCAATACTTACACATAATATCAGCTGATACACCAACTCTGTATACAGTTCCAAATCGTTTTTCCAAAGCTTCAGCACTGCGTATTGCTATTTCATACTGAAAAGAAATCAAATTATGTTATTTCAAATACGAATTATTCTGAATTGCTTTTATAGTATTCTACTATTTTCTTGACATCAATGGACTTGAAGATCTAAAGCTTATTATCAATTTTTGGGAATACATGTGTTTTGGTATTCTCAGAGCTTATTTCTAAATTGCCGTCTTTATTCATTCCTTTACCTTAAAAAATCTTGTAAGAGAGTATATTATCTCTTTATTTGATAGTTATCAGGCAATTACAAAACAAGTACCATGTGTAAATAGCAAACATTTTACCATATCTCCATAATTATTAGCCAACAAAGCTTCAGAGCCTGTTATATGGCTGTAAGGTATGACGATCAGTTGAGTATATGAGTGAAAAGCTATGTAGTAGATCAGTTTTCCTTGTGTGTTCAGATTCATTACGTAATTGGCAATAGCCCTAGATTCTGGTTCGGAGAATTCTGAAGGCCCAGCAAAAGTGTTCAAGCAGGGGTTATCTGAGGCACCAATAGCTGGAAAAAATATAGTATTATTATTATAGTTGGTTAAATTAACCGTTTATACGGCCCTCTGGCTAGTAAGCGGTTACCGTAGCCTATGAATGTGATCAAAGATTACTTACACATCCAAACATAACCAAAGTTCCTGTTTAAGTCAACACCGTTGCTAAGATCATCATCAACTCCTGATGATGCACATGATGTGAAATTGGCGATACTACGATTTTTTCTCCACATTCGATTCTGAAATATTTCAATAGTGCTAGTATGGACGTTAATATTTAACAAAATTAAAAACAAAAACAAAATTACCTAACTATAAATAGAAAATTTGTGCCAAATCGCTTAAGTAGCTGGATTTAGTTATTAAAAACATTAAATCATGAGATTTTTATAGGGTCCGATAGATTTGACTGATCTTGAATATGTATTAGAGTTATATGTGTTGTGGTTTAAGTTATGTTGTATTTTTAAAATTATGCGTACCTATGTTAAGTCTCAGTGTATTGTCATAATGTAATTTCTTGCAATTAATTTAATTTATTATTTTTATAAAAGTACCCGTGGCAGGTTTCTTTGTAGTGCTCTTATTGTTGTGCATTTGAAAGTTAGTTGCTTTCTAGGCTATGTAAAAGTTGACATCATATTGGTAATGTCCTCAGTATTGCTAATAGAGTGTTGCTTAGGGGCAACGTAGCCACTTATCATAGGCAGACCACCTTCTTGCTCGTCAGTCTTCTACACAATTGAAGATGACTTGGATAATAGACTTGTGGAAAAAAAAACATCAAAAACACCAGTCACAAAAGAAGTTCTGCTGCGTAATAAAATGAACTTCTAAAGAAGTGGACTGAGTATATTTGATAAGTAAAATGGTTGACTTACGTTAGTAAAAGTATAGACATATCCATCGGGATTAACCACTGGAAATATATGCCATTCAAAATTCTCTGCCATAGCTCTTACCCTTTCATCAGAACTTGTTAAGAACTCTTTAATTATCCACGTAACAGTGGCTGGAGATATCCATTCTCTTGAATGTAGTGTCCCTTCTAGCATACCAATTAATTTGTTCTCTTTTTCAGGATGATAGTTTATTACTATTCCTTTGATATCTCTATCTTCAACAGATTTTCCCATAACTACTGTAGTTACTATATCTGGGTAGTTAGTTTCAAGTTCATCAAGCCAATTGTAAATTGTATCTAAGTTTTGGTATTCGTCCCAAGTATACGAGAAAAACGATTCAGAATTTCGATTACTTCTTGGCTTAAGCTGGTCATCTATTAATCTGAAATCATAGTCATTTCGTTATTCTACGGACTATCTACCTACAATAACTAAGAATCGAAATCAACATTCGAGTTTAATTAAAACATTTTCCAATACACTGCTTATAGTATATTTATTAAACACAAAGGAATGCCTGTGCCAGACGTATTTAATGAAATTACGCATAACTAAGTGACAGCAATTAAAGTCTCTTCTTTATTATTAAAATTATTATAACAATAATAAATTGAATTTAATATTAATTTACGTAGTAAATAAACTTACTTTTGCATATCTTCGATGACTTCAGTTGCTTTAATATCAATACTTCTCATATGATTTAGAAAAACCGCTTGCTTTTCTGCTGGTACCGCAATATGAACATTTTGGTTCACGACAAACTGATCATTCCAAAATTCTCCATACCCTCTAGTCTGGACATCTAAAAGACTTGACACTTCATCTTCTGTTTTTGGGACAGCTTTGTACACTTTATAACCATCATAGCTTTTTGCTTCTATTAAAACTGTGAATGTGATAATAGCTATAAAAAATATTGTAAAATATTTAGAAACCATTTTATTTAAAACTTCATTTATGACGCGTCAAGAATTATTAACTTTTATAAGTGTCTACTGTCCTCTATCACTGAGTATTGTTTAACGTAAATGTAAAAAAATATAATCAGATAAAAGCGCAATTATAAAATTGACAATGTGCCGATAACAATGTCTGGATAGTGAAGACATACAATAATATCAATTTTAATCATAAAGATTTTGATCTTTATGTAAAGTTAGGTATATAAGAAAATTGACGAATATTTTCATTAACAAACCTTGAAACAGTAACTGGAAATTCTTAATAGTAGCCCTGATAATGCAAGACTTTTTGAAGTAATAAGAAAAACATGGTAACAATGTCAAAGATAGTGGGTCCTTTGTAGTTTTCCAGTAGGCACTCTCTTAGCAGGCTGCTAGTTTAGTTTTTGCGTCCATGCTGTATTTTTTTCCCCTTTCTTTCTTTATGCTTTACAACTTTTACCAAACACCTACGTTGGTGTATACATTTCTAGTAGCCATACCTGTAGGCTAGATGTTTTAAGTTTACTTTAACAACAACAATAAAATAAATTAATTTTAAGTTAAAAAATTCTAAAAACATCTCAAATAAATCTTATAAATCCCCAAAAACACTCGATGCTTCTTACGATTTGCATTTTATTGTTAAATATCATGTATCATTGTCAGAATGAACAATTTTACTGGATGCACGACTCGCGTTCGCTGATGTAACAGTCTTCCTGGACCATTGCTCGTTGTACAACTGTGATTTAACAGGGCTTGTACACAAGATATAAAAAAAAAGTGGAAAATAAATAATTTTGTCTCTACAAATCTATTTAGTTAACTCATCATAATTAATGTAAGTAGAGTGAAATATGATGATTTTTAATAACAGGCAAAAAATGTAGAATATAATTTATATCAAATTAATTCGAAAAAAAAAAGGTTTTTATTTATATATTTAAATCATATTATAGTCTACTTTTTTTAAGCTGACAAATGAATATAAATTTCTGTTTCAATATCAATTTCTGTTAACTTTTTTCAACAAGATTTTCAGTCATAAATAGTTTTAAATTATTAGACATTCTCAAACCCAAATCAAACAAATAATTAATAAAGGTAAGTACTATATGTATAATAGTACTAAATGGACACTAGGTAGTTGATAAAAAAAAACCATTCATTGTGTAATAATCTTTACGCACTTGCTTCAGTGCCGCTTCTTGGGTGGGTCAGAGCGGCACAATTATATTTATCGCCGAGTACCGGCGTGTCGTCCGTCCAGGCATAAATCAGCTCACGTACAGTCATGTCTCGATACGTCGACAATCGCGAATCGCTGCGACCGATCCAACCTGTGGGAATATACTTTAATATTGATTTTAATTGAATTCTTTATTTTATGTCAGCGTTTCCACCATATTTTGTACAAATTCTGTCATCAAAACTTTTTTTATGTATTAAAAAGGCTGACAAGCAGTCAAGATGTACCTTTTTTTTTTTTTTTTTTTATTGCAAGTCTGTTCGTGACATTTAGCAATATTTGTGTGAATGAGATAGGCTTGAAAGGAACATATCCATTGATATTTCCTCATTCATCGAGATGCCCTAGAGCAGATCTTGTTGCTTTTTCCTTTTCAGTCAAGATGTACCTGATGTACCTAAATGTTCACCGTTGCCTAGACTAAGGGGAATACTTATATGTCGCCGACCTACTACGATGAAGGTCTGGCTCTCGTACAGCTGCTGGAACACACCTGTGTCGGTAGCCAGGCGGGTACTAAAAGTAACACCACCGTGCTATGGTTTCCTAACGATTGATGCTTGCCTTCACCGAAAGCTCATTGTAGGATTAAAATCCGCGACCTTTGTCACAACATTCGACGTTACTACCACTGAGCTATCATCGATTAAAAAAATGATAAATATTTTCCTCATGGGTATCCTTGCAATAGAGAAAGACTTAGTGATTGTCAATGAACTAAACAAGATGTTGCATCTAAGGACATCGATTCTAGAACAACAATACCTCTTTAACCTTATTTAAGTTACCTTCTGCCTTTATTTTGTACACTTATGCCGTTCCAACTGGGGGATGGTTAGGAACAAAATAATTTACGATCAGTAGGGTACCGCTTAATCAGCGTTCGGTTCATTGTTAACTCGCTCGGCTTGGAATAATGGTGCTATTGTCTCTTATTATCGCGATTAATGTGTGGTTCAACAGTGGCGCGGAAAGCGTTGAATGTTGTGAGTCGAGAATTTAACCTTATAAAATTGAGTTTATTTTGTTTGTGATAAAAAAATACTTAGGGTGGGTTGCACCATCCAACGTTATCGTAATCGTAAATTGTCTGTCAGAGCAACGGTTTGGCTAGCAAAAGACAGTTTTGACAGACAATTTAACGATAACGTTGGAAGGTGCAACCCACCCTTAGAATTCAACCGCTCTGTTGAAACTTCATTGCACAATAGATTTATTATTAAGAAATATAAACTGTTTGCTTGTTGCATACGGTAGTCGTCCATGAATATACTTACTTTACAATAATTGAGGGGTCAGACGGCTGGCGTATTAGCTACTAGTATTAACTACTATTCGTACTTCTTAAAGTAATAGATCGATTTCACACTGAGAGTTGACCATATTAGGCATTACTGTCATATACGAGTCAATCTAAAGTACTTGCTAGTATTTTACTACACTAATTCAAATGGCCGCTTTCTTCCTCGTATAACCATCTAAAGCGAGTCCAGCTACTGACTTGTGGGAACAAAGGTTCAGATTGTAATGTTAAAGATGCTTAATTTTATCGCTCAAACTCTGAACTCCTTTATTCAGTTTAGCCCCAGATAAGGCACTACACAATTTTTACAATAGACTACCACTGGTTTGGAATACACTGAGAAGACGCTGTCTCCTATACAATGGACCATAAAAGTTCTGCTATCAAAGCACCCGGTAGCGACAGCTTGTACATACACACACCGCCTTGTACTGCAATTGATTATTTCCTGATAATGTTGCTTGGTGCGTTTGATACACAATCTCTGAGACATCTTTGAAGTGTTAATAGCTTTTTAAGTTAATTAGGTCTAGGTCAGGAAACCTACAGTGCTGGTGTTCTATTTTATGTTTAGTTTCAATTTATCACAATATAATTTCGGTTCCCATTGCAGGAATGTAATATTAGATTACTATCTTTTCGCCCCTATTTTAACCCCGTAGAGGTTGAATTTTCAAAAACCTTTTCTTACTGGATGCCTACATCATAATAGTTATCTGTATGCCAAATTTCAGCCCGATCCGTCCAGTCGTTTGAGCTGTGCATTGATCGATCAGACAACCAGTCAGTTTCTTGTTTTATACGAGTACTAGCTGTTATCAATGGTGACGAAAGCATCATTGAGTCTGTTTCCACAGTTTGTGGCGCCTGTAGTCCCACCACCATTAATAACAGCAACACCCACATCACTGAAGCAAATTTGCCAACACCCCAAGGTCTCACTCCGTTACTTTAAGGAGCTAGGATGGCTTGAGTCTTTTACTACTTTTATGCCTTTATCCTTGTTTAGCAGCTTTATATCTCCAGTGGTAATTATTTTGCCACTCTGCTGTTTTATACCCAGATACTATTCTGCTTCTGTTTGTTGGTAAACCTTTAGTGTACTCATGGACTATTGCCGCCAAAGTTCAAATTTTTAGGTCCACTCCACTGATTTGTTTGTCAGTGTTAGAGCTTTATCGTGTAGATAGCTGTGATAGTACAAAAATGTATCTTAATTAACAGAATTTAAAAACTAAACCAACCAACATATTATGTTTTTACAAAAAAGAGTATCATTTTTCTATATAGGTAATTATATCCACTACACGCTGATCTTGGAGTTTTCGTGTTTTTATGTATATAATACGGTCATGGTTTTTATATCCTGGTTTATAATTAAAAACCCTATTCCGTAAAGCTCCAGCTAAACAGCCCTTACCTCATGTCTCGAATTTCTATATAATTTCTTTTGATTTAAGTTCAGGACGGATAGTGGTGTAACCAATGTGTAACTTACTTAATCAATTCCTTGTCTGAGTAACTAAAATAAATCAGACTTATTAAAATTTTGAAAAAGTATACGTAGTTATTGCATAATTTAATTCTTGAGGCACAACTAAAAATAGTGCAAAAGATTTGCCGAAACCCGGGATTGAACCGGGGACCTTTAGATCTTCAGTCTAACGCTCTCCCAACTGAGCTATTTCGGCTATAAGATAAGTGGCAAAATTACTGATTGTAATAACCTCATTATAAATTTTCATATCATTTCAATAAATATTGAAACAGGTTTATTCGAGATTCGAACCAATAGTAGCCAGCTCAGGTGTGACGAAGGCTTCAAAGATATTACGAACGGCTCGGCTTCATTTTATGACGTCATTGTTAGCCGTAAACGTCATTACCGAGCCTCTTGGCTTAAGGAGGCGGAAAATTTAAAGAGAGCGAAAAATGAATCATTTATTTCAGTAATAGGTCGTTCGCGTTTGCATTACCCCATCAAATTAAGTTTCGGTTTTAATGCCTAGTTACCGTTTGAATCTTCTCACATTTTTTAATTAACGCGGTTTTTCTATCTCGTTTAGGGATGTTCATAAAAAATATATCTGGTTTAAATAGTAGACAGATACCTACCTACAAGCTCTGCTTAATTAGGGATATGATAACTACTTATATATGAAGAATGTCTCAAGAAATATAGGTAATATTTTTCCATTTGTCCTACTGCAAATAGTGGTGTACCTACATGTATCGATACAACCAATCATTTGTTTTGGTATCGCGATAGAAAATGTATAATGTCGACTAGATCCATACATCGACGGAGATAGTCGCGTGTTAAGGATAGATACCGTCTCTTACTAAAATTACAAGTCGATAAAGTTGAAACTGTTGGTGGTATTGTTGATAAAATCAACATATAAATTATTATAGACAAATTCGAGTTTGTAGCCTCTTGATGGCTCAATGGTACAAGCAATTTTGATGAAATTTCGCAAGCAAGTAAATCATAACCTGGATTAACAAATAGAATAGTTTTTTTTCTCTTGGGAACGCGAATAATACCTCGCAGTGAAAGCTTTAGATAAGATTTTTTAAAATATATTATCTAGGGTATCATACTTACCTGACCGCAGTTTCATATGCGTTTCTGAAAAAAAGAATAGAGAGATGTAATAAGTAGGTACCTACTCTAATCTTACCCTTTATGTCCAATATGTCTACCCATTTTTAAAACGATATAATTATTTAAAAAAACAGACTGGTAGCTATTTAAGTAACTACTTAAAACTCTCGTCTTAAAAAAATAGGAATAGCTATTCAAATTAATTCACAAGCCTTAAAACCACATCAGCTTAAGCGAACACCCATTTATAAATCTATCAAAAACTTCATTTCCCCACCAGAATTCATGCGAAACGCAAAATTCATATCCACGTCTCTGACGTCACGAGCCTATCAAAAACTGGCTGAAACAATGGCGCTGGTTTTTTTAACCTCTCATATGGCTTTATACGAGATAGCCTCAGTCCGTTCGTTGTATGAAAAAAAGCACAGGGAATAACTAACCGTGACTGGATGTTATGTTTGGTTCAGTATAGATGAAACAACTAGATTTTTTCAGGTTTTTTTTTTTATTTAGCTATTACAGTTACTGCGCTGTGACAGTTTCGTGATTTGTTTATGGAGTATGTGAATATTATTATGAGACTTGGCATGTTGGTAATAATGATGATTTTTGCATGTCGATCACTATCGTTTAGAAAATGTTTCTTGTGGTGCTTTTAATACAATAATCTGACAAGCTAACCAAGTCATCAGAGTGTCTTACAGGAGATCGGTAGTTTTCAGTACGTACGTAGTTAAAACACCTGCCAATTTGTTACTTCAACAGCTGTTCAATGATTTTATAAACAACTAGCTGTTTCTCTCAGTTTCATCCGCTTTTCTAAAATAAAAAGTAACCTATAATTTCGTAGTTTTTTTTTGCGCGGAACCTATGTTGGGTACTATTAATAACATAAATAAAATAGCTATCTGCTAAAGAAACGCTCATTAAAATCGGCCACTGGCTGAAATAAACAGACAGAAAATGTTTTTTTGGTATACCTAAGTAAGTTATTTTGACATTACAAACAGACACATTCAATTGTACCTATATGATAGGTATCCTCATAAGTTATAACCTATAAGGCATTAGGTACCAAATACCAAATTGTTATCGTATGTGAACTCTTCTAGTTCCGTTTACGCCAAAAAGTACAATGTTATTTCTTATACATACGAGTACCATAGATTGTAAATAGATTATAGAAGTGAACCCCATAAATATCCCGCTGCGATACTGCATCGGAATGCGTTTAATATTTTGCCTTTTCGCGGTACCATGCGGATAGGGGCAGTCTGTCCTTTTTTAGTGATGTACTATGTTGTATATCGATTTTCTATCGATAGACTGTCTCTTTCCACTTATCACTTGAGTTTAACATTCGCAAAAATGAGAGATTTTTTATTACTTATTAATTTAACTGTCAAGAAAATAATGTTTATATATTTTGTTAATAAACAATAAGATGACTATGACTAATAATATTATTTTTTATTGGTCAACATACAATTATTTTAAAGGGAGTGAATAGACCTTATATTTTCTAATTACTTCGAATACCTTAACTTACGTAAGAGTATTTACCGTTTTTTTAGTAAAGTAAAACTATCGAGTTTACGTATAATAATATCTATTACATCCCTAACAGGCGATAAGAAGCCAGACGTCGAAACAAAAGCGCTATCGACGCGAATTTCAACAATATCCGAATGGCGCGTAAATCACGTGCGTCCGCCATATTGTTTATTCCCAGCACGCTGTATACTGGCTTCAAGTATTGTTCTTTTTTCAAAAACTGATTCCATCATCGATAGTTTAGAGATAGAATTATTTGCAGCACTATATTATAAAATGTACCAACATACAAAAAGATTTGGTTTTATTTCCTACTCAAAGGAATATATTTTTTACAAAATTAAATGTACCTATCTACAATATTCTTTGGACTTTATCTAAAAATCTCATATACTAAATACATAAATCTTAGGTACAATATGGATTAAATAAATAAATAATAAATATCCTCGGACATTCTTCACACACGGTTATCTGTTCCCAAACTAAGCAGAGCTTGTACTATGGAAACCAGATAACTGATATACTACATATACTACTTTTTTTTTTGTAAATACATACTTATATATAGATAATTACACCCAGATACAGGACAAACAGACATGTTCATGCACACAAATGTTTGTCCTGGATGGGAATCGAACCCATGACCAGCGGCTTGATAGGTGGTGTCTTAACCAACTGCGCCAACTGGCTTGTCAAACACAAAATAGGCCTTAACAAACACAAAAAGTTAAACACAAACAAATATTTTTTTAAAACACGTACAGAACAGACCGATGAATAAACTGATAAATGTTTGCTTATATTTTTCATTGATCAAATTATGTGGCGAACACACCATTAAAAACATTTAAAAAGCCCGTTTTACATGCGTGTGTGTGTAAATTCATTAAAAAAAGTACTGTTCCTTTAGAAAATGGTACAGAGGCTTTCTACCACTAGGTATAGTAAAAAAGAACTCAAATACTATGTGGAAATCCTCGAAATGGGTAATCCTGAAAATTATATATTTTTTAAAACGTATAAATTTTCTCAGAATGCACCTACCAACAAAGAGTTCGAAACACAGCATCAGTCTTCGAGCGCCACTGTTTGCAACAGTCTCATGCATTATGTACACACATAGTTTACACCATCCCACATATTTCTCGCGATAAACTGCACGTGTGAACCTGCCTTAATACAAACAATACCGCGCTTCAGCGATGAACTGGAACAGCATTCAATTTATGTACTGTTATCAGCCATAAATTTATTATAAAAAAAATTGCGTTATAAAATTGCAAAGTTTTTAAAAAATCATCCATATTCATTTAGTACGAAAAAAAATACAGAGCAAAGAGAATATAATACTACGTATAATACAGAGCGTGAGTAAAAAGTATGCCTTATAATATTTAAAGTAAAGATTAATTAACAATAATCGCCTAACCTTGGTTGCAGTAGGTATCCTGTAAGTTTACAAATATGTACTTTCAAAGACGAGCTGCTCTTTCTATTCCTTTGAAATTTTCTCATAAATTACAACAATTTTGAATTGATATCTACATACAAATTCATTTCCACGTGTATGTCGGAGCATCACTTAAGAACGGCTCAACTGATTAGCCTGTTTTTTTTTTGTTGTTGATAAATTGTCAGGACTCAGGACAAGGTTTGTGTGAAATAATTTTTTGGTAAATCCACTGAGAAAGTTAAAAAATCGGATGGCATTTTTGTATGAGAATCTCAATAAAAATCACGAATAGTTTTCAATAAAAATGACAATACCTATACAAAGATACGGTTACCCTCAAAATAATTTGCCATGCAAACAAACTCATTTCTCTGTATTATTTACCCACACATTTTCAATAGCCGATGAAAGATAAAGTAACCAATAAGTCAGAGTGCCATCTTTTATGGAATCCAATTATCTTCAATATTTCGCCGTTGCCGTGTTCCTTAGATGGACAGCGGGGTATTAAATTTACTTCATCTTCACAATGACGGGGTGTCTCCTGAAAATATGACGTGGTGCAGGTATTAAGTATTTTTTTAAATATTCTGCTTTAAAAAATTTGAGCACTGATTTTAAGAACATTTTCTGGATCGCAGTTATACTTTTCAAGCTTATCTGAAATTGAAATTTCTTGATTAAGACTAATATTTAGTAACTAGTTCCGCTGGATTTCCTTCCCCGTCCAGTCCCACAAAAGGAAACTCAACAGAAAATCAACACGTGTTCCGCTTCTCCATGAAGCATCATCAGGACGTAGTAGACCCACTGTCACTGACTCCACGAACGCGCAAAAGAGGAATTCCGCAGACGAGTTGCCTCGCCGGCCGCCCCGGACAGAAAGTTTTTACTTTCGAGTCAGTGACAAAATTGATGATATTATGACCAAAGGTAGTAAACACAAAATTCAGAAGGTGATAGGCCCAAATGAATAATCAGGTGCCTAATAATGTCTTGAATATATTTCTGAGAAAATTTCCTGATAGTAGGTGTCAGTTAGGCGTGTGCTAAACTGTTTTCTTCACTGAAAGTTCAAAAGCTCACTGCATTATTAATTCTCACAACTTCAGCCCAATATCTGACGACACTAAAACTAAGCTATCTTCGCTATAAAATTATCTTCTTTTATATTCTGCTCTAATTTAGATCCAGCAGTTTATATAGCCAGATAGTAGATCTTATGAAGCTTCGTTTTCTTGGCATGTCTCCCTAGATTTAGTATATTACGACTTCATAATACTCGATATCTCATCGAGTTATGTGACTGGAATTTAAAAGCAAGCCATATCTTCCTATTTATCTTCTGGTTCACAGATATATTAAATTATAAGTTTTTCTACTTATAATTTATTTATATTTTTTGTATATTTGTTGTAAATAATTGTAAATATTGTATATTATAGAATAAATGTGATGTTAGTATTTCTATATAAATTTCTTGTAGGTCAGAAGAAAACAGACATGTTCATAATCACAGTGTTAGTTTTGATTCGAACTTACAATCTGAGTCGTTGAAGTCGAAGTATCTAATTCAGCTTCTTGACGTTTCGTTTTATTCAACGTATTAAAAAAAATAGTAAGACGAAAAAAATATAATTTTAATCTGAAATCGATACATTTATTACTAGCAGATTAGGTTCTTTTATTTAATAAAATGCTTCAAGCTCTGTACCGTGTAGTACCCCCCTATTTAGTTCGACACATACCACACCCCGTGTGAAAGCCTAGCAGCCTCCCCGTAATCTAATTTCTTTCAAGCTTAGCTTAGTAGTGATGCACTTAGCGTACCTACCTACAATGTACGGTCTACTGATGTCTTTCATTCTCGACATTAACAAAAAGGTAGTTATTTTGTTACTTATGTTTTAACTAGCTTCCGTCCTGTGGTTTCACCCGCGTTCTCGAGAGATAAAAAGTAGGCAATGAGTTAATTCAGGGTACCTCCATACAACGCCTAGCCGGCGCAGAGCGGGAGCCCATGGACACGGCACATTAATGTCTCCATGGCCAGTACTGCAGGCGAACATCAACCACTGCGCCAGGGCACAGGACCTGCTGGTCCAGACCATGGCGGAGTGGGAGATCAAAATAGCCGTGGTCGCAGAGCCTTATTTTGTTCCCGCCCGGGACGACTGGGTAGGGGACCGGGAGGACTCGGTGGCCATCGTCACCCGGGCCTCGAACGGTGCTCCGCCCTTTGAAAGCTCTTTGAAGGGTCGGGGCTGCGTGCTGGCCATTGTGGGTGGCGTTGCAGTGGTGGGGGTGTATTTCTCGCCCAATCGTAGTCTCGCCGAATTCGAGCAGGTGCTCGATGAGGTCGGGGCTATGGTTCGACGAGTGGCCCCCCTCCCTGTGCTGGTCGCTGGAGACTTTAACGCCAAATCCACGGTGTGGGGTTCTCCTGCGACGAATGCGCGGGGTGAGGCGTTGGAGGAGTGGGCTGTGTCCATGGGGCTCGTCCTCCTCAACACGGGGTCGGAGGACACGTGCGTACGGCAACAGGGTGGGTCAATTGTTGACATTACGTTCGCGTCAGCCCCCCTGGTGCGCCGTGTCCGGGACTGGAGGGTGATGGTGGACGTGGAGACACTATCGGACCACCGATATATCCGATTCGATGTCTCCACGTTCCCCACTGACCCATTTCAGAGCAATGCTCGGTCCCCTGGTTCTGGGGACGGTCCACGTTGGGTGCTGGGTAGGCTCAACAAGGAGGCCGCCGGGGAAGCAGCCGTAATAGAGGCCTGGAGGTCTGGGCACCGGATTGCCGCCGATGTGGATGAGGAGGCGGAGCGTCTCGGCGTCTCGCTGTCCCGCATCTGTGATGCAGCGATGCCGAGAGCAAGACCCCTCCCCCCACGGAATTGGGTTTATTGGTGGTGTGCTGAGCTCCACCAAATGCGGGTGGCCTGTGGAACGGCGCGCCGCCGTTACACCCGGTGTAGACGGAGGCGGGTCCGGGACCCTCAGGAGGAGGATGCCTCATATGCTGCCTACCGATCCGCGTGCAGGGCCTTTCAGGTGGCGATCGCGCGGGCCAAAGAGACGGCATGGAAGGAATGGCTGGAGATCCTCAACAGGGATCCATGGGGAAGGCCGTACAGGGTGGTGCGGAAAAAGCTCCGCCCCTGGGCCCCCCCCCTGACAAGTACACTCCAGCCAGAGTTCCTAGAGGAGGTGATTGGTGCCCTATTCCCACGGCGAGATGAATGGGTTCCTCCAGCGATGGCCTCCAGCGTGGTGCAAGCTGCCGAGGAGGACGCTTCTCCCCCATCGGTGTCGGAGGGCGAACTCGGGGCGGCTATTCTGAGATTAAAGTCGAAGAAGACCGCCCCGGGCCCGGACGGTGTGCCCGGAAGCGCACTCGCGATCGCGCTGGAGGAGATCGGCGAGAGGGTGGGATCTCTATTTACCGCGTGTATGGAGCAGGGCCGCTTCCCCCGTAGGTGGAAAACGGGCAAACTGGTCCTGCTTCGTAAAGAGGGGCGCCCGGTGGAGCAGCCGTCGGCGTATCGGCCTATCGTGTTGCTCGATGAGGTGAGCAAATTGTTCGAGCGGGTGCTCGCGGCTCGCCTCGTCGAGTCCATGGATCCAGACCTCGCCGACGAGCAGTTCGGCTTCCGCCGAGGCCGATCGACTCTCGATGCCATCGCGCGGGTCAGGGACCTCTCCGAGGAGGCTGTCTCCCGGGGCGGTGTGATGTTTGCGGTGTCTCTCGACATCCGCAACGCTTTCAACACGCTGCCTTGGGAGACTGTGAAGAGTGCTCTGCAGTACCACGGCGTACCACGGTATCTGCAGAGGGTCGTGGCCGACTACTTCGTTGGGAGAGCGGTGGTCTTCCCGACAAAATTTGGCTCTGGGAGGAGGGAGATGTCGTGCGGTGTTCCGCAGGGGTCGGTTCTCGGTCCACTCCTGTGGAACATCGGTTACGACTGGGTGCTGCGCGGATCCATGCCACGGGGGGTCAGCGTGACCTGCTACGCCGACGATACCCTCGTGTCGGCCTGTGGTGGCACCTATCGCGAGGCGTCCCTCCTCGCCACGGCTGGTGTGGCCCAGGTGGTGGCGCGAATCTGCGCCCTGGGACTCGAGGTGGCTCTGGATAAGTCTGAGGCCCTCGTGTTCCACGGGCCGCGTCGTGCGCCACCTCCTGGATCCACGATAATGGTGGGAGGAACTTCCATCACCGTCGGGTCGACGATGAAGTACCTAGGACTCGTCCTTGACGGTCGATGGAAGTTCGAGGAGCACTTCCGGCGGTTGGCCCCCAAACTGGTGGCCACCGCCGGATCGCTGTGCAGGGTACTTCCCAATGTGGGGGGCCCGAGAAGTGCCTGCCGACGCCTCTACGCTGGTGTGGTGCGCTCCATGGCGCTCTACGGGGCGCCGATTTGGGCAGATGCCATGAGTGTTCGAAACTTGGCAGTGCTGCGACGTCCGCAGCGCGCCATGGCACTCAGGGTAGCTCGGGCGTACCGCACCGTGTCGTGCGTCGGAGCGTGCGTTCTAGCCGGTACGCCGCCGTGGGACCTCGAAGCCGAGGTGCTCGCCGCGGTGTACTGGCGAATAAAGGAGGCCGAGGCCGAGGGTGGCCGCCCTCATGCGAGGGAGATCGAGCGCTGGAGGGAGGATGCCCGTGATGTGCTCCTCCAGCGCTGGGCGGCCCGCCTCGGCGACGCAGTGGTGAGCCGGGAGTTGGTGGCCGCGGTTCGGCCAATTTTGAGAGAGTGGCTTGAACGGCGGCACGGGGCTCTCACCTTCCACCTGACACAGATGCTCACCGGGCACGGTTGCTTCGGTGGCTACCTGTGCCGGGTGGCGGGTAGAGAGCCCACAGAGGAGTGTCACCACTGCCCGGCGGGTGTCGCGGACACGGCGCAGCATACGCGCGAGGTGTGCCCAGCTTGGGCGGTGCCTCGCGCCGCTTTGTCCACGACAATAGGAGGGGACTTGTCGCTGCCGGCCCTGATCAGGTCCATGGTCGACAGCGATGAGTCCTGGCAGGCGGCCGTTACCTTCTGCGGCGAAGTCATGTCGCGGAAGGAGGCGGCGGAGCGGGAGCGGGAAGATGACATCACTTCGCTCCCAATCCGCCGCCGGAGGCGTGGAGGGCGGCGTCGGGCCTTCGCAGGCCGGATGCCACCCTGATGGGGACCTGTCGGTGGTGGATCGGGGGATCCGCCGCTGACACTATAGGTCCCATGCTGGAGGCGCCCAAGTGTTCCCGGGCGCCACAGTGGAGAGGGGCGGGGCTCAAACTGGTTTTTGTATGTAACAGTTTGAGCCCCGCCCCGAAGAGGAGGGCTCCCCGTGGGGGGAGCGACGCCGCCGGCGGGGCAGGCGGTCGATAGACCTTCGAGGAATGTCCCGTAGCCCCGCCGCCACATGGCGAGAGGAGGAACACCCCAGGGTTTTAGTCAGTACGAGTCTGACATAACCCGGCCACTCCCCCCGGAGCGGTCGGGTATCCATGAGGATTTCCCTGGGTCAAAAAAAAAAAAAAAAAAAAAAAAAAAAAAAAAAAAAAAAAAAAAGGGTACCTCCATACCAAATTTCATCAAAATTGCTCAAGCTGTTTGAGCGTGAAGCAAGCAACAAACTTAGTCCTCACAAACTTTCGCATTAATAATATTATAGATATAATAGATAGTGTTCTTGTTTACAAACTTAACTAAGCCAATACAGACGGGCAATGTGTATAGAAGATAAACTACGATAACATGGCGCGCCACTCCAAATTACTGTTTCAGTATGCATTGTAACATCGTCATGATAGAGGCCGTCTTCAGTAGGGTAGGGCGGGGCTAGTTGAGCATAGGGGTAAGTTGGGCAATCAAAATATCTCCGAAACTATGCAACGGACGCTAGGACATCAAACGAAGGGGCGGGGGAGGGGAACTCATCGCACGACCGCCAGTAGCGATTTATCAATCGAGTAAGGCACGCGCGTGCTTTGTTTATTTTGCGACCAAAAAGTAAAAAAATCGTGTTTGTGTATATTTCTTCTCTACGAGTGAAATGTTACCCATTTCAAATCAAGTAAGTGTTAAAGGTTCATAAATTTAATGTATTTTTGATATCTAATAAGGATTTTGTTTCAATTCATACCGTTTTTTCATAACCTCACTTTTAATTCAAATATTCGAGTGGGGGTTTGTTGGGCAACTGTTGCTCAACTAACCCCATGATTTAATATGGAAATAATTTATGTTTTTGTTTTGTTTTAGCATGCGGACTTATAAAAGGAAGACCTCAAGAGGTTCTTACTCTACTCAACAGTTAAATGATGCTGCTAATGCTGTCAATGAAGGTAAAAGTGTGAATGCCGCCGCCAAGGAGTTCGATGTCAAGCGAATGACTTTGACCAGATTTATGAAGAAATCGGAATCTGAAAGAGGTGATCCTTCAATGGGCTATGTAAAACCAAGGCAGGTATTTACTCCCGAGCAAGAAGATTCTTTGAAAACATACTTGCTCCAAATGGCATCAATATTCTATGGATACTCCCCAAAAGATGTTCGTCGCCTTGCCTACGAGTGTGCTGTTAAATTCAGAATAAAAATTCCAGCATCCTGGACTACCAATAAAATGGCCGGGAAAGAATGGCTAACGAAGTTTTTAAAACGTCATGCCGAGTTGTCTATTCGTAAGCCTGAACCAACCAGCCTCGGTAGGGCAACATCATTTAATGCTCAGAATGTTAAAGTTTTTTTTGACAAGTTAGCAGAAGTTATGGACAAATATGGATTCACTGCGTCACAAATTTGGAATGTGGATGAAACAGGGGTGTCCACAGTTCTGAAGCCGAATAAAATTGTAGCAGCCAAGGGTAAACGTAACGTTGGCGCTATGACTTCAGGGGAAAGAGGAACTAATGTTACTGTCGTTACAGCTGTCTCTGCTTCAGGAAACACAGTGCCACCTATGTTTGTTTTTCCTAGAAAAAATTATAAGAGTCACTTCATTAATAGCGGTCCTCCTGACTGTGTAGGAGCCGGTAACGCCAGTGGAT
This sequence comes from Tethea ocularis, assembly GCA_963555595.1. Taxonomy (NCBI): domain Eukaryota; kingdom Metazoa; phylum Arthropoda; class Insecta; order Lepidoptera; family Drepanidae; genus Tethea; species Tethea ocularis. Next base: position 2,170,473 of record OY741973.1, on the reverse strand, counting down.
GGGTTACTGATGCTGAATTTCTGCAGTTTATGCAACACTTTATCAAACATGTAAAACCGTCTAATGATAACCGCATTTTGCTTGTATTAGACAATCACTCCTCTCATTTACACGTGGAGACATTGAATTTAGCTAAAGATAATGGCGTTGTTATGTTATCTTTCCCCCCGCATTGTAGCCACAAACTGCAGCCGTTGGACGTCTCAGTATTCGGACCCTTCAAAAAATATTGCGCCTCTGCACAAGACACATGGCTGCGAAACAACCCAGGGAAGACTATAACCATTTATGATATCCCAAAAATAGTCGCTGATTCACTGCCATTTGCTCAGACAAGTATGAATATCATGAACGGGTTTAAGAAGGCTGGAATCTTCCCCTACAATGATAAAATTTTCACGGACGATGAGTTTTCGCCAAGCTTTGTAACCGACCGCCCAGATCCTGAATCTGGACGGAATGACCGTCCCGAACAAGCAACCACTCAACCTATTCAACCTGATCCCGTTCCGTCTACCTCCACCAGTGAACTTGAACAGACAAGCAACAAAGAAAATGAACAAATTGGTTCATCACAGGATTCACAGGCCTTTTCACCGGAAATTGTTCGACCATTCCCAAAGGCCGGTCCAAGAAAAACACTTACAACTATTCGAAGAAAGAGAAAAGCTGCAATTCTCACAGATACTCCTGAAAAAAATGCTTTGGAAGAAGAACAAAATAAAGCTAGTAAAAAAGTTAAGAAGCCAAAGAAGAACATTGATAAAAAAAGAAAGAAGAGTGTTAGCAAAAAAATACTTCAGTCAAGTGAAACTGAAAGTGACAAAGATGAATATACTTGCCTGGTTTGTAGCGAAGTTTGGTCTGACAGCATACCAGGAGAGAAGTGGATCGAATGCGAAAATTGTAAAGAGTGGGCACATAAAAAATGTGTCCAAGTTACAGGCCTGCACTTTATTTGCATCAATTGCAATTCCGATGACGATGATTAGTTTCAGTGGCTATTGATATATATTGTTAATTTAAACTTTATTGATGTTAAATGGTTGTAAACGTCTGATTTTAAGTGGAAAGACTGAATCTATTCCAAAAATTAACCTCAAATATGTTGAGTTTTTGTTAATTCTATTTTATATTTAATATCTAGAAGAAGATAATGTTTTGTTTCCCTTTTTGCACTAAGAGTTTAATAAATAACCAGTTGATTATTGAAAACAATTTTTATTTCATATCTAGAAACATTGGTTACAAAGAATTCCTAACTGCTCAATGTACCCCATACCCTTGCTCTACTTACCCCGCCCATGGGGCACGTTGAGCATCTCTGACTTTTTGCACTTCAACGGCAGCAACTCTTAAATGCTACATTTTAGTAATAAATTGCTACGGATACTTTCAGGTGGGATAAATTACTTTCCCATTAGTACGAATTGCCAGCAATTAGGACTTGTCGTTCAGGAACTATGACCGATCAAGTGAAAAATTGCTCAACTAGCCCCGCCCTACCCTATCTCCCTTATTTATATACTAACCAAATACATGTATACCTACGTAATAAAGAAACACGAATACCTAAAGTAATAAATATAATTTAAATAATACTGACATGATACTAAATATATATATGTCATTAAATATTAATATAGATACAATTTAACAATTTTAGAATGACTGTAGACCATTTATATCTCCTCTCTCCTATACCTCTCTAGAGATGTTGCTGTGCCCGACAGGGTCCACAATGTATGTATTACATAATTACCACCTAAGGTGTACACATTGTGGAACGCAATTAAATAAATAAATAAATATTTACCAGATTGGTTGGTCGACCGCGCAAGACAATGGACGTGTCTTGTCATAGAGTACGCTGGCGCTGCTGAGCGCTATATCTACTTATGATAATGAACGATCAATGACACCGCTAGTCGAGCAACAAATCCTTGGATTTATTTTTGTTCGTGTCAGTACGCACATGCATTATGATATATTTTAAATGTTTTGAGGTTTGGAGGGGCGCGCCATGTTATCGTGGTTAATCTATACAGTCAAACACAATGGTGCTTTTATTTCCGCATTCAAGTACACACGCCTAATCAACTCGACGCAAACAAACAAGTAGAGTCACCGCCATAAATATCACCCGCAATAGGCTAGGTAGGTACACTCGGGCACATACATCGCCACACGTCGCGCGTTCATACACTCAGCCTGGCAATAGATTCAACTGATACGTATCTCTATAACACTCGGGTGTTAAATCTTCGCTTTCCAACTTATTTATATCGCGGACTGTGTAGGTACATCGCTTAACTTGCCTGATACTTTTAAAACGAATGTGTTATTTTGGCGTATTTTATTTCGATTATTCAATTATTATAAAATCAAATTAATCCGTCAGATAGATTACCAAATTGGACACATTTTTTCTTTAGTTCAGAAAACAAAAAATAAAGAAGATCCAATGCTTTAAAATTTCGCATGACGTCACGTTTTAGTAGACTTTTACCGAGAGATGACGTCACAAGTCCCCACTCCTGAACTGATGCGACTTAACTTTGTAGTTTTTTATAGATTTTTTCTTTATTTTCTGTTTTTTTTTTGGTAACAAGTATCTTTATAAATCTGTGAAAATTATTACTAGCTAGTTAACTATTAATAATTTTGGTTAATGAGATAGGTAGATAGGCACAACACTGAGATAAAAAGGGCGGACGATGTTCGCTTAGTATTATATAGGGTCCAATTGGCACCCTTTGTGTACGGAACTCTAAAAGCTGCACAAATTGTTAAAAACCTATTACTTAACGTATTTTTCTCTAAATGTCCCTCAATTAACAATTGAAAGCCTTAATTGACTTCCAAAACGTAACATCCCGTTTCAAAACGTTTCGAATTTTCTAAAAATGCCAACTACACTAGCAGAAAAGCGTTTGAACGCGGGCCGATTTGAAATTGGAAGCCATAAAGGCGGGAACCGACCGGATGTCGGACGCGGAACTCCATCAGATCTGTATCACGACAGACTCCCGCCAACGGATTCATTTCCGGTGGATGGTTGCATTTTGAATTTTAGAATTCCATTCCCTTGAAATGGGGTCAAATATTGTGATGTACTGTTGATAGCTCTTTTGATAGCTCGCACGGATTGGACTGTAGTTTAATGTTACTTTTTAAAAGTTTGAAAATGGAATACCATCAAAACATTACTTACATTTAATTTAATTACCGACCCGGGTCGGTTGCATAAAGCGCGCTCATAGTAAGGTTACGTTTATAGTTAACTTTAACCGCCGAAAGAAAGCAAACTGGGTTGCTCGTGTCGCTTTAACTAAAATTTTAACCGTAACCATAACCGACCGAAGGAGATCGGTCATCGTCAAAGTGACTCTACGATCAAAGCATGGTAATAGTTAAGTTAACTTTGACGATAACTTTAACTAAAATGTACGAGCAACCGACCCTTATTGTCACGGATATAGCGGTCCACACCATGTATAACACCAATGTACACAAACCTATATTCGACAAATAAAATATTAGATTACAATGTACAAAAATTTCAAGTCTCACTACACCTTCCAACCATAAAAAAGTTGTGAGATCTCATGTAAAGCTAAGTCTTAACAAGTACTGAAGCACCTAATAAACAACTTTGTCATAAAGTGTATCATAATTAGTTACTTACCTACCAACATTTTGAGACTGTAACAATGTAAGGCATCATTTCTAAATTTTTTATAATCGTGGCAATCATTTCAATAGATCTTTTACGGAAAAGTTTAAAACCCACGACGCAAAAACAACGGGGTGTTATAAGTTTGACGTGTCTGTCTGTGGCCTCATAGCTCCTGAACGGATGGGCCGATTTTGATTGAATTCTTTTAGTTTAAAAGGTGACTTAATCGAGAGTGTTCTTAGCTATGTATCATGAAAATCCGCTCAGCCGTTTCAAAATTATCACCAATTTTCTAGTGAGTTTCGGGGGTTTCTTTAAATCTTTCATTTTAGTTATCTTAGACATACTTTACTGAAGATTCCGTCAATACAGGTTTAGCCCATCATCATCATATAAGCCGAAAGACGTCCACTGCTGGACAAAGGCCTCCCCCAAGGATCTCCACGATGGCCGGTCTTGCGCTATCCGCATCCAGCGGTTTCCCGCGACCCTAAAAGATCGTTGGTCCACCTTGTGAGGGGCCTGCCCATGCTGCGTCTTCCGGTCATTCGAGAACCTTTCTGCTCCAGCGGCCGTCGGTTCTACGAGCATATGCCCCGCTCACTACCACTTAAGTTTGGCAATTCTTCGGGGTATGTCGGTTACTTTAGTTTAGGATCTCATCATTATCAGAAATTCATTCCTCCAGGCGGCCACACTTTAAATAATACTAACTCACGCCTACAAGCTATACTAACTTCATGGATCATAAACACTGAACGTAAACCTTAGCTCGACGAGCGTGATTTCGGTTAACGTTACCATTTACGTTACGGTTAACGGTCGGTAAAGAGTTAGGACACGTTATGTTTACGCTTAATATAACGTTGAAGTTAAATTAACGTTATGTTACTTTGAAGAGAGCGGTTTCGCAAAAAAATATATAGATATAATGTAATTGAAAGTATTAAGGACACAAAGCATTGTGTTTTCTAATTTGTTTAATAATTAGGTACATATTTGCTTTTTATTTGACCACAATCTCACCTTGGTTAGTGATGATGTGGCCGATGATGGTAAGCACACAAAGCCTAGAAAGGAACTGGCTCTGAAGTGCAGTTGTTGGAACACACCGAAAGGTGCTTGGCGACAGATTTTCAACTTAAGGGTGGTAGCCAGCCAGGCAGTACTACAAAGTACCCTACCATCGTGCTATTAGTTTACTCACGATGTTTTCCTTTGCAACTAATATAGACATTACCTATATAATCTACCTAAACATAAAAAAAATGGAGGCGGCCGCTGCTGTTTTTGTATGTAAATAAAAAATGTTATGAATAGTCTTTCTTTATTTTCTTTACCACATAATTTTAAGGGGATCACTAAGGCCAACGATCTTGACGATTTGTTCATACAACCAAGAGGTACTCAAAGCTTAGGCGCCTGCGGGTGGGAGCCTTCGATTTGTTTGAAATTTGTTTCAGCAACTTTTATTTATTATTTTAAAATGATTAATTTTAATTAATACAGATTATTTAAAAAATATTTATTATGGTGTAGAAGTCCCTTATATCGGAAAAGGCGTTTTGAAAATAAATTTCCATTTAGGTTTTAAATTACATGTGATAGGATATTTTTTTGCGGAATTCAGTGATGTTTACTCAAATTTTAATCAATACAATTTAAACATTTTAAACTAAGCTATAACATATTTTTTGTAGGATAAATAGACGACAGGATTTGTCAAGAAAACTGTCTAAATAATTAGCGAATTAATGCGTTTTAACCCACGTTGTAGCCTTAAATATAATTCCTATCCATTTTTTATTTATATAATTATACATAACTACAAAACAATGCATCAAAAAATGTTTTTCTGCTTTATAAGCTCACTTCCTCTCTCAAACGTAACATACAACCGTCAGATGTCTATTATAATTTAAGAAAGCTGACAATTAGATATCTAACTGGAAATGACGTGATGTTATCTGTGGTGCGCGTGAGTCGGTGCGTGTACGTCTGTGCCACTCAGTTAATTCGGTGGTTTGTTTGCTGGGCTATAGAGTAAGCGACTTCTTATAGCGTTTTTAATAAATATCGGTATCCATATAGAGGATTTAAATTTATATCGTCTTGCGCTTTAGCAAAGGTGCGTGGTTTATCTTATTTTGAAATTAATAATTTACTTGAATGAAATAGAATAGAATATAAATTTATTGACAGCAAATAATAATAAACAAAGTGTCGAGAAATATACATATAGGTTTCACTAAACATAACATTAATAAATAACAAAAATCAACAATTCAAACTAAATATAACAATACTGGTACAAGATATATTTTCTCGCGCCATGAAAAAAAGTAGGGTGTGCTGTCAAAAGGAAACCAGCTCAGCATGTGCTGCTGATACCAGCAGCGCTGATTTTCAGCTGCAGCAATAAATATTTTGTTTTCAATTAGTATTTAAGAGGCTATTTTTTATCCCAGAAACGCAGTTGAGTGAGACCGCAAGGGACAGCTTTATAAAAGGCTAGCTGTCCCCCGCGGTTTCACCCACGTTCCCGGGTTAAAAAGTAGCCTATATGTTATTCCAGGGTATTTTCCACATAGATAGTAGCCTATATGATCTATCTATGTGCCAATACATACATAAAAACTTTTACGTTTATAATATTAGTTGGATAAATTAATTTATGATAGGTACTCCTTAAAATTCAAAATTCATAAATTACACTACATATAAAGAAAAAAAATATTATTTTCGATAACTATAATAGCCTCGTTAAACTAATATTAAATATTTAAAATAATATAATTACGTTAAATTCTACCCTATTTACAAATTTTAAAATTAAAATATTTATAATGTAAGAAAGTGGTTGTTGCTCCTTTGATTTCAAATAAATATAGTTACACTACCCTGTTCTGATTCTGGCATATTTTTTTTTGTATATTATCGCTGTTATCACGGCCACACACACAAAGGTGTTACTCGTCTAACAATCTGAATTAGAGATAAGATTGTCGTGATAATTCACAGTTTTTAAGCTCATGTTTTAATCAGCCCACTTATCTTACTTAACATGAGGTCTTGGGGTCTTTATCATCTGTTCGATGGTCCATCTGGGTGGGCATGTGACCTCGGGTGTTCCACTATTTTATCTGAAAGTTAAAGATACTATATCTTTAATAAAATAGATTTTCACGGTGGTTACGATAACTCTGGAATGGCTGGCAGGAAGAGGGGATTTATCTGATGGTTTATTATGGCTACTGTTTTCTGTGTCATCGGCTGATAGCAAGCTCTAAAGTCAACTAGCTCTCAAGTAGGACTATGGGAACACACTGGAGGTGCTTTGCGAGAATATTTTTTTAGCTCTTTGATTATATTTTTGTTGAAACTTGCAATAATTTCATTCTGAATACAATTAATTTCAATATATTTGATACTGCTGTTTAGAACTATACACTACTATTGTGTTTAAATATACTGCATACTTAAATGTTAAATATATTATACGAATAGATACCTGTTGAAATGATTTAAAAAAATATTTTTATCATCATATATTTTCATAACCCGCACTCCACTTTTCAGGAGGATAATGCGCAAGTGAAAATTAATGTTGAAACTATCAAGTAGTTAAATACGTTCCTGGCTTCTAGATTTGTTTTTCCACACAATGTCTTCCAAAAGTACTTAGGTGCTCGCCACTCATAGCAATTTTGTTCAGTGCTAGACCATAAATAAGTTAGGAACCTAGAGTTTCCATTCAGTTGTGAACGTTGGTACAAGATTTTTCCATATTTGCCTGTATGAATATTTTACTTCACGCCTCTATGACGTGGGTGCTTCAACCACCGGCCAGACGGGCGACTGAAATTTTAATACAGCATTATTAAATTGTTGGGGCATGTTGCAGTACTTTTTGTCAAATAAATCTGTAGATGTTACCTGTTTGTTTTGATGTGATACAAATTGGTTGATTATGAAAAGAAATATTTGTTTGAGTTTTATTATAATTTAAATAACTTTTCTCTATGACTTAAAAGAATTAAGTAAAGTATCTTAGCAAAAATGGAAAAATCGATGACGTAAAGTTGAAATACTTTTCTTCAAAATTTATTTATGTACTGCGAATACAACACAAATCAATTTATAATCACTTATTCCATACCAATGATAGTAAATTACCTAAGTTGCCTTCAACCATAAATCAACAAATCTATCGCTCGTGTGTTTTTAAGAGTACCTACGACGTTTTTGACTGACTACTTATATTGACAAACGGATTGACAGTACATTTTTGTGACAAAGAGTGTGTAATGGATGCTCCAAAGGTCTCTTTGTTTTGGATTACACTTTCAAAGTGATATATATTTATAAAATTGTAGTGCATAAAACACTGACTGTAGCTGTAGTGTTTCGATGGTATTTCAAGGGCTTTATTTTTTTTAAATAAAAATTCAAATATTTTTTTTTCTATAAAACCACACAAAGAAGAGTTCTGTATTTATATTTCTGGATTATTACGAAGATGAATTATGTGCTAATTGATCGAAGTAGGTAAACAATTAATTAAAAAGATTTTAAATACCTGAGTCTAGTTTTAACTAAAATAAACATTAAACAAATAGCTGTGACATACTATATTTATAAGGAAATATGCATTTATGATTATGCAAAATTAGAAATGTTTTGCGCACAATTTATGCTACACATATGTGGCATTCCCTGGGACGTGCTGTAAATGTATTTAGTGATGCGAAGCCATTAAAAATTATATCAAAATTTTATATCGAGATATTTTTTTTTTTATTTATTTGGTGATATCGAAGGTATAGATAACGTAGGTTATTAATATGATAATCGTAAAGGTATACACTATACGGCAATTGAATGTTCTTCTAGTTGGTTTTATTTGTTACAAATCTCTCACTGATACACTTTCATCACTTAATGATCATTTTAATTAATAGCAATATAATTGTAGGTTCCTACAATATTTATTACCTATTTAGATAAATGAGATAATAAAAAACTGAATCAAACAAAACAGTAGTCCTCTAAGTATAAATAAACAAATGAATAAATAAATAATGTGGGACATACATTGAGTCCACTCGTGACCACGATCAATGCAACTTGATCGAAACGTCGAGGTTATTCAAAATTATATTTTGATAATATTCTATGCGCGAATAGACCCGTTACATTACTATAAACATGAATTGTGTTCGCGAGAGTTTAAAAAATATTAATGTGGGACATAGCCATGGGATACAGTTCAAATTCTTGAAAATAAAATGTTTATTTCGTAGTTTTGTTACAAACTAGTTGATTAGCATCAGATGAGAACCAAATTGCGTAAATAACCCTTATGTATCTTCACACTATTTAAAAAATAATTTTTATAATCCAAACATTTTACGTCACACTTCACAAATTCATACGTTAATATGAATTCATAGCTGTGACGACCAATAAGCCATTACAACTGTCATTCATTACGTTTTACATCGCCATTGCGTTAGAGCAGCTCAAGGGAAATTAGACAGAGTTTACTACATTGTCGTTTTAACTTAGGGTTCATTTTACTGTTGGTCCTAAATTAACAGAATATTGTACTTTTATTATAGTCTGAACAATCTCTCTTGCTTGACTCATTTAAGAGAAAAGTAAACAGTTTATTAGAAGAAAGCACATTTAGGTTTTTTTAATCATGCATTTATTATTTATGTATATAATTGCACTATTAAAAAAATATATTTTATTTAATAAAATACAATATTTACAATTATTTACAACAAATATACAAACTACATATAAACAATTTCCTCGAGGCTGCCGCTGCTGCCTACCAATGGCAAGGTTCCCAGAAGGCTGGTAGCGTTCCCTCTTTGTATGTATTGCACTTGAGAGCCAGTTGCCTTCTAGGCATTGTAATAGGTAGGCAATACATTGGGAATTACCTCTGGTATTGCAAATGGCGATAGGTGACGGAAACTTACCATCAGGTGGACCATCTACCTGCTTGCAAAACTTTTGATATAAAAAGTACCTTATCTGAATTTATGTTTGAATTCTACAATCATAATTTTCGATATTTTTCTATCGATACCAACCTCTCAGCACTAGTCACGCCGCCTGCGACGCTACGTGAGCTAACACCCTACTGTGCTGTGTACCAACGCTGAATGTACGTGATCCAACATTGTACAATATTTGATGGTTCGACAAAAGTATAGTTCAAATTTCCTGCACCAGATAGTGACGTCATACAAAGTGATTTTCAAAGTTTACCGTTTGGTTTTATAGGTTTGCAGAGTGGAGAGCTCTGCTGTAAATAGTGTTTCGTATTTGTTGTGTAAAGTCACTTTTGTGCATCTGTACTTAGGTGTATTTAGATTTTTTTTGTTAGTTTGGTTTTTGATAGTAGAGCAAAGAATAATTGATTTTGATGATCATGTTTATTCCTTACACGGCAGTGGTAGATCTAGGAAGGAAGCCAGGGGGGGACCAAAGGGCCATGGCCCAAGGTCGGTAACCTTAGCTGCTTGAATTGAGTTTTGAGGCTATGTGATGAGCTTTTAGTACAAAGTCGAAGGTGTAAAGCTTGCCGTACTCTTGATTGTTACAAGACTTGGGTCAATCTCGTCTGTTTGTTCTTCTGATTGTTGTTCTGCTTGGCCAAGCCCCCTCTCCCCAATTTGCGAAATACTGGATCCGCCCTTGCTGCTCGGTTTTATGCTCATCGTCATCATTTCTTACTGCTAAGCAGTATTCCTCATAACTGCCTTCAAGAAATTTAAAGTCATGGGAAAATGCAAGTATAATGATATATTTCTTATAGCCAGAGAAAATATTCAGTTAAATATTTCCTCACGTAATGAAATAGCAACAGTAGAGGTTTAACTTAGATGACAGTTAATTCAGTTAGTTTGTAAAGTTAAAGGAAATCCTCACTGGGCAATGGGGCCAATTAAATAAAGTTTAACTGTGTACCCACCGTGCAGTTTGTTATGGCCACGAACGGAAGCGTTGGGACTTGTTGTAGCTTAGCTATTTATTATTTACAGCTTTATAATGGAAGGTTTATTGACTTACACTTACAACTTTTACAGGGAAAATATTAACTTATGTTGGTCAAGTAATTGTTGGTAACACTAATTTTTGGATAATTATAGAACTTTTTAATAAATAGTTGTCACCGACATAGCCCGAAGAATTGCCAAACTGAAGTGGCAGTGGGCGGAGCACATCGCTCGTAGAACCAACGGCCGCTGGAGCAGAGAGGCCGCTGGAGCAGAGAGGCCGCTGGAGCGAGGAGTGGCGACCACGAACCGGAAGACGCAGCGTGGGCAGGCCCCCCACAGGGTGAACCGACAATTCTGTGAGGGTTGCGGGAATCCGGATCCGGATCCGGATCCGGATACGGGTAGCGCAAGACCGGCCATCGTGGAGATCCTTAAGGCTTTTGTCCAACAGTGTATGTCTTTCGGCTGACATGATGATGAAATAGCTGTTCCGTGATTTTACCCGCGATTCCGGAATATAAGTAGCCTATAATGTTATTCCAAGTTAGGGTCTATTTAAATCAAATTGTGTCACTTCTTCACGCTCAAACGACTGGACCAATTTTGATGAAATATGGTATCAAGGTAGCTGACTTTCTGCATTAACATATAAACTACTTTTTATCCCCCGGGAACGCGAGTGAAACCACGGGGCGGATGCTAGTATTACCTTTATTTTACCTCCAGTATTAGCTATTAATTTCAATTTAGCAGTCCTCATATCTTTGGTAGTTAAAATAATGCGTTTAAAAGTCTTTAATACTGCAAACAAAGAAAAATATAAGCTGAAAAATAGCAGTTTTAAAATACCATACATTTTTACGTGAAAACCAAAGGAATAAAGACACGGATACAAACGAGTTTCTATCTAATATATTGAGTTTACTTCGCCACCACACCACAGCCACATTTTAGGACTTCACAATTTTCATCTCTATTCCTACCGAATAAAGTGGATTTTAGAATTGTATATGAGGAGACATAAAATGGGGAAGCAACCAAATACCAATGAAATCTTGTGTCCGATATTTTGAAGTTAAAAAATAAATTTTGGTGTAAGAAAGCGGATGTCAAAATTATCATCAAAATACAGTGTAAAATTAATTACCTAATCATTTTACTTGGCGCATTGTTTAGGACTTTTGGTTTTAAATTATATAGGAATTTGTGCGATAATATATTGTGTACAGAGTATATCGATATTAGTGATGGAATAAATTTATTAATAAGTTAACTAATCTTATAAAGTAGGTACTCCTGAAAATAAAAATAAAAACTTTTCATACAATCATCATCATCATCTTGTTTGGTCAAATCTAGGTTTCAGCGTCCCATAGTAAAAGTTGTTCATAATGATTACAATGAGAAAAAAATAGGCTACTCTTGGAAAAGTAACTATATGGTTTTGATTATAATCATTTGGCTTATCTGGTGATAGAACCGGAAGGTACTGGAACTCTATAGCGCGATGGTAGAGTTCCTTGTAGTACTTGTAGTACCCGCCTAGCTGGCTACCATCCTCAAGTTGAAAATCTGTCGTCGAGCACCTTCCGCTGAGTTCCGACAGCTGCACTTAGAGCAAGTAGCCTTCTAGACTTTGTGTGCTTACCACGATCGGCCACGGTCAGATTGTGCTCAAAGGCCTGCATTTCAGTATCAAAATTAGGAAAAAGAAAATATTTGTTTTGACAATGGATCAAAAAGATCAATGCAAAAAAAGCTCCAGGTGCTTGGGTCCGCAGTCCGAATGGAAGTGTATCGAAAAACTAAAGACCCAATGTGATACTGCCCACAAGAACAAAGGCATCTATACATTTTTTTACGACAAAACTGACATATGAGAATGACATTAGATAAAATACAATTAAACCTAGTTTATCGATATATTAAAATTATCGACAATCCATACTCACTAGGTTGAGTTTAAAAAATTGATTGAATTAAGGCTGGCACGTATTTTGCACAAAGAATTAGCATTGCTATTCAGCGTGGCAATGCGGCCAGCCTTCTTGGCACGCTACCGCTAGGCAGCGATTTGGGACATTTTTTTTACTTATAAGTAGGTAGTAAGAAGTTTTTATTTATTTTTTTATGTACATAGGTAATGTTAATTTAGTTTAGATTATATAGTTTTAATTTGTATGTATATATATTTTAAATCATAACAAAATTAAATTCATTAACAAATAATTAAAAAAGAAAAAAACTTAAAAGACTTATGGTAAAGTAAAATCACGGGCCAAAAACTAAATCATGACAAAACAATAAAGAGGTAGCAATAAATTCGATGCAATGCATCATATTGTAAGCTAACAAAGTAATATAGGTAGGTAATACTTTCACCGTCCGAGGCTACAACTTATTGAACCTTTTCTTACTCTGTCACGTCCCTAAGCGCTTATAAAAGGAGCAGTTGGAATCTAATACTTGTAATAAGAAATTTCATCTCAGTTACAAGTGCGATGAAAAATGTGAAGGAATGACTGCAATTTTTGCACTCGAAACTCCTTTTTACTTATGTACTGAAATTGAATAGATTTTAATCTTAGTAAAGTTAAGAATTGGACTGATGAATTTTTTTTTTATTACAAGCATTAAATTACCTCGCATTGTTCTTCTGTATGTTTTGCACTGTGGTAGTGTAGTAGTACCTACACGCCTGGCTGGCTAACACCCTCAATTTGAAAATCTGTCGCTAAGCACCTTCCGGTATGTTAACAGCTGCACTTGAAAGCCAGTTGCCTTTTAAGCATTGTGTGCTTACCACCATCGGCCACTTCATGACTGACCACGGTGAGATTGTGGTCAAACACAAGGCAACAGATTTTCATCTAGAAAGTGCTGGCTAGCATATTTTCCTACATTAGTTTACTAACTCTAGGAATTATATTCATAATACCTTTTTATCCGAAACTATCTGAACTATCTGAGCATCATGGCCATCATGGCATTTGACCCGCGAATGTTTAATAAAAAAGTCTATCTTCGGATTGTAAAAACGACCTATACTATATACCCACGCCATTCTTTGTCAAAATTGGTTCACAAAAGATCACTTAAAATGTATGACTCGATGTATTAATTCAAAAATGAATAAAGCTAACACATTATAACTTTACGAAATGCTTTAATTAAGTTAACTGATACAGTTGGTCTGCATAGACAATTTATTTTATTGAGTTATGACGTAGGCGTGACTCCTCCAGGCGAAGCTTAAAATATATCGTTGGACATGAGTCAAATGTAAATTGAATGGGTGTCTAAAGTACTCGAATTTTGAAATTAGTTTATTACAATTTTCATTTAATTTATCTGTGAAAATGTATCGGTCACGAGTGTGTGAGGAATTTATATGAAATATAAAAGATTATGTGAAATGGAATGGTTAGTAAACTACCTTCGTTCTTTTTTTAAAGGACTATAGTCGGTAGCCTCTGATGGGTGCAGCAACCTTACCGGACAAATCTGCGAGCGCAGAGGGCGCTCAGCCAGGTATCATTTAAGTAACTACGCCTGAGGGCACCCCCGAATGGAGTACGAACCTCGACTCAGGGCGTTACCAGGAGAGGGGGAGTACTTAGTACGAATTTCGACTAATACTACCTTCGTAGTTTAAAGGACTATCAAAAATAATTATTTCTAATAATCGCATTCTACTAATCCCACTATCCTACTATTATTTACTCCATTGGCTTCATAGTACCTAAATCTTTTATGAAAAAATATATTTGGTACCTCCATATTTTATGGGGACCATAAAAACAATAAATTATATAACAAAATGACGAAGCAATCAATGTCACCAAAATAAAAAGGTAGGACATGTTTTAATAACACTAAACTTTATGAGTCGCCGAGAATTTATAGTTACTGCTTTTTTAATTTGGGACGTGAACCGTTTTCCTTTCCTTTTTCTGGACAATATTATTATTTAATTGAATTTTTGTTGGTATATTACGATGATTTATTTTAGTTTAAGTGTCAAGTTTTGAAACTCATAGGTTGATCGAGACTTGATTTCGGATTTTTTTAACAATAAATTAAATTAACAAACTAAATTGCCTTTTTTATTTATAAATAACTAGCGGGTCCGGCAGACGTCGTTCTGTCCGGAAAAAACATGTAAACCGATAGCAGTGCCACCTACCGGGTCCAATTGTTTTTTCCAACCAAAATCCTATTGAAATATACGTACAAAATTTCATCTAAATCGGTCCAGCCTTTTAGAAGGAGGTAGATAAAAAACACGTACAGAAGAATTATAATATAATAAGATTATGTATAAATATACAATTATTTACAACAAATTTAAAAAAATGGAAAATTACTTCGAATCTGCTTCTGCCGAACAACGTAATCGTAACAAACGGAACAGCAGGCTATAGCAGCATAAATTGTAGGGTAAAACCAGGAGAGATGGACCACATTTTTTCCAACTTGAATATCTTTTTTATTTCTTAATAAATAATATACAATTTAGTGTTATACTTAGTACCTGCTAATAATCAACATTTTTTAACTATAATATGGCACAATCATAGCTTCTTTTTAGATATAATAATTAACATTTTTTTTAAAGTTGCCTCGGCCCATCTCTGCCATACTATACGGGTGAGTCGGACCACCCTATAAGGAGAGATGGCCCTAACAAAAATAATCATTATAACTTCATAAAAAAAAAGATTCATATTAAATAACTAATTAAAAAGGCTACTTGAATGCAGTTTTTGGTATCCTAAAATGTTTTTGCTGCTTCATTCACACCCATTCCATTAGAAACATTTTGAAAAGCATCAGTTAATGAACTTTCTGTCCACCCCCTCTACATACTCCGCTTTTTCTCTTATATCTTAAAGGCATATTATCTACAAAAGAAGAGAATAACTCATTAAAATGTGTAGATCTAAAAATAAGTAGTATAATAGTAAATAAGCAACAAATAATCAAAAAACACCTAAAATTTGCAAAAAAATGTTTTTCTACTTATCCATCTCTCGTTGACAAGTACGCGTAAGTGTTACCAGCTTAAACATTTAATAGTATGGTAGAAATTACAATGGTCCGTCTCAATCGCTGGACCATCTCTCCTGGTTTTACCCTATTAAAAAAAAATTTTTTTTCTTAATTTTGTCTAGGTACCTATGACACATAAGTTTAAAATAACAATATTTTCTGTGACTATAAAATACATTCTTTACCTTATTTAAATAATCTAAGTACCATACGAACTATAAAACTCTTTTATATCAAAAAGCTTTACCGTTCCGAACAGTAGCCATTCTTTTACCTGCAGCGCCTTCCAACCCATCATTTCTGGCCACAAATCACGCCCACCACATAATTTATGGCCCTCCCCTCGCAATCGTGTCTAACGTCTGTATAAATGAGCCTTTAATTATATTGTCTATTAATATAATGTTGACATGTTAATTTTGTTTGTGTGGGCTTGGTTTGAGTCTGTTATTAAGATTTCTGTAATCGATCGATCTTGTCTTTAGATATTTACGTATGAATTCGATTGAGAAATATTCTCAATCATCATCTACCTTTCCTATTTTAAATTATTTGAGGATTTTTGAAATAATATTATTGTCTTAAAACCGTTGAAAAAATATTACGATGAGGGAATCCGGGTTGATGTACTGAATCCATGGTATTTTTTTTTAATACGGTTGCACTTACATATATAGGTACCCATAGTTTAGTTTAGTTTAACATAATTATAAACATAATTACTTTTTGGAAAGTGATCGTCAATTTCAAAATAATATAAAATAAAACATAATAAAAATAAAATGAAAATATAGTACATAATAGCAGTGTACGTCTACTGTCAAACAAAACAAAGCATAGTATTGAATCAGATGAAAAATCATTTTTTTTATATCACTAAGGCAGAAAACAAGCATACGGCCCACCTGATGGTAAGAGGTTACCATAGCCTATGGACGCTTGCAAATCCAGGGGTATCACTCGCGCATTGACGACCCTGCAAGAATCTTTTCACACCCATCTTGAAGAACCCCATGCTGTAGTCTCTTGGGAAAATCGTTCCACAACTTGAGCGTCCGTGCGTCTGTCCGTACAATCACTATCACTACATAGTATCACTATCACTTCATAGTATAAAACAAAGTCACTTCCCGTCTGTCTGTCCCTATGTATGCTCAGATCTTTAAAACTATGCAATGGATTTTGATGCGGATTATTTTAGTAGATAGAGTGATTCTAGAGAGAGGCTTTTATGTATAATACCTACATGCATAATATAGTAGAGAAAAGCTGAGAAAAGCCGTGGCCGGTCGCTTGTTACGTATTATAGGCCTTTTCGAGACCATCAATAAAAAAGAAAGACAGAAATAAACTGGAAAGAAGGTATGTTTTGAGAGAGTATTCAATTCTTACTTTGACGAGTGAAGCTAGGAGCAATTTGAGTTATTTTTATAACTTCAAATTATAAATCAAAGTGCCTTCCCGAACACCGATTAAATGGCGGTTGCAGCCTTTACTTTTCCAAATAGCTTACTTTATGCTCTTTTCATACAGCTCCAATTTTATTGAATCGTAAAATTGTAAATTATTCCAAATTAATTTCCCCAATCGTAAATTGTAAAATAAATTTTCATGTAAACATTAATGGATAAATCATTAAGGATGAGTGTTCAAAATTTTTGTGGTTATGTCAATTCTCGTATATCTCGTTATGTGAGGCCTTGACTAATTAGTTCATACAATATTTTAATGGAACATGTAGAATTATTTCGATAAATAAGTCGACCAATTATGCCTTTCAAATGAAAATTTAAGTGTTTTGGGTTTCCAAAGCATAATTGCCAAAATTATGATCAAAAGTGTCATCATTCCCAAAATTTTCTATCTGTAACACAAATTATCGTCTATAAAAAATCAAAATTAATAATATTATTTTATAACTGCTCTTTAAATGAACATTAAAAAATTCAAAGCCGTAACCTCATAAGTTCAATGAACTGACTTTGAAGGCTATTCTCATTTTATTAGGTAATTTAGTTTGTCACTTGATTTATAAGATGGTTGGACTCACTATTTTAGATGCATACTTTGGTTCAACGTGGATTAGTTAATTAATGGATGGGGATTTGCTAATGTACGTCAAATTAACATATTGTTTAGTGTACCTGAACCTATCATAAATAAATAAAATAACCAAATTAAGTGAGACGTCATAAAAAAAATGTACGAGTGTAATTCTATTTGTGTCCATAAATAGGTACTCAGTTTGGCACTGACTAACTACACCTCAACGATTTGGATTATATTTACATTTTCAAAACTACTTGCTGTTCCTCGTTGAGAGCAAGTTAATTCTCTGAAAAATCTCTACTTGCCCAAGAAAGTCCCGTAAAAATGGTTGTAGTAGTTTAAAAATACGTTTGTTTGTTTGTAACTCGCAAAATGACAATATCTCCGTTATTACGTGACTGATGGTGATGGTGAAAACAGATGACAGCCATTTTTCATAAAAAAAAACGATTATAATATATTTTATTAAAACAAAACTAATCCTTTTTTTATAAAGGAAGAAAACTATGGGTATAGTTAGAAAAAGTTATAGTTTAAAACATTAGATCTCAGAATCTATGTTAATATTTTCAAGTTATTTGCCACATGCCGCCAACCTTTCCATTTGTGATATTTGTTTAAATCCTATCCAGTATTTTATACAATCTTCAATCTATGTACCATATGAACATCAATAAAAGCGACATCATCGGTCCCGTAAACCTGTTTGTCTCAATAAAACATAGTCGGCAACTAATTGCACCAATATATTGTGACTTATTGATGCTTAGCCTAGATTTATATTAGATCCAACGTTTGCTAAAGTAATTAACTTCATTTTGTCAATGAAACTAGTCAATTATTTTTATTTGGTATTGTAAATTAATTGAATGCTGAATGCAGAGTGCATTCCAAACTATAAAGGCACAGGTTGACTCGATTCCCCAGTAAAAAACTATCATGGTAAGAAAAGGAAACTTTTGGTATCTTCTTTTTCTCTCAGCTCTTGTCACCTCCTTATAGTTATGACACAACTAGCTTTCGCCCCACGGTTACACCCGCATTCCCGAGGTATCTCATGTTATCCCGGGATAAAAAGTAGCCTATATGTTATTCCAGGGTATGATCTATCTATGTGCCAAGTCTCATCCAAATCCGTTTAGTAGTTTTTACGTGAAAGTGTAACAAACATTCATACTCGCATTTATAATAGTAGGATGTCTACTTTGAATTTTTCTTAGTCCTATGTAGCTTGTTCTGTGGTCTTGCATTTCCTCTGTGGCCTGTGCAGTTTTATTGAACTATTGGCAAGAAATCAGCAAACTTACCAACTACGTGGGTAGGAACAGACCGTTCACAGTTATTTTACCTTACCTGCCTTTTCCCGCTGGATGCGGGTAGCGCAAGACCAGCCATCTTGGAGATTCAAGCAGTGGAAGTCTTTCGGCAGTGGAGTCTTGACGAGTCTCGTTTTTTGCATTGTATTCATTTCTAATAATTCCTAAAATGTTCAGAGTAGGTAGAAGGTCGGTCACATGTAAAATATTAACAATCGCCTCGTTGCATTTTTTAAATAATAATTGCCCACCGATTACACCAAACAAACAGAATAGATGATCCTCGATTAAGTGCCATAACTCTTTATCAGGGCTAAGCATAAATAATGCCCCTTTATAAATGCCCTACCTTGAATTTATAGCGCTACCTATTGGGGCAATTAAACGTTCATTCTCATATTTTCAAATTAAGCCAGACACCATATATAGTCGGTAAATCCTTGAATAATCGTAGATTTTTGGGGTATTGGGAAGCAAAATTATCACGTTGCTTTGTTAAACGGCCAAGTCGCGAACTATTCGCGATTTTAGATGATAAATAGTTGACGTCACTGAAGGAATCTATAAAGTAAAATAACTATTGGAATCGACGAACAGCGATGTCGCGTACAGCAAGCCTCTCGTGAACAATGATAGAGAAGGCGCTGAATTTGACGACAAACTTCACAGAATTGCCCTACTGTTCGCGTCCGGTTGAGAATCATCTGCGCTCCGCGTGACCGTGAGTTTCCACTAGTCGATAAACGATGTTGTCTAACATGTCAGATCGCAACTAGTCAATTGATACCTTTACGATGACGCAATAATGTTTATTTTTCTTTTATGTGGTTCTTTTCGTAGGTGTTTATTGTTTAGCGTCGGAGAGTAGGAGTGTAGTGGAAACGTACCTACTGTAAGGGTGTGAAAGTATATTATTCATATTTGTAGAATTAGTAGGTAGTTATGTATCAGCAGCTTGGCATGAACATCAGACTGTCTACCACATGCTACGAGATAGTTCTCAGCTACTTTGGTCACATCGCTCGCAGGTAACCAGATAACTTAGAAAGGCTGGTTGTGGTAGGAAAGGTGGAAGGAAAGCGACCCTGCGGACGATCACCTAGCCTATGGATGGATCAGGTCACTGCACCTATAGACCTCCCAACTGTGAAGGCTGTAAGAAAAGCTTAGGACAAGGGAAAATGGAGACAACTTGTCACAAAGGCGTTTCAAGATTGACACGACATTCATCAATGAAGAAAACGACATCTATCTAACTAATATAGTACTATACTACTATAGTATCAAAAAACATTTTCATATGAGCGAGGGTTCTTACACAGTTAACAATGTAGAAACACGTAATCAACGAAGATTTACACAACTATAAATATTCGTGTAAAGAAGGTTACCTATGGAGAATCGCTTTCAGCTTATGAATTATTTAAATTCATAAATCATGATAAATGGACTTTCTGAATACGTTTTCAGTAATCTATTTGCGGATTAAAAGCATTTAATGACATTGTTTCGGAATATTACTCTTTTTTGGAACATTTAATAGAAGTATAATACAATTTACTTTGTTTGAAAATAATAATAAATAATTGGGGTCTACCATTTTAATGAACGAGTATGTCCTATTTAATAGAAAAACTAAAAAAGTTTTACTACAGGTTTACACCTCGACTTCGTTGAAGAAATAGTTTATAAATATTGCAACTAATAACAATAAACAATGGCAATTTAAAAATATACCAAAATAATTTTTTTTTATATTCTCTTTACATACTTAATATTGAAATTTCAACAATCTCTGAACTGTATTACTGAAGCGTAAAAACTTTAATGAGTTAAAAACAACATTTCTCAATTAATCCCCTTGTACGTAACACTTTTTCCGGTGGTTAATAAAGAAAATTCCAGTATCGCAGTTAATTAAAATAGCCAATAGGGTGGGGTCACAATTCAAGCGTCAAGGTATAAAATGTTGACCATAGTATGATGGTAAGTAGGGTACTTTGTAGTACTAGCCTGGTTAATAGCACCTATTGGTGTGTTTCGGCAGTTGTAGGTACTTGAGAGCAAGTTACCAGTTCAAATGAACCGCCCACATGCTCATCAGCCTTTTAAGATAAAAAGTAACAAATATACAAGATTAATTCTGAAAAATGATGATTTCTTTACTCCAAGGTTGCAAAATTAGCTTATTTTATAGAACCAATACATGTTATGATCTAAAGTATTTTACATTTCGTTCTCGAGATACTTTTTAAGTCGGTACACACGGCCACAGATCAAGCTACCCACTGCGGCACCTTATGCGGTTGTAATAGGCGCTATTTTGCAAGAAAAACTTGAATTACTACATGTACACACGTACATGTACCAATTATTGGAGTAAGACTTTATTTTATACATCTAATATTATAGGTATTTATCTTTTTCTTAAGAGCAAAATTGTGAAAAAGAGAAAAAATATCAGAAAAGCGCCTGACGGGATGACTGTGGTGTATCGACGATCTAGGGCTTTAGGGCTCACCACGCCCAAATGCACATGCACAAAATTTGACAATGACCCGCCCAAAAAAAAAAAATAGTCTTCGTCATTGGATGAAATCATTTCAACGTTTTAAAAGACAATAATGTTCATTAGATATACTTGGGCTGAATATGTTGATGATGGAATTTGTAGAAACACTTATGACTCCGCTTACAGTGATACCACGTTATTTAAGCGAGCAGTGTAGGAAAAGGCCGCTTCATGCGCTTTATTGAATTTCTGCAAAATTCCTAACACATGCCACCAACCGGGCGAGTTTTAACTCATGTGCGCGCGAACAGTTATGGACTCGAATACATATTGGAAAATGAAATTAGGTTTTAATTTTATATGAAGAATTTGTAATTTGTTGGTCTAAAAAGTTTACGAAGAACATTCCATTAACTTATTGTCAGGGGAATCTAGGCTTTATCTGTTTACCATTTTTAACACAATTTGTATGAGAATCGCAGACCGATCAAAATGTTAAATATTGTTCTCCCGGTGGTTTAATGACGCGTATTCTATGGATATTCTAATATTTCCCCGGGATAAAAAGTATTCTACAATATCCAACTAATATTATAAATGCGAAAGTTTGTGAGTTTGTATGTTTGATACTTCTTCACGATCAAACGGCTCGACCAATTGTTATAAAATTTAGTATGTGACGTGAACCCGGAGCGGAAGCTAGTAGTATATATACAGTGTGTCTGGTCATGAACTAGCAATATTTTAGGTACTTATATTTCAAAACTTTTTATACAAAAATACACGACACACTCGGGTCCAACTTCCCCTCCCTCTATGTGGCAGCCATTTGTACGAGTATTTCTTGTTGATTAGTTAGTTTCTGGCTTTCTATTTTCCTCCCAGAAAAATCATTAGCAATTTTTCAGCACTTATCTTTCCTGACGCATTGATAGTACTTTATCTATTGCATGAAGTGATTGAAGCTGCTTGAAGGTTGAGAAAATTTTAAATTATACGAAACATATTTCGATGTTTTTATTTTCCCTAAAAATGACGACAAAACAAAGTATTATTATAACAATAAAAACTTCCAATAGCAATATTATTGGTACCTAAATATATACCAACCTAATCCTCGGTTCGTATTAAATTATTGCAGCCATATCGTAAACCTGCCCTATATAGGTAATATTTATTTTTATTAGCTCTTTTCACGCACTAGAAAATGAAGTTGCTGCGATTAATACCTTTTTTTACGGTTCTTGTGATGTGGACGGTTTTTCAATCCATTAAATTCTATTGGCAAAGTACCTATTCTAATTTTAGATCATTACATGTTTTAATTAAAGGTCATTTGCAAAAATACATCACCTATCTAGTCATGCTCAATAGAAGTCATATATTGTTTAATTCATTAAACTAATAACTAAAATATTAACAAGAAATAATATATATACCTAATATTTATAAATTTAAATAAATGAATTAAAACTAAACTTAAATCTAACTACCTACTTACTATTTAAAAATAAAATGAATCATAAAATAATAATAAAAATAAATTACAAATAGAAAAGTTGTCCCAGATCACTGCCCTGTGGAAACGTGCCAAGAAGGCTGGCGGCATTGCCACGTTAATAAGTTAAGTCATATATTGTCTTTTCTTCAATTTTATTACAAGGTATTTTATATTGGTATG
Source organism: Tethea ocularis (assembly GCA_963555595.1). Lineage (NCBI taxonomy): Eukaryota > Metazoa > Arthropoda > Insecta > Lepidoptera > Drepanidae > Tethea > Tethea ocularis. The sequence continues at coordinate 2,147,165 of OY741973.1, read as the reverse complement.
TAAAACAATATTTAGATAAAAATGTCGTCATGGCGGTCTCTGTTACTTATTATTGACAAGATTTCCAGCAGGCTAAAACAGTGCATTGACGAAAAAACTACCCGTTTACCGGTTTCTCGATAAGTTTGGATAAAAAAAAATATTTGAAAATTAACAAGTAATAATACACTCTTGCTCCATCGCATCTCCATGGTACATCGACCGAAGCTGGCGCAGCAGCCAACAGTGCAGAGAACCTCAAACGGCACAAATATAGCGGAATATCAAGTACGTATATATTTGAGCCGTTTGGGGTTGAAACCTTAGGACCCTGGGGTCATCGAGCTCACCACCTCTTTAGAGAAATCTCTAAGCGGTTGGTGGAAGCTACGCGAGATCCCAGAGCTGGCGGCTACTTAGGCCAAAGAATAAGCCTCGCAATACAGCGAGGCAATGCCGCCAGTATTCTTGGTACTCTGCCACCAGGGGAGGAGTTAGGGGAAGTTTTTTATTTATAATTTATTTAATTTTTAGTTACATTTATAAGTAGTTAGTTTGTTTAGTAGTTAGGTTAGTATTAAATTATTATTTAAAAATGTAAATAGTTAATTAAACAGTATATTCTTATTAAATAATTAATCTATGAAAAAAAAAAAAAAAAAAAAAAGTAATAATAATAACATCTAACTAATATAATAAAACCAAAAGTTTGTGGGTAGGGTATCTGTTAGTTACTACTCAACTCAAAAGCTTAGAATGTGTTATTGTAAAATATACAGTATTAAAACAGAACAAAGGGTATTATTTTGTCCTGAAGACGCAAGTGCGCTTATAGTGGAAGATATTAAATAAACGCAGCGCATGTACCCGCACCGTGTTTTCGACACAGTGCGTATGCATTATTTTTTCGGTGTCCTACGTTTGCGGTCGTAACAGGAACTAATTGCTTTCGGAAACGCTTTATGTGATCGTATTTCACCTGAAAAATGATTTATCCGCTTTTCTCCGTGTATTCTTTGTAACATTGTTATACAATATGGCTATTTGGGGTATTTTATTTTATGAGATTAAGACTATTTTTTACTGCTGTTGAAAGAAATTATTGAAGTTATAGTATATTATTTATTAAATTATATTTAAAATAAAATAAATTTAAATAATGATTGTTGCCTCAGTGTCAAACAAGTGCTTATCAATGATGATTAGGAGCCAAATTTTTTTGTTTAGATTTAATCCGAATAAACTTACGTGAAGAAAGCTTACCTTTATTCGAGTTGAAGTATTTTGCTTCTTTTTCTGTATTTCTCTTCGTAGTAGTATTATTAGAATGATTTTGCACCCTTTACCTACTATTAAATAATATATGAACTGAACGTAATTTTAACAGTATCATGATAATATACCAATATCTCTTTTTCTACTCTAGTTACAGAAGGCATTCAATTAATTCGTATATATTAGGGGTTTACAATCTTTTTTGATTCCCTCTAGATGTTGTAATTTTTTGCGGCATGTAGATTTAGAATGTGACGTAAGTATACGGGTTCATGACGCTCCTGGGACAGCCCGTTGACGCCCTAAGCGTTGCGATGCAAAGTTTGGAAACCCCTGGTATATAATCCCGATAATTAACAAATGATTGGTTTGAGTCGAAATTTCACGTTACATTTTATCAGTTTTTAAAACTGGTGCCCTCTTCTTTAAAATAGGTAAGTGACCACAACTTCTATGATAAATTGTTGGAATAAATTTACCGCTCCTCGACAACCTTAACACTCATCCCATACACCAATGTAAATAGCCTAAAGGTACATTAATGGCTCCTAAAACTATACACGCACGTGTAACATTATAGATAATAGAACTGGCCCGGTTCCAGACTGTTTCATGCGGCCTGCCCCACCCGATGATGGCTCGTCGGATTAACCAATGTTGTTTGCACTACAGTGTACTGGGATGGCGCTTTCACCATTTTGTGTGCACTGATGTGTATTGCTGTCTGGAGATTATTGCTAGTATCTACATTGTCTTAATTTATTTGTCTACATATTGTATGTATTTGTGTAAGGCGATTATGTGTTTGTAGTATGCTGTCACCATCTTAAGTAATCTTTTGGAATAACATGTATTTTCTATGAGCTTTTAAGAGCCTTCAAAATATTACGATATACCTAAATCATTTTGCATTTCATAAAGGGGTAGAGAATTGATACTTGTAAATGACACTTAGTTCTCGTTAATCGATCTTGAAAAGAAATTGCTTCAGCTAAGACCGACTATAGCTTTATCACACAAATCCAACAGTATAAACAAACTGCCAGAACAAAAATTTGGAGCCAAATGATTTTTACACATCGCCCGTGGACCGGAAGCCGCATCCATTTCCTTGGCTTCCTGCCGCCGAGTGAGGTTCCCTGTACCTCTGCCCTCTTGACCTCTTCGTCATCCGTCTTGTCTGTTTGTATTTTTGGACGTATTATAGGCGGGACTTCTTTTGCGGCCGCGTTTTGGTCGAGAGGTTTCATTCGGTTCGCTAATTTATATTTTTTTATTAAAGTAGATTTGCTTGCACTATCTTTAACAGAGATACAGTCAGCAGTCAGCAGTTTTAGCAACTCAATTATTATCTCCCTAACTCAGCCTAAAGGAACATGTTCAAAACATTATCGTTAGTACATACAACGCACAATTCAAAGCCTAAACTAACAAACAAAATCTAACTCAATACATTTAGAATTATCTCAATTCTCAAGTTCAGAACCGAAAACATAGTTTGCACAATACCTACAAGATAAATACTGATTTATATTGTAAATCTCGACGTGACAAACAAATTTATTACTCGGCTGGTTTTAATTGAAACAGTCCGATATAAACTTTTGGTTGTGAATATATAGGGTTACTGGATGTGTTAGGGGTTTCGAGCTTTGTGATGTTTTCTGGTCGATAGACTTGGTTGGCGGAAACAGAGATGCAATAGTTTGATTCAAACTAAGTTTTTTTCCTTTAGGGATTGAAAATTTACTTAACTAAACACATAAACGGCTGCAGGAATACTTTTCTAAATAGGAAAGCGTAACTGACTGATCGATCTATTAACGCTTTACATTGATCTTGATAAAATTTTGCCTCGCAGTACCCGCGATTCCCCATATTACCCCCTTTTCTATAAACCAAATTTTAGCCCAATCCGTCCAGTGGTTTGAATTGTCCATTGATCAGTCAGTCAGTCACCTTTTTATTTTATATATATAGAATACATTACTGTTATGCTTGAAATATTAAACAATGCCAGTAGTATGTGATGGGAATTAGTCATAAAATAGTATTTAACATAATTTGCATTACCACTTCTATGCATATTAAATCAGTGGTCCCATTCGTTATCTACCAACTTGGTTGGTTATTTATGGCTTAGAATACAAGCAATCCAGCCTACCTTATGTTCGTCCTAATGGTTTGCGACTAGGAAAAATAAAAGAACATTTTTGACTAGGGCGGAAAAATGGACGCTTGAGTTTCTGCGCAAGGTCGGACCACTTCCTGTAGCTGTATTATGTATGAAATGTGGGAAACCTTTTCTAAGGTTTTAGAGAGAACGGAGAATTGGAGAGTTCTAGGATTATTTAAGTATTTCGGAGCTTGAACATACGAGAATATCATTAATTCAAAATATGCAACTGATAAAAAATAATGAATGTAACCATGGCAGATTGAAAATGGAAAAAATAATTTCAAAGAGCTCAACTCATTTTTGGCGACTTTCTGTATTTTTTACTTTTGCCATAGCTTAGCCATGTAGCTTTTCTTTTGCTTTCCTTTTCCTCTTTTTTCCTGTATTAAGTTCATAATATCACTAAATATTAGAATCTTGATCAAATTATATTCTGTTAATCATACTGGTAAAATAGACTCCTCCAGAATATGGTTATCAAGAAACAATACGACAAATAAACAAACTGTAAATAATAATATTGTTGTAGAATAATAATTAATATCCTCATTAAGAAAGCACAACTAGTACCTAGCATAACAACCCATACTATAAACAACATTTCCATTCTTAAAATACATTAATATTAATTACATTACATCCTACACTATGCCTTAGTGAAAAATAAAATGCCCGTAAAGCCACAGAGAGCACTAAGGCACCGGAAATAGCTGAAAATAGCGGCACGTTTCCGGTTCTAGCACTACCTCCGGACTTTCGAATTAGTAGGTAGAATAAGTATGTTGCTTTAAATAATTTTCCTTTGCCTTTCGTGTGTTATGATGAGATTCATGTTTATTTAATATGCAGGCAAAATGTAAGTAACAAAAACGGCATATTTGAACAAAATATTCAAATTCAAAAGTGTCTTTATTAAATGAACTCATTGCAAGTATTTTTAATCGTCAAATTTGTAAAAATAAAAATATGTATATTAAAATAAACTATAGAAAATAAAATAAAATATTAAAATTAACAATATGACAATAATAATAGCAAAAATTATAATAACACTAAATAGCATGTGAAGCGAACAACTCATTGAAATGCGTTCTTGTCCTCTATAAAATCAGAAACTTTATAGTACCCTTTTTTGTACAACTTATCTTTAATTAGCTAATAAATAATTTCACTATGCTACTTTTTTTAAATATTAATATTATGTATGTTTGAGATGTCATAGACCTTAGCTGAAAATCAGCGCGAAGGATAGAATTTTTATAAACTTAGTATTATGCTAAGTCGAGATCTAAGTATTCCTAGTCACACGCAACATTATATTATAGTTTAGATTATTTGAATGTTTGTTTATCAATTTATAACGTTAGTTATTTTGAAAGCTTTTATTCTTTACTTTACCTAATATAAAAAATAGCAAGAAAATTCGATATAAGTTAATAATATCCAATTAATTTTTATCAATAACAATTTGGAGTACTGCAAGGTGCAATTTTAGGTCCATTTTTGTTTCTCATAGTCATTCCAAACCCCTTCTAGATTTGAACTTCATAATATTTTTTGAGCCCTCTAGGCAAAGATATTTTAAGTGCCTCTATGTTAAAATCACAATAAGTATTAATACACGTAATTTGAATGCCTTAACTTAGACAACGAGAGCACTGATCCCCGCTCAGAAAAGTGAATTAGCCCCGACAAGGTTTTGTCCAAATAAGATTACTCAAACCTCGCTAAAAAAAAATGGGGTAATTTGTTACTACTTTTCTTTGTTTCAAATGAGGGGTGCTATTTGTAAATGTGTAAGGCTTATCTTAAAAATAGAGATTTAATTTTTCAGCGTTTACACAAACATTTTGAGAATAATACAAATATAATGTAGACATTTATCTATATAAGTATCTATGTATTTACAAAAAAAAGTATTAAAATATGTAGTGTATCAGTAATCTGGTTTCCATAGTACAAGCTCTGCTTAGTTTGGGATCAGATAACCATGTGTGAAAAAATGTCCCAGAATATTTATTTATTTATTTAAACGACTTCATCTTTATTATAATACTTGATTAAGTTCCAAAATTTGCTATGTAAAAAAAAACTTCAGATTTTCCGTCAAAAAAGTGGGTAACAAAATATAACTTACAAGTGGATGATAGAACTAAAACCATACTTAAAGATTTATACATACTAAAAGATTCATAGAAGCAGCAAACACCATAGCTCTACACAAAAAATCTTTAAAAATTAAAGGATTCAAGCATAGTACAGAGGATTTTTCACGGAAAGAAAACAGGGGTGAAAACTCTCCTGGGCAGGGGTGTGAAATCGAAATTGTAGAGTAATTTCGGAACACCCTCCCCCTAGCGTCGATTTCAAAAAAATATGTCAGGATGTAATTTCGGTGTTTGGTGGAAATATTGTTGAATTTATAACATAAGAATGAGACGTGATGCTTTTGACAAATTTATATGCATTGAGAATACAGATTGTTCGTTCAGTAGATTTAAAAATTTTATACTCGAAGATATTTTGTACTTGAAAATTGATTACTTTAATAAAGTGACTGCATGGTTTTATTGACCATCTCCAAATACCTTAAAAATTTACAAAAATAATTAGTTTAACGATATTTTTAAGGAAGAATTTTAAATTTTTGTAGTTTTCTTATAACAGTTAGATTATTCAGTTTGTGCTTTTAGTTTGATTTTTAAATTTGAAATTTTAAATGAACTTGAAACTGATGTTTTTAATTCTTTTAAAAAGTTAATTTAAAAACCCTGTTAAGTCGGTTAACCGGGTAAAAAAACGGTTTTTATAACAGTCCGGTTTTGCATTGCACCAGATGGTAATAGGGTAGTTGACTGACATATCAAATCAGCAACTTTTTAATAAATGTCAAAACGATAGTTTATATGGAATTTTGTATGAAATATTACACTATGACGTCATAGTTACACAGCATCGAATCATCTACTCTTAGTGGTTATAGTGATAATTAAAAATCATAAAAAGCATTAAATATACAACATATTTGATATTTCCACGAGTTTTTAGATGTTTTATGCATTGGACCAAACACTAATGTTTGGTCATTTATTTTTGACAGTATCAACTACCCTATTGACGTCTGCCGTGCAATGCCTAGAAGATTACTTCCATAAATGATCTTACTTCAATCTTCAACCGTAATTATTTATACAGAGCTTACGCTTTAAACTGAAGAATACATCCTTTAAAAGCCTTGTAATCTGTTTTCTTTTCAATAGTTTTAGTTGCATACAGCGCTCTCTCAGGTAAACTTGGAAACGTGCTAAATTGAACGGAGGTAAGATTTTGTCGATTATGCTACCATGGTTTTATGTAAGTACATTTTGGGGCTGCATATAACGTGTAAATTCATACAAGACTATGTATAACTCGCTTACATCTGTGTTCTAGTTGTGTTAAAAACACAAAGATAAATTATTACACCTACCTATGACGAAAAAAATAGGTATCTGTAATATAATAAGCAATACAAAATAAAAAAACCACATACCTAATATTCATTGAAGATATGGTTCAACCATAGATGAATATTATACTAGTGTAGGTCCAACCTATAACGTATACGTCGTAATACGTCTTACGTAATAAATGAATGGCTCTTTGGACGTAAAAATCTGAAATTTTGCATAGAGGGTTTCTAAGGTGCTATCCTCATGAAGTCTATTAAAAAGGGTGTTTTAATTTTCAAGATTTTTCTGCAGCTTTTGACGGAACTCAAAACATATTTGGATATACTTGGATAGATAAAAAATAACTTTAAACATACCACTTGATTCACTTTTAAAGATGAACCTTCAGTTGGAGCCCGAAATTCAAATTTTATCACGTTTTTTGCAAATTGTAGCTCAGTTATAGGTCGTAAGTTATCAACATGTTATTTGCGAGAAGAAGGGTAGTATATTTACTGATTAATAACAAAATAAATCATCAACATATTCCTCCAAGGTATATTACTGACATATACGACTATTTCATGAAAATGTTACTAATATACCGTGGAGGAATGCTTTGATGATTTCTTTTGTTATTAATCAGTAAATATACTACCATTCTTCTCGCAAATAACATGTTGATAACTTACGACCTATAACTGAGCTGCAATTAGTAAAAAACGTGATAAAATTTGAATTTAACGCTCCAACCGAACGTTTTCCCTTAAAGCCAAATAATGTGCCCTTCTGGTAAACGTCCGATAATTCAAATAATATCTGCAACTTTTTAAAAATAAACACAGCAACATGAGGAAAAACACTCGCTTCTAATAGCATTGGAAACGTAACACAAACTAGCCCTTTCCAAACAGCCGAGCTGAATGCAACCGAAAATTTCCTGCTTATATTCAAGTATATTCCTGCTTCCCGCAAAGGGAGCCGGGAGTGCAATGGAAATCCCGGGACTATTTTCTAAACAGTGGCTAGAATGGTTCAGATGTCTGGAACGCTGGCCTCTATGGTCCGTACTACGTGTTACGATCATAGACTTTCTTAATCGAGAATGGAGAATCGATTAGGTATTACGTTTTGATATGCCGTACGGTTTTTTTGATGTTGGTTGGAAGGTTTGTAATATTTATTTCATGTTGGATTTTAAGCTTTTCTAATGTCCTAAAATTTTCTAATATAGGTACGCATTTCTTAGATAAAAAGTTGCCTATGTCCTTTTCCATATTAAAGCCTATCTGCGAGCTAAATTTCATACCGATTGATTCAGTGGTTCAGGCGTGAAAAGGTAACAAACAAGCAAACTCAATTTTGCATTTACAATACTAGCCTACCCTACCCTACTGAATGGATTTTTACACTTTTTTGGTGAGGTCTTTTTCTCAATATTGTTTAATGATTTCTATTAATTTCTCTAGCAATTTAATTATAATCAATCAATACAATTAGTCCAACGACCTATATCCTCCCATCTAATACGTTTTTGCGACCTTTTTTCATCTCACATAAATTATCGCTTTAAAATAATACAGATGAGACACCATTAGTAAGGGTACTCAGTCCAGCCGGTCCAGTGGCTACTTTGCTGTTCTTTGTTCGCCATTCAAATATTCTGTTTACTTGTTTTTGTGTTGCTCTCTCAGTAACTTGCGAGGGCTCGTGTCCAGCTGATGAATGCGGTCTTCAATGGCAAGTTTGTTTTTAAACACTCGAGTACACTTGCAGACTCTAGTATTTGTTTAGGGTAACTGAGAACGGTTACTCATTAGAAGATCTATCCTTATCTTGTTTGAAAATGTTGTCTATGAAATCCTTGGAAGAATCCTACTAATATTATAATTGCGAAAGTTTGTGATCATGGATGGATGTATGGATGTTTGTTACTCATAAATGTAAAAACTATTGAACGGATTTGAATGAAACTTGACACATAGATGGATTATATTTTGGAATAATACATAAGCTACTTTTTTCTTTCCCGGGAAAACATAAGATCGTTCAGGAACGCGGGTTAAACCGCGGGCCGAAAGTTAGTTTTATATACTTTTAAACAATTGAGGTGAAATCGATTAGATACAAAATTTAAAAAAATATTTTGCATATAACGACCTTTGTTTAATTTTTGTAGAGTTCAAATTTAAATAAAATATTTCTCGTTTTTATGATCGGCATATAAAGTGCCTTAAGCTTAGAATACATTATGTGGTCGTGCACTAATAATAAGATTTTTATTTTCAATCTATATTTAGATAATTGGTGAAGCAGTTTTTACTATCTATTTTACTACAAACAGGATAATTATGTTTTTAATCAACGTCTAAATTTTTTTATACTATGATCTTTGGTGAGAATAACTAAATACTTGTATTACCTTCAAAATTCTTGTATTGCTGTACAAATCTTAATGTGGTGTGATAATAAAGCATTATCTATCAATCTTTTAGTACACTCAGATTGAGATTTAATAAAACAAAGTTGTAGAAAAAGATTACGTTTATGGACCCACCGCCCGCTCTTGCATCTTATTGATAGGTATAAGTGTCGTAATTAGCGATTTTTCTTAGTAACCATGCTGGATAGATAATTTATTATTATTATGCTTAGCTTATCCATAGATTTTACACTCATATACCATTTTCCACTCTTAACGTGACATCGTAGTAAACAAAAATATTGTATGCAAAGTAATAAATAGTTAAACTGTTTGCATAAGTACGGCCATAAAATTAAATTCCTTACATTTTAATTTTACTTTTCAAGTCTTTGTCTTTGTATGTGAAAACTGTATTGCTTAAAGTTTTTATTTCTACTTATTTAAAGTACTTATGTTAAGCTGTTTGTTTTCCGAATATAATAAAAATAATTTATTTATATATAGCAACTCAAGAAATAGGTTGGAATTGTGCAACCACCCTTAAATATAAGTATTTGAAGCAAGACCAACTTCATAAAAGCAAAATATGTACGACATCATCACTCAAATAACTTTGAGAGATTCCCGCCCGAGAATGTTAGGCGGCGCCCGCCTAAAGCTGTTCCTCTGAAAATGGAAAAAGTTTGATTGTCAGGGATTTTTTTGTCACTCCATGATTTGGACATTTTTTTTGTTTTACGATTACGTATACTTTTTGGGTTCCTTATTTAAAATATACTTAAGGTAGGCGTTATAGATGCCTTGTTAATTGAAACGCTTTATTTATGCTAATAGTTGACTCTTTACTATAGGCTAAATGCGAAAGTTATTCTGGATGGAGATAGCTGTTAAACTCATATAATTTGATAGTTTGGATGTAGGGGTAATCTCCATCTACTAATCCGAATTTTAAATATTTTTTCACTAATAGAAACCTACATTATCCCTGAGCGTTATAATTTGCTTTCTGAAACGTGGAAAAAATATGAATTGCAAATACGTAACTAAACTAGCTGTCTCCCGCGGTTCTACCCAAGTTTCCGGAATATAAGGTAGCCCAAGTCCTTTTCCATATCATAGATTATCTGCGTGCCAAATTTCATAGCAATCGGTTCAGTGGTTTAGGCGTGAAAAGGTAAAATACAAACGAACAGTTATTTTATCATTTATAATATTAGTATATTATATATATTAGTATATTATATATATTAGTCTTCAACCAGTGCGTCCTACCCGTCATGACATACGGTGCTGAAACGTGGACACTCACGGTTGGGCTGGTCCACAGATTTAAAGCCGCTCAGCCAGCTATGGAAAGGGCTATGCTCGGAGTCTCTTTGAAGGATCGAATCAGAAATGAGGTGATCCGACAGAGGACCAAAGTCATCGACATAGCTCAGCGGATTAGCAAACTGAAGTGGCAGTGGGCCGGCCATATCAGCCGAAGAACCGACAACCGTTGGGGTAAACGAGTTCTTGAGTGGAGACCGCGAATCGGCAAACGTAGTGTAGGACGCCCTCAGACTAGGTGGAGCGATGATCTTCGCAAGGCGGCTGGAAAGGCTGGACGAGAGTAGCCGAGGATCGTGCTCAGTGGCGTGCAATTGGAGAGGCCTATGTCCAGCAGTGGACTAATATAGGCTGATGATGATGATGATGAATATTAGTATGGATGAAAATAAGTTATTCTTTCATGTTTTACAGTGAGCAAAATCAGATCAATTATAACAAAAGCTTTTGATTTATCAAGAGCTCTCAAAAATTGAAGGTAGGTTCGTTCCTGGCTGTTCTTTTTTCTTTTGCGACGATTTCTGTTGGACATTATGGTTAGAGTGTCTTAAAGTTTTTAATTTGAATTTTTTATACAGTTCTGTTCAATATTTTAATGTGTTTTATTATAATCTGGATTGGACTGAAATTTGGCACTTTCATAGCTATTACGATTGCAAAATGTATAGGGGATTGCGGGTGAAACCGTGGAGCGGAAAGCTAAGCTAAAATTATCATAAAATGATATTAAAATATTGATGCCAAATATAATTTCTATATCGACTTCACAGACATCACGTATTTTCTCTTTATCTATTACCTTTTATTTCATTTATGAAAATATTTTTTTAAATTTCGAAATTGAAAATGGGTAAACGATAAAAAACGTTTAAATTTCGAATAACCTATCTGATAAAAATCTAGCAACAGGCGCACAAAAGGCTTTGACGACACCGCGACAACTGCAACGCTTTGACACCAAAACTGTGCTAATTGGAGACGAACTAGTGGTGTTTGTAGATATCGACAAAACTTGTTGATATTTTTTAAAATAATAGGTAAAATACACAGTTCGAATATTTATGAACTGATCCTGCAAACGATCATTGGTGGATTAATGCAGCGATCTATAAAATACTTTTTACAAAAAAGAGAACCGCCTTCAAAACTAAAAAGTATAAAATAATATATAAATATTTTTTATGTTTAGTTTCTTATGAGTTTCCTGGGTTCCCATCATAGAGTCCTGGATTTGGTGAAATTTGAATTTGTTCGACAATTGTCAGAGACATCTGTGGACATGCTTACAAAAAAAAAATATACCTACAGTCGAACATAGAACCTCCTCCTTTTTTAAGTCTGTAAGGGTCGGTTGCTCCTCCTTTTAGTTAAAGTTATAGTCAACGTTAACTTTAACCTTGCTATACCATTACCATACTTTGACCGTAGGTATCTTTGACGATGACCGATCTCCCTCGGTCGGTTATGGTTACGGTTAAAATTTTAGTTAAAGTGACAAGAGCAACCCAGTTTGCTTTCTTTCGGCGGTTACAGTTAATTATAACCGTAACCTAACTATAACCTTACTATGACCGCGCTTTATGCAGCCGACCCTTAAAGCGATGCTATACGTGAAATGATCATTCTAAAATGCGTTTTTCTCTGTATTCTTAGTTCCAAAATATTTGGAAATATAAAATGTTAAACTAGAGAATATGTGACGGGGAATAGTTTTTTTTTAAAATTGGGATTTTTCATCATTAACGTCAGAAAAAAATCATAAATATGCCCCTTTTTAAAACTAAGAATGCATTCTTCTCTTATTTGGGCCATCCAAATAACTTGAAAAATATAAAATTAAGTGTATAGTTTTCTTACATAAAAAAAGGCTTAGTTTCTTTTTAAATAACATAAAACTCGCTCGCTTGTCCCCGTCAGTTTAATAAGGAAAGGAAACATACGCAGATAGCCTCCTCTTAAAAAGCAAAATAACCATAATTTCCTAACTATAATATAATTTAATAACAGAAAAGAACAAAAACAAAAGACATAATGTTCTAGCAATGCTTCCAAACTACCAAACAAATTAGAGAAACAATACCATCGGTTTGTATGCGCCAGAGCAATCAGAGTAGCGCAATTAGCCGCGGTACAAAGGACCCGCCGTTTGAGTAACGTAGTTCGGAATTACGCGTCCGAATTACACCGGACACGCTCTAGGGTTTTGATGACTTTATTACTGCCGACGCCTTTAGTTTACTAGTGTTTAGGAATTCGCTGGGATGTGCTCAACTGTTTCCTTTTTGCCTTTTCAGGTATTTAATTATTAAATAGGTATATAAAAAGAGAAAGTGACTGACTAATCTATCAACAACTCTTAAGAGGAGGCTCTCCGCGAATGTCTCCGTCCCTTACTAAACTTACGGAGACAAGCGAGACAGAAGAGACGTAATTTAAGTAAAAAAGACGGTTTTATGTTATTTAAAAAAAAAACTAATAGATTTCAGAATGTATGTTAATATTTTTCAAGTTATTTGAATGACCCAAATGAGAGAAAAATGCATTCTTAGTTATAAAAAGGGGCATATTCACGATTTTATTCTGACGTTACTTATGAAAAATCGCAATTAAAAAAAAAAACAATTCCCCGACACATAATATTCTCTAGTTTAACATATATTTTTTACAAATCTTTTGCAACAAAGAATGCTGAGAAAAACTTAATTTTGAATCATAATTTCTCGGATATCGCCGCCTTAAGCCACTGGTTATGCAGCCTAAAAAAGTCAAAGCTTTTAAGTTGACGCCACTTTTCTTTACTAATCGTAATTTTCTGCACCTCCACAACTAAAGCCTAAGAAAAATGCAGTCATAAAATATTTAAATGAGAATTCCCTTACACTTGCTACTGATTTAGAGGGTCCAATGCAATTAAACGTTGAACCGTTTGGGCGTTATTCATTTTGGTAATGAAACGGTAAACCTTCGTGGTAAATTAGCTTTGTCTTAGGGGGGTATGAAAAATTTGCAGCAATACTTACAGCTTAGAAATGGGGAAATTATTCTAAAGGCATTTTGACTTTTTGGAAAAGGTAACCATTTATATTTTAATGTTGTACAGAGTTATACATTCTAGGAAACACTATCTCTAAAAAGTAATTTCATAGGAACCATATCATCGAAATAATAATTTGAATAATGCTAAAAATATAAACATACTTGCTAACCCCAGCGGTTTCACCCGCGTTCCCTATATCCTTTACCATATCATAGGATATCTGCGTGCCAAATTTCATCGTAATCAGTTTCAGCGGTTTAGCGGTTAAGGTAAAACAAACTTTTGTAGATGTTTGATGATTTGATCAGGCTATTCAATCATAATTGACAAAAATAATATATTAGCTGATATAAATTTAAATATATATAAGGAAAATGTGACTGACTGACTTATCACCGCATAGCTTAAACAAATGGACGGATCGGGCTGATTTTTGACATACAGAGCTGTTATGACGTAATCATCCGCTAAGAAACGATTTTTGAAAATTCAACTCCTAAGTAAAATAACCAAAGAATCTCGGGTGAAACCACGGGTCAGAAAACTAGTAGTAGTTAAATTATATAACACTAGCTGTTCCGCGCGGTTTCACTCGCGTTGTCGAGATAAAAAGTAGCCTATAACCTTCGGGGATAATGTAGCTGCCTATTAGTGAAAGATTTTTTCAAATCGGTTCAATAGTTTCGGAGCCTATTCAACAAACAAACAAACAATCAAATCTTTCCTCTTTATATAATTATTAATTAATAATTAATTAATTAGTAAGATGAATATTGAAATCAAGCAATTGTGAAATTAGAGAACAGAGTACAGGTAAGATTGATTGCAATATTCAAGTACATATTGAATTACGAAGCATTTCGCATATATTCTCGCTACTAACATAAATGCATGAAACAGACGCATTAAACACACTTCAATCTGTTCATTACTACAAACGGGAACTGTTAGCAAGATTCCTGGATTAGTGGGTATATGGATTAGTTGTCATTGAAGCTGTGATACCTATTTTATGTCCACAACCGTGTCACAGCTTTAATAGATTTCCCTTGAGTGTCGACAACCGTGTGACGGCTTTTGACACGACGGTGTCAAACCTTTTATTTCTGCGAACTTATTTTGAAATTTTCCGGTGATTTCAAAGAAAACCTTAGCAGTGGCCTCCGTCTTTCAAATTTTGTCCCGACAACATACGGAAATCCGCTGTCAGATGGACGACGCCCAATTGGTAAATAAACCAAGACGTCAGAAATTGTTTTACCCGTTCGTTTTGGACACGTATTGCAATCCTATCTGTGAGGACTCTTCTAAATGAGAAAATTTGAAAAGTAAGTCAAAAGATATTATTATTTTATTTTTTAGTAATAACATTATTATCATAAAAACAGGTCACTAGGTCACATTGCTGGCCATATATAAATGAACATCCTAAATGTTTGATGATGTTTCTGATCTCAAAATAAGCACTTGTTGTATGGAAGGGCTAAAAAATAGCTGACATGCTATACACAGACTCAAATAAACAGATATATTATGAATGACATATAAAAAATTTACCACAGTGGGAATCGACCTTCGACCTGTGCGTGGTTGTCCTCTAGTGGCGTTAATAAAAGCAATTTAAATTTTTACAAAATTTTATTGAATCAAAAGAACCTATCCAACATTCTAAAATCC
This sequence comes from Tethea ocularis, assembly GCA_963555595.1. NCBI lineage: Eukaryota > Metazoa > Arthropoda > Insecta > Lepidoptera > Drepanidae > Tethea > Tethea ocularis. The sequence continues at coordinate 2,131,833 of OY741973.1, read as the reverse complement.
AAGAGTATCCGACAAAGGAGACTGACACAGAAAGCTTACAAAGGGAGCATGCAGATTGAACATTGAGGAGACGTACGTATAGAATAGAATCCGATTCAGATCGAATATTTAAACTATGTGATAATAGAGTTTACCACTACGTCGATAGAGTTCAAAGTGGAGTGTGATTCAATGCGAGATGTGCTTAGTTGAGTAAAAAATTTGTCAAAGGCAAGTTGAACCTAATTTTAGATCCACGTGGGAATCTAGATGTTTGCTAGTATCAATGGTATTTTGTAGAATGGATCTCTTTAACAGATCCATGAAGGTATAAAACTATTCTTGTAATTAGAATGGACAATGAAAATGAATCGAAATAATTTATCATAGGGATTCAAAATAACATTATGTTTCAAGAAAACAAATGTTCAGTCATTATCAACAAATGCGAACAGGGGTGGCACCCGTATAAGAATTCTCATTACGTGGCAACCCTAGGGAATGGGGTCTGTGCTATTATTGGGGACAGTACAGAAAAGGGTTCAAATGTGAATTGATGGCATAAAGTGAGCCAAAAGTATGCGCGTTAAAAAAGACCTACCTAAGATACTTCTACTTTTGAAGATCTTAATTCCCTATCAGCTGTTATGTTGGATAGGTTTAAACACTTGCATCGAATGAAAAATTCCAATTCCTCAAAAAAAACTATTCCTCATCAAATATTTTAACATATATTTTTTACAAATCTCTTGCAACAAAGAATGCTGAGAAAATTTGAAACTAGTATCATCATTTCTCGGATATCGTCGCTTTAATATATTTTCACTATACGAGTACATACGACACTCGAATTCACCCTTTACCACTCAAAAGATAAACTTAAGTACTTAATTAAAATGATAGAAAACCCTCGTGATCAAAGAAATTAAGGTTCTTTGATATATAATCTGTATCCACAGTAAATAAAAGCAACCGAACTGTGAGGCACTTGATGAAAAGGATCAAGCTGAGTTACTGGAATTTGGTTAGACCTTCACTCAGGTCATTTAAGAAGGGTTAATTTGGAGATTTTTGATATTTACGTGAATTAAGCTAATAAACATTAATTTATTAAGTTGTCTTACCACAAGGCGCTATAAATTAAAACTGTAAGATTATTAAAAAAAACATATTCACCTATCATTTTGCGCACTAAGGTACGGTTGCATCAAACCATTCATTAGTTTCATTTTGACGTCCGTTATTAAAAGAAATCCAAAGCTGTTAGTACCTAATAGTTATATCATTATAACTACACTTCTCATCAGAAAAATCGAAACACCTTGCAAGTTTATCTATACTAATATTATAAAGAGGAAAGATTTGATTGTTTGTTTATTTGTTTGCACTGAATAGGCTCCGAAACTACTGAACCGATTTGAAAAATCTTTTCACTAATTTTATAGGCTACTTTTTATCCCGGGGACGCGAGTGAAACCGCGAGGAACAGCTCGTATTTTATAAGGATTATCAGAAAAATGTGTAATATTTAGAAATATGTCCATAAAAACGGAAGTGTTTTGATTTTTCTGATGAGAGGTATACTACACGTACATATAATCAATGTCCGTCGATACAACTGGACCTAAGTGGTTGTATTTTTAGGACACGTTATATTAAACGAGTCTGTATGAGGTCTGAATGATATAGAATTCTAGAAGGTAGACCAATTCAAAAAGTTCATTGTCCTACGCAGTAGCCTTGCTGGAAAAGTCCGTGTGAACCTTAATCTCATAGCAAATCGCTGATTTGCTGTCAAAATTTGGAACTTTTTTATACCTACGCACCCTTTGTTTCCAATCACCAAAACAACCATGCTAAACATTATTAGACAGGACAGACCTAGCGATAAATGTTTCAATAAACTTAGTTCTATATTTTGAAGTTTAAACTACATGTAACATTATATCAAACGTAACGACTACTATGCTATAATAAGTTTGAATATGGATGTGTGTTACACCGAAGTAAACAACTAAAATATTTAACTTTATTATTTTTCACGAATTCTGTTTTTTTAACTCAATTGTGTAAGTTTCCAGTGATAATTACACCAAAAAACTAACAATAGATATTTCTTTCATTTATAATAATAAAAGCCTTTATTTGACAATCTTACAAAACATTAATATAAAGTAACTATTAAGAACACAAAAAAATAAAATAAAATAAATTTAAAACTAACTTATAAATTTATTATTTGGCACCGGTATCAAGATTGTCTTGCGTTTCCGCAAATACCTCCCCTAGAGCTTGCCACACTTTTGGGTTCTTCTTATTGTGGGTCATTCATTTAACTCTCCAACAAATAAATAAATGAACCAAATTTTAGTACTTTAGAATCACCTTTTGAGATAAAGGTTAAAAAGGTTAACTAAGTACGGTTGGGCAAGAAAGTGGTGTACCAAGTGTGTATCCTTACGTCATTACTTAAACATACCTTATGTTGCCTTTAATGACGTAAGAATTCTAACAACACCACACACGTCTAAATCAGCTTAAGAATAAATAAATTGCTAATGATGTAAAGTTTAAAAAGACTATCACGATATTAATAATAATGTATTCTTTTTATAAAACCAAACATAAGTTTTATTAAACTTTATAGTTCCCTTTTTTTATTCCAACTTTAGTATCTCTTTTCTCAATTACACAACGGTGTAATGTCATCCCTATTTGATATGATCGCGGCCCTTTTAATTAGGCTAGTTCAGTTTACAGGGTGATATGAATAAAACATAGGAAGGGCTAAGAACAATTATTAACAAGTTGTTTATAGGAAGGGCTGATAGAGGGCGTAAGGTACGACAAGTGGTACACCGTATGAACTTGTATGAACATGGTAGGTATTTAATGACAGGTCTGTTTGATGGTTATGTTAACGTTATGGTTGTCATGGTAATTTTAGTTTTCTCATTATGGTAAAAATATTGATATATTAGCTTCCACCCTGCGGTTTCAACCGCGTTCCCAGGGATTTTATGTTTTCTTGGGATAAAAAGTAGCCTATATCTTATTCTAGGGTATGATCTATCAATGTGCCAAGTTTTATCGAAATCCGTTAGTAGTTTTTATGTGAAAGAGTAAAAAACATCCATACGAAGAATGTCCCAGGATACCTATTTATTTATTTTATTATACATACATATTCAATCCATATATCCTCACAAACTTTCGCATTAACCTCTAATATTACCTAGTAGGATTTTATTTCAAAACTAATCCTTGCACTTGCAGTCCAAAATTTCGGACACCTAAAATCTTTCTGTGTTAATTAAAATTTCAGGAATCTAGTATGCTTGCCAAATTGTAAAAAAAATGTGATTTAAAGAAAAAGTTACGCTTAATAAGACGTCCGATTTAATTCCCTGGCTTCTTAATTGCCATCCGAGTTAACGATGTACTAACAAAGAAATTAAATGACAAACTTAGTACGGGAACCTAAAAGTGCCCTAAAAGTTTTATAGGCACCATACACACCGCGTCGTTTGTAACCACAATGTAATCCATTAGCAAGTTTCTTGTACTAACTGAACCCTAATTTAACGTGTAATTTGTCAAACTGTTACTGTACTTACATGATTTAAAGAAGGTATCTAGATTGTTCTACTCTAAACACTTGTTATATTCAAAAATTTAGTTTAATTCTAATTGCAGCTCAGTTAATGGTTAAGTTTGTCAACATGAGTAAAAAATATTGAAAACATTGGTGCCGATTCTGTTGTTTACGAACTTAACTAATATTAGACAAGTCACCTCTCTTTCATGTTAAACTTATTGAAAAAAAACAGAACATTTTTAATGCTGTCAGTTTAATCCATGCCGTCGTAATGTACGGGTAAATAGTCGTGACCATTATAGATCGCGCTTAAATTCACGTTGAAATATGTGATCGGTTTAAACTGACAGGACTAAGATATCTTGCATCCCTTTCTTATATTTACTATTAGAAAGATATATAGTGAGAATAAATTGATTTAGTTCGTAAACAACAGAATCGACACCATTACCTACCATGGTGAAGGTACCGTCAAAATAAAAACCTGTCAAAATAAATTTTCCAATTTTTTTTTGTTTAGACAATTTGCTTAATTTCTATTGTCGTTGAAATCGTTTTTGAGAACACAATTACTGTGAATCATAAATATATATTAGAATTTTAAAATGTATGTTGTAGTATATCCGGCTATCTGATTTGAAATTAGGTAGCTTTACCTATATGAACATTGTGTTAATTCATTATAATCCTTTGAAATTATATTTTATTCATCAATAATGAACATATTCCTTTTATTCTGCATATATAAGAAAACGTTTTTCCGTTGTACCTAAATACTATAAAATATCTAAGATTACCAAGATCCTAGACTCATGTGTCGCGAACGCGTCGCAACGACCGTTTAATACGATGGAATCTAAAGACAGATTTCTTTATTTACGACACTCCATGTCTCTCGACTTCGTGACTTGGCTGATTTATAGCCTCACAAAGCAACGGCATTTCTCGCAAAACACCGCATATAAATCATAGCGCAGATGGTGTAAACGTTACCCTGCTGCTTTTTTGGTACAGTTTTTCTGACACAGTTACGATTCTTGTGTGCTAATGTGTAGATTATTGAAATTGTATTTTAAGAGGATGCTCCTTGCGAATTACTCCGTCCCTTACTAAGCTGATGGGGACACGTGTGAGACAGGCGAGGCTCACTTTTAGAAAAAAAAAAAACAGTTTTTTTGTTATTTAAAAAAAACTAAGCCATTTTTTTTAAGTAAGAAAACTTTTTCCTTTTTATTGGATTTAGGAATCTATGTTAGTATTTTCAAGTTATTTGGATGGACCAAATAAGTGAAAAAATAATTCTTAGTTTGAAAAAGGCATATTCACGTTTTTTTTCTGGCCTTACTACTGAAAAATTAAAATTATGATTATAAACTTCACAAAAATATCAACAAATTATTTAAAATATACAAAAAGCAATACGCTTCAATGCAAGTCTGATTAGATTACTCGAGTACTAAGATCTATCTTACCCCCTCACTGCGTTTCTGAGTGCAAGTACCTAAACGTACCTACCAGAATTAAAATTTACTCTAAACTTCTAATCGTCATAACTTCGTAATGGTCAGGTACCTACTTGAAAATTTGTAGGTTTTTTTTTACATCAATACAGCATCGAAAAAGTAAAACAAAAAAAAAACTTTTTGCCAAATCAGCAAAACCAGATAATTTAACACATACTCCGGAATACCATAAAACCATTCTAGTGTCATATGAAGGGTGCGGAAAATGCGGTTACAGAAATGAACTGAGAGCCATCTATGTTGTCATAGTCATTTATCATCTGTGCTCAACCCCTGGCCGATGGGGATAGTAAAAAAAAGAATGAAAATTGGATTCGTTTGGGGTTTTTGAAAAATAACTTTTCGAATGAATGATGACAGACAGTAGGTATTCATGGTTGAATGTATTGTGCAATTGTAAAAAAAAATAGGTATGTATGTATCAAATATTAATTCGATTAATCAATGATCAATAATCGTTATCATTTTGTTTTAACATCAAAGGAAACCCAACAGTTAGGTACATATAGTTACAAATGTATATCTATACTAATAATAAAGCTGAAGAGTTGTTTGTTTGAACCCGCTGATCTCTGGAGTTACTGGTCCGATACGAAAAAAACATTGAAACATTCTAATTTAACAAATAATCTATACCTACCTAAAAATCATAAAAAATATATTTTTTGTGCTCTTAAATACTCTCTAAAATATCAATAAATTAAAAAGATTCAAAGTTTCAACCAATCAGACAATTGCAATAGTGAAGACCCAAATCGAAAATCGATAAGTCTAAAGTATGACGTATTGAACTTTAATGTAGTGTAAGATCAAAGCGTAAAGCGGCAAATTTAGATTATCACTAAAAATTTGTCAAAAAAGATTATGACAATGAATAATTTATCATAATATAAATGTATTTATAGTTAGAAAAAAGTAATCACAAAAAAAAGATTTTGTGAAATATTATAGTGCTGCAGCTTATTTAAAAAAAAAATTGTACCCATATTCAAGTGCTATCTATAATAATTAAGTAAATACGATTGAAACACGTAAGTGCTATTATATTTATTTTATAAAAAGTTATTGAATAACTCTTAATAAAACTTTGTATGACATTTTATATTATTTATCTACTCTCATATCGTAATTTACTTATTATGAAATCAAAATCAGTACTTTAATGACCCACTTTATGCACACCCGTGTATTATGAAATTAAAAAATTATATTATAGTACAGTTTTCTTCCCAAGATAATGCTATAAAATAACTTTTTTTCATTAAAGTACAAGTATTTGGACATGTCTGGCCACTTATAATGTTTTTTGGGTTTTAATACTTCAATTACTGTCAGTCAACTTGTCAAACGAAATAATAAAGAAAAAAACATTATAAGTGGCCAGACATGACTAAACAATTAAAACGTAGTATTATATTCTCTTTGTAAACAATTAGGAATCAATCAGTATCAATTCAATTTTAGATGCAAATTTACTCTGTGGTCGCGTATGCGGTAGGGAGTTTTTCCCAACACGGATTTGGGCGCCATGATGATTAATGTTTGTTTATTTTATTGATTTTTTTGCATACATATTTTATTTTGGCTAAAAATTATAGTAAAATAGCAGTGATACTAAGGTGAAATAAACTTGGATCTGAAATTGTGGAGGCGGCAATGGAAATGACGAATAATCGATACCCGTGAGTCATGAAAACCTATGACAAAATATTATCGATTTTTTACCTTTAAATTACATTATTAAATGAGTTTAGATAAAGTACTGTATGATACTGCACATAATTAGGTATTAAAAACTCGTGTGATACTATTAAGAACCTCGCCTACGGCTCGGTACTTAAACTCACACTCGTGTTTAATAACCCCTATTATGCAACAGTATCATAAACTACTATTATCTTTAACTATTTCATTCATAATGCTACTGAAAGCAAAACTCCCGCGTATTGCTAATTACTTAGACCACAGTACGTTCAAGACACGTCCTGATTGGTAGAAGACGGAACTTAAGCCGAGTCCAGTCGGTCGCAACGAGGATAAGTCCCTGTGCTGGGACGCCCAATCCGTAAGTCTAAATCTGTGAACACATCGATCGATTGGCAGGAGATTTATCGAAAATATCGACTTTGAAGATCGTACTAGGTATTTGCGGAAATAATTTAACTATGATTTATCTTCTTTGCATATTAATTTATGATTTTTATCCATCTCTGAAAAATTTTAGAACGAATTTATACTAAGCTCTAGAGTTTGTTTGTTTGTTTAAACGCGCTCATCTATAGAGTTACTGGTCAGATTAAAAAAAATCTTTCACTAATAGGAAGCAGCTACATTATCCCCGAAGGTTATAGGTTAATTTTTATCCTAGGAACGCGAATAGAACCGCGGGGAACAGCTATCATAAATAAAAGTGTTTTTACAAAATTCCAACTGACAAAAAAAATACTATGAAGGTAAGTAGTAGGTACACGAAAAGGGTGCCGATTGTCTTTGCACTACAAAGGTAAAACTTTACCTCAATATATTTCGCGATTCCCCTTCTCTATATATCTTTACAAACATGCGTAAAAGATATACGACCGAATTGGCAGCCATACATTCAATACATAGTCGATGACAGCAAAATTTACATTACTATGTACATTTTGATATACTTGAGGAGTAGTAGGTATAGTAGTTTCACATAATTTATATTTTCGATAATACCTAGGTACTGCATAATTGCAATCCGCACTTTATAAAATTATCGAAATCAACATATCGACCTGGGGCATCACTAAGTGCGTTCTGTTACGAAGCGAAGCGAATGGTATCAGCTGAAATATCGTAAAATTATTACTGGTGGTTATGCGACAAAATATAGCAGTCTGCTATCCCTATGTAGGGATCATAACATTGAATACCATATTATTGTAGACGGGTTATAACTAAGTGTGGTAATGATAGTGTTTAATGATTTATATTATTTGCTTTGAACATTAATTTGACAAAAACGCTGTGGGGAGATTTTTAGTTATAAGGTTTATTTTAAATTTTCATTTTATCTCAGTACCTAGGAAAAAAATAAGTAGGAAAATCTGACAATTCAAAAGTACCAAAAAGATACACAATAAAATCAATAAAACTTGAAATAGACACCTTGAATTGAGAATTGATATAGAGATTAATTACTTAGGTATAATATAATCTTCAACCAGTCGGGTTTATTGAATCATTAAATTGTTATAACTTAAGGTACTGTTGGAGTGTTACATTGAAGTTCAATTTTGACGAGGGTTTCTGAAAGTTTTAATGATGATTAATTCTTACTCAATCTTGCATGATGATCACTTTTTTCGTTAACCCCGGATGAAAAACGAAGAGGTGTAGATGTGTGTAAAGGTTTGACACATGTTTTTTACTATGCATAGATAATTATATGTAATAGGCTTCTGTATATTTCACGGAATAAAAAAAATCTCTATGGTTTATCCATAAACCACCATGATCAGTGATTTGTGGCCGATGGTGATAAGGACAAAAGCCTAGATGAAAAATGGCTCTCAAATGCAGCTGTCAGAATACAACTTTTAATTATTGTTTTTTTTTTATAGCTTTCACGTTTCATGTTTCACAAAAAAGAGCACGAGGTTGGTCCCCGACTAGATATATGGTCTGATCTTATAATGTCTACCACATACTCCACCATGACAGAGTGTTCCCGCAATGCTTGCAACAGGGCCAAATGGAGACGCATTTCAAAAGACACCACTCAAGACCTACCATAACCACGACCACTCTGTCAAGAGAGTCCGACTTTCACACATACTTTCAAATAATTATATATAACGTGATCTTTTTTAATTCTCTGCAGCATGAAATAAGAATCCCAGTTTGTTACTTTGCCTATTTTGTAACTTTTTCCACTTTTGAAACAAGAAATCAATCAAATACTTTAACTTATTATTTTATCACGTTACAAGTCACAGAATAAAAATAGTACCTTTGAGTTTATACCCTGTAGTTGTGAGAAGGTAGAACGATGGTGATGGTTATTAATAAACTGACATTACATATTAAATAGATACTTCCCGTTATAGCAATCACATTCGCGTCTAACAAGACGTAGTGGCAACCAAATTACCAGAAAACCGCATTCAAACCATGTTTGCACCACATGAATATTCTATGCGACCACCGACAGTTAACCTGCGTTGTTTATCCTAAGCTAAGCTCTAAACGGTCGATGGTAGTTTCATTAATGACAACGTAATGGACGCCCAAGCTATATTGTTTAATTTATTGGGGGTTAGGTGGAATGGCCGATTTGTTTGTTGGGCTTAATTTGCAATTTGTAAGTTAGTATCGTTGTATTTTATGTTGTTAGAAGGGAGAAAGGTTTAAGATAAAACTTAGCAATATGTACCTACAACAGCAACATACAATCAAAAGAAAAGTAATTAATCAGATCAATGTTTTTTTAAATTATTTTTTTACTTAATGCTCCCTTATTATTTTAGTATTAATTAGGTAATAACAATAATCATATTTATAATCAATTAAGTAAGTATTTATGAAATTCCACGATAAAATCTAGGTATTTATTCTATAGCGCAAACAAGAAAAAGTTTGGGAGGTTGGGAACTCATCCTATATTTATTGTATTATTGGCTTTCTGTATCCACTTTTTTGGGGACAAATAATTTTTTTTATACCTACTAGATTCTACGCGTTCCCGAGGGATCTTTTCTTTTCCCGGGATAAAAAGTATACTATGTATTAATCTAGGTTATAAACTATCTGTGTTCTAAATTTCATCCAAATCCGTTCAGTAGTTTTTGCGTGAAAGAGTAACAAACATCCATCCATATTCACAAACTTTCGCATTTAGGTATAATATTAGTAGGATTAATTTATTGTGCTCTTCGATAAAGTATTCAATAACTTCACATTATCGAGCATTCATTCGGTCGTTATAACCGAATAGTGGAAGTGGCGTTGTCTCGGCTATTCATAATAACGTATTCATGCATTTTAAATTCCTACATACCGTCTGGACCCTGGTACACAAGGTTATAGTTTATTTAGACGAATATAATTATTATTATAAGTAAGTATATTATATAAGTCCTTTTATTTGATATAACGGACAATAGGGTAGTTGACTGACACATCAAATCAGCTACTTTTTAATAAATGTCAAAACGATAGTTTATAAGGAATTTTGTATGAAATATTACATTATGACGTCATAGTTTCACAGCATCAAATCATCTACTCTTAGTGGTTCTACTGGTAATTAAAAATCATAAAAAGCATTAAATTAACAACATATTTGATGTTTCCACGTGTTTTTAGATGTTTTATGCATTGGTTAGTGTTTGGTCATTTATGTTTGACAGTGTCAACTACCCTATTTCGTTTGCAAAAGATTTTTTTTAATTTTCTAATATAGGTACCCCCCAAAAGACGTATGTTTACAATTCATTTATTTATGTATGTTACACGTCCGTGTTTAGGTCATCGATTTACATACGTGTACCAAATTTCAACTCAATCGTTCCAGCAGTTTCGAAACAAATTGGTTGTAACACACGGACGAATAGACAGACAGAGTGAGGTACGTAACCCTAAAAATACGATAAATTGGATTAAGTTTTAAAATGAAATATAATATTACAAATATAGAGAGAAATACTTTTTAAACTCTCGCGAACACAATTCATGTTTATAGTAATGTAACGGGTCTATTCGCGCATAGAATATTGTCAAAATATAATTTTGACTAACCTCGACGTTTCGATCAAGTTGAATTGATCGTGGTATATTTTGACAATATTCTATGCGCGAATAGACCCGTTACATTACTATAAACATGAATATAGGGAGAAGTCAAACCTTTTTATTTCTTTGTGGTGAGTGGTAATATTTTTTAATTTATGATTATTACCTATATTTATCTATTGAGGTTCTTGTTAGCGACCCGCTTTCTTTGCGGCCCAGTTTATTAAAATCTCACTAAAATAGTTGTTCAAAAAATCAATCAACAACCAAGTGTAGGTATTTATTTTTACAACGACCCCTAAATAACATAGCATCTAATACAAAGAGAATATCAAAGGGATGCGTCAAAGCGTGGAAATAAAATCAGTAAAAGTTGAAAATTCGCAGTTTACTCACAAAGGGAGTGTGCTAACAACTCGCTAACGCAGATTTTCACGCTTTTTCTTACTTTCCAGACTACCGTGTTAGTGTGTTTTCACCCTTTATAAAGTTTCGCCTTTGTGCTGCTAGTGGAAAAACATTGTAACTTGTTTTTATCAGAAGTGATTGCATTCTCTTAGCTATTTTGCGTAGCAAGTTGTTTTTTACAGTGGCTGAAAATATTTCATAGTTCTTTAGTATTAGCTACCTACTTATCATACTTATTTGATCGGATAGAATAAAGTTCTAATAAAATGGATTTTATGGAAAAGAGAACCTTTTGAATTTATTCTAATTAGTTTTAACTATTGCTGTGACCTACCTATGCTCACAATGTCACCAGCAGTATAACCAGGATCTAATAAACAAGCAATACATAATAGTTACCTACTCCTAGTAATGAATACAACATTAAAATAGCATGTTTTTATAAAACAACATAAAAAAGATCTCAGTTTAACACAGATTTGAAAAATCACTGTTCACCCTAAAGTTATGTAAAATGTCAAAATGTTCTATACACGGTTTTTCAATCAAATATCGACTTTAACTCCCGTTCATTCCCCTCCGACAAAATACTCGTGTGAAAATAGTCAGGTGCGAGGTTCCGTAGACATCTTTAAGTAGGCACCCCTTATTACTTAGCAGAATCTTTCTGGCAAAGTGTTACAAGTTTTGAAAGAAAAGTTAAAACCTTTTTAAAAATTGGATGAATAATTTAGTTAAGATCAAAGATTTTATCCATTGGGTCCACATTTTATGTGCCCAAAACAAGGTCCGTAATATGACTTAAACCTAATTTACTACTTAAGGTATATCCTATCTCTACATTGTGGAACTAAATAAATAATAATAATATGTATTGTATGTATGTTTTTTTATTAAAATAATAGTTTAAATTAATTAATCAAATAATACATGTGGTGCGATTGGGTAACTATTAATTCAATTTGACAAGCCAGTTGGCGCAGTTGGTTAAGACACTACCTATAGCGCCGCTGGTCGTGGGTTTGATTCCCAACCAGGACAAACATTTGTGTGCATGAACATGTCTGTTTGTACTGAGTCTGGGTATAATATTCTTTTGTATAATTATCTATATAAGTATGTATTTACAAAAAAAAATAGTATATGTAGTATATTAGTTATCTGGTTTCCATAGTACAAGCTCTGCTTAGTTTGGGATCACTTAACCATATGTGAAGAATGTCCCAGGATATTTAATTTATAAATTTTAAATCCTCTGCCGTACCGTCCTCCAGTGAGCGCCACCCATTATAAGCTTGATTTTTTTATAGCTCCAGGAACCTTAGACCGTAGACTTTAATATTTGAAATTAATTTCAACATGATATCCCCCATGCATACGTTTTGAAATTAAATGAATTGCAAAGTATGTGATTTTAATTTATTGAAAAAGAATAGTTTTATGCTTAGTAATTCCATACAGCTAATAATTATGGCTTTTTAGTCACGAGACCCCACAGGAAATGATAAAAACAAATAAGATGTAATGATAATCTAAATTGAATTATTATTATTCTATATATATACGTATACCCTACGAAATTATTTTGAACTCCATCAATTGATTTTGTACATAACATCCTTCGTTTATAAAAGATATGACAATTATTTTTCAGCCTTTTCCTCAGCTTCCTCCTGCAATTCTTCAAGTCTTTGCAGCATTTTCTGCCGACGCTTTTCCAGTGGTGTCTTATACCACCATGCTTCCGCTTGAGAATCCTGGATAACGTATAAAAGATATTAAGTTTAAAAGAGAATTGTTACCTAGTTAAAAGGTAGCTAAAAAACTAAATGAGGTAGGCAAAAATATGAGAAGGTATTTTCTGCCACTTTTGTATACTTTTAAATATTTCAAAATCAAAGTAATTTTTTTATTCATTTTAGGCCCCAAGTGGGCACTTATGAAGGTCAAATTTACAAAATTTACCACCGGTTCGGAACACGGCCTTTAACTGAATTTAATACCCGATACGAATAACAATATTATTATTTTAATTTAAAAATTATCACATTAGTTCTTCATTTATCCAAAACTTATTTATGTGGTAAAATAGTAAGACGTTCATATCAAAGAAACTCTCAGACATATTATAAAAAAAGAAACATCAATTGCATCTATCCAACCTGAAAATGGAATCCAAGATGTTCTTGAACGAGCTATTCTACCACTCGACCACAAAAGCGATTGGAACACAGTTTTCCATAAAACACTTCGCAACGTCAGAGACAAAGTCTCTCCAGTTGGACTTTTTTCACTTTGTCTGAAGACTTGACTTAGTTTGAATCTATTAGAATTGATAATATAAGGTAGAGTAGTTTGATCCCGACTAGAAACAACTTTTCATGAGGGATGTAAATGTATGAATCGTGTTTCTTACAAGAATAATAAAAGAAAGGATCGAACGCTCAACAAAAACATAGGTAAAGGCTAATTTTACTGAAAATTAAGTAAAACTTTGATACTGATGACAGTAACTAGTTATTCCAATATTAAACTTACGTGTTCAGCATAAACAGGTTCTCTGGAACTGAGCTGCACTGCTACTTCTTGTGCTGTCAATGCACGCACACGTAGTTGTAGACGTCTCTTGGTTGTAAGTACTGAGTCTAATGCATTTAAGAGAGTGCCTATAAGAACAATCATCATATTAATATTAGTTCAAATGCCCATAAATCCCAATGCCCAGAATCATATATCTAAAAAGGTATTCATTGAAAACTTTATGAATTTTTGATTATAAAATAAAATCACAAGACTAAAGAGTTTCAAAATCAAATGATATCATACCAATTGTGTAAGAGTCGGAAACCCTAGATAAGCACGATAACTCCAACCTTGGAGATAAAGCACCGGCTCTATGGAGCTTTGACCTCCACATTAATGATATACTCCCGTAATCAGGTTTTGGTATCTGAATAACTTTTTGATAACACTGGAACAGGAGTTTTTGTTCAGCTTCCCAAGGACTTCTGGATGTTCCCACAAATAACACACGATCTTCCGGGTATATGCCTGAAAGTATTTTTAAATACTATCAAATCACAGTCTCTTAAATTAAATTCACAATGTTTGCATTAGGTACCTTTTATGATCTTGACCAAATCTTTTTTCAATCTCTTAGGATCCGTTTTATCAGTTTTAGGTATTTTTTTCACAAACGGTTTTTCCGCATCATCCATCCATATCACTGACGGCTGCAATAGTCTAGATACTTTCATTACTAAATGTATGAGCATTATGAGCCCCGTTTTTCCCGGATACTTTCCAACTATATTTGCTGGAGTCAAATCAAAGAGCATCCCACCCACTTCACTGCAGATTGCATGCACTAAAAGTTTCTTACCACTTCCAGATGGGCCTTTGTAACAAAGAAATAAATCGATGAATATTTAGACACAAACAATAAACATCAAAAAATAAATCTTACTTCAAAATTAAATAAAAATCAAGAATACCTGCAATAAGAACCGATCTCACCAGAGGAGCGCTATTTCTAACATGTTCAGAACCTAGTGGAAGAATACAGTATTCTTTTACCAATTGTCTTATGTCTCCAAGACAAGGAGCTGTTTCATTACCTTCGTTCCTAAATTCACATCCTACATAGCATTTCTCACCAATAAAATCATCAATTTTCACGAGCGGGTAAGGTCGTATAATGCCATTAGTGACTAATTCTTCAAAAAGGGATTCTGTTGTTCTATCAGGTGTAAGATCTTTCTCTTTCTTCTTTTTACTTTTTTTAGCTCCCCGACGTACCTATAACAATATAATGAAACTTAGAATTTATTTTACGATGACGTATCAAGTATTATCAATGTAATTTGGTATGAAATGATCACTTTTTGTGGCTTCTTTGACTTCTTCCCTTTAAAACATCTGTCTTTATCAAATGCAGCTTGTAACAATTCCAATTCACTCCTCATCATCTCATCTACTATATTTCGTATTTCTCGCTCTATTTTAACCATCTTGTCTCTCTCTATCATGTCTCTATAATATTTTTCGTGTGGATTATCGGTATCGTCTTTGAATTTCCATATATCTTCGAATCTAAAAACATTAATTAAATAATTACTTGAGGTATATAACTTTCATAAAAATAAACTGACTATGAGTTTAAAAATATTTTTGGAGTCAAAAAAATAATGGAACAAGGGCTGCAATAACATACTCTTCATTTGCATTAACAATGTCTTGCAAGAATGCTGATTGGTTACATTTGTAATTAAAAATATCTTCTTCATCTTTATTCTTATTTTCTTCGTCTTTGTTATTATTCTTCTTATCTTTACTTTCCTTACTTTTCTTAGATTCTTTCGACGATACTGGAGAAGATTTACTAAGTTCACTGTCGGCTCCTGTACCTAAATATATAAAAAAAAAAACATCTTAATTATGATCATCGTGAAATAAAAGACATCAAAAGTTAATATTGTATATTTCCAATATTATTCCAAAAGCTTTTTTTAAAGATATTTATAAGTTGATGTGTTTGTTTCATAGGTAGATTTTTCAACGAATATAAATTACCTAGTCGACTGTACATAGCCCTACTACCACCACCTTCTTCAGACGGAAATTCGGGCATTCTTCCTGTTCTTTCAAAGTACTCAGCAATCCATCTCCTCAGCTCATCTCCTATCTGTTCATTAATCTTGACTCCATGTTGAGCTCGAAGTTGCTCTTCTATAGTGATAATAGCTTCTTGGTACTCTTTTTCACGTTGTTTTTGGAGTTCACGGCGATATTGTTTTACCTGATGTAATAAAAATTAATTTATAGGTGTTGAATCAATGTACATAGTTTAGTAATATTTGTTGGTAAAAATGATAAACAAAAATACTAGTTACTTATGATTCGAAAACAAAAAAAAATTTGAAATAAATCCAAATAAAGCCTGTTTTTTTTGAAACGTAAGAAACATACTTCTTCAGCTTTTATTAATGCTTCTGATTCCATGTAAGGAGCAAGTTCCATTCCAATTAGGAGCTGTTCATCACGTTTCCTCTTCTTAGTATTTCTTCTTGCTATAAAGCCTCTCCAAACTCTCTGGATAGCAGTGGCTGCTGAAGCTGACATTTCTCCCTTTTGATCTCTACCTTTCTCTTTTAGGAGTCTAATTTCTTTCATAAATTGACCTCTATATAAAACACACATCAAAAGATTTAAGCTGAAGTTGTTTTAAAAATATTTAACAATAATACTAGTCGCAGATATTATTTTAATGAAAGAAGCCATATTAAAGTTAAACATGAAAACTGGTACTGACTTTGTAGATAATATCATAAAGAGATAGAACTATTTTATGAATCTTACACGCATCCTTGAATACTGAGCTTGAATATAATAAGGGCATTTATAAACCAGACCTTTCTCTAAGGTTTCTAATCTGCTTTCATTTTAAGAGGAATACAATAGGATTTAGCGATGAGAAAAATACCTTTTGGGATTAGATTCTGTTTTACTGGGTTCACTTGCAAATATGGAATTAGATGTCATCATACCTATTATATTATAGATAATAACTTTTTTGTTAAGAAAAACATGTAATTACTAAATTCTTATCCATATTGATAAACAGGGTGAAATTTTTAACCACACCTGGAGGAGTACTCTAAATACTGGAGATAGCAAATTTTACGCTAAAGAAACATTGACAAAGATAATTGTTAATTAGGTGCTAACATAAGTAATCTTTTATACCTTTGAGTAAAAGTGCTATATCTTGTCCCATTGAATGTTTGCTATAGAGATTTGATCCTAATAATTGACCCTATCCATTGATGCCATAAAAGTACACGTATTTTTAGCCGGTTCGATTCCAGAGTGTGGCAAGCGAGTCCGAAATACTTGAATGTAGATTTGTTTCTTTTTAAAAATAATGGAAATAATTTCCTTCCAGGTGCGGTTCAAATATATTCAGTTAGCTTCCGCCCCGCAGTTTTACCTGCGTGTCCAGGATGAAAAGTAGCCTATTACTCTGCGGTCCATAACCTATCCCTGTGTCATGTCTATCCATTTATTCATTGCTGCGTTAAAGAATAACAAACCAATAAACACATTTAAAGATGTTTAGTCGATGTTAAAGGCTCTATACTTTAGCCTCAGTGGAAAGTCACTCTAAGGTGTCCTAAGCTGTCACTTAGCAAGAATAGGGAATATGCATGTTTATTTTATCGCATTTCATAAGTAATTATGACAATACCGTGAAATTAAAATCGGCCAAGAAATACGGGAGATATAAGCATTTTAAATTACTAATTAGACAGCGATTAGACAGAGAGACCGGACGTAAAATGTGACGTCATAATTCTATAACGGCCATAGTATAAACTCCATGCTGAATTCTGTTTTTCTAGAGAGAGATAGGAATGAATCTTTGATGGCTTACATCTTGGTTATTTTTATATATTACTGTTTTTTTTATGAATGAGCTTTTATTAAAGCAAAAAAAAAAATATGGAAATTCCCTATTATGATTTAAAAATACTTAAGTCTCATACCTTAACCTCCCCTGTCTCGCTCTTTCATGACTCTGTATGATGAGTACGGCTTGCTGTTCAGTCAATACTAACGGCTTGGGTTTCACAGGTTCATGCCCCAACTTCCTCAAGGTCTCCGTGACGAACTGCCTTCTGCTTACCACTTCCTCCTCTCTTTCTCTTATAAAATATTGCGGAACGCAAGGCTCTGCCTCAAATGGCGTTACTTGGAGTTTTTTTAGTGCCTTTGATTACAATGTTTTTTATTTATTGTTACATGAAAATAAATAATTAAATGTATCATAGTCCAGATAAAGACCTTATTGGTAAATAATGAAAACAATTCTGGTAATTAAAAACATATTGAACTAACATTAATCAAAACTATCAAGTTTTTCTATATGTACATGTACAATACAAAAAATGTAGCCATTGTTTATATGAATGAATAATTATACTCTCTGTTTGTTACTAAATCACGCTAAAATCACTTATTTCGATAGATTTGGAACATTGATAAATATTTAGAAACGAATAGTTATTAAATATGCTTACCTCATCGTCATCAAAAGTAAAATCCGTCAAATGCAACTCCACCAACTCATGTTTTATCTCAATCAGTCTTCCTAAACAAGCTTCTAGTAGTCGCTTGACAATCACGCGCTTTTGTGGCTGCAACAGCTGATCGTATACAGTGTCGAGTCTTGATAACAGCACGGTGTATCTCACACGTAGTTCTAAGAGCAGCGGTTGAAGCGTAGATCTTTCTGCTGTTCCCGCTTCAAAGACCGCTTCGTCTACTTGTGTTGCTTCTCCAAGAAGTTCGGATGTCTCGCTTAGCAGGTCTTTGTAGGTTTTATTTGACATGTTTGCTTATTTTCGTAGTTATTCAAAATGAAAAAAATATATATTTAGGTTTTGATTTTTAGTTGTATCCACTCATTTAGTTACAAATTTTGACCCCGTTTCTTTTATTGACAAATTAAACTATTTAATCTCACTAATATATCTTTTTAGTAAAAACTTAAGGCATAAAATAAATTGTGTCCTGGCAAATTAGTCCGTTTGTTTCAACGTGAATTCAATCGCTACCTTTATTGGTAATTACCGATACCTGATTATTTACCAATAAATGTCGGTGGTAGACTAATTTCACAGCATTAAATTATGTTCTATCTTTATTCAATAATGTTTTAAAAGAAAGAGAAGTGACGTCACCAATATCAGTTTAGATTAGATTGCAAACAATACGATCTTCACCAATGTATCACTATTTTCCTAGAATTTTTTCATCATATTTTACAAATATTGTTTCATTATCACTTTTAAAGAACTGTATTTTACATTATAATAAAGTATAATTTCACAGAAATTTGCGTTGTATCTCAGGAAATATGTCCGTATTTATCGAATAAACACGCCGTCACTACGGTCCCCGGTTACTATCAACATCGTTACAGTTGGATTAACGTGTTTAGGGTTCCGCAATGTTTGATCGGAAGCCTCATAAAATGGAGTTACTTTTGTATTAATTGGTAACGAAGCATAAATATTAACATGGTGTTTTTTTGACTTAACGCAATGTAATAAATTATTAGTCAAATATATTTTTTGAGTCGACACATGACATTTTGGACTCATACAAAAACACAAGTACCTAATAAAAAATAGGTACATTAAAAACACAACTGAACTAGGTATAAAACATTGTGAAGCCAAAAAAGGTAACCATCTCAGCATATTACGCTGAAGCACTCGTTGCTGCAACGCTCGTTTTTGGATGAGGACATCCATTTGTACAATATCTTTGTCACTCACAATTTTTAAATTAAAAATACATTTTATAATAGACAACGGAACCTTCATAAAACTATCTACGGATATGTTTTTATTTATTTTTAGTTAAATTATCACAACAAAACCGTTCGACTGTAAACCGTTTAAGTGTGCCGACAACGGCAATATGTTATGTTTTATCTACTATTTTTATTTCAGTGGCTTTTCCAGCGGTGTCAATACGGTAAAATGGCAATTTGTACGTTAGCTTGTATTCGCTGAAAGCTTTCTGTATTTATTTACTTACAACAATGGTAAACCTGTTTGTTGTAGCCTAGTTTCAAATTTACTAATTGATTAATAATTACGAAAGCTTCCTTAAAATTTTTCATTGTGCTTATTTATGATTGTCAATCAATCAAACCGTTTTGTAATATTGTAGTCAAACATTAGTCTATGAATTAACTTTTTTGATCTGACGAGAACTAAAGGAACCGATTCAGTGCCACATCAGGGAATTTAATGTCATACGAAAAGGCACGTTGGGTGTTCCATCTTCTGTGGTATGTGATTGTGCGCGTTCGTCGAGTAGTCGACAGTGGGTCTAAGTACTACGTCCTGATGATGCTTCGTGAAGAGGCGAAACACGTGTCAATTTTCTGTTAAGTTTCCTTGTGAGGGACTTGACAGAAAAGGAGATCCAGCATTAGTTACTACATATTTGTCTTCTGTTCTATCTTTTAATGGATTTCCGCAAGGTCACGCCTGAGTCAATTAGTTACGTCAGAAAAATCGTGAATATTTTTTGAAAAACTAGCCTAAAACTGTTTAGGCTATCCAAATACCTTGAAAATATTAACATACATTCTGAAATCCAACAGAAAGGGAATCTTACTTTTAAAAAAAATGTTTAGTTTTTTTTTTTAAATAACTTAAAACCGTCTTTTTCACCAAAATTGCGCCTGTCCTGTCTCGCTTGTCTCCGACAGTTTAGTAAGGGACGCAGTCATTCGCGGAGAGCCTCCTCTTAGGTAATATCGTAAACTTGATAATGCCACGTCTCGCTAGCCAGTAAACTGGTGTAACAGGCATACACCAAGCAGGGGAACACCGTCGAACTTGTTCAAGAATATAATATCCGCTCTTGAATGTGTGACTAGAAGTGGTGAGACGCGGAGGAGGCATATTTAAAAAAGAATTATCCAAGCTATAAAAAAAGTTTATTTTTATTTAAATTTTTTTTTTTGCAAAAGCACTAAAAAATCTTTTAACACTTTCTTATGTTTTTTGCTTAGTTTGTAAACAACAAAATTGGTGAGGTAACAAAATGTGTGAAATAAATTTTCAAATTATAGTTTAAAAGCTACTTAAAATTTTCATATTACATAATAAAATTTAAATTTATAATTCCAGTAATCTATAGACACATCACTGTAAAATGTGTCTATATAATACATGGAAACTTCATAAACGTATTAATTTTTTTAAAGTTCCACCTATCCTGCAGGTCGTGGGTTCGATTCTCACCCAGGACACATATTTGTGTGCATTAACATGTCTGTTTGTCAAGTCTGGATTTACTTATTTATATAGGAGATTGTTATGGTCAGCAACGAGCTACTCAGGGGTGATAATACACATGATACTGGTGCTAAAATAATATTAAAAATTACTTTTTTTGTACTGATAAAATCTTGTAAAAAGTTAAGTGTAGTTGTAATAGTCAACGGGGGTGCGACGGGTTGAGAAGGTAGGTACACGGCGATAGACGGCATGTCTACACTACAGTTACCATAAGTCACGGTCATTTTAGTTCAAATTGAAATAGGTATATGCATCTCAACACTGAGGTATATTACTACGTATAGAGAAGCTATCCTAAGCAAAGGTCATGCTCCATTTTGTTAATATTCGCTGCAGCGCTGAAACAATTATTAGTCGTCTAACCAGATAGTGTAAACACGTAGCGATAGAACGTTTTAAGGTGTAGTTTTTTCGCGACCAAATGTCGTAAGCGCTGTGATTTTCATGGCGCTTACGCGTTTCATGTTTAAGCAACGAAGTGAAGTGCACTCGGATGGCTGCACTTGAACGGAACATAGTAGTTGTATTTAGCGTCTCCTCTATACGCAGTAATATATCTCAGTGTCACTCAATGCATTTACAGTAATTAGTGGAATTTGGGGCATTTTTGGAAATAGGATTTTTTACACTGTCAAGAATGTCCCAGGAAAATTCCCTGTAAAAGTATTCTTTTGATTCAAAAAATTATACCACATCCAAACTAACATCCCACCTTCTATTAAACCTCCATATATGCAAGTCTTATTTACTTAAGTGGGAGCTTTTCCTCGAGGAAATTGCTTCAAACAGAACCTCCAGGCTGTCGAGACGTCTGATGTGATAACTGCCACTTAACTTGAGACGCACGTTTTAACTGTCGTGCTAACATAATGTTTATTTTATTTATGTTATAACTGAAAATTTAACATAGGATTTAACTAAGATCAAGATATAGTAAAAATACTTAAATCTAATCAACAGAAAATAAACTACATAGATATTCATCATCATGATCATCATCATGTCAGCCGAATGACGTCCACTGCTGGACAAAGGCCTCCCCCAAGGATCTCCACGATGACCGGTCTTGCGCTACCCGCATCCAGCGGTTTCCCGGGACCCTCACACAAGATCGTCGGTCCACCTTGTGGGGGGCCTGCCCACGCTGCGTCTTCCGGTTCGTGGTCGCCACTCGAGAACTTTTCTGCCCCAGCGTCCGTCGGTTCTACGAGCGATATGCCCCACCCAGTGCCACTTCATTTTGGCAATTCTTCGGGCCATGATCTCGCAGGGAAACTCCGAGCATAGCCCTCTCCATCGCTCTTTGGGTGACCCTGAGCCTACTTATGAGGCCCATCGTAAGCGACCACGTCTCTGCTCCGTAAGTCATCACTGGCAACACACACTGGTCGAAGACTTTCGATTTGAAACACTGCGATATTTGGGACGAGAAGATATTACATAGATATTGTAAAATAATAATACACAAATATGTTTCAATACAACTAGCCATTCCTCCAAGTTTATCTTATAACGATACATATTATACAAATTTTGAAACAATATGAATCACCCATTATTTCACTACCCATAACAGTACTCTTACAAAGTAAACTTAATAATTTACCCTCAGGAACATAATCATGTTTATTTCTCAACAATAAAAACGTTCATATTGAGCGTTCATTTTTATAAAGCTGTTAAACTCGAGCTGCAATAAAACCACATAGTTCCGAGAACCATTAAACGCACTCGCATCTCATCAAAGTCTAATAAGATTGAGGAAAAAACGCGTAAATTATGGATGAAACTCACACCGAGCCAATTTGTTGTAAGGCTGAGTTTGCATGGATGACAGCATCACTTAAAATAATATTTTGTGTAATTTGGGTATTCTAAGATCTGAACCTAAGATTATAAATAATATACTTATTATTTAATGTAGATTGTATTTTGTATATTTTTTGTAAATAAATTATATAAAACACTATATTAATAAAGCTGAAGAGTTTGTTTGTTTGTTTGAACGCGCTAATCTCTGGACTTACTGGTCCGATTCGAAAAATTCTGTCACTAATAGGAAGCTACACTATCCCTTAACGTATAGGCTACTTTATATTGCCGGGAACGCGAGTGAAGCCGCGGGGAACAGCTAGTTAATAATAAAAATAAAGCTGAAGAGTTTGTTTTAACGCACTTATCGGAATCTACCAGTCGGATCCATTTTTTTTTTCACTAATGGGAAGTTACATTATTCTTGAAGGTGATATATAGGTTTTTTATCCCAAGAACGTGGGTGAAACCGCAGGATACAGCTAGTACTATTAATAGGCCTGTATTTTGACCACAGTCTCACGATGTGGCCGAAGACCTATAGTACTTAGTGAAAAAATAAGCAAACTGTATTTCAACTAGGATGGGAATGTAAACAGCAATAATAAAATTGACAATACCTACTTGATTACTTTACTCTAGAGAAATATTACAGGCTATGATTTCAGACAGGAATATGTTTCTTTTTTGTAAATGGTATTTTTTTTATTACTGAGTGGATGAGTTACAAATATAAACAAAACGAACGCATTAATAATAGTAGATAAAAATTGTACTTTAACTTATTTATTTTTCATCATTTTTAATAAAAAAAATATATAAAAGACCACTATTGTGTACATAGCTTTTCACTGAACCCTATTATTACCTCGATAGTCGATTGCGAGCAATCTTTCGATATCAAGTAATTATCTATTTCTATTCTAGCCTTTATGATTTTATTATGCTTTTTGTGTTGGATCACTGAGCAATACCTTATTAAAATTACTTTGAGTACTCAAAATATGCATACTTAGTTTTATCAGGATTTTTTCTTTTAATTCAAGTGAGTTTTCTTCAAATCCTTATGTTTTTAGGGTTCCGGAAGTCAAAAGAAAAAGAAAAGGAAGCCCATATAGGATCACTGGTATGTCTGTCTGTCCGAAAATATTGGATGTTCGTGATCCAAACATGGACGTGTAACATACATAAATGAATTAAAAACATGGGGCCATGTTTGAATTTTTTTGGGGGGTAAATTAGAAAGCTTAAAAAAAGTTTTGCTAACAATATTTACAATTATTTACAACAAATATACAAACTATATATAAAAAAAATCCTCGAGGCGGCCGCTGCTGCCAATCAACGGCAAGGTTCCCAGAAGGCTGGCAGCGTTCCCTCTTTGTATGCTATACAAGCTAACGCGTTGGCGGAAAAAGCTCCCCGCCCGCCGGTCTCCTGTGACCTCAATTAATTTTGCTAACTATATTATGTGTATAATTTTACGATAAATAGTTTTGAAGTTAAAGGCGAAAATTTACTTTGGCTTCCAGCAGGCTAGCAGCGTCTCTTAGTTGAATTTCATCAAATTGTTACATTTCACACGAGACGACCGCACGGCCGAGGGCAACGCCATAAACCATTAACTGTAGGAAGATCTCCGTTCATAATAAAGTCATTATGTGAATAAATGCTAACGACTATATTTACAAGGTTTCTACGTCGACCATTACTGTACTATTACTGTGTTTGGATTACGTGAATACTGGATTGGGTTTTTTTACTATAATATTATAGGCTTGTGTTTGACCACAATTTCACCAAAATAATAATAATAATAATAAATCTTTATTATGCAAAACAACATAGTTACACATAGAAAGGTTACCCTGACAACCAAAATAGTGCAAACTGTGACTTGGTTGTCTAACCATGCTCAGTGATGATACGTCCAAAGGTGGTAAACTCACAAAGCCTGGAAGAGACTGGCTCTCAAGTGCCAACAAGATTGTTACTACAAGGACGTAGCTGAAGCAAAGAAGATTTTTTAATATGTTGTAGTTTTTTTTTTGTATCCTGTAACCTCCTGTGGCCCCCCACAAGGACGGATGTTTATGTGAGGGTCGCGGGAAACCGCTGGATGCGGGTAGCGCAAGACCGGCCATCGTGGAGATCCTTGGCTTTTGTCCAGTGGACGTGTTTCGACTGACATGATGATATTTATTGTAAATAATTGTTATTTCAATTAAAACCTTTTTTTTTATTGTACTTTAAATTCCATAGAGTTTAACTTCAAGAACTATCCATATTTTTAAATTCCGCATTTTCCATCAATATCAGATAGGTGTAAAGGCGCCGTCGGTCTCGGCCGCTTTGTTTCTACATAACGAGCGAGCACTTAATGGATCATTGTGAACTTTTTGCAGTCATGTAGGCCCCATTTAGGCCTCTAGACCCGCGAGAATGCGTTAACTATAGTTCTCAGCCAGTAAGGGTCAGGCAAAAAGTAACATTAACTTTTTAGTGGGGATCTGAAACGATGTTCTGAAATGGTTGTTGAATTTAGTAGCGATTTGCGTTATTCGTTTTGTGTGTAGAAACATTGTCTAAGGACTTGGCTTGTTATGTGAATGACTTCATAAGTAGTTTGATACTTTGGAAGGTAACCAGGTTTTTTTTTGTATGGACATAAGTTGGTAGCCTCTGATGGCTGCATCAACCTTATTGGACAAATCGGCGAGCGCAGAGGGCTCTCAGCCGGGGAACACTTAGGTAACCACGCCTGAGAGCACCCCCGAAAGGTGTACGAACCTCGGCTCAGGGCGTTACCGGGGGAGAGGGAAGGCTTAGTATGAGTTACGACTAATTGCGCGGTAACCAGGAATATTATTACTAGTTTACATCTATTAAAATTATAGATTTTAAATAAAAGTTTTTCAGATATGGGTTGGTAAGTAGAAAAATCTTTAAAAATAAGCTCTAGTTAATTTTTCAGGCGATGGAAATTTGTATTAAAATTTGACACCACAGCGCAACGATGGTTCTAAGCTTGCGGTATAGGAAAATATCGTGTAAATACCATAGCAAGATGCAGGTAAGTACTTTGTTATTTTCACATGGTTGAATTTTCCGGCAGGTGTAGGTATATGAAAGCCAGTTTCCTTCTAAGTTTTATGTATTTTCAGATATATTACTAGCTTCCGCCCGTTGATTTACTCGCGATCTCTAAATAAAAAGTAGCATATGTTATTCTATGGTCCGTGTGGTCTACATCTCTATGCCGAATCAATCAATCCGTTGTTTCATTGCTGCGTAAAAGAAGGACAAAACAACAAACACACATTCACATTTTAGATATAAAAAAAATCGGTTAACCTTAAATAACTTAATGCCCTATTTAAAATTTAAACAATAGATTGGATATTTGTACTAATGACTAGCCTTCGCTTCGCGGTTCCAACCGTGATACCTTTTTATTCAATTAGGCTGGCTGTCCACTGAAGCGGAGCGGAGCTAGGAAAATTTTGCCAAAAATGACGTAACGTGTATTAAGAATTATGGTAATGGTTAATTGATTCCTAGATCCACTTCAGTGGACAGGCAGCCTTAAGGGGTCCATCCACCATAGTGCTATATTCGGTCAGTTTCTTATAATATTTATACTAATATTATAAAGACGTGTAGTCTTTATAATATTATTTTATATATTTATATATGTAGTTCTGTAGGTATATGTGTATATAATATTCGGAACACTGATAAGATTAAATAAAATGCTGAAATATTTTGCGAAACGGCGAAAACTAAAATCCTTTAGTCGCTGTTTGATAAAGAACAGAGAAGTGGAGCTAAAAATACCTTAAACCCACTATTTTAATATATGAACATGAAGAATACTACCATTATTTCAGTGGTTGGACACTTAGTGGACTTTATTACTCCATTTTTATAGGTTGAACACCTTTTTAAAACTAATATTTCTCATGAGTATTTCTGGAAGTATTTAAGTTGGTTTCTTACTGAATCACTACCTATCTTTTTATTTTATCTAAGCTCCTATTTATCTCTATGATGATCTTAATGATATGATCTTAATTTGTCTTGCAAGAGACTAAATAAACCATTATCTCTAAACATAAAATTTTAAGTGTCTGTCATTTTTACGCACAGCCTAAATTGCTGGTCCTAGAGACATGGCAAGGCGTGTTTGCGAACATGAATTTAAACGTATTCAATAAGAAAGTTATTTCAAAATTCAACTTCTAAAAAAGATCACGGGAAACCGCGAAAAGACTACTTTTTGTCAATATAAACGAGTTTTTTTTATTATCTCTTTGTACTTTTTTACCTTCCCATTTAGTTATACGGTCCAAAATCGTTTAGCGAAATCTTTATGATCAAGCACAAATCTGCCTACTGTTAGCTAATGGCTTCCTATCACTCATGTCAGTTTCTTCCTCTACTAATTTTAAGAGTTTTATCTGACTTGCAAGCTAGTATATCAGTTTCATATCTTTGTAAATTTTCTATCAGGAGCCTTCTCTGCAACGTTTTGTAATTATATTAAGACATCAACTAACTTAAAGTCTTCTAGACAGTTCTGGAGTTTATAAGTGTTTATTGCCAACTATTACAAAGTCTAGAAATAGCAACCTTCTAGTATTTTTAAAAAGACCAGAGGTTAACGACTCACATAACTGGACCATTCATCCATTGGTCTACCTTCTGACATAACAATAAATGCCTATTACACAATCGTCTACAATTATTTACAAACCAATTATTCTTTCATTGTCAAGGTCATTGACCATAAAAACTTCAAGCAACCCAATAACCATGATTAGCCTCCACCTATTCATTAATATGCGCGTTTTCACCAATCGAAAAATAATTCTCGCAATCCGACGTTATGATTACAGGCCTAACACCGATTTGCGTTGATTGATGGTGTACAGCCTTAATAGAGCCGTTGCTAATACTGTTGGACCGATCGTTAGATTAGGATAAGCAACCTCATCGCTGTTGGCTACAAAGGTAACCATATTACACTATGCTTTAGAATTATATAATTAACTGGCTGTTTTCCGCGGTTTCACTCGAGTTTCTGGGATAAAAAGTAGCCTATTATTAACATTGGGAATAATGTAGCTTCCTATTAGATATTATTTACTTTATGCTATTAGTGAAATAATTTTTGTAATCGGACCAATAACTCCAGAGTTTAGCGCGTCCAAACAAAGAAACTCTTCAGCTTCATTATTAGTATAGATAGATTCCGCCCCGCGGTTCCACCCGCGTTCCCGAAGGATCTTATGTTTCCCCGGCATAAAAAGTAGCCTATATGTTATTCTAGGCTATGATCTATGCTATGTGCCAAGTTTCATCTAAATCCGTTCAGTCGTTTTTACGTAAAAGAGTAACAAACTTCCATACTTTTCTTCCTTACAAACTTTCCGATTATTAGTAGACCTTGTTCAAAATCCTTGAAAGTAGAGATTACGAAAAATCGTCGCTGCGTTTGTTAATTATTCCAAATTCTATATTCTGGCAATCTCTTGTATCGAAAATACTACAGGTGCTAGTAGCCACTTAACATCAGGTGGCTAGCCTGCCTGCTTGTCATAAAAAAAACCATAATAGTATATTATTATGGTTATTCTGATTTAATTTCCCTCACAAGGCCATCTGATCCCAAAGTAATCAGACCTTGTTTTATAGAAACAAAAAAAAACACATACGAACCTTATGCTCCTTAAATATCGATCAAAGAACTAAAATAAAACAACTTTCATGTTTCCGACAGACCAGAGCACACAAAACAATAAACAAAGCGCCGACCTTCAACTCTACCCTCAAATCAAAATGGCGGCAAAAAGCGCACGTAGGCGCTTGCGCACGCCCCGTCTGCATAATGTCTTCATTTGAGATAATTCGCTCGGATCGTCGAGTCGAGTCTCGACCGACCACTTTTTACATTCCTCCATGAGGTGGGTGGGATTTTGTTTAAAGTAGAGTTGGCAAAATCACTAAATTCATGTTATTTTTTTTGCAAATTCTATTTATTTATTTTTTTGATATTTTGACGATAGTTAATTTGTATAGTATACAACAATAATAGCGTTATAGAAATACTACAATTTCTACCAGATTTGATCGCCGATTTGTACGAACTTTTCATACAAAACACCAACCAAATTCGATGAAAGTTTATGAAAATTCATGATTTCAGTGTTGATCCCATTGTGAAAGTTCAATTAAAAAAAAACTACTATCTTCTTCTAAATATGATACCGAAACTTTTCGCGCTTTGGGTCTATACATTTTGATTAGACAAAAAAAAAACATTTTACTTAATAAAAAAATATCGGAGTCTATAGGTATTTAAGTACCAACTTTCACCTGAAGAAAGTTGTGTTCAAATTATAAACGCCAATATTTTTTTTTAATTATAAAAATATAATAACAATATTTACATTCTAGCCGTACATAAATTACCTACTATGCCGTTGATTTGCTCTTTGAAATCGAAACAGCTCTGAAAATATCGGAGTCAGGAACTTGGCACTACTGTTTACTTAAAAAATAAATAATAAGTTATGTTTTTTCACTGTAATTCATGCCAGACTAATACATTTTGAACATTATTTATTCAAGTGGCCGTACTCCTAAACGAATAACTTATCTCATCGAATCGAAGTTCCATTCCCTAACAATCCTATTTCGACACTACAAATGGACATAACTTTCCCATGATGTGACCAGACTTCGACAGGTCTGATGATCCCAGGGGAAATCTTGTGCAAACTTGCAATTTAACCAAACAGGTGACTCGGGGATCAATAAAGCGTGGTTAGGTATTTCGTATAGTCTCCAAGATATGACGTCTACTTGAATCCTTTGTGACCATATCAAGGTGTTCAGGAAGTTCCCTAGAGACATATCTATTATGTGTCAGAGCAAACAAGATAGGAAGGACAAAGATGACTTGGAGGGGAACTAGACTAGACTAACTAGATACACCTGCATTTGAAGGTGTTACTTTACAGACATTTGTAGCTAAATTTATTATTTTTATTTTTCCTATCAGAAATTAATAAAAATGGTAAAACTGCCACTAAACGGTAGTATAAAGAAGATGCTCTCCGTGTATAACTCCGTCTTTTACTAAAATGACTAAGACAAGCGAGACAGGAGAGTTCGCGATTTTTTTCTAACGTTACTAATGAAAAAATGACCGCAAGCTAAATTTGATCCTCTTCCCGGTTACCGATTGAGCCGAAATTTTGATGTATGTGTAAATCAGATGACTTTGCAAAATTATTATGACATGGAGCTGATCTGATGCTGGAGCTGGAAGGTGGCCATTGGAACTCCGCAATAAAACAACATAAACCCATCGTGTTTGGGCTCATTGGAACCATCATAACAAGTAGTTGAAGACTGTACAAAAAATAGTACAGTCGGCAATAAAGCTTTTACCAAAAATGAAATTTTTGACAGAAACTTTTTAGCTAATAGCACTAAAAAACAATATCGCTCGGGAACCCAGGTAAAACCGCGGGTCAGAAATTAGTTATAAATAAAGCTGAAATGAAATTCCTCTAAATTGCCATCACCGACCTTAATATATAAACTAGGAAATCAATAGTTCAAAGTATGTACAAAACATACCATTCTGTAAATGCCATTGAGACAGCTATCTAGACTAAATTAAAATAGTCTCACAAATGAAGCTTTGTTATTTGGAGTTGAGATAGTTTTAAACAATCATGTATATTATGTATAGGTATATATGGAGAGAGTGCTAATTTTGTGAGTTTGTGTGTAGCTATACATATGCCCTAATACGATTCTAAAAATTCTAATACTGGTTCTTATGTACGGACGACCAAAAGTCAAGGTAAACACTGCGGCACCATATGCGGTTCTAATAGGGGCTATTTTGCAACAAAAAGGTGTAGCCTGATCTGTGGCCGTGTACAAGGCCAAGGTGTAAAAAAAATCCTATAAAATTCCTTACATCACGGAAATCGCGTATGAAACTACGATGCGATACTACATCTATAGTAATTATAAAGCTGAAGAGTTTGTTTGTTTGAACGCGCTAATCTCTGGAGTTACTGGACAGATTCGAAATATTATTTCACTAATAGGAAGCTACAATATTATACCCGAGGGTTATAGGCTACTATTTATCCCAGAGCGCAGGTAAAACCGCGAGGACAGCTAGTTAAATATATGCTGTGTCCTAAAATATCGTGAGGTTTTCGGCAAAGGGTTTTAACGTTTAATAAGCGTAAACCAAGAGTTTCACGCATCGTTTTCCTTTTAGTATCATTAGGGTTCAAATACTGGCTTTGTGAGGAAATGAAATTACACCACGAGTTTTATGCGTATTTTACGGTACTTAAATTGGCCTTTATTTAATTTGCTGAAGATGTTCAAAAGCCAGACTGTTATAAGACTAGTATTTTTTATATGTTATGTTTTTTTTTAATATTATCCTAATATTAATAAGAGAGAATGATAATTTTGAGAGTTTTGTTTAATCTTCGGATCCATTGATCCGATTCTTAAATATTTTACACTATAAGGGTATTCATAAAGCTATATTTTAATAAAAGTAAAATAAAATTTGAAATTACTATCAATCCAGCTCAAAGCCTTGGTCATTGTTTTCCATTTTCCAGAGAGCCAAGCGATTCTTAAAAGAAAGCTCTTCCTAAGTATGCGGTGATACCGTCAAAGGAAGCGGCGTCAGAAGCCATTAAGTATTTTATTGTAAAGTTTAGACAACTTGGAAGGAATTCCGTTAATAGCCCATTTCGTTGGCAAGCCATTGAATCGATCAAACTCGGCCATGTTTTCAAAATACTTGGCCAACTCGTAAAACGGGAGTTTAATAAAAAAAACAGTGTAGATCTAATTTTCACAATACTCTTAATATCATAATAAAAATGTAAAGGTATGTGTATAACCTTATAACCGCGTATAACCTTCGGGAATAATGTATTATTCCCGAAGGTTATAGGCTACTTTTTTATCCTGGGAACGCGAGTGAACCTGCGGGAAACAGCTAGGTAAATATATGTTCATGAATATTATAATAGGTACACTCAGCTAGATACTTACCTTCATTTAACAAAAAAAAAATATAATGTTTAAACATAAAGAGAAATTAAATTATATAATTCTGTATATTTCTTAAATTAATTAGCTACAACCAAAAGCTTCTAAGGAAACTAAGAATTTATTCAAATTCTTTGCGCTAGCTGTAGGCGGCGAGTTATTTTATGAAATAACTTAAGAAAAAGTTAAGATTGATGAGCCTTATATTTATCTTTCTCAAGGAATAGGCCTTAGTAATTAAGGCTAGATTTACAACAGACCGATATACTTTACAAGCTTATTTTTTAGGTAGCGCAAGACCGACCATAGTGGAGATCCTTGGGGGAGGCTTTTGTCCAGCAGTGGACGTCTTTCGGTTAATAGAATTTACAATAACTTTCATATGACTACAGATGAATTAGAAAAGTCGTACATCAAAAGTTTAAAAGTCACCCATAAGCTACGAAGAAATTTTGCGTTACTTACCAGTAACTATGTATACTATAGCTTTATTTTTGGTGGTAAAAGCTCAAAAGCTTCAACATTAAACAATCTTCGCCACCAAAACCAGGATATAAAGCAAAGAGTACAAAGTGCAGTTTTCTATTTACCTTCTCGCTTGCAAGGTGCTGAGGATCTTTCTTGAAAGGCGCTCATTTCTCAGCACTAAGGAATGAATACTATGAAAAGGAAAGTGTCATTATTTCAATGTTTCAAAGGATCAAAGAAGAATTTATTTATGTTTCAGCAATTAAAAAGTGCACAGGACGACATTAAAAGCAATCGGAGCGTTAAATGAGTCTCGTTTTCAAAATCTTTACTTTGTCACTATTATTAAAAATGCGAAAGCAGTTTGTTTGTTACATTTTCATCCATAAACTACATACATGATCGAGATGAAATATAGCATGATAGTCTATGATATGGAGAAAGATTTGTTTTTTATTCTGCGGAAAGCAAGCGCGTGAATAAGCGCGAGGGACAGCGGACAGCTTGTCAGTCATATTTATGTATGTACCTACTTGTTAACTTATTTTTTACTTAGACGGTAAATAATGCTTTAAATTTTAGTTTTGTTCATAAATGGTTCATTAGGTATTGGACAAATTGCTTTATATTAACTAATTTCCGTCGCACGGCTTCACTAGTGTTCCTAAGGCATCAGAGGTAAAAGTCTTCTATAATTATGTTTATTTATCTAGGTATGTGCCAAGTTTCATCCCAATCCAAAATATCCGATCTTTCACTTTTTTTATATTCCTGGGAATAAATATCCTGGGACATTTCTACACACACGGTTATTTGATCCCAAACCAAGCAGAGCTTGTACTATGGAAACCAGATAACTGATATACTACATATACCTACTACCTTTTTTTGTAAATACATACTTATATAGATAATTACACCCAGACTCAGGACCAACAGACATGTTCATGCACACAAATGTTTGTCCTGGATGGGAATCGAACGTACGACCTGCAGCGCAATACGTGGTGTCTTAACCAACTGCGCCAACTGGCCCGTCATCATATTAGGTATTGAGTTAATTATGAGATGGGATATTTTTCGAGAGTAGAACCGATAAATGTACCTTTCTGACCACGAATTTACAGATTATTTGTAGCAATGCCTGATTACAAAAAAAAACAATGTTTGATGATCAAAATACCTTTACAAACAAACAAAGGAATTTAAGCCAATACAAAACTGTTCGCTATTATTATAGAATTCAGGTTTCCATAGCTGGGTGTAAATCTATGCTAACCACTCGCAATAATTTCACATTGTCCTCACTTCGACCGATACCGCGTCCCGTAAAGGAAACTTCTGGAATTTATTGCTTTAAGACAATGGTAGCGGTCCAAACATCTGTTCGTACCTATAAGGCGATTGTACGAAATATTATCGAGGGACACACGATGGAATAAAAGGTTGACATAAATTATTAAGATATCATAGAAAATTTCCGTGCTTCGGTTTTTAAATTTAGTGATATTCTTTTTTCAAATTATGTAAAATTAAGTGGATAAATTTTGGCGAATGTAATGCGACTTTAAAATGTGAATAGATAAATCATTGTTAAAAATACATTTTCATTGATTTTAAAACGATTGCCAGCATTCTAAATTTCAAACATAAATCGAATTGCACTGTAAATTTACGATGCATTTACGACTTACGTGATACATTTTTAAAAGCTATTTGAAAAGCAATTTTTATTAAACGTAAAACTTCACTCGATCTCATTAATCACACTGACATTAAACAATCGAGCAAATAGTGCCACAAAACGGTGTCGCCCGAACAAAAAAATGTCGCCAAAATTCCCGAATTTTACCCGATTAAATGTAAAAACATTTATCGGCACTCTACCGCAAGTCAATTACTGTGGAATGAAAAACAATTACAACAGGAACTGTTCATTTTGTTGCGGTCAGTTAAATAAAAGTAAAGCCCGTGACGTCACTCCATTGGTATTTTTTCATCCGATTGTTTGTATTTTTCGTTGCCACTTGTAAAAATAGAGGGAAAACAATTGACAATTCCGTGACAGCGGTTGGTTGGTCATTTCTGTCAAATGATAGATTGCTTGGAATTGGAATTCAATAAAATTGAAACAATATTAAATGAAATTTATAGATATATAATCAATAACATTTTCAGCACTCTTATAAAATATCCTGCTATTTCCTGCACCTTTTTATTTTTTCGTGGTGCAAATGTTATCCGTTTTAAGGACGATAAATCAGTTTAACCTTTATTATTAAACGCATGCTCCCCTCTATGGTACATGAAGTTGCTAAATCTTTGGATATTCTATGTCATTTTATATTTCTAACCTTGGAGTAGGTTACGAATTTACAAAGTTTTCTATCGACCCTTTTAACCGACCGTTAAAGTAATCCAAAAATCTTTTTGTGAAGCAGCATAAAAATCAATCGAGTCCAATCTCTAGATTTTTATTGGTAGGTACAAAAGTAGTTACCAAAGGGATGGAGAAGATCAGCTCGAGATAGAAAAATATGGAAAGAACAATTCAAACTCAAAACTAATTTATTCAGTTTAGGCCCTAATAAGGCACTTATTCGATAGTTACAATTTTTACAAAAGACTCTACCACCGGTTCGGAATACACTTAAGGTGGAGGCGTCGGTTGGAGCGCGAAATTCAAATTTTATCACGTTTTTTGCAAATTGCAGCTCAGTTATAGGTCGTAAGTTATCAACATGTTATTTGCGAGAAGAATGGTAGTATATTTACTGATTAATAACAAAATAAATCATCAACATATTCTTCCAAGGTATATTAGTAACATTTTCATGAAATAGTCGTATATGTGACAAAATTTGAATTTCGCGCTCCAACCGAAGGTTTACCCTTAAACTGAGAAGACACCAGCAAGAAACTCAGAAAAGCTTCTTTTTTTGTGAATCTTTCTTTTGAATTTATATACTTACATTATTGAATTAGGGGAGGCCTATGTCGAAGGACAACCTGACCAACAACTGGTTGCAGAAAAATAATACATACTTATTTTATTTTAGTTTGTAATTCATTTGATATTATGTTATGTTAGTTAAACTACTCATGGTCAGAGAATAATTATCTATCTATCTACTAGGTACAAAACACTATCTAACCTCCGATTGTTTTTTTTTTAGTTCAATCAGGAACTTGACTAAGTATTTTCTATTGTTAAATCTACCGGGACATGTCCAAAATTTTGAACTTTTTTGCTTAAAGTACCTACAGTAGTCAAGTCACGCCAATCGGTCCCTCTACAAGCAAAATCATCTTACAATGAGGGGAGAGCTGTGTAAATTACACCCCTCATGGCACCCCATTACATTATGTGGAAGGGCAAGAGATTTTCTTATTCCATAAAAATATCTGCTGAAATTTTCATTTGAAAAAACTCTAACTTAACCATATTGTATATAATACTAGCTGTTCTATGCGGTTTCACTCGCTTTCTCGGTATAAAAAGAAGTTTCACCTTTGGGGATAATGTAGCTTCCTATTAGTGAAATAATTTTTCAAATTGGAACAGTAATTCCGGAGATAGCGCGTTCAAACGAACAAACTCTTCAGCTTATATATAAATATAGATAGATTTAAGACATTTTTAAAATTCGAACATAGGTTGTATGGTACCTATAGTAGTATGTATGTAGGTACTCGTACCTCTCTATTGAAATATTTAACGGCAGATCGGCTACAAGGAACGCGGGTGAAACCGTGGTAAACCGTTAGTAAAATTCTAAAACATAATTTCAGTTATAATATTACAGAAACAATATTTGATAGAGAATTCATTGACCAAAAACACCTATGCCCAAAGCATATAAAAAGTAGCTCAATCAAATCTGCACGTATTAGAAAACCGTCATAATGTATTCGAAGCACGAAGCTCTTTCATTAGTCCTGATGAGGGATGGAACCAGGTTTCCACGTCTGAGGTAACCCTTTTATGTCGGGCTTATCGCGTTGTAGGCATTTTAGGGTAGAACTGCAGTTAGGGGAGTATGTTATTTTATGTGTAGAAAGAATGTGGATAGGAATTTTCAAATGCGTCTCATGATATGGACCGATAGTCAAAATTAAATTCAGAGCATTGTACCTAATGAAGTTAAAATGAAGTTTATTGACAAACGTGTCAAATATTTTAATTAAATCGTACGCAAAAAAATATTAGACGATGAAAATTATGCTCTCAAAATCAATGCAGAAGAAATACATTTAAATTACATACACAATAAATAAGAAAATATAACAATTCAATCAAAATCAAAACTCAATTATTCAGTTTAGGCCCTGATAAGGCACTTATGAACGTCGATAGTGGTGTCGATTCTGTTGTTTACGAACTTAACTAATATTAGACAAGTCACCTCTCTTTCAAGTTAACCTTATTGAAAAAAGACAGAACATTTTTAATGCTGTCAATTTAATCCATGTTGTCGTAATGTAAGGGTAAATAGTCGTGACCAATAAAGATCACGCTTAAATTCACGCTGAAATATGTGATCGGATTAAACTGACAGGACTAAAATATTTTGCATCCCTTTCTTTTATTTACTATTAGAAAGAGATATAGTGAGATTAAATTTATTTAGTTCGTAAACAACAGAATCGGCACCAATTACAATCATTACAATAGACTGGTTCGGAATAAACTTGAACTGAGAAGACTAAAATATACACTATAAAATAAACACTAGGTACGCTTTTGGCCAAAGCCCAAAACACAGTAATCAAGGCATTCCAAACATTTCCTAATCATATACCTACCTCTCGCAACCCTTTCAAAGCAATTCGAATCATGCATTCCCTTTATTTATGCCCCCTTCTGTATTTGCAACCAAAATATTGTCCCTACCCTCTGAATATTAACTATGAATCCCTATATTTAGTGGTCTCTAAATTATTCAGGGTTTTGCATATTGACCTGCGGAATAATGAGATGTCCAACTTTAGAAGACCTACCACCCCTCTTTGACTCTTGGAGTATAACGATCTTCAAGCAGAAGAGGAGATCATTCAAATGGGTCAAGTTAAGTTAGTTGATATTTTGGTGTATTATCTTTGACGCTGTTGACAAAATATGTTTGAACACTGGTTACATAATGTTAATCGATCCAGAAGCTATGATTTAATAATTAGATGTTAATACATTACATGAGAAAGCCTTTGTTATTGACATTGTCTATTATGGTTACCGCCATAATAATGATTTTACAGTTGTATTTGCTTACTAACTTTTGTTTTTCGTCCTTTTTGCTTTTAATCCACTGTTTAAGAAATTAGTTTATTTATGGAAATTGTTACAGTTTTTTTTTTTTACTATGTATAGGCCTG
The DNA here is from genome assembly GCA_963555595.1 of Tethea ocularis. NCBI lineage: Eukaryota > Metazoa > Arthropoda > Insecta > Lepidoptera > Drepanidae > Tethea > Tethea ocularis. Next base: position 2,093,917 of record OY741973.1, on the reverse strand, counting down.
TGTTTGACCACAATTTCACCGTGGTCGGTGATGATGTGGCCGATGATGGTAAACACACAAAGCCTAGAAAGGAACTGGCTCTCGTGCAGCTGTCGGAACACACCGAAAGGTGCTTGGCGACAGATTTTCAACTTGAGGGTTGTAGCCAGCCAGGCGGGTACTACAAAGTACCCTACGACCGTGCTTGGTTTCCTCACAATGTTTTCCTTCACCGAAAGCTCAAGCTAGGACTAGACCTAGAACTTAAATAATATTAAATATCTGATGTTTACCATTAGTAGAGATAGTATTTTTATCGTTCAATACCAATACCAAATACCATTGTATCAAAATGTTGATGAATCTTCTATGCACAAGCTTAGTAATGTATAATAAATTCTATTAGGAACGTGACGTTGCAATTTTCTTTCAAAATTTCGAACGTTTCTGAATACCATCTATAATAAGAGGGGGTAAGGCGAGAATAATGTGACGTAATCGAGTTGGGCTTACGTCGTGTCGTCAATGGTGCCTGATTGAGTTCAGTAACGATGTTACCGTCAGACACTGATGAACTTTGCAATATTGTACTGGTCAAGGCAGAAGTGACAGAAAAACACTGTTGTACTCTTACTAATTATTTCTGATCACAATGATAATTCCAAATTCAAATGGTTCTTAAAACAAAACACTGAGATTTAAATATTTGACATAATAGCACATTTTTTTAATTTTTATTCGAAGCGAGTTACAATACCAACCTAGTTTTGGATTAATCAAGTAAAAAACTTGAAGAAACTTTATGTACATCTTGTAATACCATTTGTTTTGCTTCTTTCATCTCTTTTTAGCATTCATTTCTGTTGCCAAGACCATCTTTATAATATATCTTTTGTGCATAATCATCTGCATGATTAGAAAAGTTTTCATCTCATAACTTGTACCCAAGACTCACGACCTACTCGAACGACACCGTCTGGAAAGTACGGACAAAGGTGAATTTGTTAGCGAATGAAACGCTAGACGCACCAGAACCTGCTGTGATTCTATTATTGCTACGCTTAATATATACCCTAATATATGTAGCACCTACATGTATAACACTCAATGTTTTGAATAAGTTTATCTTAGAGGTTTTATTATTTTTACTTAAAGTTTAATCATCATCATCGTGTAAGCTTATATAATCAAGGCAAGCTATGATCTGGTTGAGAGTATTCATGTTCCATCTTGTTTCATTTCTTACTCTGTAGTCGCTTGTTTTAGTTTTTTTCATCTAATTTCAGGTTTACTTTCTGCTATTCTTTCTCCAAATTTTACTTCCATAGCTAAAGTCTTTTGTTCTAGTTTGCCAGTTCGTTGAAATATTTTAAAATAGTCTGATTTATCATCATGTCAGCCGAAACACGTCCACTGCTGGACAAAAGCCTCCCCCAAGGATCTCCACGATGGCCGGTTTTGTGCTACCCGCATCCAGCGGTTTCCCGCGACCCTCACAAGATCATCGGTCCACTGTGGGGGGCCTGCCCACGTTGCGTCTTCCGGTTCGTGGTCGCCACTCGAGAACCCTTCTGCCCCAGCGGCCATTGGTTCTACGAGCGATGTGCCCTACCCACTGTCACTTATGTTTGGCAATTCTTCGGGCTATGTTGGCTACTTTGATTTTATGTCTGATTAATAAATATCTTATGATCAATACCATATGTGTTTGTGACTGTAAAAAAAAACAAAAACAAAGCGAAGCGTAAAACTAGGTTAAAAATATGCGACAAAATCCGCCAATAAACACCGGATACAATAAAATCATACCAATATTCTGAGTTTGCCCCAAAACGGAATGAATACAATATGGTTTGTGTCGTTTATTACACTTTTATTGCTCTAAATCCTTCTTAAAAGCGTTCGGGTTTGTTGCATGCCATTTGTTCGGCTTTGAATGTTTATTTTATATTCGAATCATAGGACTGTGTTGCGAGTTAGTTTAATTTGTCAGGTGTAGTTAGTGTAAGTTGTAAATAGTTCGCTTGTTTCACTTTTGATTGGGAAAAGGCGTCCTGCAGGGTTAGTTTTGTTGTTTTGTTTTTGATAATATGCAGAAAGTAAATTAGAAAATAAATCAGGGAGATTAAAAGTTTAAGGCGACGATATCCGAGAATTGATTCTAGATTAAGTTTTTCTCGGCATTCTTTGTTGCAAGAGATTTAAAAAATATATATATGTTAAACTAGAGAATATATGATGAGTAATATTTTTTTTAATTGGAGTTTTTCTGATCGGTCATCGTCAAAGTGACTCTATGGTCAAAGCATGGTAATAGATAAGTTAACTTTTACTAAAATGAACGAGCAACCGGCCCATAGACGTTACAATATAATTTATTCATCTATGCATAGACGTAAAATGTTACATGTCTATGGTTGTTGACTTGTTATTCATATTTTTAGTTCACCCGTAGCTTTGAAATAAATCAGAAGCATTCGTCAATATTTGTGAAACAATATTTTATTTTTATGTTAAAAATAACACAAAAACAAGTGCATAAAAAATTTATGATCGGTATATCCCAATTTGATTTCCAATGAGATTTTATTTTGTCTGAAACAAGAGTGTTGTTTACTTTTCAGAGTTTTACTTATTCGGTAAATTTTCGATCAGTTTGTTATCATTTGAGACACATAAAGCCGTTTCATTAAACCAAAAATACTATTTCATTACTTTTTGTTTTACTTTTAGCATTACTTTATGATAAAAGTATTGCTGACTAGCTTCCGCGAGATAGAATAGTTGATTAAATTTCTGCAAATGAATCGCTTAGAACTGAAAGCTTTGTTTTCTACATCCAAGAAAATACCTGTATGCTTACCTAAGTAACAGCTAAAACACATGATTTTAGTTTGATAAAATAAAAAAAAATCACTAACTAAAACTTAGCACATTATAACCACCAACTTCTATTCCTAATAAGAAAGTTGGCACACTATCCCAACTTCATAATTACAGTTTCTACAGCGCTCCCCATATTTCTTAGAAGCTTGAAACAAACGGAACACGCGAACACTTAGCAGTTTGTCATGTCGTCAACGATGCTGGTCGGGGAACATCCTGCGCAGGGCCGAAGCTAGGTATGGGGAAGGGGCTTAGATAATGGGTTTCATGTTTTATGGTTGAGATTTTAATTTAAAATTATATGCAGGTATATAAATACCTATCTACTCTGCTTCTAGTAAAGATCGTTAAGAACATTTAATGTTTAGGATAATAACACACGAACAATAATCTTACTAATAAGCAAATAATTATGTAATAATCATTATTTTATTTATTAATTCTTTGTCGTGACTTCCTTTTTTTTGGAATTCCAATTTTGTAAGATCATAAAAAAAAAATTGTTTCAGAAATAATTTATTTTATTTATTGTTATTTTCTTTGTTACCTACTTCAAAATATTTTATTCATAAATAAGTTGTTTTATTTTTGCCCGGTGCTCTTCCTCAAATACATGCCTGTTACTAATCTGAACTAGCTTCAATACAACAAAATGCGAACATTTTTTAAAGTTTTTCTAATGCTTTTGAAACTATGTTTGCAATTTTTATATATATATATATATATATACAAAATACAAATAAAAATAAATAAATCATAATTGTACTATGATTTATTTATTTTTATTTGTATTAGAAATAAGCAGGCCCTTTGCGACTTTTTCTATTTTGTCTTTACTCTTTACTTATCTGTGTGTGTGCATAAATAAATACGAGGTAAGTCCAAATCTATACTAATAATAAAGCTGAAGAGTTTGTTTGTTTGTTTGAACGCGCTAATCTCCGGAGTTACTGGTCCGATTTGAAAAATTCACAATAGGAAGCTGCATTATCCCCGAAGGTTATAGGCTACTTTTTATCCCGGGAACGCGAGTGAAACCGCAGGCAACAGCTAGTAAATAATAAAGATATAAGACATTGATAATGAGAACAGTCGTTAAAAAGTCATTCGTCTCACACATCCATCGAGCAACTAAGACACATCTTAGTGGCAGCCTGGGTTGGGATATTGGGGTCCACAATTAATTTCAGTTGGGCTTGCGGTCGCCTCCAGACGTGGTACCATAAATTTGTTCCACTTGTGACCGTGAAGCGCTATGAATAATTAAATTATTACTATTTTTAAGAAGTGGCAGTGGCCGGAGCACATCGCTCGTAGAACCGACGGCCGCTGGGGCAGAAGGGTTCTCAGAAGACGCAGCGTGGGCAGGCCCCCCACGAGGTGGACCGATGATCTTGTGAGGGTCGCGGGAAACCGCTGGATGCGGGTAGCGCAAGACCGGCCATCATGGAGATCCTTGGGGGAGGCTTTTGTCCAGCAGTGGACGTCTTTCAGCTGTCATCATGATGATTTTTATAAAAAACTAGCTATTCGTGCGCGGCGTCACCCGGGTGATTTTTATTGAGACTTTCATACTAAAATGCTATCAAAATTTCTGACTCTCCGGGAGGATTTAATAAAGAAATCTTTCACACAAACCTAGCCGTTTCGGAGATTATCCGGACCAAAAAAGAACAGAAATATTTTATAAACTTTGTTTCAAGAAATTATTTTTTATCATTCCATGAATCATGATGCACCCCTGTTCTTAACTTGCCTGATAAGTAATTTCTTTTTTTTTTGAGCTATTTAGGCCACAAGTAGAACAAACCACCGACACAAGAGACACAAATGTGGAGGCCAATACAAATGGCGTATAGACCACACCAATCAATTATAAAACAGAATCGATGCGAAATGAACGCTCGAAACCACTTCCCTTTGTTTAATGTACGGTTATAATTTAATTTGGGAAACTATATTGTAGTAATACTGTTTTACCAATCTATTGTATAATTACGTTTGAATACGCTGTAATTGTGAATTGACAATTATATTTGTTATTAGGTATTCCCCTTTATTCAGACCGATTTTTTGTAGCCATTCCGATCGTTTTCATCGTGAGGAAACCATAATACGGTGATAGGATACTTTGTAGTACCCGCCTGGCTGGCTACCACCCTCAAGTTGAAAATCTATCGCCAATAACCTTCCGGTGAGTCAGTTCCCTTCTAGGCTTTGTGTGCTTAACACCATAGACCACATCATCACTGACCACGATGAGATTGTGGTCAAACACAGGCCTATACATAGTGAATTTAAAAAAATATATATATTAGCTGTCTTCTACGTTTCTGGAATAAAAAGTAGCCTATGTCCATTTCCCTATTTTAGGCTATCTACGTTCTAAATTTTTTCGTCATCTTTTCAACAGTTTAGGCGTGAAAAGGTAACTTTCATCCGCACATCCTAACAAACTTAGGTACACACTGGTGCCGATTCTGTTGTTTCGAACTAAAATAAATTTAATCTCACTATATCTCTTTCTAATAGTAAATATAAGAAAGGGATGCAAGATTTTTTAGTCCTGTCAGTTTAATCTGATCACACATTTCAACGTGAATTTAAGCGCGATCTTTATTGGTCACGACTATTTACCCGCACATTACGACGGTATGGATTAAACTGACAGCATTAAAAATGTTCTATCTTTTTTCAATAAGGTTAACATGAAAGAGAAGTGACTTGTCTAATATTAGTTATAGATAGATAGATAATGCTTTATTGTCACACCACAGAAAATTAAAAAGTACCAAAAGAAAAAACAAAAGTGTTACAATACTATATAAAAAAAAGTTATACTCATATTATAATTGTAGGTAGTCATTATAAATGTGTATCTTAACATACTATAATAATAATATTATAGATGTGAAATTTTGTGAGTGTGTATGTTTGTTACAACTTAGCGCGAGTGAAACCGCGGGGAACAGCTAGAAATACATAAAATACAAAATTATAAGTTTTCCTATACATCCCAAGTAAAACCAAATCACTTTACTTACACATAAGATTCGCGGGAAACTAGCTAACCAAGGCACCTGCTACTAGAATTATTATTTAAATTATTCATTCACTTTAATTAATGGAAACTTAAGACGATTAAGTTTCGAGTTTTCGTTTCGTAGAACATGGTACTGAATAACCCTTTGAGGGAGGAAGATATTTTATAAAACACCTAGGGGGGCTAAAACGGCAACTCGAGCAATATTGCTATGCAATTCATATGTCGAATTTACAGCAGAGACAAATGTTTTTTTTATTTTTTTTAATGAAAATGCAAATCATTTTAATCAAATAATTTACAATTTAGAAAAATGACATCCTAATCTGCTGTAAATTCGAGATATGAATTGCATAGCAATATTGCTCGAGTGGCCGTTTTAGCCCCCTAGGTACCAATGTGTCTATAGTATATGTCGCTTGTCACTACATAGCATAAAACAAAGTCGCTTCCCGTCTGTTTGTCCCTATGTATGCTTAGATCTTTAAAACTACGCAACGGATTTTGATGCGGCTTTTTTTAATACATAGAGTGATTCAAGAGCCTTCCTCTTTTATATGTATAATACATGCATATTATACCACAGAAAAGCGAAGAAAAACCGGGCGAAGCCGGGGCTGGTCGCTAGTCTGTAATAAGATGGTTGAATGAAGCCGTGTTATAATTATATACTCTAATTGATATACAGTTAAATGAAAGCTTTTTATAAAATTGAATTCAGTATCTTGACGTTGAAGGGATAAATAAATAAGGGTTAAATAACTTACTGGGAATGTAAGTATAAATTTTAATTATTAACGTCAGAAAAAAATCGTGAATGTTCTTTTATAAAATTAAAAACGTGTTTTACTCTTATTTGGTTCATCCGAATAACATGAAAACATTTACATTATATTTTAAAACCCCTAAAATAAATAAGGAATAGTTTCCTTACATAAAAAAGGATTCGTTTTTTTTAAACAAAAAATAAACGACTTTAAGGACGAAACATTCGCGGAGAGCATCCTCTAACGAATGCGTATAAAATTTCCAAGAAAGAAACTTTCTTTCTCTAGTTTGCTAAAGTTATATTAACCATAATCAGCTAGTTATTTTTGATACTTTTCCTTGAAGTTTTACTCACAAGCACCTAAACGTCGTGAACTTCAGCTTTAAAATTTCAGCGATATTTCTACCAGAAACCATTTTCAAACTTTTTAAAATGCGTTCCATTTCAAATAAAATTCCTCATACAAGTTCGTCTATGATGCAAACTTTAATAGATATAGATACAATTTAAAACTTTCTAAAAGAGACAACACCTGGACCTGAGTTTCCATAAATATTTATGACCCTGGGTTTCCGTCCTTCGTTTTTGTTTCGACTTCCGATTTGAATATTTCAAAAATAAAATGCGAAATGCTGAAACAGTATTTCCTGCTTGTCGATACTGTGTGATACTGTTGCGGAATGCAGATATTTCTGTTAATAATAAATTAAGGGATTTTGTTTGCTTTGCCATTTGAATATGGCTCGAAATGTATTTGCAACACGCATTGATAATAACACCGTGAATATTATTGTCGCAAAATAAACAAGAACCCAGAATATATTTTATAACTACAAGTACAATTCTATGCAATGTTATTTTGTAATCTATCTGCAGTGCTTTATGTAATGGAAATACTTTTCAATACTAACAACTATTACTATTGAAATTCTCAAAGATATCAAACTTTTCAAAATATACAACTTTGCTGAACCGATATGTATGAAAGCTCTCAAAATGAGATGATGACTCCCAGATGCAATTATCTGAATAGCTTTAGAAATTATTTGAAAACTATTTTTATAAATAACTATAAAATTTGTGGGATTTACCTGGGATCCCATTATCAGATCTTAGTAAAAATGGGATTACCTCAGGAGTATACTCTTTCGAATAAAAAAATTTTTGAAAAAAGTCGACAGTTCGCAGAGTAATTGCGTAAAAAATACACGGAATGGAATTGAGAACCTCCTCCTTTATTGAAGTCGATCGCAATGTCAAAATTGGTCACACAGTAAAAGGCATGTATTGATCATAGGCTGTGGTATCCGTTTACAAAGAAACAGGCGAGCCTTATGCTTTAATTGAAAAATGAAAAAAAAAATATTTTAGAAGCTCCTAATATTGTTCCATTATCATCCATCCAAACACTTATATTAATTTGTTAAGCACATAACCTAAACAGCTTTAACAAATTGAAGGGTTATTAAAAGCCCCTTTTCAGACTCCTGGGTCGCAAAGTTGGTCCGACTTAAAACTTATGGAAGACGGGCGGCCCGTCATAATTTTCTATAAAAGCCTTCGTCAGTGCGCTCCGATGGATCCTTAGTGACAGCTTTGCTTGGATGTATGAAGGAATGGAGTCGTAAGGCATTTTCAGGATCTGTAGAGTACCTACGAGTATGTATTAGTTATAAGTAAACATTCACATTATTCATAATCAGATTATCTATTTTGCTCTGAAGGTACAAAAAAGCCATTCAAGAAAAAAAGCATTTCTTGAATATACAGTAGATAGCCTATGTAATTACCATATGATTTGGTGAAAATAATCAATCGATTTCATTAGAATTTCCAAAATTGACAAAAGGCATATAAACTGCTGTAATTTCATGAAATGAATTGCATGTAATAATAGACTCACAGATCTGAATGTCTCACAAATTCTTTTACATTCACACGTTGTTACTGATGGTGATGATGATGAATAACTTTATTTCATTTGTCATCATCATATTCAGTCATTCTTTATTTCATTATTCTTATGCATATTATCAAATTAATGAAGTACAAAATATTTTATAAGAAGCAATAGAATCTATTGTACCTATGTATATGTTTTTGTTCATTAAAGGAAATAGTTAATAAGCAATATTGAATCGGTCATATGGGTATGTAATTTTTTTTACATAAAAACCAACTTTATTGCTCGAGTGTTTATTACTTTTTATGGTATGAGAATTTGCTTCCACTCAGAATACACTCTCGCTCTGATTGACAATAATTAAAAACAAAAAAAAAACATAAAAAAAAATAAGGAGAACTAAATTAAAATTAGATTTGAAAGACCACATCCATAATTACTGAATCTGAAACCCGTAGATTCTAAAAGACAATCAAGTTTTTAGACGCAAAGTGTCCTGTCGGCCATCACAGTGTCTCCACTCTTGCATTATTATGCCACGATAATTTGTCTTCGGGTGACATTCGCCTCCAATTCTCAAATGCTCTTTAAAATGCTTAGAAGTTGAGCATTGTCTCAATTTTATGAACAAAGACTTGCTTGAGGATGTCGACATTTTTGAAACGTTTGTCTTTGGGTATTAGTGGTTTTGGCTCGCGTAATTTCAGATTCCTATTTTCTTTGATGTTTTCATATTTATAGTTTTATTAAAAAGAGGTAATTAAACCCTCTTTTTCTTTGTTTTTTAGGACTCAAAGGTCAAAATGAATGATCTCATGTTCGGAGAAATTGAACAGCTGATGCTCAATTGTTTTTATACATGTCTCCTTCCTGATATTACAATGACATTTAGTGATTTTAGATACATTGAGGAATCAATGTGCCAAAATATAAAGCAATTAAAACTAATATTGCATTTATGAATGCCACTAAATACTCAAGAACAAACCAATAAATTTGTAGCAGTATTCCTCTGTTCAAATACTGATAACGAAACGTCCTCATTCGTACAATGCAGTTTGTATCCTCTGGGAATATTTAATGCAAATACAATGACATAATAATTATATTGCATTAGAAAATTATAAAGATTTGAATCCAATATGTTGCAAAACAAAATGCTGTGTATGAGTTAACGTACACCTCGGCTTAAGGTAGAAATAAAACATAATTTTATTGATGTTGAGTTCATTGAATGCGTCTAATAAGGCTCTGGTAGATGCGTAAATCTTAGTTCAATGAATGCATACTGTACGATTACACTGTAGAGCAGTCTTTCGCAGATCGCTGGAAGCCTATAGTAGGGTGGTAAACGGCCCTGAGAAAATTTTGTTTGACATGGTATTTTTAATTTGAATAAGTTTCCTGCTCTCATAAGTTAGAAAGTCTCGTTTAAAATGTAAGTATGAAGACAGAAACAGGATAAGACTAATGTGATACGCTATATTAATTATAGTGCTTCATATTAGAAATAACACTAGAAATTATCTTAATTTTCAAATTTGTTTAATTTTTTTCCCCTTGTGTTCTAAGCGTCTATACACGTGTTCTATCTTGACGAGTTTATTTGCTTCAAAATTACATTTTATTCTTGTATGTCTAAAAATTCGGTTTTGTGATAGCCTTGAGTAAATTCAAATAGTAATTTACTTTTAGTAGGTTTTTAATAGGTTTTTATTAGAGAACATTTTAATGAAAACAGTAGTTCAATTTCAAAGAAATTAAACGTTGCCTTTGTAAAGCAATCTAAATGCAGTTTACCTTTATTTCATTGAATAACACAATGATTGGAAAAAGAAAAGGTACACATAGGTATATAAAAGTTAGTCTAATTAAACACATGAAATTTTTCGATGGAAAATTTAGATTTCTATAGGATCCAATCGATACGTATATTTTTTCAACAGTGTCTTTGATTTTTAATTGAAGGCACAATTAGTTCAGTTATTTGACATGCGTTTATTTTTATTTTGCATGTTCATTCATTCGGATCAATCTTCAAAATGGCTGAACCGATGTTGACGGAATATTCTATGATTACTGAGATGAAGAGGAGTTTTCTGATAATGGATAAACCATACTCTGGAAAACATATACCTACCTAGGCCACGATGCTGTTGATTCCAAACTAAACAAATTTAATCGCACTATATCTATTTCTAAAAAATATAAGAAAGGGATGAAATATATTTAAGTCCTGTCAAATTAGTCCGATTACTTACAATAAGGTTTATATGAAAGAGAAGCGACGTGACAATAGAATCTACCTTGTCTACCTTTTCTAAACTGTTTAGTGAATTGGTATTTTCTATATATTTGAGAGGTTCTAGGTATTTTCTATATGTTAGGTCCCTTGTGTATCAAGGTAAGTAGCTTATAGCCTATTATTTTGGGATTTTCGTTTGCAATTTCATTTTTAAAATGCATTGTAAGCTCATTGATAGTGACATCAAATCCAGGGGCGATGTTTACGGGAATTGGACCCTACAATATGGAACTCTATAAATAAATATGTATATGTTACCGGAAATGTATGAAATATAGAAATTGTATACAATTCCTGTGTAATTCCACTAGGAAATTATAACAGTAATGATACTTGGAAATATATATAAACTATTGAAAAAAATAGGTTGAGGTTATTTTTTTTATTTTGCATAGAATAGCAAGTATTCGCACAAAAGTACCTTTCACTTACAACCCCTCAAATACCGCTATCCTTACAAATATACCGAATGTAGTACTCCGATAGATATTTAGGAAATGTATGGATTTCCTAGGAAATGTATACAATGACGGATTAGATACTTTTCCGTTAACATATACACAGGGTATTTTTTTTAAGTGGGCGTGATATGCCAAATCCTAAAGTATAGGGAATAGCTTAAAGGGAATGCTTAAAGGAGTATCGGGGCTGATTTTGATAAAAACTAAAACTGTATACTTGGATTTTCAAAAAATCTATTTGCCTTGCCTGGAATCGAACTCATTAATTTTGAAAAAAATCACAATTATTGCTCCATCTCATAGTGTCGCTTATAATGATCAATTTCTGCGAAGTAATGTTCTTTCAGCATTTTTCGCTTTTCCTAATACTTTAGGATGATTTTTTTAAGGGGGCGTAGTAGTTGGTCTACCACGCCCACTTAAAAAAATCATCCTGTATTCATATAAATAGGTGGTAGAATAGTTAAAGCTGTCGATTCTGTGTACCTATGAACTAAACTAATATAAAGTCATATTACCTCTCTTTCTTACAACCATTATTGAAAAAGGATATAAAATATTTAAGATATTAGTCCATGCCATTGTCATCTACGGGCAAAAAGTACCTAGTATCTGATGAATATCGTTGAAATCTGACTAATTTGACATGACTAAAATTTATTTTATCCCTTTCTTATCCCTTGTTGGAAACAGATATATTGAGATTTCATTTGTTTTTCATCCTACTTATCCTAAAAATATTAACTTACTTAAAATAAAATATATATACATACAAATTAAAACTATATAATCTAAACTAAACTAACATTAACTATGTACATAAAAAATAAATAAATAAAAACTTCTTACTACCTACTTATAAGTAAAAAATTTGTCCCAAATCGCTGCCTAGCGGTAGCGTGCCAAGAAGGCTGGCCGCATTGCCACGCTGAATAGCAATGCTAATTCTTTGTGCAAAATACGTGTCAGCCTTCTTGTCATGAGAGGCCTGAATGAGTCGATAGGAGACCTCTTTGAACAGAAGATGAGCCTCCGGTCCCCAAGGCCCTAGAGTTTATACCCCAAATGCCAAAAATATGTTGGTCCTCTGTAGACCAGCATATTTGCGACGCTTGAGGCACTCTTGTTGTGCAGCCGCAGCGCCGGCAGCTACAGACGTGTCTGTAAGATGGGAAGGCGCAAGGGTGTCGACGCATGTAGCATCCCACACCAACGGCCTTCCCATCTTCCACGGCACCAATAACATTCCATCTGGTCTCTTGCCATCGTCGCGCACCAGTCCATTTGGTTCTAAAACTGCCGGTACACCAACGGTGACAAGAGCCCGACGGATTAAGTCATTAAGTGCCGCATGACGCGAAAGCCTCCCAGCACTCCTACTGCACGATAGGCCATGGTGACCAAGCTCATCCACATTGTCCCCGCAAGAGCAGCGATGAGGGACATTACATATAGTACCCAATCTTAGGCAGGTGCACAACCGGAATGTTGAGTTATCCAATAATGTGCCCGTATTGGTTGATGGAAGGGCATTTAGCCAGTGCCCTGACTCCCATTTAGCTACTGCTAAGAGACGAGCTCGCTCAGCAGTACTGTCAGATGACTGTAAAAGAGACGTATATGACAGTCTAATTATCCTTAAAAGATCTGGCCCAAGTAGGTACGCTTGAGAACCAGTTTTTTAAAAAAAAATAGCTTACCGCCTTCGGCCACATCATCACTAATCTTGTAGAATAAGGCAATTCGTAATTATAAATTAAAAACACCACCTAAAATTTATTAGGTATACAAGAGCCATTGGTCAATAAATAGGTAGGTTTCGGGTGATAGGTACTTTCACCAAGGATGTGAGTTTCTTTGGTTTAGGGATGACGGGCAAAATTTTGGATTATTATATACAAATTTTATACAAAGCCTTTATTCCTATAAGGCCGTCATAAAAATATAAGGAAATTCAACACAAAGCAAAGGCCGAATTGAACATACATTGCAAACATAAAGGGAAAGTTTGAGTTAGATCAAACATACTTTGAATTCACCGTGGAACGACAAAGGGGCGCAAATTGGTCTTTCTCGTTATATACGAAGAGTGTTGTATAAGTTATTTGTCTTTTGAATTGTGAAATAAGTTAGGGAATCGTATTTTTAGGTACAGGAAAATGATGGAAAAACCTTTTTGGAACGAGTGTTACTTACACACATAAAGAAAATATAAGTAACCATACACATTTTTTTTAATTTTTAGTGCAATTAACATGACGTGTTACTCTGTAGGCAGCTCATTGTACACACGGCCACAGATCAAACTACACACTACGGCACCTTATGCGGTTGTAATAGGCACTATTTTACAACAAAAATGTGTAGCTTGATCTGTGGCCGTGTGTACGCAGTGTACTCCCGTTACTATCGAACAGATCCCATTAGTGAAAATAGGACGTCAGGAGGACACTCTTTCAAATGAAAAATAAAATTGAAAATCGGTTGACATTTGGCAGGCAGAGATATCGATGAACATACATTAAAAAATACATATTTTCGAACATAGAACTTCCTTCTTTTTTGAAGTCAGTTAAAACTGATAGACTAGCTTAGGTCACATTGCATTGACCGTACAATAACATTAAAGGGTCGTTCTAGAATTAAATTAAATAACTATTTAAATACTTTGCATAATAATCGTCTAGCGATATTTAATTCAACGCTTCTCGAAAAGTTGACTCAGTTCTGTTTATTCAGCAAAGTAGTTTATTTATTTTCTTATTTATATTTAAATTTATTTAAAGTGTTTTGAATATTTGTGCTGAATTGTGCTTAAGTTTTGATTAAAGTCTAAACCTTTATTGAATGCTCGACATTTTCTATTTATTTTTATTTTTTTTATACATACCGTACTTTGCTTAAAAGATGAAGTAATACATATAAAGGCTTGCTATAAATAATTGTCTAATATCTAACTACATTAATTTAAGTACAGACGACCACAAGTCAAGGTAAACACTGCGGCACCCTATGCGGTTGTAATAGGAGCTATTTTGCAACAAAAAGGTGTAGCTTGATCTGTGGCCGTGTGTACATACGTGTCTTACCATTAAGGAGGAAGCTACTAAATATTGACATAATTTATTTTCTTCCTTCAATAATTTTTTCAAGAAATTAAATCTCTTATTTTCCATTACAATTTTATTATTTCTTAACGGTGATTACCTTAGGTACTTAGGTAATGAATGGACTATCAAATGCAAAAAATATGCATACAAACAAATTCTTTAGATTTATATAGGTATTACCAGTATAAAAGTGAACTTTAAAAACATTTCAGATTATAAGTCTTATTGTCTGAGTTCAGTATTCATGACGTCACAACATTTACACTTACTTTAGCTACATATTAGGCCTCCAAAACATAGGCATGGAAACGCGAAAATTATGCAAAGGCCTTTAGGCCTACCGCGGGTTTTCGCTTCCGTGTTTATTTTGGAACCTACTTCCGGTGGAATTAGAAATGGAATGGAATTGTAAACATCATTGAGTAGGGATTAAATTATCATCATTTGAAATTAGCTTTTCATTCATTTTGTTTTGTGATTTTATGTAACGAAATATTATGTAGCTAGTTTTCATATCTTGGAGAGAAAATAATTTTATATGTTGTTTTTATTTTTTGCAACTTTCTTTAACTTGATATCTGAATATTTAATTGTATTTTTAGTTGAAACAACGAATACATTTTCAAAGAAAATACACAACATGGAAAGGGGTTAATTTTAAACTTTATCTTCGGCTACTATTACATAGGTCATATTTAGCGGGAAAATACCAAGAATTACATTATACAATCACATACCTCCTAATAGACATGTAACTATGCTTGATTATAGACTGATGAGAGCTATTTGATTTGAGATTTGTCACAAACTTTAATATTTCTGAAAACAACAGTCTACAGTTTATAGAGTCTAACTTTGTATAGTTCATAAAAAACATCCCTTTTTCCGATTGAGCCCCAAGCGCGAGGTGAGACAGTCGACAGGCAAATTCTTTGATGTATTCAAATTACTCTCTCTTTTTGTAATATGATAAGAAATTATTTTAATGTAATAATATTTTCAACTATACACAAATTGGCGTGAATATCATATTATTTTTGACCTTTGTAGAAAAAGGGTAATTTATAAAGTTATGTAGGGTTAGCATAAATCTTAGGATAGATTTAGATTATATGATTTAAATGTAGTAGATAGGTACTTATGTTACCACCTAAACCTTCATCCACATCTTTACTTACCATGTTAGAATTATAAGCCAACACAAATAAAAAACTAAAAAAAAAGTACTGAATAAAATGTACTAACACAATTATTTATTCCATAAGAGTTCATCCCTGTATTTTAATAAAATAAGAGACCCACAAAAAAGAGTTACAACAAACACTTATTCGCATACATATGAAACATCCCACAAAACTCTTAACCGAGTGTTTATTGTCTCAACATCTGTTGTATTTTCATTTTCACTCCTCACAACTACAAAAACATTTTCATGAAGGTAAGCGCTGTGGCACCACGCGCATCTAAAATTGCACAAACTTTATACTACTTGTTGTTGAATTTATCCCCTACACCAAAAGCACAATAACCTGGCAAAATTACGATAACACCCGCTGTGTACGTACGGCGTTGTATAAAACAAACAATATTACACTTACGGGTTACACCCAACTGTTAACACTGCGACGTTTACTTGAATTCAAGTTGATAATAAAATCCATAGTTCTTCAGTTAGCTCCTACTACCTGCTTATGAAAATGCTTTTGCTATCTTCTTTCCTTATGGAACCTCTTAATATTTTATGTTACATTGAAATTTCTACGTTATTTTTTATCATCGTCGAAATGCTTAATATCATTCTAAGACGAATAATTACTTTAAAAACATTTTGTTCTTGATGAAACTGAATGCGATGAAAATGCACCTTAATTTTTTTTCGAATGTGACTACAACGGTAAAAGCGCTAGAACACACTCAAACACTTGCGCAAACAGCTGACCTGCATCCCGTCAGAAGGTGCTGTTACCTCACGAACTCTATTAAAAAGGGGTTTTTTAAACCATAATAATTAAGATACTTATTTTCAATGAAAAGTTATATGTATGACATTTTCAAGACCTTTCTGCAGCTTTTGACGGAACTCAAAACATATTTTCAGTATTATGGATTAAATCCTGTAAAATGTAAAATCTATTTCGATTTTTATCTTTGACTTATTTTGAGGCGTGCTTCGAGTTTACTGTGGCATACTTTCCGCGTACATGTAGTACCGTTTTCAGGGCTTAATAAAATAACATTGAAACTGTAAGACGGTTTTAATGTCCGCAGCGCATGCAACCAGCTGTCGCGTAGGTACTTAGTGCTAAGATGAACATCGGTAATATACATATGATACCTAAAGATTACATGTTTTATAGCTAACTTATACTGCAAGTATTTACCTAGGTAAGTATCTATTATAGGCTTTCAAGTACTGGTCACGTACGAACTGATTTCTGGTTTTTAGATATGCGAGGCCCATAGGATTTTTTTATTTCTCAGCGATGTTATCAACCACAAAGGTTTATATTAGTAGAATTTGCTTTGGTTCAAAGGACCTACAGAAAATCACTCGCTTTATATTCCGTTTTAGTTTTGAAAAATATTATGAGATTCATACCGGAATTTCAAATAACTAATTTTAGTTTTGAAGTGCAAGCCAATTATGTTTAAAATTGGAAAAATCGCTTTAATCATAAAGTTTTTTATTTGCAAAACCGATATAACAGTCATCAAAAGCAAATGTCTATAAGTTCACTATTTGCCAAAGCTTTACCCTTTAAGAGAAGTGATGAGGTAAATGGCATGAAACTAGGTTTAAAAAAAATCACTTTTTTAGATCATCCCCAGATTGTCCAATACGAAACGAGATGCCGCAAGAAGCTTCTCTGCTGTCCGTACTTATATGAAAATGCAAAATTGACCATTCGAGATATCACTGAAAATTTTTCAATAGGTATAAATAGTAATCAATAAACTACTTAAATCTGAGGTTCCATAATTTAATTAAAATTGAATTATCAATGGTAGTCCCACTGAATGCTGTTTCTAAGGTACTTTTGTTTCAGGAAAACGTCGAGACGAAACCATCTGCATTGGTGATCGAGTATTTAATTTACAATACACCCCTGGATGACCACCTTCCAGTCGAGCAACTGTAACTACAGCTACCAACCAGTATCTTACAGCTATAAATCCTGGGATATCCTTGGACATTCTTCACACACGGTTATCTGATCCCAAACTAAGCAGAGGCTGTAATAAGGAAACCAGATAACTGATATACTACATATACTTTTTTTTTTGTAAATACATACTTATATAGATAATTACACCCAGACTCAGGACAAACAGACATGTTCAAGTTCATGCACACAAATGTTTGTCCTGAATGGGAATCGAACCCACGACCGGCGGCGCGATAGGTGG
Organism: Tethea ocularis; assembly: GCA_963555595.1. Classification (NCBI taxonomy): domain Eukaryota; kingdom Metazoa; phylum Arthropoda; class Insecta; order Lepidoptera; family Drepanidae; genus Tethea; species Tethea ocularis. Next base: position 2,076,053 of record OY741973.1, on the reverse strand, counting down.
CATCTTAACCAACTGCGCTAACTGGCCTGTCTAAAATAAGCTGCTGGATTTGAGAAGGTATTTCCTTGTAAGTGTGCTTAGCTCCTTCAGCTACATCATTAATAAGGTAACACGGTCATTATGCTTCCTCATTTATAATGTGGTCAGGGAAAAACTTGCTTTTGGCATCTGTATTTCCTCCTACAATCTTGGGACTTTCTTGCTTCATCGTCCTTTAATGGGTGGAAAAAAAATATTCCCAAAAGTCGAGGAATATAAGTTAATTCCAATGTTCATACTACATTATTAATATTTATAACAAAGCCAATATGGCATTCACAAGAGAATTTTAGATATTTGAATTCTGTTCGCTTTGTTCCCCACAGTGGCTTGTTTGTTGTCAAAAGTTTTACCTCTAGGGGCGAAGTGTGTGCATTGCAACAGACAGACGGATACACAAAACTATTTTATTGGACTCATAAAGAATTCTTTAGGGAGAACGCTTGGAAAATCTACGGGAATTTGACTTAGTGGATTATATTTGTGTGAAGTTAGGTTTTGCAGGCTAGATTTAGAAAGGTTGCAGTTTATTTTGACCATCTTTGACCACAATATCTCTGACCACGGTGAGATGTGGACAAACGCAGGCTTATACACTGTTAACAATATGATTACTCAACATCGTAGGTTTTTCTTCATCAAGGACGCAAGAATCTTTGAAAACATTATTGAAAATCATAAAATATCCTTAGTTTCATTATGGTTTCTCACAATTCTTATTTTCCGACGAACCAAGAACAGGTGCAAAACCTCAGATGCAGTTGAAAAATAAATAATGTGGTATGTGCAGAAACCGGGCTTTAGCTTTCTGTGAAAAGATTTTGCTTGAAAGAGATTGTCACACGTTTCTTTAATTAAATTCACAAACATAATACAAACTTTGTTTTTCAAGGAAAGAAGACAACGCCATGTTTTTAATTTGCCTTTCATGACGTTTAATGAGTGTTTTTACGGGGTTTAATCATCTCAATTTATATAAAACTAGATTCTGTCCCGCGGTTTCACCCGCGTTCTCGAGGGATCTTATGTTTTCCCGGTATAAAAAGTATCCTATGTCTTAATTTAGGTTATAAACTATCTGTGTTCCAAATTTCATCCAAATCCGTTCAGTAGTTTTTGTGTGAAACAGTAACAAACATCCATCCATCCATCCATACTCACAAACTATCGCATTCTTTATAACATTAGTAGGATGTTACTCTATATATATACTCTATATATAATAATAATTTAGATAATGATAATAAAATAATGCAATTTTTTAAATTATTAGGCTTTGATATTCCATAAGGTGGATGGTACTTCCCTAGTAGAGCTTGTTCTTCCTCTCTAAAAACTGGCAAAGAATATAAATAGATCCCACCTCCCGTTCCAGGCAATCGAAGCTAACGTATATTGCTGGTATTATATGAGTCAGCAAATACCACTAACTCTGCGGTTCCTTTTATTCCCTCCTTGTGTGTAGAGACACGACTGCGCCATACATTGTGTCGGTTACATTGTTTATGGCGTTTCCTTTAATAAGTTTTTCGTTTGTATTTTCTATAGACTCTTGTTGAAATCGTTACCTGAAATAGGTATTATATTTTAGAAATACATACTTAGTTCTATAGAGGATACTGATCTTGAAACATTTTCTCACGCGGCTATTTGATGACTAAGCAGAGCTTACAAGCTATAATATCTGTACTATATTCTATTCTATATTCTATACTAATAAAAAAGTAGAAGACTTTGTTTGTTTGAACGCGCCAATCTCCGGAGTAACTGGTCCGATTTGAAATTTTTTTTACTTATAGGAATCTACATTATCCTCGAAGGTTATAGGCTATTTTTTAACTTGGGAACGCGAGTGAAATCGCAGGGAACAGCTAGAATATTATTATTATGTTTAGTTCCAGTTTAATTTAAGACCTATTCAAAAATCTATTATGCTAATATTAGATTTCTAAATAAAGTCTTTGCAGAAAGCCCTAGAGCAAAGTCAGTAACAATGGTATTAATTGAGAACTTCCGACAAAGCGGTTTGAACAATAAGCGATATACTTAAAAACTACTCTACAACTTTCAGGAATGACTCTCCAAACTTTAAAACATCCAAAGTGTTTAGGACTAGTATTAACTTAAAGATTTAACGCCGCCGTAGAATTCTAAGCAGGGAAATAAAATGAGAACTGACAAAAACTGTTTTGTTTTGGATAAATGCCATATTTGTAGCGGCATAGTTCACACACCGATGGATAGATGGTGCAACACGAACATACATCGCGCAATCGATATGATTCCAACGGGCCATTTTAAAACACTCGGATCCGGATACGAAAACTTTCCAATTATGTTTTCGTTGATAGCGAAAAGAGGCAGTGCGTTCACGAAGAAATTGAAATAGAATGTTTTCAAATTCGTTTCCAATGTCGAATCAGAGTGTTTTAAAATAGCCCGGCAGATCTAGCCTGGTGGAAAATTTTACCGTTTTATAATATTACCTATTTAATACAAATATTTGGTTTATAGTAATCGATTTTCGTTTATTTTGCACTTATTTCTAGATCCAACCCTAGATAATTTCCTTTTAATATTATATATTTAATGTAATAAGCATTTATCTCCCACAGTGAATATAGGCCCTTACACCAAAATGCAAATGGTGAACGCCGCCCGCCACACACACGCGCTAAACTTTATAAAGTGATGTCTTGTAAATTAGCAGGAACAATGCTTGGAACGCGAAGTTTCGACTAAGGAAGTGGTTGGTTACTTTGTTCTACATAATACCTACTATATACTTTGTATTTGAATGGTATTTGTGGGATATAGAACCAATTTTCTAGAGTGCTCACAGCCCCACATAAGGTACTACAAACGTTTTTGGCCAATAAATAAATAGATAAGTACCGAGATCAATTGATAAGGTTTTATTTAGGGGAGCGTTATGGTATATAACTTTTAAGTTTAATATTTGTGCAAAGTGTCTTTACTTATAGTCTAGATATTCATCTCAAACTCGTTTTTTTTTGTCAGAAGTTTGACAAGTAGGCAAACGGTCCACCTGATTGTAAATGGTTACCGTCGCCTACCGTCATTTGCAATATCAGAGGTATTGTCAACGTGTTGCCGACCTTTTACAATGCCAAGAAGGCAACTGGCTCTCAATTGCAATTGTCGGAACACACCTGCAATATAGGCCCTGTTAAAGCACTTATGAACGTTGAAAGTTGCAAATGACTCTACCAACGGCTCGCAATACACGACTCCGGCAAGAATCTCAGGATTACTTTATCACTCAGACACAAGTAACTCTTTCGTGATAGAGTATACTATCCCTAAAAGTCTATTACTGACAGAAATAATTACTAATTAGACAAGACACGTCTAATTATTTAGTGTGTTGACAATTTATATTGCAGACAAAAACTAATTTAAACCTTTTCAGTATTCTGGCTACAGGCGGTTTTGAGTGAATTTCAAAGCTAAATTCAGACTTTATCCAGTTTACTTTATCTGTATGTTATACCACAGATAAGATAAACTCATAGATAGGACACTCATCTAGATTTCTTATTTTTTCATGTTAGATGGTTCAGGCAGGCGGTCCACCTGATGGTAAGTGGTTACCGTCGCCTATCGCCATTTTCAATACCATGAAAGCAAGTGGCTCTTAAGTGCAATTGCCGGAACACACCGATAGATGCTTGGCGACAAATTTTCAAAAGTGCCCTATCACCGTGCTATAGTTTCCTCGCGATGTTTTCCTTCACCGAAAGCTCAAGCTCATCGCGGCATGCAACGTCACTACCACTGAGCTATCATTGCCTCGTGTCTTCCACCACCGTTACTGCCTCAGGGCGGGAAAAAGTCAGGGACATTTTCTGATCAGGTTTAAAGTGCAACGGATAACTCAGTTCGCCTGCGACGTTACTAGTTGCAGTGCGATGTACGTACACGTAGAGAACCATCCGCTTAGTCGACTAATTATTGTTTCAGCGCTGCTGCGAATATTAACAAAATGGAGCATGACCTTTGCTTAGGATAGCTTCTCTATACGTAGTCTCAGCGATAGCAAGGGCATATACGCGCTTGGAACAGAGCGTCCATTCTACTCCTTAAATTTTATTAGTTATTTTATGATTGTACCTATACCTACCTAGATTTCAATGTAATTGACTGTGTGAGAGTTAGTATAGGGGTAAATTGTACCTTTATGTCTGACTTTGTAAGACCGAAGACCCAACTTCTGAAGGTCTCGGGTGATATGTTAGTTAATTTACAATTAGTTTAAATTTAATTCTAGCTAAATGATTTTGATTAATTGAATTTAAACGTAATTCTATTTACGTACGATTCAATTCTATTTGATGTCCCAAGACACTTTTCTCTTTCCAATAATATACTAATAATAAAACTGACGAGATGGTTTGTTTGATGAATTCGCTTATCTCCGGATCTACTACGAGTAGGAATTGAAAATATCATAGAAAGCTACATTAACTCCAAAGGTACTTTTTATCCCGGGAACGTAGGTGAAACCGCGGGGTCAGTTAGTAAGAAATAACAACTCTCGTAATCAATTGGCGTGGTTGATTATGACTCCACCTATCACGCCACAGGTCATGGATGTGCATGAAAATTAACATTTGTCCTGAGTCTTACAAATAAAAAGTATTATCATTTATCTGGTTTCCATTGTACAAGCTCTGCTTAGTTTGGGATCAGATGGCTGAGTGAACAATATCCCAGGATATTTTATTTAAGTAAATATAAAAATACTAGAAAATAATAAACGGCTAACATAATCAGTGAAGCTAAATGCACTTAGCAGGTGGGGCTGGCATACTCGTAGTTGTTAAAAGTAGGTACAATCTAATTAAATAGCGCTTTGCTACGAAATAATTAGCTTTGCTTCACTGGATGTTATTTACTTTTATACTGTTATGGATTTTGAAATTTTCTTGGTCTTTTTTTTAGCTCTGCGTTGAATCTTTCGATGTTGAAATTTCTTGGAAATAGCTGAGCTTTTGTTTATAATAAATTTCGACTTTGTATAGAGAAAATTAAGGTGTTAAAACTTTAGAAACTATGATTAAAAATTAAATGAACATTTGAGAAAATGGTACTACAAGGCAGATGTACATAAATACGCATATTTTTATATTAAAACTATAATGAACTAGTTGTTGAGAAAATAAAATAGAAGCAAGTGGACAAAAATCTGTTATCAAACAAAGCCTCTGACATTTGATTTTTCTGTCATAAAATAGGGTTGAGCCGCTTAGACCCACCCATATGCTTTCTGAATGTATTGTAAATATTATTCAATCTCTGAATATTATTTTTAAGAGTAGTATAATATCGTATCAGTTCACCTAAATCTAACCTACTAATAATAAAGCTGAAGAGTTTGTTTGTTTGATCGCGAATCTCTGTGTTTTGGTCCGATTTGAAAAATTATTTCATCATCATCATCATCTTGTCAGCTGAAAGACATCCACTGCTGGACAAAACACGTGTACCAATAACATTTAAATATAAATTGAATAGCTCACGTAATCGGGTCCCTTGTCTTCTCAGCCATCACGTTACGGTATAAACTTCATTTGAGCGATCACAAACAACTCGATCCAAATTGGCCCATTAAATAGTCTCGTAGAGAAATTGCATTATTCTTTGGCATAAACCCCGTTTCACCTGAAGTGCTAATATAGACGAGGGTGGCAATAAATATGCAAATTTGACGCTCAGCCTTCGGTTCTTGCGTAAAAACACCATTTTAATATCAGTCAGTTAAGTGAAAGTTGATAAAGTTGTATAAGCGTTCTTTGAATAGCATTTTGTTGACGATAAGGATTTTTGAAAATACTAATTTAAATAAATAATAAATAAATATCCTGGGACATTCTTCACACACGGTTATCTGATTCCAAACTAAGCAGTACAAGCTATGCTATGGAAATCAGCTAACTAATATAAGTACTACATCTACTTTTTTTTTGTAAATACATACTTATATAGACACCCAGACACAGGACAAACAGACATGTACACAAATGTTTGTCCTGTATGGAAATCGAACCCATGACCAGCGGCGTGATAAATAAGACACCACGTCTTAACCAACTGCGCCAGCTGGCTTGTCAAAAATAAAAGAAGTACAAAAGGAAATGGACTCCAAAGTAGACAAAGCCCGTATCTTAGTAGCCCAAAAATCACCATCAATGTCAATCACCAGCTGTTCCCCGCGGCTTCACTCTCGTTCCCGGGATAAAAAGTAGCCTTTGAGGATAATGTAGCTGAAAAATCGGACCAGTAACTCCGGAGATTAGCGCGTTCCAACAAACAAAAAGCTCTTCAGCTTTATTATTAGTATAGATTTATTCTAAAAAACCCAAAATACTACAGCTTTATTATAAAGAGTCTTGCAAACAATATAAACAAACGGCTTAGCGCACAAAAATACATTACGTAACCGCTCGACCGAGTTTTTGTTCTGTTTCCAATGTACTTCTGGAAGGCAGCCATATAATTTCCATCCAACAAGCGGAGTCGATAACGAGTCGTGAATCAGGGTGTCACTTTAGCCAGCGAATGGCTTGGTTTAGATAATTATACGACACTCGAAACGCCGCCGGGAATAACCCGTTATTTTATTTCTGTCTTCTTTATTTTTCGTTTAGAATTGTGATTTTATTCTGTATTTCTGTTCTAAGTCTCAAGTCATAGAAGTTGGTGAGTAATCTTCATAAATATAAAAATGGATCCCTATTTCCCTCGGTCATGAGATCACGCGTGAACGGCTGGACGGATTTTGATAATTCTTTTTTTTGTTGTGTTTGTTATTATTAGGAGAAGGTTCTTATGAAATAAACGGTAGGTAGGGAAGTTAGGTGTAGGTAGGTAGGTCCCAGTTTTTTTATTCTTAGGGCAGGACATCGTCTGCGGGGCCGTATTTTGTGAAGATGCTGCATAATAGAATTATCTAATTATAGCCTATCAATATGAGCTTTTGCGTTAAGAAAATAAATTGTGATAAGTAAATTATTAATAATGGATAATAAAATAGAATCAAATTTCCAAAATAATTAAAAAAAAACTAATAAAGGTACGTTTCCAAACCTGACATTGCATTGCCGTAGGTAAATATGGCCAACGATTTCAAACTATCTAATTGATTTTCAAAAATATAAACGATAAAAAGTTCATATAAAAGTTTTTTTTTATTTTTAAACAAACAAACATAACGTCTTTCCTCAAAGTTCTATTAGATACAACATCGGATGGGACATTATCATAAATCGCGACTCAACAGAGCAGATAGTCTGTGGAGGACATAATGGCTTAGGAAATTACACCAGAAAACTGATTCACTTTATTATTAGTTTTAAAATGGGTTTTCATTTGAAAATTACAAAAATAATACAATTTCATACATATTAATATTGGGGAATATTGGCCCCAATTCTGTTGTTTACAAACGAAACAATTTTAATCTCTTTCTAACAAAAAATAGAAGAAAGGGATGAAAATATCTTGTAAAAGTCATGTCATTTAAAAATAAACGATAAATACAAGAATAGAACTTGAAGTTCGGTTGTTTGTGAGTAATAAATTGTTACTTTTTTACCTACTTAGATACCTAGTGGTAAAAATTTTCAATATTCCCGATACAATTACCTAAGTATTAAATTATTTTCACCAGAAAAAGTAAAAATGTATTCAGCTAATAACAAAAAAAGTACAACAGATACAATATCCCGACTAAAAAGATTTATTTAGAGACATAGCTTAGTTTTATAGGATCCAATTTTTTATTCTCAAAAGAACTTTACCAGCCACGAGTATCGGCAATTAAATAAAAACCCATTCACATCTAGAATTTCATTTACTAACGTCCCGGTTTCCAACAAAGGCGTTGGTCCCTAGGTTCCCTAGGGAAAGGGTCAGGACAATGGCAGCACTTGCCAGTCCCCAAATAGTCCCCATGTAGTGTCGTTGATGACTGCATTTGTTGTTTACCGGTGGCTGAGAAATTGGGGGAATAAATTTTCGTACTTTGTTACATTATGAGGATTGTATTGACGAGGGAACATTGGAATTAGAGATTCTAATTTAAGTCGACACTATTAGGTTGGTTATATTTTTGCATTTATTAAACCAGGCTAGGTCGATTCCAAATCGATATAAAGGGACCTACAATAATAATAATAGTTAACTTAAGTATGTAACTCAAAATAAGTTTAGTAAACACCTGGTTTTGCATTTGGTGGCATAAGTATCAGTGTCGAGGGGTGAAATTATGGCGAGGGTAAGCCGTTAAAAAACACCGATAATTTTATAATTACAGTGTATTTTAAGCATGATGAAAGTGACTTTGAAATGATGAATCTGTGGGACTGGGATTTCTAAAAGGTAAGCCGATAGGAATCGGCTTGTACGGACTCTTCGCCACTGATAAGTAGGTACCTACAATCTTAAAACTTAATTCCGTTCTCTTAATTGTAAAGTTCGTAAAACACAACCCAAATCATAATATGCATCAATTATTACACCATAAGTCCTTACAATATCTGACATTCAAACTATTGAAGGTAGTTGTTAAAAGCCTTCCTCTGTAATGGTATTAATAAATTACTTCGAGCAGGAGACCAGCTACCCTTAATACCTACCCATTTACACCCCTCTATGGAAAAGTCATTCCATGTTTTGATTTGGATTTAGGGGAACCTGATTTTGAACTGTCAATGGCTAAAGCAGGATCATAGCACGGAATCAAATAAATATTTTAAATTAGCTTCCACACCTCGGTATCAGACACGTTACCGAGAGATTTTTTTTTCTCAGGATAAAAAGTAGCCTATATGTTAATCCAGGATAAAATCTATTTGAGTGCCGAGTTTCATCCAAATCCGTTCTATAGATTTTACGTGAAAGAGTAAGAAACATCCATACATCCTCACAAACTTTCGCATTTAGGTACCTATTAATAATATTAGGAAGATTTTAAAGGTTCTTGTAAAATGCCAACAAAAATCTTAGTGAAAGTAGCATTTACATATACATATTTTTAAGGATGTTATATCTATAAATCTTTAAAAGATAACTACAGTATTAAAATGAATTGTCAATAGGGTAGATTCCTGGCATATCAAATCAGCAACTTTTTAATAAATGTCAAAACGATCGGTTACATGGAATATTGTATGAAATACTAAGCTATGACGTCATCGTTTCACAGCATCAAATGATCTACTCTTAGTGGTTCTACTGGTAATTAAAAATCATAGAAAGCATTAAATGCACAACATATTTGATGTTTCCGCGTGTTTTCAGATGTTTTATGCATTGGTTAGTGTTTGGTCATTTATTTTTGACAGTGTCAACTAGCCTATTATTATTTGCTAAGTAGTGTTAGCTTGTTTCCGCTACGCCTCGGTCATACCTACCCACATTAAGAGAACAAGGCGCGTAAGTAACGATTGATTTTTATTGTGCCATGTTATAAACCATTCCCGTTGATGATTAGTAATAATTATATTTAAATATCAAACGGATGGGCTTACAGTAGGTATCAAATAAGATACCATACCTAATACCGATTGATTTTACTCATGAAACGAAGACTACTTATTTCAGGTAATAATTTTAATATGCTGCACCTAGTTAAATAATATTATAAGAAAGTACCTTATAAATATTAAACGAAAATTAGCAATATGGCACAATAATATTTTGGTGCGCCTTTTCAACATTTCATAGCAAAGTTGAATTACATAGTTTTTTTATTTTCTTTATGTGGGATACAAAATCAGATATCAACCAAACTAAACATAATTCGAACCTCTTAGGGAAAAAATATTACAGTATTGTGATACCAACACTATTATCCATAGACTAGTTGTTCACTGCGGTTTCACTCGCGTTCCTGGGATAAAAAGTAGTCTATAACCTTCGGGGATAATGTAGCTTCCTATTAGTGAACTAATGCTTAGAATCCGACTAGTAGATCCAGAGATCAGCTCGTTCAAACAAACAAACTCTTCAGCTTTATTATTAGTATAGATATCATAATAGATTCACCAATCTTTTGAAACAGAATAAGCTACTTAGTTGGGTACCTAACTATTTCTGCAAATAAACGAGAAAAACAGAATTATAACCTCGCAAACTTTCCAAGCACTAAGTATAGGTATAATGTCTCTTTAGAAAACCTAGTAATCCATAATAAGAAATCTATTACCTAACAAGTCTTTGGGGATAACTAAAAGGTTGCCAGAATAATACAATTGTCCATTTAATAATAAAATATGTTATTACACATTTTTCTTATTTTTGTACTTACTACATACTTATTTCGATGTAGAAATTTTATATTTGTTGTTTGTACATATACCTACTTATATAGTATGATTATTTATTGGTTTTGGGCCTAATACTGGGGATAGTTTACATCATCCTTTAACCAACTTCCTACTAAATATTATAAATGTCAATGTTTGCGAGTATGGATGTATGTTTGTTAGTCATTCACGCAAAAACTACTGAACAGATTTGGATGAAATTTGGAATACAGGTAGTTTATAACCTGGATTAACACATAGGATACTTTTTTTTTCCGGGAAAACATAAGATCCCTCGGGAACGCGGGTGAAACCGCGGGGCGGAAGCTAGTACCTTATAAATATCAGCATTTGATATACCCAATATCTAATAATACTAATGAAATACGATATTCTCTAATTTTGCCAACAAAGCATTCATTTGTTGAGCATACAGACAGATTGTTAGTGCACGTGCTGTGTAGAATACTATATTGGAAATCTCTGCTTCTATTAATTGCAGGGTATTTTGTAGGTTTGTCTGGATGTATATCATTTTGTTTTTAGTGATCTCAAAGTAATGTTTTAGATAGGTAATCCTATGGCTTGCTTTATGTTAGCGGTATATTTTAACTAAATAAGCTTTTGTTTAACACCGATTTCATTCAAGTGATTATATGGCCAAAGATACCAATGTCGGGAGTAATTAATAGATTTTTCTTTATTTGAGAGACTTTCTCACTGCTGTGATTACGTTTATATCCATTTACTTAAAGAAAACTACTAGGTATAGCAACAGGCTTCATACCTTGCTTGGCTGGCCATATTAATGAAAAGTGAATATCAAATGATTAAGTAATTATTAAGTATTCATAAATACCAGATCCTTATCTAAGTATGTATACTTTAAGTAAGTTAAACTTTATTCCACTACCCATACTTAACGCCCACAAAAGAATTATATGAAAAAACTAAATTATATAATCTCAAACAGCTATATACATATTACACCTGCATTCTCATTAAAAACATTGCTACTAATTCCATTCAAACCAATATACAGCTACATAAAAAAAATATTACCCACAACCTACGCAATAAAAATAAATTAATTCTACCTAAGGCACGGACTAATTACGGAAAGAAAACGATATTATTTGAGGGAGCACAACTGTACAACCAATTGCCAAATGAAATCAAGGAATGCGAAAGCTTAAATATATATAAAAATAAACTCAAGAAATATGTGTTAACACTGTAAAGTATTCTATGTACTATAATATTTTGTTCTACTAGCTTCAGAGGTAAACCTATCAATGTAAAAATCTCATGTATCTCATTTTAAGTAAACTGTAAAGTTTTTATGAGAAATAAAAAATTTCTTTAACCTTAAGTATCCATCCAAGATGGCAATGGATAAGTAATATGTATATATTCGATTTACTAGAGCATAATGCTCGACGCACAGTGGCGGATCGTACGGCAGAGGATTTTGACCTTTTTACTTAAATAACTAAGTAATAAATCTTATAAAGGTGCAAATTTCCAATAAACAGACGTGTGCGAGTTTGAATTACTATACATTTACCTATATAGTACATATTATAACCCAGTATTATTTTACTAAACACAAGCAAACCTGCCGCAATAAGTGTCGTTTCATTAACGAAGCTAACTAGCTAGGATCCATGTTCGATTGTATTTAGAGGCACTATTAGTCTGTCAGAATATTAATGACATAAGTTCCATTGGGGTGGCGCATACATTAGACAAGGGAATTACATTACGAACTCATATAACTATAATATTGACGAAGGTAAAGTTATAGCTGTCATTTTAGGTAATGTTACGTACCTATATAAACAAACCAAAAGGAAAAAGGAAGAATAAAATGTTACTAAGGTTCAGTGTTTAATATTGATATTCATACGCACTTTTGTAAGGGTCGGTATCTACTAAGGTTCGCGAACCTCCGCGCTCCGCAAACATGCAACAACTGCCATAGTGTGTAGGTACGTGCGCGAATCTGGTAGAATAGAGCACGCCTTAAAAAGTGTTTAAAGCATTGTATTTAGATGCTTTCACAGCTGCTAAATAGAAGGTGACAGATAAAATAATTATAAAATGGTAGAGTAAGTAAGATAAGCAAGTTTATTTTGATCTAAGTAGATCGTTGGTCTTTTAATGTTGGTTAATGATTTTATCGACAATCATGAGGAAATCTGTCTATCTAAAAAAAGATAAAAGGTAAAAATCCTCTGCCATATCATCCGCCACTGTGCGCCGGGCATTATGCTCTAGTAAATCGAAAATATACATATTTGATTTGATTCATGTTGTATCATTATAAAAAACACAAAATGCACTCTGAGTACCGAACACAAGAAAAATACAAGCTTAACCATGACAGTTCTATCAGCACCTTTTTTCTCGTACCAAAAGTAGTGAAAAGATCATCATAGCTAAAAAAATCTCAGCTAATTAGATTCCACGAAAACAAAATCTGCACTCGCTAACATAATAAACAAAGTCAACCATCTTTGTGGATAGTGCAATAATTCTGTCGGCAAACTTCAGACCCCAGTTGTTGTCCTATCACCGGAGACAGCAGGCTCCAAAACTTTTGCCCCCTTGCCCCCTTGCCTGCTTCGTAATGCCCCCAAAGCCCCTACGCCCAAGTACATGGTACCGATAATTTAAGCGACACCGCTACCAAAAGTTTGCATCGTATCAACATAAGGTGCGCGCTGGTGTGTGTGTGGGCCAAGTTATAAAAGGTTAGCTTTTAATTTAATAAAAAAAATAGTGTGTTTGATTGTCATTCAATCATGCTAGATGAATCTTTGCAGGTAAGAAGATCGTATCATGGAATAAACATACTACATAGGATTATTTAATTCGGAATTATTTCCTTCCTTCCTTCTTCAACCCATGTCACCCAGTGCTGAGTGTAGGTCGGAATCATTTATGTAAAAGTAAATCTTCTATTGACAAGTATACAATCAAATCAAGAGACTTTGAGTTATGATTTAAATAAAAGGATAACTTTGGGTTATGATGAAGTATAGTGCTATAATAGCCCTGCTTCAAATTCATTTTTTGTTAATTGCAGTTCAGTTATAGGCTCAGTGATTTGCGACAAGAATGGTAGTAAATTTACTGATCATCGACATATTTCTCCAAGGTATGTGGTATATACGACTGAAAACGTGACTTTTTACCACAAATTAAACTCCATATAGGTACTATACCTCTTTCAAAGATAATAAAATTAGCGGATTATTAAAAAGAGCTATATACTGAACCCAACGCAAAAATAATTATTAAAATCGGTTCGTAAACAAAAAAGTAATGCGTGAACAAACATAAAAAAACAGACAACCGAATTGAAGTCGGTTAAACTCCTCCTTCTTTTTAGAAGTTGGTTAAAAAAAAGCGACCTCATCCTCCTGTATCTCAGACCAAACATTTTCATAAACCGTGTCTCTCAACACTTGTGTTAATCTGCGCGTGCGTCACTCTGTTGTACGTGTTTGCCAACTTTGTCTACAAGTTGCTGTGACGACAGTGCGGAATTAGCGTGCTTTGAACTTATCGAACTTTCCAAGCTTTATTTATAAGTAACAACCTAGTTAGGAATGCAGGTATGTACGAGTTTGATTTTGAAGATTCTTAGTATGAGTCTAAATGTCAGAGACATGATCAATTCGAGTTTTTTATTACCGATATGAGGACATTCGTAGAAATACTATATTAATGGACTAGCTGTTCCTTGCGGTTTCACTCGCGTTTCCGGATAAAAAGTAGCCTATAACCTTCGGGGATAATGTAGTTTCCTGTTAATGAAAGAATTTTTCAAATCGGTTCAGTAGTTTCGGAGCCTATTCAGTGCAAACAAACAAACAAACAATCAAATCTTTCCTCTTTATAATATTTGAATATGAATATGAATATTGCTCGTAGGCTGTGTACCTACTTGACATAGGTATGCTGTTTCCCCTATCATTGTCACCCAAGTCGTAGGAAATTCTACCGACTATGAGCTCAGTGCAGCGAACGGCACTAAAATAGCTACCTTCGGCACCACCAACCTGACCCTCGAACTGGGACTGCGACTGTTTGTGGTTGCCGATGTCAAGAAGGCCATCATAATGGAAAAAAAAATATGCTCATAGCTAATTGACTGATGGGAACGAAAGACTCTTGAGTGGCAACTACTTACAGAAAAGAAAACCATAGAGTGGAAGTCCACTCACATAGATCAACGTCCACCACATTTGCAGCTCCATAGATTTCTCATATCTGAAGTGAATTCGTAATATTATGGACATTTTATCGATTTGTCATCTATCTTTCATTTCATCTAATTTGACAGATGTTGATTTGAGTCGAGTTTCGTATTATAACCCAATTTTAGGCGAAATAGAATGGTTTAGAGATAAAAAACAATCTACCACATACATAGAGAAAAAGATAATATAACAAAGTAAATCTTCTATTTTGCTAGTGATATAGATTAAAATTATACCTGTTGCATGGCAGTCAGAGTGTCTTATTCCCATAACAAATGGCCCACCACATGCGTTATTAGCATTTATAACTGAGAATCTTACTCTATCAAATGTAGATAAAACACGAACTGCCTTGAGAGATGGTTGTCAAATTCAAGTTTTAAGAAACCAACTCTTTTTGTTAAATGATCTTAGACAAAGACAGTTTTATTAGAAAACCTGGATTTTACTAGGAGTTCAATGTATCTGATACGACCATAAACTAAAAGTATGTTTCACAATTTCTTTTTAAGAACTTTTAAGTTTAAAGTTAAAACTTCCCAGAGGAATAGTTGAAACATTTCGCCGGATTATAAAACTGAACGATTTTATTGCCGGCTTTTAAGTTCGGATGCACTCGCAATATTACATACAAAGATGTTAAGTTGGGATGTTGTGTGGGCAGTAAGTATTATGTAATGTGATTTGAAGCAACTTTCTTAACGACTGAATTTTTGTGAAAATGAAATTGCACATAATCTTTGCCAAATTTCACTATCCAGTTTCATCATTGTAAAAGGAGGATACTAGCTTTCCATCCCAAGGTTTAAACCACGATATATATATTATTTTAAATACAAATAAAATACTAAATAATATACCACGCAAAATATTGAATTTATGCGTTTCTACTAAGTACAGAAATTTAAGAAAGTAAAACGTAATGCTACCTATGAAATCAACTAAAAACTACTAAAATAAAAAAGAAAGTCTAAGTGAAAAAGTCGTAGTCAGAAGGCATCGTTCCCAGAATACTAGCAGCATTTCCACGTTGGATGGCAATTCTGATTCTCAGACCCAAGTATACGCCAGCATTCTCGTCACGAGATGCTTCGACCAGGCGTTTTGATATTTCTTTAAAAAGATGGTGGCCACTCAGCCCCCACGGACCCAGAGTTTTGGTAAGAACTTTTAGTTAAATAATTGTGCCGATTCTGTTGTTTACGAACTTAACTAATATTAGACAAGTCACCTCTCTTTCATGTTAACTTATTGAAAAAAGATAGAACATTTTTAATGCTGTTTTTAGTTTAGTCCATGTCGTCGTAATGTACGGGTAAATAGTCGTGACCAATAAAGATCGCGCTTAAATTCACGTTGAAATATGTGATCGGACTAAACTGACGGGACAAAAATATCTTGCATCCCTTTCTTGTATTTACTATTAGAAAGAGATATAGTGAGATTAAATTTATTTAGTTCGTAAACAACAGAATCGGCACCAATGTAGGCTTTTATAAAAATATCTGCAAAATTCATTCATGTAAATCACAAAATACTAATGCTCAATTTTCCACCTTTAAAGGGACGGTTATAACTCAAATGGGATCCCAAAGTGCCCGGCCGGTGACAAAAACTATCCCTAGACAGAAAGGTATCCCGTTTAGGGCGATAAATCTCCTGGATTGATGCCCGGATTCCATGTTAAGATGTCCCCAGGTCAAATCGTATTATTCATTCAAAAGTTACCTTGACAAAGTAGCTTTGATTTTTTTCAGTTAACATTTCTCACACTCTTGGTTGGTACCTAGGGATATATTACCCTTTATCTTTTGTTCAGGTTTTCGAATCAATGTCAACCTTTTTTTATAGTTTCACTGTGGCCTGGAGGAAATTTATTAAATTTCTAGGACGTATGATAATACTCATAATATATATAGAGTAAACTACCAATAATAATAGACAGACATCACAAAAGAAGCAAGAATAAAATTATAAATAAATCTAATTAAAAATAAATTTAAAATGGTTCTGGCATTTGCACATGAGAGCCAGTTGCCTTCTTGGTATTGTAACACGTCGGCAACACATTAGCCTTTGCTATTATAAAGTTGATAAACGACGGTAACCATTTACCACCAGGTGGATCGCCTGCCTGCTAGTCAACCTTCTGTCATTAAAAAAAAATGGAAATTTATGAAACACACAAGGCTTGCACAGGGTTATTCCTAATTTTGAATTAGGAAGCTTTTTGGAAATACAAGGCATAATCAAAATGTATGAATGGTTTTAATTTTTTTCGCGCTTTCGAATTTGATGAGTAATTCTATTCCATAAAGCAAGAGTATTACAATTACCTAACCCTATCACTTTAACTTACACTCATACAAGATTCCTGACAATTTAATGACTTCATAAAATGGTTCGTGAAATGCAGTTTCTCGAGCAACAAAATTTAACAACCTCCAAAATATTGACCGAAGCAAGGATACATTATGTACTAGTGCAATAACTTTGAGTGGTGCATTTTAGTACACGGAAACAGAATTTATATTTTATGTCACTATGAATAAGTACTATAAATGCAGTTTTGTGATATGAGATGGGATGATTCGCAAAGTTTCGCTAAAGGCCAACTAGCACGGCTTCATTCGTGTACCTACCGAAAAAATCTTGGTAGACTCTTAAGATGATTCTATTCAACCGATATGATGTTATTTTAATAAAATATAATCACATCCAAACAAACATCCATATTTATTATATCAGTTATAAGTATAATTCAACATTTTCGTTTTGTTCACCATCCTCATCATCATGTCAACCGAAAAACGTCCACTGCTGGACAAAGGCCTACCCCAAGGATCTCCAAGATGGCCGGTCTTGCGCTACCCGCATCCAGCCGTTTCCCGTGACTCTAACAAGAATATCGGTCCACCTTATGGAGGGCCTGCACACGCTGCGTCTTCCGTTTCGTGGTCGCCACTCGAGAACCTTTCTACCCCAACGGCCGTCGGTTCTACGAGCGAATAGATTCGATTAATATATTAAAATAGTGGTATTAAAAATAACAAGATCTACCATTTTTTTAATAAACTTTAATACAGTAACACATGGAATTTAACATTATAAACGAAACCAAACTAAAAGTAGCTCGTATATTATATTTAACAGTGAAAAATCTTTCACTCAGCGCTGAAGATGGACGAGTCTGAAACAATTTTCTCGTTCATCTCTTCAGTGCCAAGGCTCGAAACTCGTTCGAAACTATCCACAGTATCTCGAGGGCTTAAAATTGCACATCTCCATTCGGCCTTAGAAACATTAAAAACTTTGATTTCAAGCCAAGTAAAAGATTTTAGCAAGTCGAAGGTTGGTATTTGAAGTGCATATAGTAAAAAATACGTCCCTAGAAATGATTGTGTCTAAGTCTAAAGCTGTGTATTTTGATTCAATTACTGATCAGTATCAAATTCGGAAAAGGTAATCAAGTTTCTTTCAAGTTAGCCCGATACAAAGACAGACGCTGGACAATAGAGACAACTCGATGGACAGGGCCTCACGGCAAGAGAAGAGCTGGACGTCCTAGAAAACGCTGGCAAGATGATATCATAAAAACATCTGGACTGAAATGGATGATGAAAGCGGAAAACAGAGATAATTGGAGTTAACTGGAGGAGGCCTATACCCAAGCAGGGGTTCTTATCCAAAACAAAAATATAATGGATACATAACAATTAAATAAACTAACAAACCTACTTTTTTAGTTACTAACAAAAAATCTGTATAATTTAGTGGTTACTTATCCACTAAAGGCTTTTTTATTTTTATTTTATTTTATTAATCAAGTTTCCATGCTTAGATTGTACGTAATCTCCAATGGAACATGGGGTACGCAGACTTTCGTCAATAAACATATGTATAACAGTACTAAAACTATTATCTTAATAATAATATGGATTTTATCGTTAATTCCACAGTTGAGTGAACCAACTACCAACCAAAAAAACCGCTGAAAATATGCATAAATGAAATCCATGCCTCAATATCCTCAGAAGACTTAAGCAATAAAAACTACAATAGCGCATTGCAATTGGATCCAATACAATTTTCCGATGAATTAAACAGGGACCGGATAAGCTGAGTCTTCGCCATGGCAGGAGAAAAAATGTAATAATGCGGAATTGAGTTATTACATTGTATAGCCGAGTATTATGTAGGCTGATTCATTTACCATAGAGAGGACTTGGATTATCTACTATCTCTCGCTTTAGCCCACGTATATATCTAGGTACTCAAAAATGTTTATTAGTACGGAAGTATTTTCTTATCACAAAGACTCAAGTATTTGAAGGTAAGTACCTACTTCCGTCGATTTTGTTTTACCATCTGCAGATATAACAGTAAGTAGTAATTATTGAAAATCTATAACGGCAAAAATACGTTTTGCATTGAACCTCATAACTTTTTTTCCATACATTTGGATTAAAATAATGATGATTATAACATCAAAACTAATGATTCTAACAAACAATAACATTGGTGAATATTTTAGGGCGACGATACCCGAGAAATGATGATTCTAGAATAAGTTTTTCTCGACATTCTTTTTTGCAAGTGATTTGTAAAAAATATAATGTTAAACTAGAACAAGATAGTTTTGTTTTAAAATTGGAAGTTTTCATTAGTAACGTCAGAAAAATCGTGAATATGCCCCTTTTTAAAACTAAGAATGATTTTTTCTCTTATTTGGTCCATCCAAATAACTTGAAAATATTAACATACATTCTGAAATCCAAAGGGAATAGTTTTCTTATTTTTTTTAAAAAAACCTTTTTTTTTTTAAATAACGCCTCTTGTCTCCGTCAGTTTAGTAAGAGACGGAGTCATTCGCGGAGTGCCTCCTCATACCTCAAAACAATAGCAATTTCACAGCAGCGTCAATATTGAAACAATCATACAAACTGCATTATTTCCCGACAACGAACTAATTAATTTTCTTCTCAACTTCCGAGATAAATCGAAAGACTTTTTGAAGACTTGCCAGAGTAAAAAATTTAGAGTATAAGATTACGGATTAATTAATTCACCGTGAGACTTTTACCGGCCTGTATTATATTAATTAAAACTTGCCAGAGGAAAAATCTGTTTATGACAACTTTAATTTAGCTAAGTGTTAATTAGTGACTTGCCTTCTAAGGGTCGGTTGCTCGTACATTTTAGTTAAAGTTAACTATATTTAACCGCCGAAAGAAAGCAAACTGGGTTGCTCGTGTCACTTTAACTAAAATTTTAACCGTAACCATAACCGACTGAAGGAGATCGGTCATCGTCAAAGTGACTCTACGGTCAAAGCATGGTAATACTTAAGTGAACTTTGGCTATAACTTTAACTATGTACGAGCAACCGACCCTAAGTAAGCTGCTAACTTTTTAGTTACTTTAAACAGGATACCTACATGAAGCTTTCATTTTCTATTATCTTGTTTCAAAATATATTATTTTTAAGGATAATAGTTAACAGATAATGGATAATGCCCACAAAGTGTCAGTCATAGACAAACAATTAGCCAATCTGCTAATGTACCATTAATTTGAAACACAAAATCTCAATCAAAATGACATAATCAATAAAGTTTTAGAACGAATCAATCATTCATTACGATTTTCATTTCCGCCAAAATTGCTTTTACATTTCTATATCCATTATTACAAGCGATTTTGAACCATACCATTTAGCAGTAAAGTCAGATAGTCTAGTAAATAGTATGTTGGTACTTGGAAGCCATCTGTCATAGCCAGTACCAGAGTTTACTGTTCGTTTTGATTTATAACCGTTATAAAATGATCAATTGTAATGATAACTTTGTAGAATTGTAGTAAAGGGATTAATTATTACCTTCTTTAACTGATCGATTAGCTTTTTTATGACAACATGTTGAGAAGTAGCGAAGTGGACCGCAGTCAACCTTCTGTAAAAAAAAATAGACAGGCAGTCCACCTGATGGTTAGCGGTCACCACCACTAATGGACATTTGCAATACCGGGTTCTGCCGTTGCCGGCTACATATATACCAATGTCCTTGCCTACAGGGCCGTAGTTAAGGAGGGGCTTTATGGGGCAATGCCCTACCTTAAACTACCATTGACAATGAAATGAAAAAAAAACCATAATCGTTGATCGTTGATGAATAATATAATACTCCAAAAACTGAGAGGTTCGGGATTTTACTAATATTTGTACTGACTGTCTTGGTAACACTTAGTTATTTTGACTCCTGGATATTTTCAAGTAAATATGCTTTTTTCTTGGGCTATCGTGTAACATCCTCCGCTTCGACTTAACTCTAAAGCCAAACTCGAAATTCTAAAGCCAAACGCAAGCTAAAATGATTTAAAAAAAAATATACGACCTATACGAATACTTAAATAATTGGTATAATTTTTTTTTCTTCATACATAAAAAGTAAAGTGCTCAGTACTTACTTTGATCAAATTTAGCTAGGTTATTACTACAATGTACTTACCCTTAAATCTACAGTTTTTTCAGATGTTCAATCGAATTTATTTCACGGAATTCAGGTAGGTACTCATTATAAAGATTCATTTTATTCTACGTCAATAACACTAAAATCTGATTACTTACAAAAAAATATACTAGTATTCACAGAAAATCTCTTATAATAATTATTTCAGAGTCATATTTCATCAGGTTAAAATATTATCAAAAGAAAACTCCACAGCCCACTTCTAAATACACATTATACAGGAATATATCCGTATCTGACACAATGTAAGACTTCCTTCAGTTTTCATGATAACGTATGTAAATTCATTCACATGAACGCGCTGTAAGATAAGTCCAAGTCTGTTCTCATTTTGTAAAGAATTCCTTTTTTTACATCGCATTGTGTTGGTAAGTTTTTAAATTGGATGTGGTATTTTTTACAACAAAAATTGTTTTTTTTTAAGTTCAGATGTAGGAGGTAATGTCCAGAGTATTATCCTCCACTTTTTACTCCAAAAACGTGAGTTATATAGGTATATTATTTATATTCTTATATTATTAGGTTTTCTGCCTTGCAGAAAACCAATGACAAATTGAATACAAGAACCAATGATAATTGCGATACACACTACAACATACACAACACAAACTTATAATACCCCAATTTTTCGTCGGGGGTTGAAAATAACCGCACTCGTTCCTGAGACATTGATGCATGAAGCGATGTTCATTCTCTCAGAAGCGGACTGTCCACACAATTTGCAACTACGTCTACGAGACTGTTACGGCTGCCTCGCATTCGGTGCGCGACCGAGGCTACCTTCTTCTACATCGTAGCCAAAACAATCCAACCTCGCCTCAACTAAATAATAATACCTTTAAGAGAATGCGATTCGCGAATGACACAGTCCCTTACTTAACTGACGGGGACAAGCGTTATTTAAAAAAAACCTTTTTTTAAAGTTCGAAAACTATTCCCTTTCTATTTCAAGTTATTTGGGTGAACCAAATAAGAAAAAAAACGTTTTTAATATTACAAAGGGGCATATTCACGATTTTTTCTGACATAAGTAATGAAATAATATTTTTTTTAAATAAATATTCGGTGACTTATTTATATTCTGTAGTTTGACAAATCTCTTGCAACAAAGAATGCAGAGAAAACCCTCATTTAGAATCATCATTTCTCATATACCGTCGCCTCTTACCACATCCAAAAGTATATGAGTCCACAAAGTATTTTAGTGAACAGCTCTAAAATTCCATTTCTTTCCTCGGGTAGATATGACGCGTGATGCTCTCCGCCCGAACGTTGCCTTTTTTATTTTCTCTCTTGTCTTCCAGGTTCTTGAACAACGCTTTTTGCGCAGTCTTGATTGTAAATGCATTTTGTTCTTACGTTTAAAGTTTCATTGTAGTGCTGCTAAAAGAATTTTAAGAGTTGGGGAAAATATTCATATATATTTAGTGAATGATAAGTTGAGAGGAAACCAGGAACCGTATGGTGATTTGAAGATGTTATGAGGAAGGATGAAACCCATGTGACAAAAAGAGTCTCGCATATGAAAGTTGTAACTCAATGACGCGTCAACGACTGGACAGATTTGGATGAAACTTGGCACTTACCTATATAGATCAAGCCTTGGAATGATACATACGACTTTTCCGATAAAACATAATGCATTTCCAGGATTAAAGTAGCCTATATATTAATTTTAGAGTATAATCTATCTATCTGCCAAGTTTCATCAAAATTTATTCTGAAGTTTTTGTGTGAAAGAGTAACAAACATCTTCACATCCTTATAAAATTTTGCATTTACATTAAGAGGAGGCTCTCCGCGAATGTCTCCGTCCCTTACTAAACTGACGGGGACAAGCGAGACAGGCTAAGCGCAATTTTGAAAAAAGAAGGTTTTATGTTATTTAAAAAAAAAACTAAACCTTTTTTAAAAAAAGTAAGAAACCTATTCCCTTTCTATTAGATTCCAGAATGTATGTTAACATTTTCAAGTTATTTGGATGGGCCAAGGGTAAAATTCATTCTCAATTTTAAAAAGGGGCATATTCACGATTTTTTCTGACGTTACTAATAAAAATTAAAACTACTATTGCTCGTCGTCTTTGGGAGAAAGAATAGAGAGAAAAAGTTATTTTAGAATCATCATTTCTCGTATAGCATCGCCTTATTAGTAAGATAACATATGATAGTTTTCTATCTCAGGAATATGAAGCTTGTTGATTAGAAACTTGTTGACTAGAACGCCTCACGACGCCTCACGACACCTCACAACGCCTCACGACACTCATGTAAACACGGTGAACCACCGACTTATGACTGCTACCCTCGAGGGAAATAAGAGGTGCTACGTACTTCTATTTGTTCCCTCTAACCTCCCAGAAGTGAAAGTGCAAGTTACAAATGGTCTTACACTTTAATATTGGTGCTATTTTTCATACATGTGGAAAGGTGTTTGCGCGTAATTCTCTGAGGACTTTAATCTTAAAGTTTTTCTTGGACTAGCTGTTGTTCGTTTCACCCGCGTTTCCGGGATAAGAAGTAGCCTATCCTCCTCAATATTATGGGCTACCTGCGTTCTAAATTTCATCGCGATCGGTGCGGAGTCTACCACTCAAGTGTGACTTCAAACCAAGCAAGCACTTACAGTGTTTTTGACACTAGCACTTTTGTAAATATATACATATATTGATGATTATAGACAAATATACATGTTTATGCAAACAAATGTTTGTCCTGGATGGGAAATGAATTGACGACCTGCTGCGTCATAGATTTTGAAAATAATTGTTATAATAAAGCTGAAGAGTTTGTTTGAACGCGCTAATCTCCGGAGTTACTGGTCCGATTTAAAAAATCTTTCATTAATAGGAAGCTACATTATTTCCAAAGGTTATGGGCTACTTTTTATCCCGAGAACGTGAGTGAAACCGCGGGGAACAGCTAGTATCGAATATAATATTTCAAAGTAACCGTATACTGCAAATGTACTGCATAATCTCAGTTTCTAATCAGTGAACGAACAACCATCATGACACACGTAGGTATCGCATTGAAATCTTCCACTTTATAATGCCTATCCTTTGTTTCCTGATTTTCTATCAGTATTTACAAAGAAGCATTAACCCAGATCGTTACCATATCTTTGTTTCAGGAAAGCAAAACAAAGTGGTCTGAAGCATTTAATGGCAATTCCCAATAATAGCTTACATTAAAATTCGTACGTGTAATTGAATTTAGTTTGCATAATGTCATACCGGATGTTGGCATTAATATGCAAAATACGTTGCGCGATGTTAACGAAAATTGTGGATGAGTTTATGCAGAATGTATTTAAAAGATAAAATCTTTTGTAATATAATTTGGTGTTGGCTTGACAAACCTTGAAATTTTCTGACTACGAGTAGGTAGTATTAGTTACCTATTTTTTTTTTATTAATGAATGAAACGTTTTTTTAGAGATGGTTTATGTCAATAGGTTGACGAACAGGCAGACGGTTTAGCTGATGGTAAGTGGTTAACGCCGCCTATACACATTTGCAATAGCAAAAAGATTGTCGAAGTGGTATGGTATGATTAAGGTATTACGCAGTTATTAATAAAGCTGAAGAGTTTGTTTGTTTGAACGCGCTAATCTCCGGAATTACTTACTGGTCCGATTCGAAAAATTCTTTCACTAATAGGAAGTTACATTATCCCTAGCTATTTTTTATCCCGAGAACGCGAGACAAGCCGCGGGGAACAGAGTAACAAAATAAAGACAGAAAAAAATCCAGACATAGTCAGTCATGAAGACTCATAATTACTTACATTTTATAAAATAATTATTTTCAACAAATATACAAAAAAATGCAATTTTTTGGCATGGGAAGTATGAAAAAATTCAAAAATAACCACCCAGTGTAAAAAAAAAACCTCGAGGTGTCCGTTGCTGCTGATAAAAAAATTATTATGTTTATTTTCTTAATTCACTCTCTCATAACGCGGTCTCTTGGACACAAAATTTTCATTTTCATGATACATGAGTCATCAGGGAACCGAACTGATTTTTGCCTGCTGATAATATTTTCGTTTCAGTGTTTCACGTTGCTTATTAAATTTGTTTCGTATATCGTAAGCCTTAGGGAGCCTTATTGATTGTGGTTTTATAATGCAATACATACCCATAAAATATTTTTGTATGGATTATTTTAATCAAAAATACAAAACTATTTTTATATATAGCTTGTTATGTACCTACTTTTATTCAGAAACACTAACAATAAGAACTCTAAAATGCATGTATTTCGTCAATAAAAAATATATAGCGACCCACCCCGGCTTCGCACGAGTTTTCTCATCTTTTTTGTACTATAATATGCATGTAATGTACATATAAACCTTCCTCTTGAATCACTTTATCTATTGCTGAAAACTGTATTAAAACCGTTGAGTAGTTTAAAAGATCTAAGAGAACAGACAGCGGAAGCGACTTCATTTTATACTATGTAAAGATAAAGATGAGGAAAATAGGATAGGAAAATCTAAACGCAAGAAAAAAAACTCAAAAGTTTCCTCTGACAGAGGTTATCATCCATTTCTACAATATCTTATTATCAAAGTGTCAGTCACACTGCCTATCGATTAAATTCGATTGTTTAATGAGCCACACAATTAATGCTACTGATAGTAAACAACGCGCACAGCTGCAAAATAAACGCGTTTAAATGTCAGCAGTAATATAAACGCACCCTAACGAGCTTTAATAGTGATGTGACACGTTTAATTATCGAGTAACTTTGTATTCGGATTATGACTAAGGTTTCCGAGTACAAAGTTACATATTACAATTGACTTCTTGTAGTAAACTTTGCTCGTTTTGTATTTAAGATTGACTAAAGTACTTTAGAATTTACGTGGAAATAATTTTGAAAATAAAACATCTACATCATATAAAACTGTTACGTGTTTACATAAAACTAAAATCATATTTTTCAGCATCATCATCATGTCAGCCGAAAGACGTCCACTGCTGGACACAGGCCTCCCCCAAGGATCTCCACGATGGCCGGTCTTGCGCTACCCGCATCCAGCGGTTTCCCGCGACCCTTACAAAATCGTCGGTCCACCTTATGGGGTGCCTGCCCACGCTGCGTCTTCCGGTTCGTGGTCGCCACTCGAGAACCTTTCTGCCCCAGCAGCCTTCGTTTCTACGAGCGATGTGCCCCGCCCCCTGCCATGTCATAATCATATTTTTAATGTTTATTAATTTATTTACAATAATAATTTTGAACAAATTTACAAAATACAATTTACACAAATATTTTTTTTCCTACTTAACAATTATTTTTAGCTCAGGATAATCATCAATATGTATTTTTATTTTTTTTGTAAAACTTTATGAATCCCGTATTCAATAGATATAGTTTTATAAAAATACTCAAGTACAAAGTTAATTACATTTGTGACGTCACTACTTGTAGCCCTATTATATTAAAATATTCAAAAAGCAAATGGCCGCCATAAAGTCAACAATGGGAAAATATAACGGTGGGTGTGTTTGAGACCTCTTAAAAATTGCATTAAAAATTTAACCATTAGGTACAGTAAGAGGTACTGTTATATTATAGGGTATAAAAATATTGTAAAAATAAAAAGATTGTGAACTAAAAATTAGTAGGCTTTTTTCTATATCTTTGCTTGTCATAATTATGTTTGTGTTTCCAAAAAATAATGGTTCTATAGGATCAATATTTATACATATCTACACCAAAGAATAAATAATATACTAACACTAATATTACTATGAGAAAAAATTTAATTTTTCCTATGTTCGTTTGTAATCTTTGTAATGGATAAACTCAATAGCTGATTTTAAAATTCATTCACCCAGGCACATAGGCAATATTTTGTTTAAAAAAAAGAAAAGAGATCCCTACTTAAATGTGACATGTCTGTATGTAGCTATACCACTAATAATTTTGACGATAAACAGTGCTATTGTCACTGGATGACATCATTTTATTGTAGTACTTTTCTACTGGCAGACCAAGCGCGTTGATAAAATTCTTTGACAAATGGATTGACATTATACGAATCTGATTACGATGCCCAGACGCTCCATGCAACCTAAAACTTTATTTTTTATGTAGGTATTAGTAGGTACCAGAATAGTAAGACCTAACTGAAATTACAATGTCATCATTGAATCTAACAAAAAAAAGACTAACAAATGAATATTTCCACAAAGCCTATAGAAATTTTGAAACGGACTCCAAAATTACGTATTCTCATCGCCATGATTGATGACGTATTTGCAATGGCGCCTGTGATTGGCTGATTTGATTTTCGCAAAAGCGAAATTTTTTCCATTCTTAAATTGAGCGCTGGCTGGTATGATGTACATTGTTATTTGATGAATTGGAGACTCATTACGAGTTATTATGTTGGAAAAATATTAGTACTGTTCTTTTTTCAGTGATTTTCAGGAGTGATTTAAAGTTTAGGTACACTGGGTAGCGGGTACTAGAAGCTTAATTGAAAGCTTTATTCCGGCTCCCCCGAACCCGACGCATCAATAGTGCGTCGGGTTCGGGGGAGCCGGAATAGAGTCCTGAAGGTTATTGCAGAGAAAGCAAATAGCTGCATGATGAGAATATTCACCGAGCTTCATCTAAAAGATGCGTTTCGGTGAGTCCACTTTCGTCATATTTTTATTATTTTATTTTATTATCTTTGAAACTAACATAGCTATGTAAGGTGTGTAATCTACTAACAATAATATGGATCAAAGTTGTCCGAAATAAATGTTTTTTTTTTTTTTTTTTTATTTTTATGTCATGGAGTTAAGTGTGTGTTTTATTTCAGTAATACGTATGATCGGAAAAGTGGAGAAAATCGCAGAGGTAAAAAATAAATAAATTGTAGTAGGTACCTATGTATTTTGTCTGTTTGTTCCAGTTAATCTTCGAAATGGCTGAACCTATTTTGACGGGACTTTCATTGGGATACACGCAAAAAAAAACCAGGTTTGAGGGTGTTATGAAATCAATGTGGATTTGATTCCCATTTTGGACAAACATTGTGTGCATGAACATGTCTGTTTGTCCTGAGTCTGGATGTAAAAAGCACACAATAGGACATCTATAATGCTCACATTTTAGAAACTTATAGCTATAACAAAATCTAAAAGTTAATGTTTGTAGTAATTTTACATATGCAGTTTTATTCCCATGCAAATAAGATAAGTAATCAATTGCAAAACAACGGTGGTATAAGGAAAGTAACTTTTATTTATTACTCGATCAGTTCTGAAGAAAGCCCAGAAAATAATGGGTAAAACGTAACGCGTGGAAACGCGTCCAAAAGACAGCTATAAAGGTTACCAAACTTATTTACGCCGAATCTTTTTTATTATTTTCCACATTGGTGGATTCTTGCCAAGGATCTAAGAAGCAAGAGGTGTATGTTTATATTTCGAACTGCAGGAAACATATTTTTTTCAAAATTGTATTTCGTAGATAGGTACCTACCTGAAATAGAGCAAATTTATACAAGTAGGTTATAGTTTACATTATAATATTTACAGCTAAAGGTTGTAGCACACATATCAACTCGGAAAGGGATCGCCACCGTATCAACTCGAGCAGTTAGTATCGCTTTATGCAAACGAACATTAGTATTAAATTCCCTACTGCAACGCACACTAATCGCCTCGCCTCGGGACAAGCTCACAAACGGCTTCAACCAGCCAGCGGTTGGCGAGCCTAAGCGCGCCGTCACCGAGCTTCGCGTAGCTGATGCGGTTTTGTTTCGTGCTTACATACGTTAGGTTGACGGGGCGCATCGAAAGGCGATACATTGACGATTTCTTTCTGAGTTCATAAGTGTGCTGAGTCCCTAAGTGAGCATTGTATGAAGTTTATGAATATTTAAAACAAAAACTGTAATTACATAAAAGAAAGATCCAACAAAAAAAGCCTTGCTAATGTTCTTGCCGGTGTTTATTCTGAGTGTATTCCAAAGCGGTCATTATTCAATTTTCGTACTTTTTCAGGGCCTAAACTGAATAAATGATACCTATTTGAGTTTGAGTTATCATGAGTAAAACCGCATTGCATATAGTTTATTGATATTTTTATTTACCATATCCAAGTTTTATGTTCAAAGTTTACGTACAACGTTCCCTTACGCACTTCACGCCCAATTTGACTGCTTCTGAGAGTAAGCAACAAAAAGTTTAATGCTCTTAACGTACTAAGCATTTACTTAACTCGATTCACTGTGAACCCTCTTCGGAAACATTGGGAGTGGAGGATTCAGAGGACTCTTATGGATATACTCTGGGTTATTTGGAATGTATGATTGAGAAATGATAATGGATTTTGTGTTTTATCTGGCGCTGTTTAGGTATTGAATTATATTGCTGCAATATTTTGAATGATTAAAGATGTTGTTGTTATGAAATGTTTACCTGTGATTGCTTTGAAGTGGTAAGCTTAGATTTAAATAGATTGTCAAAATACGGTAATCCATACACGGCGTGTAGGTAGGACTACAAAATTAGATCTAGCTGTTGTATTTTTACCTTTTTTTGTGTGCATGCGATTTTACTTATTAACTTCAAGTGCAAATCTTTTGGAATATAACAGTTTATTATCAAAGGAATAACTTATCTGAGGTTTATTTAGCCATTTGATTGTAAATTTGAAACTAAATTTAAATAATGCCATTGAAATTCTTGTTCATCGAATAAATCTGCTTATTTATTCTGCTAGAAACAGTTTTGTTAACTATGATAAATAATAAATAGCACATAAAAGTTTTATCTCCATTTTCCAATTCAAAATAACAGATACTCCCGTAGTATAAATTAAACAGTAATTCAAATGAGAAGTTAAAACGCACCACCTTCCCGTGAATGTTAACTTTAACTTACGACTTGTGACTGTGAGATATTTACGAGCTAAATGTAATTAAATTCTAGAACCGTTTGCTTTTGTAAAACAATGTTGTTTAATACTTTGTTAGGTTTTCTTTGGACTGTGGCTATTAACTAGCGCAGTAGTTTTCAATGAATCTTTTGCATATGTTTTTAATTAGCTATTAAATTAATCTGCCACGCCGCATTGAGTCAGTAAATTGAATAAATAATAAAAACTTGAGAGGTGTCAAGGGACACCCGGATGGAACGAAGTTCACGCTTTCTATGAGAAAGAGAGAGAGAGAGACAGATAGACAGAGAAACACGCGCACGCCACACGGCTTACAACTATAGCAAAAAGTGTCGTGTCGGTTGTTACAACTTTTAGTCTTAATTTTTTCCGTCTAGCCCTCTTTCGCAACGCGCGATAAGGAACTTCGTTCCAATATAATAAATGTCCTGGGACATTCTTCACACACGGTTATCTGATCCCAAACTAAGCAGAGCTTGTACTATGGACACCAGGATAACTGATATACTACTTTCTTTTTTTTGTAAATACATACTTATATAGATAATTACACCCAGACACAGGACAAACAGATATGTTCATGCACACAAATGTTTTTCCTGGATGGGAATCGAACCCATGATCAGCTGGCTTGTCAAGTGTTTGTTGTGCGATGCGACAAATTCAGGTTTATTGCACCCCAATACGATATCAAATGAAATTGAGTGTTCCTGTTACCTGACAGACGAAGCTAATTGACAGTCAAATTCCGTCAAGCAATACAACACAGCATACACTAGTACGATGTAAGTATAGTGGGTTCGGCAAAGGTTCGTCAGTTTACAAAGTCATTAGACTCTTATTACCTTATACCACCATTGACATATAATTTAATTTGCCTAGATTATTTTATTCTATTAACTTCTATATCAAGGAGGCATAGATACCGATTTAGTTCAATTGAAAACATACGGCGATGTGCAGGTGCGTCAGATTACTGCAACTACATTATTTACATAGTTACCTACGCAAATTATTATGTAACTCTAAAGCCCCGTATTCATGGTAAACTTTTGTTGAGACAGCAGTTGATCAAAATTGTTGATGAACAACGACAAAGTTCCTGGAAACAATAATTATATATGCAGTGATCAACTCTGCAACACGAATGTTGCTAATCGCAGCTCGGCAACAGGTTGATTGAACTTTGTTTTATAAACTGAAGTTTACCGTGATTAGTGTACCTATAAGTTTACTTTGGTCTGAGAATGTTTAAATAAAAACGATAATTCTCCTAAAAGTAATTTATTATGAGACTTGTTACCTATCCTGAAATCAAACATGAGCAGCCCAAAATATAGGTACTTATCATCTCTCGTCTACCTAATTCCTAATTTTTAATCCAAGTATCTTTTCATTAAAAAGAAAAAAAATATATTTGACGAATACAAAAACGTACAAGAAAATAGCAATGTAAAGCAATCCTGTAAATGGTGTGCCGCCAAACAAGACGTTCAACTCAGCATAACCAGTGCAGTTTTTCTGCTAAGTTGACGCTTTTAGTGTCTTCTAATTCTTGTTCAGACAATGAAATTCATCCATCATTTCAATCATCTAGAAGCCATGTTATCACCATCTAATAAACTGCAATCAACTGATTCTCAGTCTCACAAGCTTTTGATATCAATAATTTCTAAAAGCGGTGACGCATGAAATATCACCCCCTACGTTGCCTATAGGGAAGCTGTTTGATTTGACAAATTGCATCTTTTGTTGGCACCAAACTGTCGATAACCCTGAACTATATAACATCCCATCCCGTTAAACGATTCGATTCTCCTCAACAACTTGACAAAACGTTTTGTCAGATACCTTTTTGGGGGAGAATTTTAATTCCGTATTTTTTTTTTAAATAGACTACAGAAATTCGTGACTCTTCTAATATCAAATTCAAAACTCATTCGTTTTTGTGAGCCCTATTTTATCCCCGATGTCATCCGTTAGCTTAGCATTTGCTTATACCTACTAGGACAATACTTAGATACTTACTTCCTCATTGACATAATTAGTTCTTTGAGCATTAAATCCTACTATCCTACTTATATGTATGGATGTATGGAGGAATGTTTGTTACTCTTTCACGTAAAAACTACTGAATGGATTTGGATGAAACTTGGCACATAGATAGATCGTACCCTGGAATAACATATACCTAGGCTACTTTTTATCCCAGGAAAACAAGCTTAAAAGTGGCCCCCATGTTTAAAATTTATTTATTTTCGTTACAAGCTCGCATTTGGGTCACTACGACAGACGAACGGACAGACACACTATAGTGATCCTATTAGGGCTCGGTTTTTTTCCTTTTAAAGTACAGAACCCTAAAAAGTTGCTATATTCAGAACCCTCTAAAGTAGCTATATTAAATGCAGGTAATGTTTAATATCTTATTATTACGTAGCATTCTGCTTTTCTTTTGTCAATCCCTACCTTTGTTGCATCAAACAATACATTTTACAGTTTTTCTTGTTTACAGGAGATTGTCATTTCATTAGGTGCTTGCAGATAGTGTCTTTCTTTCTTTGTTCTAGTCTCGGAGGAGATGCACCGGTAGATTGTCCCTTTGTGTAACTTTTACTATATTTTCTCTATTAACTACAAATATTTCTTATTAGATAATATACATGGGTTTTGCATTGCTTTAATAAAACCTTATTTATTTATGAAACAGTAGAAAAAAAAACTATAAAATTACCATTTATATTTATCTCTTTCTAGTACAGAATTTAGGTATTAAATGTATAATGACGGTAGTGCCCTTTGACGTCACAGGGCATGTCAGCCGATTGGCCGATTTGAATTTCACTTTTTGTCATAATTTTACGGTATTTTCATAATTTGTTAAGAAATTCGTTAAAAAACATTTATGCTTATTTTATGTTTGTTTGTCCACCAAATAATCTGGTATTACTCAGGCATGCTGAGTGATCTCTGATTGCTTGAATATTTTCCATAAAAGTAGGGGAAAAATGTATTCTGAAGCATATTATGTCACCACTGAGCGGGCGGAACAAGCTTATCAATTGATAAGCTTGGCGTTTAGACGCGCGAACTCTACCTAGACAGGTGTATTATCTAAGGTTATGGGGCCGGAGAGTAATATAAGCTACTTCTTATCCCAGCAACGTGAGTACAACAGTATGGCTGAACTTAGCTATAAATAACATAAAATCCAAAGACAAAGGTACCAGTGGGGAGGAGTAAAATTATGGCGAGGGTAAGCCGTTCATAAAACACCGATAATGTTATACTTAACTAGCTGTTCCGCGCGGTTTCACTCGCGTTCCCGAGATAAAAAGTAGCCTATAACTTTCAAGAATAATGTAGCTTCCTATTAGTGAAAGAATTTTTCAAATCGGTTCAGTAGTTTTGGAGCCTTTTCAATGCGAACAAATAAACATACAAATCTTTCCTCTTTATACTATTATTATTATTAGTATAGATTACAGTGTATTTTACATAAAAGTGGCTTTGAAATAATGAATCTGTGGGACCGGGACTTCTAAAAGGTAAGCCGATGGGAATCGGCTTGTATGGACCCTTCTTCACTGAAAAGTACCTACTCATAAAACGTTATTGTCAGCCTTTTGTAGTTCACAATTTAGACATAGACCTATCTCAACTCTCATCATTCACTGTTTCAACATCTTGAAATTACATGAAAGTTCTAAAGGGATTTCAATTAGCAGATAATCTCAACATAAAGATATAATAGTATTAATTACCCGACCAAGTTGTGTGCGTTATTAAATTCAATAAACGTCCATGTGGACCGGATGCCAATTAGACAAGTTTGGGTAGTTCCTAACTACTCGCGCTTACAGTGATTGTATATTCCTAGTATGGATAATGTATTTGATACAGTTGTTTTAAATTAAACACAGATAAAGCTTGTTTGCATGTAGGAGGTAAATTTTGGAAACCGCTTCTGAAAATTCTTTCACGAATAGGAAATTTCATTATTCCTGAGTGCTTTATTATTATTAAGCACAGGAAAGCCACTTCCTGCGCTCGGACCGGGACCAAACGTCGCAACAATCATGTCAAAACTACAATTAATTAGAGTTCAGAATACGCACTTATTTTTCTTTTTTCAACATAAAAAAAGCGTTTGTCATCCATACTACTAAGCGTAGGTAAACATAAAAATCACTTTATATATAAAAAACACTTGTTTGATGTAGCAATACTAAAAATATGAATCATAAAACAAAAAGCAATTTTCAATTATAACAAAAAGAAAGAACTGAATTCATAGAAGTGATCCAATTAATTGAAAGTCAAAACAATTTAACACAAAGTTAAGAGTTCAAACTTGATCTTAATTTATTGTTAGTTAACAACGTCAAACTTTTATTATGAATTTAATAAGTAGGTTTAAAGGAATATAGTTATGTTTTTGTTTTTATCTACTCTCATATCGTAATGTTCTTATTATGAAATCAAAAACAGTACTTTAATGACCCTCTTTACGCATACCCGTGTATAATGAAATTAAAAAATTATATTATAGCACAGTTTTCTTCCCAAGATAATGCTATAAAATAACTTTTTTTCATTAAAGTACAAGTATATGGACATGTCTGGCCACTCACAATGTTTTTTGGGTTTTAATACTTCAATTACTGTCAGTCAACTTGTCAAACGAAATAATAAAGAAAAAAACATTATAAGTGGCCAGACATGACTAAACAATTAAACGTAGTATTATATTCTCTTTGTTAACAATTAGGAATCAATCAGTATCAATAATTCAATTTTAGATGCAAATTTACTCTGTGGTCGCGTATGCGGTAGGGAGTTTTTCCCAACACGGATTTGGGCTCCATGATGATTAATGTTTGTTTATTTTATTGAATTTTTGCATACATATTTTATTTTGGCCAAAAATGACAGTAAAATGGCAGTGATAGTAAGGTGAAATAAACTTGGATCTGAAATTGTGGAGGCGGCAGTGGAAATGACGAATAATCGATACCCGTGAGTCATGAATACTTATGACAAAATATTATCGATTTTTTACCTTTAAATTACATTATTAGACGAGTTTAGATAAAGTACTGTATGATACTGCACATAATTAGGTATTAAAAACTCGTGTGATACTATTAAGAACCTCGCCTACGGCTCGGTACTTAAACTCACACTCGTGTTTAATAACCCCTATTATGCAACAGTATCATAAACTACTATTATATAGTGATTCATATTATATTATAAATCTGGCTGTCAAGATAGAAATTGGAACATTGTCTGTTTGATATTCTCTTATTACCTTTTCACGTCGGTAACCTGTATGTTAAAACCATACATTTAGATTTTTTTTAACTATCAATTAGATAAACGATTACATAAGAAATTAGTTATATGAGCATCCGCGAGAAGCGCTGTATCAACTTCTATACATAAATATAGTTTTTTTTTATAGGCTTGACCACAATCTCACCATAGTCAGTGATGTTGTGGCCGTAGATGGTTATACAGGGCCTAGAAGGGCTGGCTCTCAAGTGCAGCTGTCAGTGCTTGTCAA
Organism: Tethea ocularis; assembly: GCA_963555595.1. Classification (NCBI taxonomy): domain Eukaryota; kingdom Metazoa; phylum Arthropoda; class Insecta; order Lepidoptera; family Drepanidae; genus Tethea; species Tethea ocularis. The sequence continues at coordinate 2,040,405 of OY741973.1, read as the reverse complement.
CTTGAGGGTGGTAGCCAGCTAGGCGTGTAGTATAGTAGGTATTTAGTACTCTAAAGCAGTAATAATATATTTACTGACGTCATAATATCTTTATATTAGATTGAATGCTACCACATCAATGAGAATGTCTCTAACCCCATGAGACCCGAACCAAACGTGCGTCACAAACTTATACAAGTAACGCAGGCAAAATGACGCAGGTGTGACGCCCATCCGCGTCCAACCCAACCACCCGACATCATGTACCTACTGTAACTTAATATTGTTGAAATTAAATACTTTCGTTAGGCGTCGATGTTATTTTACCCATTTTCTAGAGGAGGCAAATAGTTTCATTGGGGTTATACATAACTACCCTGAGGGCCTACTCCGGAAAGAGATATACAATAGTACAATGCTTAGTCCGTTTGTTTTGAAATTTTAGCCATTAGAATAGCACTTTCACGTCTTGTCAGTGTACTCGTAGTAAAACCCAAATTTTGAATAAATCTATCCCTTTCTAAACTTGTATAAATAACAGAAAGTTCCGAGTTTATTAGAATTCTTCTTATTACGTTATACTTATTCATCTTACGTAGGTACTATTTAATTCACTAGTTTACAAAACTTAATATTTTTAACTCCAAGGAGAGACACCATTTCTTGTAGATTTTTTAATACTGAATCTAAATCCGGCCACAGAATTCGTAGGACGTCAGGATTTCGAGATATGCCAATCCCAAAGTGCTTAAACCCGGTGCCATTTTTAATTTTCTTGAGTTTAAATTCTTTCCACGTTATTCTCGTAGTTTTCATTCTTGAATCGTTAAAATAACGGAATTTTATGAAAATATTCGTTTCTGAACAGGAAAATCTGGAGATCGTTGAAGAATGTAAATTCGACAGCTATAGAGAAGAAATATAATAATTTTGTGTTTTACGACCCAAATCGTGCAAAAATGGCAATTTATTATATTAATCTTAAAAATGATAAAATCTTAATTACAAAAATAATAAAGGCATTTAAAATGACGACTTACTCTAAAAAAAATCTAAATTACAAATTTCAAGAGCCACGAATTCGTATTAAAAATAAAATGTTCCTTTCAATTACACAGGGTGTTTTGTTACTGGAAAAGGGGTGCGCAAAATGTCCGACACAAAAAGTGTTTAGGTTTTATCTCGTTTGTTTGCCATTTCATGTTTACGAGTGCGCATAAAGTTAATACCACCTTTGTCCTTACCCTTTCAGCTAAGGAAGAAATGCCGAAAAACTGCTAAGCGTTATGGCTTTTAATAAGGGAAGATTCCGTACAATTTCGTTTATCTGTGCAAGGAGCTTCATTTGAGAACAATGACGCATGATAACAGAACCATCGTTATTGCGTCATCGTTATTTATAGTTGATAAAATCTACTCGATTTGTTACTAGAGATATTTTATAGACTACGGTAACATGGCGCGCGTATATCTACTTACGTGGAAGAAAATAAAGTCAAATTCTTCTCGTTAAAGTATCATAAATATCATAATTATTGTTTATAATAATAATAAGACGTTTTTTTGTTTTTTTCTAATTTCAGCAAATCTACTTGAGTACCTACTTCTAATAATAAATTCATGAAAAATTGAAATTGTAAAATTAAAATAAAGTGATACTTATGAAAAGCCATGAAGTTAAAATTTAATATTCCTAATAAAAAAGATAAATCCGAGTACGTTTTCGAATCCAGTATGAATTGAACGACCTATTTTCTGATTATGTCATCTACTATTCATTTCATAACTCACACATACAAACGCAATTTTTAATATAAGTTTCTATGACAAACCTATCACAAACACTTGAGCAAATAAAAGTAGAATATAGAAGCCAATGAAGAAGGATCCCTAAACCGTGTATGTAGGAAAAGATCTCGTTGTTACGGAATCCTAACACCTCTGTATAAGTAATGAGTTGCGACGCTGTTACTTCTGTGGAACGTCCTTAATCTACGGCTATCTCTTCACTTCCTTGTTTTTCTCAGGCTTAAGCTTAACATAGAAGTATCTTTAGCAATATACCAGGCGTGGGAAAAGTACATTTTCTGGAATACGTCCTTATCTGAGAATATCTATTCTTATTTGTTCGTTGCGTCCACCATAATTCTCGTCTGAGTTTAATTAATCTGTGGTATATAGATCACTTTTGACAAGAGGTTATCTCTCTTTATCGTACTGTTTGTTTCTTTTTCACACATTAACGTATGTGGTCTGTCAAAAGTGATCTAATTTGATGGCTCTAGTTTAGTATGGGTAATCTTGCATGGTCTCAAGCATTGGAATATCCGCGTATACTTCATTAAATTGGACTTCCATTATTGGGAGTTCTATAATATCTAGACCTCATGCGGGATTTTAGACGAATCCATGGATATCACACGAGTCAATTAGACTCGTTGATTTCAGCCCGCTCCGTCCAGTGATTTGAGCAGCGCGTTGATAGATCAGTCAGAATTTACCTTTTATATTTATTTTTAAATAATATTTACAATATTACAATTATTGAGTCTGGGTATAATTATCTATATAAGTATGTATTTACAAAAAAAAAGTAGTATATGTAGTATATCAGATATCTGGTTGTCCAAAGTACAAGCTCTGCTTAGTTTGAGATCAGATAACCGTGTGTGAATAATGTCCCAGGATATTTATTTATTATTTACAAGAAATATACAAACTACATATTCCTCGAGGCTGCCGCTGCTGCCGATCAAAGGCAAGGTTCCTTTTATATGGTTAGATTTTTATTACACTACATTAGAACATTACCTATAGGTACTTACCTACAACATTAATGACATAGTAATAAACCATTTTGACATGCCTTGAGCTTCTTTACAATCATTATACTGACTTACTTACCTACTTTACTGAATGCAAAAAAGACATTAAAATAATTATCTTTTGTGACTTTATTAGCAGACCTCGTTTGCCAAAATATAGGTCTATCCTATATTTTGACGTTTAAATACTTATGTAAAATTAACCTTGTATCTTTAACTAAAATGCACGGATTGTATTTTATGAATTTTAATATACTAAACAAAAAACTGTGTGAAAAAAAAAAACTAATTTCAAAAACAGTTAAAATATAACTAAAGATTACTTACTAGGTTAGATTAATTAATAAATAATTCATAGAGCAGGTAAAGAAAATATTTTCATAAAAAAAAACGTGCTTACTATAATATTGTTCAAAATATTAATAACCATTACTCGCTGATTTATTTATTAAATTTTGTTTAAATACGCAATAAGTCGTCGCAAAGATATAAACACTCTACTAAAAATCAAATAAACTAACATATTCCTACTTAGTAGAAATATTGAAAAATCACGGGAAAATTAACATAACCTTGAACCCTATGATGTACTAATGACGTCTACCACCTTTTAGGAAAGGGAAATAACCCCATCTGATGCAATGTATGTCCCCTTTTATTAAACACAGCTGTTTTCCTTATTGATCAAATAATATCGATATAAATAGTCGTTTTGTTTTGAGGTGTTCATTCAAATGTTTACTGTTGAAGTGGTTGAAAGTGTTGAATAGCAAAAATGAAGGCTGTGTTTGTATTATGTGCGGTGGCCCTTACATTGTCAATGGTTCAGAGTCAAGGATTTCCTACTAGTAAGTGAAATTTTTTTTTTTTTTCGGAATAATTTTGAATTAATTACAGCTAAGTTATATGATTAACTAGCTATTTTCTGCAGTTTTACCCGCATTCCCTAGATGAAAAGTAGCCTATAGCATCTCAAGAATAATGCAGCTTCGAATTAGTATGAGTATTTTTAGAATCGAATTAGTGGTTAAGGAGACTACCCTCCGTACATAAAGTCACCTAATTCGCAATCTCTCTGTATAAATTCAATATATAAAAGAAAATCCGGTTATTGACTTTTTTGACTCTTACAATTAAAGGATAAAACTGGCTCTTAACTGCAACTGCCAACCACATTAGTGCTTGGCCTATTTTCAAATAGAAGATCGCCAGTAGTCAGGCATGCTATCAAAGTGTCTAACACCATCGCGCTATGGTTTCCTAACAATGTTTCCTTGATGCTCATTGAACAAATCGTGCTTAAGACCTAAAATTTTTATCCTCTGTAAGAATCTTAATCTCGTTTAAATATGTAAAATTAACCCATCTTGCATTTTAATAATTTTTATCTATCAAATGCAAAGTTTGTATTGTATACATTTTATTAAATTTTAATACTAAACAAAAAAATTGCCCAAATTAATCGCATCCTATTGGACTGCCTCAAACTCTTTCTAACATTGGGAAAATCGACCCACTGTCAGTTCAAATAAAAACGATGGGTTTAGAAAAGAGTTTAGTATCTTATAATTTTGTATTTTCCAACAGAGAAATGTCCTCGAGGAGAGCACTCAGTGCTGTACTGTCCTCAGAAAGCGGAACCAGATTGTAATGACCCGACTGTACACCAAATGAATCCTGATAGGAGGCTGTGTGACGTTCCACAATGCTTCTGCAACACTCCTACTGTGAGGAACACTAAAACAGGCAAATGTGTTAAGTTGTCGGATTGTAAGAACTAAAATTGTAGAGGAAATCGAAATTTACTAAAATATAAATTTTGACATTCATTATTGTAATTATTTTAATAAAATTGCACAAAAATTTACTGATATTTTCTTTATAACCGTAGGTATATATATGTATCGAATAAAGCAAATTATTAATAAAAAATACACTCTCGCATCATTATCCTCAGCATCATCATCATGCAACGTCATGATATTTGAAACTATAATCAACCTCTCAGTATTCGCTATCTCAAGCAGCCTTATATTTTCCCTGGATAAAAGTAATCTACGAGTATACGTATATCATTCAGGTATCAAGATTCAACCAAAAATTGTCGCATTACAATTTTAAAGTCAGCACAAAAGGCTCATTTGACTACAGGATGTTCTTCATAATGCATCATTTATCTCATTTTTTTAAGCTTACATTAAAATCGAATTATCTTACACCCATTGTAAGACTCCATCAAGTACTCATCACAACAAAAGACTTACATTTTCAATAAGAAATACGATAGAAATAACCAATTAAATGGAGGAATGGTTAATGGTAATCAAAATTAACCCCATTTCTGGAGCTCATTAGCGAGTAACTCAGCCAGTTAGAGAATTATATCATCGGTTTGGTTTCCCTTGTGGTCTAAGAAAGAAGAGATTAGATGACGAGTTATCAACGTTCAGAAATATACAAATTACTGAATGGTGCTTTTAAAAACTATGTTGGTTTTATCACGCTAAACTTATTCTATGGGACAAACCCTGAAATCACAAAAAAAAACTTACATCAAAATGAATATTGTTTATGAATTAAAATCACCATAGTAAAAGTGACTCAGTATGACAAACTTTAAATGTAGCTTAAAAAATATAACAACCAAGGAAATGGCAGAATCCTTTATTATCATAAGTGAAAGATTTGAGATTAAAGAAAGTAATGAATGGATGTGTAAGAGATAACATGTGAAATAATGGAGTAATTTTGAAGATTAATAGAGAACGATGCATGACAAAAAAAATTGTGCCATCTCCACTGCCACTGCAGGATAACCGGTAAAAGGTAACATAGGTACATAATTGAAAAAAAAAGACGTTGGCTCTCGGAGACTGCAGCGGTAAAGCAACTGCAGCAGGTAACTTATGCAATTATAATTATTTATTTATTTTATTTATGCAGTATTTTTTTTCCTTTGTTTTTTTTTTGTCTGATATTAATTGAACTTAATTGAAATTAATTGCTCAAACAGTGTATGTTTGGTCCGATACAACCAATGCCACCTAGAGACGAGTTGCTGAACTAAAGAGACAAGCGTGATATTTCATAGATGGCAAAACTAAAAAGTATCACCGCTGTGCTGGTCGGAGTGGGGGGTGTTAGGTTATTTTCGTTACGGAATTTCTGGATTCGGTCTCCACGCTCAAGGCCCGCGATAGAAGCTATGCAATAGCTTAAAAATGTTTTTTTATTAAATTAAGTGAGTAAGTTTAACTTCCAAATGATTTTTTACACTATTCAAATGAAAATAAAACAACAAAAATAAATAGAGAGTGCCAAATTGCTGCCAAGGAAGCGTGCTAAGAAGACTGGCAGCATTATTTCTATGTGACATGGAAATATGAAACGTGTCTATCACTATTAATCATTTGTCTCATCAGTGTGTTATTTGGTAGCGATTGGGATAAAGATGATATTTATGAGAAAAGTTGATAATGTAATCTGAAAATGAATCCTCTCATGCCTTTGGCCATATCGTCCTCCGGGAAATTACAGTTTCGACCAATTAGAAACGGCCCGGATAAATTTCTACCCGGACCGACACGCGAATATATTTTTTAATTATATTCGGTAACTGCGTACCTATTTGAATTTAATTACAGTTATCATTCTTGTTTCCCGGGAGACAAAAGTTTCTTTATGCCATACTGTATTAGAGTTCTTCCCTTAAAGAATTTATGGTGCATGATTTTTTTTTACTCTCGCTAAGGTCCGGTTGGATCGAACTAGAGATGAGCGTTATTTAACGTAATCGGTTTCAGTAACTGCTTACGAGGTTGATAATCGTGTACGTAGTTTTGTGGACAAAAATGTAACGATTATTTTACGTACCCAGTTTACACTCACTCAAGACGTAACTTTAAAATAAAATGCAGCCAGTCCTAAGCCTGGAAAAGTATGAAGGGAAGTTCAATTGATAAAATTATTTACTCAAACAAATGACACGCATAGATTACATAGGTATTATAATACCTAGAAAACTGTTACATATTCCTAATCATAACATAACACGAAAGTAAAACTAATATTATAATACCTATAACCTGTAACATTTTCGTAATCATATTATTATAATAACTACATACCCAAAAGTAACTAACGCTCTACCATATACAGAAGTAACTAGTAACAAAAATAAGCAGTTTTGAAACTAGTTACTCATATGCACGAAACTGCGTGTAACCGATTACGCTCAAAAGACGTTACGACCCACCTCTACATCGAACCATTAGTACCTAATAGTAAAATCACAGAATATGTAAAACCATTAGTTTCATTCGTTGACGTTCGTTATTCTAAAATTTCACAAAGCAACCCACCTTACAAAAAACTTTTTGTTATGTATTTCAATGTCATCCTTTCGTAGTAAAATCCTTAAATGCTATTACATAATTTCATCCACAACATCATTCATCCAAATCACGTAAACAATGAAGTTCTCGAAAAAACAAAACTACCTCATGTTCGGTTAGAAGTTATTCCGTTGTAGGGCAAAGTCTGTTACACTTAGTACATAAACCAATTTTGTGTCGGCTGTGCGATAAACTAGTTGAGACATACGAACGCTCTCACGACTCACTGCAAACCATTTCCACTATATTAAACGGAACATTTAGTTTTTACTCTACTTGACTGATAATAAGTGTAATTTATGATGTAAACGTCATTACTGAATTAAAAAGTACCCAGAGTTTAATTCATGATTTGCATTATTTTATAAGTTCTACTACTACTTATTTTGAGTTTGAGTTGCTATCTTTTCAAATATCCACCCTTTTTATGTCTATAATATATGTTTTGATTTAGACTATCAATAACCTGGATATAGTCAGCATATGTAAAACCTATAAACATGGACCGTACCTGTCATAACCGCGGTATAAAGAATAAACAATAGAAGCCCTAAAATTGATCCCTGTAGGAACCCCCTTACAGCTGGTAACCGATATTCATCGTCCATGCTACCGTAGTATATTCTTTATTGTTTGATGCTACTTAGTTTTACTGTGTACGGCCTATAAGTTAACTGATTCGTTGTAACTAATTGACTCAGGCGTGACCTAGCGGAAATCCATTACTAAATTATATAAAAGGCAAATATTAAGTAACTTGTTACTCTGGATCTCCTTCTCGGAGACCCATACAAAGAAGGTCAACAGGAAATCAACACGTGTTTCGCTTCACGAAGCATCATCAGGACGTAGTAGACCCGACAGACATGATTTGTTGTAATCAGACTAGGTCGTGGCAAGAAATATTATGTTTAAACTGATAATAAAATACCAAGCTCTCAAACAATACAAAAAATTTAACAAACACAGATGTTACAGTTCCTAAAAACAATTTTACAATAAAAACTGTTTATATTTGCAAGATTTATGAATGCAGACAGTACAGTAGCCACCAGCAAAACATAATAATATCCGACGTCACAGAACAGTGTGAAGTGCGAGTGAGAATAACATATTTTATGCACAGGTCTACACGGAAACCTACTAAAACGAATATATTCCACATGAAGAGCCGAGACAGCTGATTTAGACATTACAGTCAAGATACGATGGATCGTGTCGTAGGGCATTCAGATTTAATCGGGTAGATAAGCCTACAAAAACATAAATAAAAAAAAAACGTGATTAACAGTTAAGTCACAAATATTGAACATAGATCACACATTGGATTAAAACAGAAAATATTTTACACACTCATAAGCTAATAATCAAAATCACGGGGCTAAATTATATTTCATAAAATCTTTCAAATTAGGTACCTACTCGAATATTATTACAAAATTTCAGAAGATGCTTGACTTAAGGTAATTTGCGATCCCTATAAGATCCTACTGATTTTCTGTTATCTGATTAAGTATTTAAAGACTACTTTTAATTAGGGTCATTTTTTGTTATTACTACGTCATTTAATATTACTTTTACTTTCTCCATTGAAATGTGTGTCCATTTGTCAGCATCACAAAATATACTATAGTCTACTGAAAATAAAGCCTTTATTTGTGCATATTTTCAATACAACAGTTAGGTATCTAAGTATACTTATAAATATCGTATAGTGTAAAATAGTATTCTCAAGCAGCACTCGGCCACTGGACAAGAAATGTACCCGCACTGGATATCTTATGATAATATATTTTCCGTGCGCCATGGCTTCGCGCTTTTCACACCGAATATATTATATTTATGTGTTTATCGTAATGATACTTTATGATTTGTGTGGTTTTAGATGTTGAGGGAATTTTCCTTATCAATAAATCATATTATAAGCATAGTGGGTAGGATGGGTTTTGAAATGGTGCGAAAAAAATCCCTTAGACTCAGGGTGTACTTTCCAAAAATAAAGAGCAGTAATTTATTTTTAGAAACATGAAACAGTTTCTTTGATGTAAACTAATACTTTCCTCATCATTTCAGCAGAAAGACGTCCACTGCTGGACAAAGGCCTCCCCCAAGGATCTCCACGATGGCTAGTATTGCGCTACCCGCATCCAGCGGTGTCCCGCGACCCTCACAAGATCGTCGGTCCACCTTGTGGGGGGTCCTCCCACGCTGCGTCTTCCGGTTCGCGGTCGCCACTCGAGAACCTTTCTGCCCCAGCGGCCGTCGGTTCTACGAGCGATGTGCCCCGCTCACTGCCACTTGAGTTTGGAACTCTCCTAGAGATTTTAAAATTATAATGAGTACAAAATAATCTATTTTGATTTTTCCATTTCACACAGGTTGTCCGCCAGTTTGTGAGTTTAAGATAGTACAAAATTCATGCGATTGGAATTTGCTGGTGATACAAAGTAACCTAAAATTCTGGCTAAAAGTAAACATGGTATAACGTTGTCTCAGCAAATTAATGAAAAAAAACTTCTTTCAGGTTTTGGTATATTTCAGAAACAAAACTAAACTAAAATATAAGTACAAAGTCACTTAGGTACTATAAAATCATCATTTCCTTTGCTTGTTATTATGTATTTTTATACCTATTATGTTATATATCAAGATATCATTATTATTGGGTATAATTATAGACTTGAATTAATTAGCCATTGTAGATAATTATCAATAATTCAGTCGTGATATGCAAAATCTTCAGTCAGTTAATAATAAAATTGATAATAATATGAAACCATCTCAAAACAATTACTTTTCTTGGTTCAGCTTTGGAATTTTCTCTGAAAATGGATATCTATGAAAAATTTCTCATATTATTTTTTTATCGGTTAAAAATTATAAATTTAATTCTGCGAGGTTATGTGGCATATAATACGCTATCAAAAGCCAATAGTAAGTGTGCAACCAAAAGATATAAAGATTTGAGCAATAATAATCCGTCGCGTGGCCTAAAGATAATCCAGAATTATCAATGCGTGCACTAATTAAGTAGGTACTGATAACATATTTTGGCTCTCATTTATTTTATAGTAACAGCCATGTTTTGTATTGTATTATTGTATATTATTACTGGTGTTTTGACAGAAGAGGCAGTTAAAACTGTGGTTTTAGATGTAGGAACTGCTGTAGGAGAGAAAAATCGAAATGGAGACTATTATGAATTTTATGGTATACCTTACGCCAGTGCTCCGACTGGAAGAGACCGGTTCAAAGTGAGTACCTAATATAATTTATTTGAAGCATTGCAATAGTTTTTTTTGCGTTTTATTATTTTTCAACTTTCACAATGAAATTACAACTAATAAAATTAATAATAAATTGTTATCGTTCAATATTAAAATCTTGTTATTTTATGAAAAAGTATTTCTCATGATTTGACGAGCTATGTCCATAACTTTTTGCTGTTCTTCTTAGTTTCGATCTCACTTTCGTTGCTTGATATAATATTTAAATCTAGTCGTGTTTTAGGCCCCACTTCCACTAAAACCAAGGCAAGGAATTTTTGCAGCACATAAAAATATCATAGTCTGTCAACAAGTCTATTTGACAGAAAGCTCTGATGATGAACAAGTAATGCTTCATGGAGAAGAAGACTGTCTTCGTATTAACCTTTTAGTTCCAGAAGTAGCTAATGAAAATAATTTAGTACCTGTCATAGTTTACATTCACGGTGGCGCTTTTTCTGGAGGTCACGGGAATCTTGGTAAATCTCAACATTTAGTAAAACATGACGTCATATCTATCAATTTCAACTACAGATTAGGAGCACTAGGATTTGCATGTCTTGGTACTGAAGATATACCTGGTAATGCTGCTCTGAAAGACCAACTGGCAGCCTTGAAATGGATCAAGAAATATATTATGAAGTTTGGTGGAGATCCTAATAAAATAACGCTTGCAGGGTATAGTGTAGGTGCTTCTATGGCGGAACTATTAGCATTATCAAAAGCATCTGATGGTTTGATCGATAAACTTATTTTGGAAAGTGGATCGGCCTTATCTCCATTTGCAATCAATAGACATCCTTTAGAAACAGCAAGAAATATAGCAATATCTATTGGTTACAATGATACAGGGAGAATTGAAGATTTAAATGAATTCTTTCTAAATGCTACTGATCTAGACTTAGCAATTAAAAGTAAAATTTTCTATTCAACCAACAGCACTTTTGGTTTTGCACCATGTATTGAAAACGAGTTTAACGGTAATGAAGCTATATTAACCAAATCTCCACTAGATATACTAAATTCTGGGGATTATAAAAAACTTCCAGTTCTAACAGGTTTTTCAAATATGGAGGGTATAAGTCGATTAATAAAATTTAGTGAATGGAGATATGAAATGAATAGTAACCTTGCTCCATTTTTGCCAGCTGATTTAGTTTTCGATGACAAAATAGAAAAAGAAAACTTCCTCCTAGATATAACTAAACATTACTTCAATGGTGAAGAGGTTTCTTACAAAACTCTACAAGGATATGTAGATTACTTTTCAGATTCTATGTTTAAATATGCAATTATGAAATCAGCAAAATTACATGCAGCAAAATCTAATAAGCCAGTATTTTTATATGAATTTAAATACACAGGAGATATAAATATGGAACATAGTCAAATGGATAGAATTAAGGGGGCTGGTCATAGAGATCAGAGTGCTTATATTTTAGATTTCCTAGGCCTCACGAAGAAATATAAAGATATGGATATGAGAGATCAAATGACCACCATGTGGACTGACTTTGTAAAATATGAGTAAGTGAAATTTATGTAAATATCATTTTCTCCGTTTTATAATCTAATTGAGGTGCATTTATTTTCTGTTTCAGAGACCCAACAGCTTATGAAAGCGCTTTGATCGATTTGAAATGGGCGACGTATTCGGAAAAAGAACCTAATCATATGGAAATAGGACAAAAGTTAAAAATGAAGACAGATCTATTTGCAAGAAGATACCAATTTTGGAATAAATTATACGAAAAATATTATTGGAATCCAACACCAATAAAAACTAAAATGTGACAAAGTATTTTTACTGTTTTAAATCTCTGTTGAAAGTTAAATGAAAATTACTTTGAGTATCCTGTAATATAATGTAGTTTATTATTTACAGTAATTCAATATAATATTTTTGTTTTAGGACTTGTTTTTGAATAAATATCAAATATATTTGTGGTATCACATACGTTTCCAAATAATCATGATAATGATGTAACAACTTTATCATTTCTTTATCACATTATGAAGTAATTAGCGATAAATTGAGAATTCAGATTTATATTTCAGCACCAACAGCCATGTTTCCTGTATTACTTTTAAATTTATTTATTGTAAGTGTACTTTCAAGTGGTGATTATAAAACAGTGCATTTAGATATTGGTAGTGTGAAAGGTGAAAAGTATTGGAATGGTGATTTTTACGAGTTTTATGGTATACCATACGCTACAGCGCCGTCTGGACGTGATAAATATAAGGTAAGCATGTTAAATAATATCATTATTGAAGTTGAAAATAATGAGATATAAATTAAGGTATATTAGTATAATTTACTCTGCACTAGTTTACGCCTTGTGGTACAGAAAGATCTCACACTTTCCAGGGATAAAAAATATCTCTAATTTTAATCTAGGGTATGACATTTCTACCTATAAAGTTTTATGAAAATCTATTTAGTCATTAATTATGTTTAAAACATCAATAATTTGACATTTAATGTTAATGAAAAATATATTGATATCAATCATGATGATTTTGTGACAGTACAAGAACCTTATTTACTTTTTAAACTTAAAATAAGAATTAAACGTTATTAATTCCAGGCTCCATTACCAGTGAAACCATGGGAAGGTATCTTAAACGCAGATAAAACTACTATAGTTTGTCCACAAGTTTACCTAACTGATGGTGATAAAGATGAAGAAATAATGCTGTATGGTGAAGAGGATTGTCTCAAATTAAACTTACTAGTTCCCGAAGTAGCAAGTGAAGATAATTTGGTTCCAGTTATAGTTTACATTCACAGTGGTGCCTATGCTGGTGGAAATGGTAATATGGCTAAATTTCACTATTTAGCAAGACATGACGTCATTACTGTAAGTTTCAACTATCGACTAGGAGCAATAGGTTTTGCTTGTCTCGGAACAGAAGATATACCAGGAAATGCTGGTTTGAAAGACCAACTTGCGGCTTTAAAATGGGTTAACAAATATATTAAACAGTTTGGTGGAGACCCAAATAAAGTAACGCTAGCAGGATTCAGTGTTGGTGCTTCCATGGCAGAATTGCTAGCTTTATCTAAACAAACTGAAGGTTTAATTGAAAAACTTGTACTGGAAAGTGGTTCTGCACTATCACCATTTGCAATAAATAGAGATCCTATAAACACAGCAAGAAATATAGCAATTTCAGTTGGTTTTAATGATACTGGCAGACTTAAAGATTTAAGCGAATTCCTTCTTGGAGGTACTGCAGAAAGTTTTGCAGGACGGAGTATACATTTTTTCTTACCGAATGCAACATTTGGCTTTGCACCGTGTATTGAAAATGTTTTTCCAAATACTGAACCATTATTGACTGAATCTCCTCTTGACATCATGGTAAAAAGTAAATACAAAAAAATCCCTGTATTAACTGGTTTCTCAAATATGGAAGGAATTAGTAGAACATTTAAGTTCAATGAATGGAGTGACATGATGAACGAAAAAATTGAAGAATTTATACCAGTTGATATTTCTATAAAAGACAATAAAGAAAAAGATAATTTCACCAAAGAAATATTCAAACTTTACTTCAAAGATGATGAAGTATCTCATGACACTATACAGGGATATATAGACTACTTCTCAGATTCAATGTTTAAGTATGCTATAATGAAATCTGCAAGACTCCATGCAGCAAAATCTACTGAACCTGTATTTTTATACGAATTCACATATAATGGTGAATTAAATATGAAACACATGTTTATGGATAGAATAATAGGGGCCAGCCATAGAGATCAGTCATCTTATATTTTGGATTTCTTTGGTTTTACAACGAAACTTAAAGATATGGATACGAGAGACCGTATGACAACAATGTGGTCAGATTTTATAAAGTATGAGTAAGTATCTTTTTTTAGCAATCAGTAAAATCGTAAAAAAGTAAAGACATTTTTTTCTGCCGTGTTTCTTATACTTAAGCTCCTGTGATTTTACGATCTACGATTTTGACCTAACACTAAGTGATAATGTGGTCAAAAAATATTATTATGGTACGTACGGATCATATCTAGGAAGAAACGACTGCTTATTAGTTTCAAAATTAAAATTTTCCTTTTTCCAGAGACCCCACAGCGTTCGAAAGCTCACTTATTGATGTGAAATGGTTAAAGTATACGGAAGAAGAAAGAAACTATTTAGAAATAGGTAACAATTTGAAGATGAAGATCTATAATTTTACAGAGAGATATCAGTTTTGGGACAAAGCTTATGAGAAATATTATTGGACACCAACCCCTCCGAAAATAGATAAAGGGAGAAAATAAAATTAAAAGTAAAATGCACATCTGCAAGATTTTTTTAATTTATCAATTTAGTTAACAATTACATAAAGCTCAAATGAAAAGGAAATTGTATTTGTGGGCACTTAAAAAATCGAACTCCACTACTGTTTTGATTTACAGTAGTAAACAATCTATGGTTTTGATCAACTGCATATTGACTATGTTTACTTCCCTATTAACCTCCTTGACATTCAGTAAATACATAGAATCCGATATATTTTCTCCTGAACGTTTATTTGCTCATGATACCTACATACAGTCGTTTTACTCGATTGTCTTCAAGCATTATTTATCACAGACAAATAAATCCTTTGGCGATACTTTATGAAAAAATAAAAAAAGAATTTATCCACGTCTTTAGCACGAAGCATTAAAAAAAGGAATGCATTTGTTATACCAAATGATGTAGGCACCCCATTGGGATTGTGAAAAAGAAAAATTTTCAATAACACGTGCATCATTTGGAAGCGCTCAGAGATATTTGCAAGGGGTAGACTCTTGTTTAGAGGTGTCAGTCACAGGGTTGTTGGTTGAAGTAATAAGTGACAAGCGATAAACTAAGGATACATCTAAACTAATTATAAAGCTGAAGAGTCTGTTTTTTATAATATGAGATTGAACGCGCTAATCTCGGGAGTTACTGGTCCTATCATTTTCATTATCCCCAAAGGCTTCTTTTTATCCCGGGAACGCGAGTGAAACCGCGGGGTGGTTTTGTACACCCGAAATACCTTAGCAAAGTATTTCGCATGTGATTCGCGGCTACTCGGGGCCCGCGTATTCTAGATGGACAACAAAAATATTTAAAACGACACTTGCAATATTTTTATAGTTATGACGATCATTACCGATCTCCTAAGGGATTTCAAAAGGATTCAAAATGTCTAAATTCTTCCATCTTCTGGGTTATACACCTGTGGTGCCTTCCCTAATAGTACGGTTACAAAACCCGACATTTATGTAGTTAAAGATGCCATACCATCTCCACAAATAATCGAGGAAGAGGAAGGCCACAGACTTCGTGCTTAACGAATGTTCAGCGAGACCTGAAAACTATAGGCTTTCTGTTAACTATTCATACCAACAAGCTGTGTAGCAAAAAATAATCAAAACAGCAACCGATTAACGACATGGCAAAGTCAATAATAAATTACCCGAAATATTATAGACTCTGAATTACAGAATTATTATTGTAAGAGACAAAAAATATGCCTTTTCTTTTGATTTGAACCACTAACAAAAGAAAATAGGGGTTAATATATCGTCGGAAAAATTCAGATTTAGATTTTTTTATTTATAAGACCTTCGATTGAGAAGGGAGACTGGATACGTATCGAAAAAGCATCCATGTTGGTTTTCAATAGGATTTTGCTCCATCCATCCTAATTGGAGTACCTAGGGCGTTAATTCCACTAGTATGGAAACTTACCTTCTTGGGAAACTCTTAAATTAATAAAGCTTCCAGTGTAAAGAAATTATTCAGAACTGCTCGGTTACGATCTCAATTAGGATAATGAGCCGATAGAGATCAATAGGGAAAACAAATAAATAGAATAGCACCGATTACTTATCTCATTTTAGACTTCCATTTTTGCATGAACACATACACTGAAATTATTTCTAATTTCTCAATTGTTCACTTCTGATATCACTACAGGGGAAGTCACTATAGTTAATACCCTCTTTCCTAATTTGGCTATGTTACAGATATTGCTATAAATCTTTCTATCTATATCTATACTTATAAAGCTGAAGAGTTTGTTTGTTTCAACGCGCTAATCTCTGGTGTTACTGGTCCGATTCGAAAAATTCTTTCACTAATAGGAAGTTTCATAATCCCTGAAGGTGTAAAGCCGCGGGGAACAGCTAGTGTTTTTATACTTTTTTTACGCTATTTATGGAGGCCACGCCGAAGGATATAAAAAAACTAAATTTACTAATAAATAAATTAATTGTATTGGAATTTATAATATAAAATACTATCATAATTAAAATGTAGTGTCTTCGGACGAGGTTGGTACTGAAGTGGGGTTTCTGCTTGTTCCCATAGCTTCGTGGTCGGTCCGTAAGATGCAGGTGCAACGTCTTATCGGCATCAGCATTATTGGTTCTTGTGGGAACCGCGGCGACTCAGCCTTCCACAAATACTATAAAGGCTATGTACAATAGCTTTATATTCAGACATAACAAGTTCATAAAGAAATTATTAATATTTTCGAAATTAGGATATATAGCGACACAGCTGGTTCATACATCGTTGGATAGATGGCGCGATAAGATTTTACATCTCGCTAGCAATGTTTGTAACATCGACATTCCAAGTTCTACAGTTGGACCGCGGTCCCAGGCACGATGATTCAGCCAGGCATAAGTTTTTCTTTTTTCAAAGAAGTAATCCTAGTTTCTTCGCCATAGAAAACATTACATTAGCTCAAATCTTTTCTACTGATCACCATGATAACCAAGTAGATCTGAATAAAGCGGTTATGTCAACTTGAATAATTTGTTTACAAAATAACGATAATCTTTTACAAAACTCTCTAAAGTTAACAATGGGTGCGTCAAATTTAAATCCATAAATAAGCTCAAACCTCAAAAGGGTGGCATGACGGGAAATTGTTGCAAAATATTGTCCCTTCTCCTTTAAAAGGGGTGAATAGGAAACGCAATTTTGAACTTTATTAGCTTAATGCTACGCCTTGTAACTTATGGCCTGTTATCCTAATAATTTCTTCAAGCTAATTTCAACTTTACTTCTGGATTATAAGAGTTTAAGTACACTGTAATATTAAGTTGACAAAAATAACGTATTAGGGTTGAAATTCCAATGTTTTCTTAGTTCACTTTTCCAAGTGTCAAGTGATTTTATATTTGGTTCCCTCTCAGCACAGGTGACATAGAGATAAGTAACGTCAATTTATAAGTGTCAAAGTCACAAGTCTCGTAATGTGACATGTTTTGACAGTAGGTAACTTTGCTATTGTGTCGCGCTTGCTTTGTTAGCAAGTTCAACATGAATTTTAAATAATAGCTCATATATTTTGTCTATGTTAAGAGGTACCTATGACGATGAAACTGAAGTCACTCGATTATCCATATATATTATTGTCTAAATCAATATTATAAAAGAAATTTCGGACTCTCCCCTCGAGGCGATGATAGCTCAGTGGTAGTGACGTCGAATGCAGAGACGAAGGTCGCGGCTTCGAATCCTACAATGAACTTGAGCTTTCATTGAAGGAAAACATCGTGAAGAAACCGTAGCACGCTGGCTACCACCCTCAAGTTGAAAATCTGTCGCCAAGCACCTTCCAGTGTGTTTCGACAGCTGCACTTGATAACCAGTTCCCTTGTAGGCTTTGTGTGCTTACCACCATCGTCCACATCATCACTGACCACGGTGAGATTGTGATCAAACACAGTACATAGTAAAAAAAAATACCCTTGGAATTTTGATTCATCAAGAAATTTAACAAAAAATTGTCAAAGAACTTATTCTTTCTTAACTAACTTCAACCCCTTGTGGGACAAAGAAAGAGAACTCGAAATGAAATTAATTAATCATATTATCACTCAATTATGGCAGCCCTAAGTTAATTCCACGTAGATCGGGAATGTTCGGGAATGTTCGGGAATGATCGGCACGCGCCGCTATGTTGTCATTCACTGGTAACATCCTACGGCTTCCGATAATTCATGCCTGAAGATAGATGATACGGGATGCTACTTTTTTACTAGAATTTAATATGGAAATTAACCATTTGATTAAGTACAGCCAGCGTCAAAAATATCTGAACAGTTTAGGACCTTGTCAAATTAACGCAATGGGGTAGTTACACTATGACGTCATAGTTTCACAGCATCAAATCATCTACTCTTAGTAGTTCCACTGGTAATTAAAAATCATTAAATGTACAACATATTTATTGTTTCCACGTGTTTTTAGATGTTTTATGCATTGGTTAGTTTTGGTCATTTATTTTTGACAGTGTCAACTACCCTATTCATAGTTTCTAAACAAACTATCAAAATATTGTCAACATTTATTATGAAAGGGTACAAAATTGTCAATATATTTTTGACGCTGACTACATACATAACTTAAATAGTTTTAATTGTTTGGTAATTCCTAAATGTCACAATAACATAACAAAAAAATAATTTGAAGAGTAAACAGTATTTTCAATATTTATATGAACAAAGTGCAAAACCGGTTATCATTATCGATTTTTCACTTTGTTAGAACACATCCTGTATCAGTAACCCGGTCGACAGCGCATTCCTGGCGCGTACCGTAGCGCTATGCAAACGGAATGGAGGCAGCCTCCACCGCCCTGATGTCATCTGAGACATCAATTGATGCTTCAGTATATACCTAAGTCAGTTTAGTAAAGATAGCATAAAATGCAAGAAAAGTCTAGTTCAATATACCTGGAATGCACCTGTAAATTGTTAAACGTGACTAATTTTTTAGCGTAAAATTTAATATCAGATTAATTATTATTTCGTCGACGTTTGTCTATGAATGTGTGAGTACACGCGTTATGCGTACATTTTATGTGCTTAAACTCTGAAGTTTTCATTCTCAGATATACAAGAGCCATAATAATATAATTATAGCTTCAAATAATATATTAAGAAATGTAGCTTATGCAGGTGTGTTCCGACAGTTGCACTTGAGAGCCAGTTCCCTCTAGACTTTATGTGCATACCACTTGCGGCCAAAATACCACTGACCTCGAGAATGTCAGGCCACAGATACTATATTCAGTAAGTACGTACAGCTAAAAAAAGTCTTCTGCAATAATAAATCATTTATCGAAAAATCATTAGTTTAAAAAAAAAAACTAAAATCGTCACTATTACATGTAACCACAGACAAAGTAAATTTGCATCTAAAATTGAATTGATACTGATTGATTGCTAATTGTTTAGGTCCAAAGTGTACTTACTTTAAAAGAAAAAAAGTTATTTTATAGGATTATCTTGGGAAGAAAACTGTACTACCTATAATATTTTTTTTAAATTGTGTGCATAAAGTGGGTCATTAAAGTACTGTTTTTGATTTCATAATTCAACTTTACAATATTTCTTATAAAAATTATAAACAACAAGCAAAACAAAATATCCTAATTTCAACCGGGAAGATGGTTTTAAGTTATTTGCTGCGTGGAATCCAGTGATAAGTAAGTGTTCGCGCCGCCGTGACTTGCGTTCGAGTAGGTGTGTTGATACAATTAGTACGGTATGCCGTGATCGTGACAGTTATATTTTACAAGACCAATTGCGGGTAGTTGGAGACAACTCTCGCCAAGCAAGATGTTGACCCACTGTTCCAGTCGTGACCACGATCAATGCAACTTGATCGAAACGTCGAGGTTAGTCAAAATTATATTTTGACAATATTCTATGCGCGAATAGACCCTTTACATTACTATAAACATGAACAAGCAAAACCACAAGAATCAACATTATGTTCACTTAAAACATCCCGTTTTTTATAGTCCTCCCCCAAATTTTTTTAGCCGGATGACTGTGCAATTATCAATAGGTATAGCCACCCAAATAACGGTTGGTATTCCGGAAAATTCTTTTTTCAGTGCCATAAATCAGCTTACCATTTATTAAAACACCCCACTGGCACCTTCGATCCGATATTGCTCCCTAAATCGAGGGGATGTTAGTTTTTTTTTTTACTAACTTCAAGGTAACATGTAGGCAAAGAAAATGATTATAAAATCTATTTTCCGTTCGGGGATTAGGTGAATTTAGGTGGCGTTGCACAGACTGATACAATAAAAATTATGTAGGGACATAGTGAGCACATAATTTTATTTTTGTCAAATCTAAGCTTTGGTATATCTCACGAGACCAAGAAACTAAAATTCACCATTTAGTTAAAGAGAGGAAAACGTGACTAACTAGACTTCTGGTATACAGATGGCTATTATGACGTAGACATTCGCCAAGAAAGGATTTTTGAAAATTCAACCCCTAAGGGGGTAAAATAGGGGATCGCGGGTGAAACCGTGGGGGACAGCTGGTATTAGCCTATGATATGGAGAAGAACATATATTATATGAAATTATTTCGAGATCGTGGATGAAACTGCGGATCGAAAGCTAGTGAATAGTTACAAAAATCGATATATTTGACAAAAATAATTCCTCAAAAACTCACTTCTATAATATTTAAGAGAGGCGTGCTTGTCCTTTAATCTCTACCCTCCATGTACTTATAATCTAAAACGCCATGAGGTTCCAAGGGAGCCGAGGGTAAACTGTTTAATGTCCTTTAAATAATACGAGATAAGAATATGGCTTATACCTATAGGCTTTATTTCATAAATTTTTAAGAAAGCTTAAAATGTTCACTGTAAACGTACGTAATCTAGCTCTTTGGTCATCTAAAATTTATATGTAAGTAAAATGAATTAATATTAAATAGTATTTTTCAAAGGAGTTGGAAATAATTGATTACACGGATTATTAGAGACTCTCTTAATTGTAGTATTTTTTCGCTCGAAGAGCAGCTCGACTGGAGAAGTACCTCCACCTTACAGAATACTGCAGCCAAATAACTTATTATTGTGTTCCTGCGCGTGAGTAAGGTTGCCAGAGCACATCGGGGAGGGGGAAGGGTCGGTAACGGTCGAGTGGTACCCGGGGCGCCGATTAGTAAATGGCTTGTGCCCCTGGTGTCTTTCGCGTCCATAGGCTATGGTAACCACTTACCATCAGGCGGGCCGTATGCTTGTTTGCCTACTTTTTTGTATTATTATTTAGTATGCAAATAATGGATTATTAAACTCTATACAATTCCTTTGAAAAATACTAGGTATAATTAATTTAAACTTAAATTTTAAAAAGTTAGGTAACTTTTTAAAACCGAACCGACCTTTGTCTAATGACAATTTATATAACCTGAAATCAATTTTAAAAATGATATCTTTCGTACTGTCGATTACAGAAACGTGAAAATTAAAACGACAATGGTGAATCAAAATTAAATAATGCTTGTTCAACACAAAGGGTCTGATTGAGGGGCCGTGGGCCCAATAGCACTCGAAAAGCTTTCAATTATACAAACTGTCAGACACAATACTGAAGATGTGATTGGTTGTGATACTTGTTTTTTTTTAATAACCTTTGTCGTGTAGAGAAATTTAAATAGATGGGAATCATGATCATGTATGTTTCTCCCGAGTATGGGTAATTATCTACATAAAAAAGTAGTATATGTAGTATATGAGTTATCTGGTGTCCCATATTAAAAACTCTTAGTTTGGGATCAAATAACCGTGTGTGAAGAATGTCTCAGGAAAAAAAAATAAGGATACCATTTTTGGTGTTCTTGATATTTCTGCCAGAATGATTTTCAGTCAAGAACAGATTTTTTGCCATCAGAGGAAATTAAATATTTTTTTTTCTTTATATTTTACCTAATTTTGACATACATTTAAATATTCCATTCCATTAATATTAAGATTAAAATATAAGTACCTAACACATTAATTTAATAAGAGACTGCTCTCATTCTAAGTAATATTTTGGTTGTCATAAGTTAATTACTTGAACATTTCCTGGAATTCTATATTACATATTAATTTAGTAATTCAAACTTTGTTTTCAGTTGTAGCGCAAAATAGAAAAAAAATGAGATACCTGGAGGCCTACAAAATTATTTGCATATAATATCATCTAAGGGTTAGGAAACACAATTAATATCTCAAAAAGTTTTCAAAATTCTCAAAGGAAATTAGATTATCGTTTCTTTATAACCACCTACACCAATATACCTAACTTCACGAATTTTAATTAAATTCATATTAATTTATTAAAACGAAGGCTTAATTAAGTTTATATTAATAACGTTATATTAGAGTTAAAATGGGCTCGTGTGCTTTGTTTTAAAATTGCTTTTCTAAAATTAATTTTATCCTTAATTTCCCGGGTGAAATCTTATTGAACTAATATACCCCTTGTCTTAAGATAAAATTCTGTCTCTGTATAATTAAATTTTGCATTTAAATATAGTAATATAAAACCAAAATCGTCCAAACTTATCGAGCTCGGAGCTTTGTCCGCCTACGCGTTAGCTTGGCTATACAAAGAGAAAACGCTGCCAGCTTTCTGGGAACCTTGCCGTTGATCGGCAGCAGCACACGCCTCGAAGAATTATTTTTATATGTAAATTGTATTTTGTCATCAGGAAATGAAAAACTAAGACTGTATTTTTGATTATGGCTTTGCACGGTGCAATTTTATACACAAACTTTCCTCGTTTATCGCTCTTTCTATTATTGACAACCGTATCAAAATTCGAGTAAGCGGAGAAACAAACAGAAGAAGACTGCGACTTTGTTTTAAACTATTTAAAGATGATAATGTGTCCTGCAAGAAGGATCGAAAACTACACCCCTCTCTTTTTATAGTGAAAACTATTTGCGGGAAATAATTTCCAGATTAATCCATCCATAGAATCACATAAAAATCTCGCCTAAGCTTTCTTTTTCAGACAGCTGAAAATAAAAACATGACTAATGTGAAAAAGTAAGGCAGCTTCACACAAGTTATGCTTTTTGAAAAAGTTCACGCTTGGCTGTACATCAAAGGGGAGTGCATGCGTCACTCGGGGCTCCCATACAAATTAATGTTTTAATAAGGGAAAGTTTCCAGTGCCTTAATGAAAGGCAGCATTTAAGTGAATCAAAGGATTTTTTTTTCCACTTATTGTTATTTACACGGTATGCGTAAGGGATTTTTATCATATAATTTAGTTACTAGCTTCCTTCCCGCGATTTTAAGAATGATTTTATGTTTTCCCGGACTTTCCGCTGCTTCTTACGCGTTTTCAAGGGATAAAAAGTAGCCTGTGTTAATACAGGGTGTCAGCTACCTCCATACCAAATTTAATCAAAATTGGTCCAGCCGTTTGAGCGTGAAGAAGTAACAAACTTTCGCATTTATAATATTATTAGGATTCTTTGCCCGAGGCATCTGATAACAGTAACTAAGCCGATTAACTCAAGTGTTAATGACCCTTCTTCCTCAATGAACTCTGACGACCTTACTCACGCTTTCTTAATGCAATATACCAAATTTCCCTCTTATGTTTTTCACTTCAGGGTGTTAATACGAAAAGAAAATCAAAAAGAAAATAAAGTTCCGTCCCGGCGCGGCGCCCTGCAGTGAAATCGTCTAGACAGTAGTGACATCTGCTGGCAAAAACTTTATGAACACTCGCGGTAATGTAAGTAATTTATATGCTTTTAATATGAGTCGAGAGAACGAATGATGCAAGGGCAATCAATTACGTGTCTGCCCTGAAAAGGATATAGATTTTTATTTGGACTGCCACAACTTTGAGCCTGCATGACAGAATAGTAATACAGGCGAGTCAAATAATCGGGCCGTGGAAGAAAAGTTTACCTAAAATAATGTGTGTGTAAATAAAATGGCTTAATAATTATTAATATTTTTCTATATTGACTTCCTATCTAACTAGGTAAACAAATTAGGTAGGTATCTATATTTTATATCATTCGTTGTTATTGTCATTTTTAGGGTTTTTATCTATTTGATCTGTCAGTGTTAAATTCAACGACTTTACCCAAAATGCATCCGCATCATAGTTGGTTGATAAATATTCACACCATGCGACGAGTCGCACGACTTTTAATTGAAACCTGACGATTATCCGATTATTCGTCTGGCGACTGTTGCATATTAATAGCAATCATTAAATATACGAATCGAGTAAAAAAAAAATTGGGCACCCACCATTCAAATGTAAGGTCGTAGGGTTTTGGACATCGAGATTTATTATTGTTGACTCAGTTTAATTTAAAGTTAATTTCAATATGCTTGCATTGGTATCGTTAACAATGTAGGCCTTATTGCTAAATCGTAAAGGTTATTTGAAAGTACAAAGTGCCTAACTTTCAAATAACTTTTGGGTAAGAAGAAATAGGTGAAGAAGTCTTCGGAAAGCTTTTCTGGATCATGATAACTAGTTTAAACAGCGGCTTTAACTATTTACGTTCTAATTTGGTAAAATGATTTTTTTTAATTTAAATCTTAAATTATAGAATAAGTACATGACTATAAAAATTTAAACTTTCTATGCCCCTTTTTAAACTAAGAATATTTTTTTCTCTTATTTGGTCCAAATAACTTGAAAATATGAACATACATTCTAAGATCTAAGAGAAAGGGAATAGCTTCTTCCTTTAAAAAAAATACTTTTTTAAATAACATACAACCGTTAACTGTCTTTACTGGCTTGTCTCCATCAGTTTAGTAAGGAACGAAGTCATTCGCGGAGAGCATCCTCATGATCTTAATCCTCATGATCTGTAATTTTGTGTGTATGTTGAAATAAATGTTTTCTTTCTTTCTTTCTTTTATCTTCAAATTAGACAAGACGTTCGACATCAATCCAGTTCTCGCACACTAATATATGCATCCTCAAACACCACGTTGTCACAACATGGTCTGATTAACAGAACTGCCCGATTTAACTGGGGAATTTCATCAACACAGACAGATTCTGACATAAATATTCATGGCTACTGCGCGAGCGGCACCGGGAACTGCAATTAATTGAACATCTGCAGACATCCTGCTACGGGATCAGTACAGACTGTTTACCATTCGATATTAGGGAAATTTTCAGTTTGAGGATTTCTGTTCATGAATTTGGATGCAGGAGTAAACACAGGTTATGCTATTTTAGCTGCGAAGTGGGATGTTTAACGCCTTTGAGTTAAATAGATACCAATTTAGGATACAAAGTGATACAACATAAAAAAGTCAAGCTAAAAAAGCCATCAAAGAGTATGTACCTAATAGTGGCAACCGTGTGTGAAGAATATCCCAAGATATTATTATTATACGAGTACTGTCAAGTGTTATATAGCGTCTGTCTATTTGTCTAATCTTTGTGACATCAAAGTTTTTTATCTTCCTGGATTAATATTTAAATAAGTGTTTAAGGATTAACAATTGGAGGAAGTGTCAGTAACAGACAAGTAATTAATTGTAGTGGTATAGAATCGACATGAAAAAATATCAGAGGTATATGAACATACGTATAAGCGTATAAGGTGAGAAGACATTATGAGAAAAAATTAGTAGAAAAGAAGCGAGCATCGAAATGATAAAAGAGCAGATAAATAATAGAAGCGGATGAGCTTTTACATTTTAATAAATGAGAAATAAAAAATATTTTAGATGGTGGATTAAAAAATTCACGAGAAATATTTCAGTGTCTCGATATTTTACGTCGAAATCTCAAAGGTCATTTCGCTTAAATCACTGCTCACCCAGTCACTTGGTCAGCTTTTGGCACCGTAACAGTTACACTTCAGTGCATTAAAATGCCTTATATTATATGTCCTACATTATTTTTTAATCTCTTATCTTTCCGGACTTTCAGATTTATTTACGACATATTCAATATTCCATTACCATCAAGCTGTAATCAATCTAAACGTATAGCTTAAAATTATTTGTCTACAAGAATACTTCCTCAAATAGTTCCGGTAAATATTATCTGATAAAAAACAACGCCAAACTATCGGAAATTGCTTTTCTGTGCTAATGTAAACCGTCAGTAAACTTATTTTAGAGATATAAATTGTAATAGGTATTTGAATTCAGATATCAAAGGACTTTGCCTTGTAGCGACCCCTGTCAGCTACATAGTTCATACGACGAATGAATAGATGGCGCTGCAATAGATCAACACTACATTCAGACCTATCCACATACAAATCTACATCGCGCTAGTGGAGTTTGTTCTCAGATTCACATATATACAAGATTCCAACATCAACAGTCGGACCGCGGTCCCCAGGCACGATGACCCAGCCTGGCGGAAGATCTTCCCTTTTCAATGGAGGAATCATCCACCTTGTTCCTCCATAGCCTCTTTTGAGAACTTGAGCATATTTTTTTTTTGTTCGACAAAGATCTTCGGTTCGATTTTCAAGTCAGCTATTAATATAAATTTTCATAAGCCCAATAGGTATACTAATATTATTGATGTGAAAATCTCCTGCTAAATAGTTATGTGCTGACATCTATACTAAATTAGATTATCGCCTACATCCAAACTAACAAACCAACTTAACCTTTCTATAACATTAATAATAATTTCTAGAAGCTATAAAATTTAAAAGTTAAATTTAGTTAAAATTAAACTATGGTTAAATAAAAAATATAAGTAGGGATTTAATATTGGCCACGAGTGTACTTATCGGAGATTTGCTGACGCGTTAGGGTCTGCATACATTATGCTAAGTACACTTTAAACTGCGAAGCGTTATATAGAATTAGGATTATAACTTAGGCCTACTCAGGTAGATGGCATAGGTATATGTAGGTATGAGATATGTCAATTATTTATTATTATAACAATACGTTTCCACTACACTCTATAAGACGATGATTGCTCAGTGGTAGTGACGTCGGATGCCGCGACGAAGGTCGTGGGTTCGAATCCTACAATGAGCTTGAGCTTTCGGTGAAGGAAAACATCGTGAGGAAACCTTAGCACGGTGGTAGGGTACTTTGTAGTACCCGCCTGCCTGGCTACCACCCTCAAGTTGAAAATTTGTCGCCAAGTACCTACCGGTGTGTTCCGGCAATTGCACTTGAGAGCCAATTTGCCTTCTCGGCATTGTAACAAGTCAAGCAACACATTGGCAATATCTCTGGTATTGCCAATGGCGATAGGCGACGGTAACCACTTACCATCAGGTGGGCCATATGCTTGCTTGCTACCATAAAAAAAAAACACTCAACAATAAACACTGATTCTTAATAATTAACACTGACCATGTTACAGATCAAGTCTTGTACGCAAGATCGCACTCTGTTCGGGAATGATCGATTTTACGAATTTTGCCGATGCTTCATCTAAGTTGTGTCATACTGTAACAATGTTGGTCGAGTCAGTCTCAGTTTAAGTGTATTCCGAACCGGTAGTAGAGTCTATTGTAAAACTGTAACTTTTGACATTCATAAGTGCCTTATTAGGGCCTAAACTGAATAAATGATTTTTGATTTTGATTTTGAGTCCATAATTTAATGACGTTATATAATGCCAAAGAAAAATAAGCTTTTATGCGTCATCTGGACGTGCAATATGATTTTTTAATTTTCTCGACGTTTCGAAATGACGAAGTAATTAAATAAATCCTATTTAGACGCGATTAAGTCTTGTTTTGTCATAACCAAACTTTAAGAAAATTATTGCACCTACTTTTTGTTGTTTCTAGGTATTTTTTTTTTAAATAAATGTACCTATTTTGCATTTTGTATTAAAATACTTTCCACTACCTATTTTTCACATCTCTGGAGACAAGGACATTACTCTCATGTCAAAATGGCTAACTTAGCGTGACGCGTACCCTATGTATGTTGCTCTGTTCTAGAACCTGAGCCTTAGCTATAGATCTTCAGCAGTAATTCAATAACAACGCTAAAATCGCTGAATCAGCACATCCACCATTTTATTTCATTCCTATTTTGTACAGTTTATTGAGTTTTTAAAGGGTCGTAAACATAAATAGTTAGTGTCCCTTTCAGTGTTCGGAAGGTTGTCGATATTGTTTAGGGCAATTTCCTTTTATTGCCAAGCATTTAGCTTTGAGAAGCTGTTGATAAGATTCAGGGAGGTGTTCAAGTAGCTGTATAAACGATTCTGAATACTTCAGTAATTGGATGTGAAGCCTTTTAGAGTATATTATGCCTTTTTTATTGTATTTGTTATTAATCATGCAGCATATTTTATAATATTTAGATTGGCACAATCAATAATAAAGTTGTACAATCCATAGTATCAAATTTAAGGAGGGATACAGAGGGGGGGGGCTGGAATATATACGTCTGACTCTCCCTTGTGCTTCTGGGAAAAATATAGGCTTAACAGCAACGCTAGACCGGTCGTTGTGGCGGTCTTTGGGAAAGTTTTTGCCCAGCCTGGGAAAAAATCAAGATCTGGGGCTGTTGGGCATTATAGGTTCTAACGATAAAGAAGATCCGGGGCTGTAAGCGTTATAATGAAGCTGTTGTGTACATCACTCCTTTAGGTTTTATTGTATACTACCTACATGTACCTACCTAAGATAAGCTTTTATTTTATGCCGGTCTATTTATACAAGTAGGCATTAAATTGCTAAATGATTTGACGGAACGTGTATGCAAAAACTAACCCCAAAACCTTGTCTACAAAAAGCCCCTTAATCCTAAATCATGAAACAGACAGTTTTTCATATTAATCCCATTTCACATTAATAACTGTTTATTCTGACATTCCTAACCCTTCACATCTGAAAGGGTTAACGCAAAAACTTCATCAGTATTCCAAATGGCTCAGGTGTTATTAAGCCCTTGGTCTAAATTACGAACTCAAGACCAAGGAATTATTAATGATAAACTGCCACTCTGTAGTTTTCTGCATTTTACGTAATATTTTCTGGATTATTAGTAGGTTTTCACTGTTGTTCTTTATATCACAATTTCCGAACCAGAAGATGCCCTCATAGTATCTATGTATTTCATGTCATATGTAAAGCAGTTAATAATTTTTACAGAATATTTATTACCTATTGTTGCCTCTACAACTGAACAGCATTAATACCTAAGTATAGAATAAAATTAAATTTTAAAGGTGGACCCCAATGTTGGGGACATTAGGGTCCACCTATATCCCCATACAAAAAAGACGTGATTTTTTTACTTTAACAAACCCTGTATCTCATGAACCGTGACAGTTGAAATTTTCACAGAATTTGTATTTTTGATGCCGATATAAACAACAAAATAAAAAAAATACGTACAATGGTAAACCCGCCGCCTCGCCCTTCGTGTTCGAGTCCAACTTGCACTTGGGCGATTTTTTAAGTAATACTAGTACTATATTATTACTTAAAAATTGGGCAAGTTATTGCTAGTGATTTATTCCATATACAAAAAAATCATTAAAAATAAATTATTTGCATGGGAGTGCGGAGAGTTAGGCTTATATGATGACGTTGACTTCGACATATTTATCGGGATTGATGCTTCGTTCTTTGAAGATGATGATGGAAAGATGTGGAAGATACCGCCTATAACATAAACTAGAGCCTATGATTTTCAAGCGTCGCATTGGAGCGTGAGAGAGGTCTGTACCAATCGACACATTTTGACAGGTGCCTGCCTTGTCACATAATAACGGACACTTGGCAGATTAGACAATAATACAAGTAAATTCTCTGTGACGTCAGATGCATGCTTGAGACATAAGTACTAACAACGGACTAACCGTTTGCTTATTTCAACGTGAATTTAGGTGCCGATCTTTATTGATCGTAAATAACAATGGCATTGACTAATTTGACAGCTTTAAAATATCTTCTATCCTTTTTCAATAACGTTGGTAAGAAAGAGAGGTGAAGTGACGTGACTACTATTAGTTTAGTTTATAAACATAATCGGCACCATTAAATTATCATTATTATTGATACAGCTAGTACTTTATAAATGTTGTTTATGACAAAAAATGAAATCACACAATGTTTCCTAGATAGTTCGTAAAAAAATTGATATTACCAATTAAAACAATGCAATTAAATGCAAAACCTAGATAATAATTATTAATTATCATTTTGCATACTAAAAAGTAGCTATCTTATCTTCAAGATAAAATGAATTCTTTTCAGTTAGTAATAATATCCAATGTCACAGATAAAAATCGTCAGATCTAATAGTCATTATTGTTATTAAATAAGCTTCAGTGCAGTCAAATAAATCAGTTTAAAACAATGTTAAAAACGTTTCTAGGTTTAATTTTTGTTGTAGGAATTGTGCATAGTCAAGTCGGTAAGACATTTTATTTATTTGAGTCTTGTGTTTTCAATTCGATACTAAGTATTAAGCGCGGAAAGCATATATGGTAAGTTGTCTTGTTCAAGCTGCCCGGTCCGTCGCGGGCGCCGCTCGCGCGCGTCTGTTGCGAGGCACGGAAGTGGCTCCATATATTCCCATATCATCAGAACAGTTAACCATGTGTGAAGAATGTCCCAGGTTATTTATAATTTTATTAGATTGTAGTTAAACAGGCTATAAATAATAAAAAAAATCCTTTGCCTTTTCCAGTGAACAATGTCCGTTTGGTCGATCATACATCATACCTGGTGGAAGTACTGGGTCAGGCGGTCAGAATACTTGAGGAACGAGAATGGTGTAACTTCAAACTTCCTGATCACGTAGAAAGTTTTAAGTAGGTAATTTCTGTATTTTGTAGGTAATCCAATGGCTACTTGTTGTATATAAACGTCGTCATATTGGGTTTTGAAACCTAAAAGAATCTAAGCAGATGTATAAAATTTTACTATGCTCGATCGCTTGATGATTTCATCATGGCAACTGCTGGACAAAAGCCTCCTCCAAATTTCTCCACGATGGCCGGTCTTGGTCCCGTGACCCTCACAAGATCATCGGTCCACCTTGTGGGGTGCCAAGCTGAGTCTGCCACTTAAGTTTGGCAATTCTACGGACTATGGGCTATGTCGGTTGGGTACTTTGGTTCGTCTGCGGATCTCATCATTTCTGATTCGATCTCGCAGGGCACTCACCTCGCACCAGTCAATAATCAAAGGCTCTTCAAATAAATAATAAAACGATCTTACCTAATCTTTAATTTTTGTAGTAGCCAATAATTTGTGGTGTGAGTTCTAGGTACTTCCTACTTTTCTACTTCTTACTTAATCCTATCCTACTTCCTACTTTCCAACAAAAATACAGAATTATAAAAAAATCACCTTATCTTGCCAGCGAAACCATCTTCGAAGAACAAATCGTGGGTACAATCACATACAGTCACGGCTTCGTTGTCACAATTGAGAGGATCGACATTGTGCAGTCGACTGTCCAGCAGGTGTGGAGCTGGAATTCCACTGATGCAACTGGAGCTGTGACCATAAGAGGAACCCTGAGGATGCACGACGTACAAATAGGCTATGATGTTGATGCAGACCTGACTGACCATCGTCGACGGTACACAGCGACCTATGTGCACCCTCTCATTTCTTTTGCATTTTCTGTAAGTAGTTATTTTTAATGGACTAGCTGTTTTTTTGCGATTTCACTCATGTTTCTGGGTAGAAAAGTAGCCTATAGCACTTGGGACAATATAGCTTAACAGTGAAAGAATTTTCGAAATCAGTAGCTTGGAAGATTACCTCCTAATCCCAATCAAACTTCACCACTCCATATATTACTAGCCGTTTCCTGGGATAAAATGTAGCGGACATCGGCATTCCCCAGGTTTCATAGGCTACCTGCATGCCGAATTTCATAGTCATCGGTTTTAGGCGTGACCATGGACAAAGACATGACAGACAGAATTTTGCAGGATTAAGGTACAAGTATATAAAAGTTTTCAAAATTGTACCCCCAAGGAAGTTAAAATAGGAGATCACGGTTATTAAAGGTACAAGTCCGAGGCTCGCGGCTGACGCGCGCGGCCATAGTCAACATATGGGAATGTATGGAGCTACTTCCATGCCTCTTTTAACTTCCTTGGGGGTACAATTTTGAAAACTTTTATATAAGGATTTAGGTCTACTTATATGACTTGCATTAATATATTATACCTAACTACCAAGCTAATTTCATTTATTAGTAGTCAGTGGCGGACTTGCAGTCGTGGCCACCCTAGGCCGTGTAGCCGAGCCGCCCCTTTCTCAGCTTCCATCATTTAGTTAGGTAGTTAGTAGGAAGGCGTTTTTAACATACAGTGTAATTTAGATTTTATTTTTGTCATGATTCATACATTATTTATCTGGCCCCCCTAATATCTGGCCGTCCTAGGCCCAGCCTATCGGGCCAAACACGGCATATTTTTTGGGATGAGTTTATACTATAGGTTGGTCGCCTTGGTTCTGGAATTCTAACGCGTATCTTTAGTAGTAATTGTAAAAAACACCATTATTAAACACCCCGCTTACAAAATGGTCTTCATCATAGCGAGTCATTGGATGAAATCCTACGATTACTGCCAAAAGGTACGCGATAACCTATGGCTGATGGTCATTTGTTTTCAGATCATGAGAAACACCCATACAGAACAAATAACTGTAGCTGTCGTTGGAACTGTCACCCGAAGTACCTCCAATAGAGTTGCATACATGCCCACTAACAACATGACCGATGTATTTGCTTCAATGGTAACTACTCCATCATTTTCTTCAATAGCAGCAGTTTTAAGAATTACTGACATAAAATGGGGATAATATAGCTCCTAATGTAGCGTCGGCCGCTGGGGCAGAAAGGTTGTCGAGTGGCGACCAAATTGACTGGAAAACGCAGCGTGGGCAGGCCCCCTACAAGTTGGACGTGAGTTGGAACGACGATCTTGTGAGGGTCGCGGGATACAACTGGATGCGGGTAGCGCAAGACCGGCTAACGTAGAGATCCTTGGGGAGGCCTTTGTGCAGCAGTGGACGTCGTTCAGATAACATGATGATGATGATTAATGTAGCTTCCTATTACTGAAAGAATTTTACATTCTAGTAAAATTTCAAAAGATATCTTTGATATATAATAATCAATGTGATTTATGGTTACTGTATCGATTATCAGAAAAAAATTCTTATGCCTTAATAATAGTATCTAACCTTTTTCCAGTTTGATCCGGCTATATCAAATCCGGGCATTCTTCTTTGGGCGACAGAAAAGTTTGAACCAGTCACTCAAGATGTGGTTAGCCGAGTTCCCTTCCCGACAATATGCTACAACTGTCCTGTGTCGTAATTTTTTATACAAATAAATGAATTTGATAAAAAAAACTCGTAATATTTTTCTTTTACCTTTTGCTCTGAAAATAATATTATTTTAAGGCAAAATGGCGACAGGTTACAGGAATTACGTGTGATCCACAAATTCCTCTAGAGCTAAAATAAGATCTGTCTTCAATATACTCGTAGTTCAGAATATTGGACAGTAACAGGAACGGATGAAAGAAGATTATATCCAGCTGATAAAAATATGAGAAAGTTATGAAAGGTGTGTATGTAGAGTGAAAAGAATTGAGAAGATTAGGAATAAGTACATAAGAGGAAGTTTAAAAAAGTGGCACCAGTGAATGTTTTAAGAGCCTAGGTAACCGATTTTCATGGTATGGACATGAAAACCGAAAATGAGATGGATGGATTGTGTGAAAGATGATATAAGTAAGAAAGGTAAGAAAGGAGTGAATGCCGATATGACGGATAGAAGCGCTGATCCTAAATGATTGGAAACAGGATAGGGAGAATCGATGTTGATAATTTTAAGGCTCTTCAGCTCTTAAATCTTTTAAAAGGTTTATTTTATCGGGAAAATGTAACATACAGACGGTTAGTTTCATTTATAATATTAACAAATAGCAGCTTCTAAATTATGAAATAAGATTTTGAGCACAGATAAAGAAATATATAGAAATCTTGATGAAATACAAGTCCAACTGAAGGTTATCGAGGAAATGTTAATTATTCTGAGGACTTAAGATATTTCATTAATTACCAAAGTAGGTATTTACATATCGCCGGTGTTCAATCCTACAGATATAAACATTATCTAATCAATACAATATTGATTCCGTCCCATGACAATGTAGTGCATGCAATTTTACTGGAACAAATTAAATTGACATAATTTTATTGTACGTGCTATTTGCGGATTCTAAAATGATTAAATGTCTATTTATTTTATTCGCTGGCGTTGGAATAGTGTCCTGTCAAACATGGCGTGAGTATTTATAATGTAGTAGTTAATAAGTCTTAACATAGATTTAATCATGTAAATAGAAGTTTGCATTCCGCTACCAGTTCATTGAATCTTAATTACTGATATCTACACCTACACTAATACTATGAAGAGAAAAGATTGGTATTTTTGTTTGTAATGAATAAACTCAAAACAATAGAATGCTATAGTAACTTAAATAAATAGAAATAGGGTTTGTTTTATCTATACTTTATTAAAAATAGGGATTCCTACGGAAACTAATAGTGTAACGACACTAATAGTGTGTACAATATAATACCTACCCACTGAAAAAGGCATATATTCAATGAGCACAAATGGACTGCAACACTTACAAAGTTACAACCCGATATTCATGTTGTATATCTACTCAGATGTAATAGGTACACATGGCCACAAATCAAGCTACACATTTTTGTTTCCAAATATCGCTTATTACAACCGCATAAGGTGCCGCAGTGTGTAGCTTGATCTGTGGCCGTGTGTACATTTTCTCAAATTCTTCTTTGTTTTCAAGTAAGCAGAGCACGTATCCAGAACTTTGATGTATTCTATCGAGATTTGATGCAAGAAACTATATATGAACTGGAAAGAAGACAATGGTGCAACCTGAAATTAAATGACTATACACACGTGTTGAAGTAAGAATTTGGTCCACAGTTTAATTTTTAGTTACTACATAGGTGGCGGATTTGTCCTAAGCCCCAATAGGGCCGGGCCTAGGGCGGCCAATCAGACAAAAAAAAATGTTCAATCCAAAAGTGTATGCCGCAACAAGAAACGACCCAAGTAAATATTAAAATAAAATTACACTGTAAAAATGCCTTCCTACTACCTAAATGATGGAAGCTGAGAAAGGGGCGGCTAGTACCTACTACATGGCCTAGAGCGGCCAAGACTGAAAATCCGCTAATGTTCATTTCAAACTATATAATAATCTACACAACACACTACTTAGGTACGCGAAACATTTGGCGCATGTAGTATAATTAAGTACATAAGTGGGTGTCCCGTTGGCAAGTTTAATTGAAACAACCGCAGGAGAACCTGCTTTATCTGTAGTTAATTAAATAAACATAAATATAAGCATGCATTTATCACATAATTGAAAATACTTAATTTTCGAGGATCTTCAGCAAACAGTATGCATGACTACGTTCTTTTCAAAAGTTGATGATAAAAATTAAATAACAATCGAAATGTGGTTATCGGCAACATGTATTGTAATTAGGTATCCAGGGCAGTATCGGCGTTAGGGTAGGGCGCGGTAGGGCGATCGCCCAGGGCGCCAGATGTAAAAGGGGCGCCAGGCCCACCTTTATTTCCGGTCGCTCATGAGCGACTCCTGCTATCTCGAGTCTAAATAAATAAATAAATTCTCAAGTCTAAAGATAATATGGCTCTAATGGCTTAAACTCCCTTTTGTTGGCAGGAGAAGGGTGGGGGGGGGGGTTATCACATCTCGCCCAGGGTGCTGGTAGAGCTAAAACCGGCACTGATCCAGGGTCAGCTGCCCCCTCATGCCCCCTCCTATTTACGCCTATCAGTAGTTAGTATTATTCTATATATTTTTCAGTGAACAACTCTACAACTGGCACGTAGGTGGTTCAGTGACCTATACCAATGGCTTCGTAGTATCCATACAAAAGTTGGACTTCACGAATGTTCAACAGCTTATGAGCAATTTGTTTATCAACAATGAGCAGATTCCCCATGCGACTGTTCGGGGTAATTTAAACATGCACCATGTTCAAGTTGGATTTGATGTCATTGCCAATATTACAACTACAGATGGATATGAAATCCAGAGGTCTACTGGTTCTTTTACCCATAACCTTATCCAGTTGCAGTTAACGGTAAGTATCACGAATACTAGCCTTCACTTAAAGGTGGGCGTTAGGTACCTCCCTTGGCACTTCCCCACACCTCACCCTCACACCAACCAAGTATTATCGTAACTCGGACCGTAGGCGTAGGTGCCCTTAAGGTGGCGGCGTCGGTTGGAGCGCGAAATTCAAATTTTATCACGTTTTTTGCAAATTGCAGCTCAGTTATAGGTCGTATGTTATCAACATGTTATTTGCGAGAAGAATGGTAGTATATTTACTGATTAATAATAAAAGATACTTATCATCAACATATTCCTCCAAGGTATATTACTGACATATACGACTATTTCATGAAAATGTTACTAATATACCTTGGAAGAATATGTAGATGATTTCTTTTTAACGTACGTTTACGTTTACCCTTAAAACGTAGTATTAAATTCTCATTGGGTGCCCTTGTCAAAGATAGTATTGCCAGTAGAAAAAAAAGTTACATTAGAGGTTTCCGCGTCATGACGAGGATTTTTATTTCCTTGGTCAGGCTATAGGCTTAGGTTTAACCTTTCTGTGCAGGCTGAGCCGCCTGCGACAAAATATTCCCTACACCGCTGACAGAAAGACAAAAAGCTTTTTAAACAAACACTCCAGTCCAGTTAAAACCTAATAATTTATATTTCAGATAGCAAAGAATATTCTGACCGATGAAGTAAGTGCATCATCCACGTTACTTAGCCTTTCTTCTGGTGACAGAATGGTTTATTTGCCAGCTAACAACGTCACTGAAGTTTTGTCCAGACGGGTGAGTAGCACAATTTAACTTTTTTTAAACAACAAAGTCGTAATTAGTTACCTACATCAAGCATAATTTATAGAAAAACATAATAAATTAACTTTTTATAAGAATAATAAAATCGCCTTCAAATATAGGTACACTAAAATGTATATTACTAATGATTTAGGAATTTTAATCTGACACTGTTTTGAAGTCTCTCCTCCTTTCTTAAATATACAATCTTTCATTAAAATAATTAGAGCCGTATCCGAGATACACGAGTATAAGTAGTACCGAAGGTTAGATGGAAGACAAATATTTAGTAACTAATTCCGCTGGATATATCCTTCTCTGTCAAGTCCAAAACAAGGGAACTTAACAGGAAATCCACACGTGTTTCGCTTCTTCACGAAGCATCTTAATGGATTTCCGCAAGGTCACGCCTGAGTCATCTTAGTTATCTTAGTACCGAAGGTACAATCATTACCAAAAACCACAGATCCGCGGAGGTCGGTTGATTTTTAAACATTAAATAAATGCTAATTTGTCTCAATAAGAACGAAATCAATTATAAATTCCTTTTTATTTACAGTATGTGCCGAGTAGTAACTTTGACAGTGTTGGTCAATGGGGCAGAGGAATCATCAACCCAATCATGGTGGATTTGGTTACGAACAAATTTCCGTTTCCAGTAGTATGCTTCAGCTGTTAAAAATACAATGCTATTTGAAAAAAATACTTTATTTTTGTTACACTTTGAACAGTAAAATAATAAAATTAAATGTAAAATTATACTTTTTTACTTTAATATATTTAAATTGAGCAGTTACTCAATTTAAATCTAAGACCATTTATGTAATATCTATGTATTCTGCAAATAAAGATTTATCTTATCTTATCTTATGATTATGGAGAAGGACATAGGCTACTTTTTATACCGGGAAGATTGAGTCCGTAGGATTCATCTCTTATTCTCTGGCAGCACTGTCCATATATGTCACAAAAAGTACTGAATTCTCTTCTGTCAAATTCATTGACATATTTCGTAGTCAAGGTTCCCAACATAGGGGTTTTCCCCCCAAATTTAAGGGCCTTTCTATTTTCAGAGCTATTCTTAGGAACTCTCTGAATTTTATATGTGGATGCAAGATTTTATATGTAAGATGGTGGATCTTGTATAAGAATTAACCCATCAATGAAAATGTTAAGTTTATAATATTCAAATTTATGTATGGTTTCATAAAGTCAGAGTTTGATATTACGTTTTCTTCCGATGGTTCCTACTTTTTAGTAAAGAAAAAGTTTTTAGCAAATAAATTACAAAGCTAATCAGCACTTATTATTTTTGGGAGGATTCCAAGTAATAATATCGATTTTTGACCTGAGTGAGCTAGGGGTAAAAAAATTGTAGGAGCTGGCAATACTGAATTCACTATTTTCAATTTGCTTTGCCTCGGTGTATTTGTATTATAAAATAGAGGGAATTATTGCTGAAATATAATTTTTCACTCTTTTCCTTTCGGCGTATGATGTGAAGTTCTCATATTTTATAATGTTTTTTTCGTGACATTAAAATGTGTGACGAAACTAACGAGGAACGTCAGGATAACGAATTAGCTGCACTGCAGGTTAGTTTCTTATTTATTTACTATTATTTTTAATCATAAAATACATCAATAATAACATCAAATTAGATACTTTTGGTTGGCTTTTTACCATTGGGAATTAAATGTCAATACAATGTTACAGAATATTATTAACAGCTTTGTGTAGCTGAAATTTTCTATCTGTCTAAATGCAAAATTTTAAAATCTACTTCAGAATAACAATAATAAACATAAAGCTGTTACATAAAACAAAAAAGGTTGGTAGCATTATGCCACCACAACTTGAGTGTACAATATGGCAAAATAAGAATTTAAAGCGTTTTATATTTTCTGTGTGTGACAACTTCACAGTTAATGAGAGAGTACTTGGACCAAATATTATATTTGTGTGTGTTATTACTACATATAGGCCACAATTTTACCGTGGTTAGTGATGATGGTAAGCAGTTAGGCACACAAAACCTAATTTGCTTCAAATATACGTAAATAAATCTTTGCTATCATTATTATATCACTAAAATGTTTTACAATGATAATAATATGAAATTATGATAATTAATTTTGCAACAGAATAGTTGTGAAAAGTTCGTTGAAAGTTTGTTTTAAAAACATATCTGATTTTGATATGATATGAGAATGTCGACAGACAATGATACTATCAGGTAGTCCAACTGTTTCATCATCATCATGATATCCGCCGAAAGTTGTCCACTGCTAAACTAAGGCCTCCCACAAGGATCTCCACAATAGCTGGTCTTGCACTACCCGCACCCAGCAGTTTCCCTCTACCCTCACAATATTATCGGTCCACATTGTGGGAGACCTGCTGACGCTGTGTCTTCCGGTTCATGCAACTATTTGCCTGTGAAAAAAAACAATTGAAATTGAGGGATATTATTTTTCAGGCTATATACGGCGATGCTGTGGTAGACAACAGAGAACAAATAGCATGGAAAGTGTGGCGACCAAACGACCTACTTTTAACCTTGAATCCCCTCCATAATTCGGACATACAGGGCATTCACTGCTCGGTGACATTGCATTTTAAATGTTGCCCAATGTATCCTGATAAGTGAGTTAACTTTACTAAATAATATATCTGAAGTCGTGCAAATAAATATTTTTTTTTAAATAATAAATTTTATTACCTACATGGGAGTAGAAAATCAGAACATCAGACTTTCTTGCTGCTTAGATGGATTTTATAAATTTTTCAATTAATTTGTAAGTTCTGTTTTTGTTAATCCTTTTTTGCTCTTTATGACTTTTTTTTGTGCCCCAGGTGTTGCCGGTGTTTAAAGTCTTTGGTAGCTCCAATTAAAAAAAAATATTGATTAGGGGAGCACCTATAATTTTATTCCTTAACTTTAAATTCAATGATCACTGTATATTACAAATGAAGATAAGACCAGTTTCATTTAACTTTCAGACCACCCTCACTATCTATAAGCAAAATGCATGGGCTGTCAACGGACAATTGTAATAAACTGCTGGCAGAATTGGAATCACTTGCTACTGAACAGTGTGGAGAAGTTATGATATTCCAATTGGCGTCACATGCACAGGTATTATCTTAATAAGTACTTTAAAATGGAGACCGCGAATAGGGAAGCGTAGCGTAGGACGCCCTCAGACTAGGTGGAGCGATGATCTTCGCAAGGCGGCTGGAAAGAGCTGGACGAGAGTAGCCGAGGATCGTGCTCAGTGGTGTGCAATTGGAGAGGCCTATGTCCAGCAGTGGACTAATATAGGCTGATGATGATGAAGTTCTTTAAAACCTGTACTGTAGTCGAGAGGTTTTTTAAGACGCTTCACTTTGTAACTAGTAATGTTGTTGAATCTTGGAATTCATTTATATGTATTTTAAACACCAAACAAAAGTTATGCGAAACCTTTGTTTCGCATAACTTTTTAATACTGATTAACTTTGGGTATAATGAGTTAGGCATAACTTTTTATGACATTAATAATTTTACATAAACTGTATGATCTTTTTGGCTATATTATTTTAGACTGCTATGAAGTAGCATAAAAGTTACTGTGATAGTAGGTTAAGGTGCGGTGAACATGTTAAATGATCTACTTTTTAACGTTATGCAACCTTTAAATATGGTAAGCCTAAACATTTATGCGTAATTATTATTATGCTTGCTCATATTAGGATAAGTAAAATTATGCCACACTAAATTATGGCATTATATTTAATGCGACTGTAGTCAAAAAGCTTTATTTAAAGGTAATATTGTAATATTAAGCTAGTTGTTTTCACAGAATATGTATTACTATGGCGCCCAATTAGGTTCCCATACATGAAACGTTAACAGACATCCGTAAATCTCTTTATTAATCAATCAGACCTTGCTCTTTAGCCAGTTTGGATAATTGTTGTATAAATATTCTTCGCAAGCATGTAGCTGTTGAAATTTTGCACCAATACCTTTTTCAAACTCAAAAGATATCATTTCATTAAACAACAAATTGAATCATGCATTCATTCACAAGATATAAGTATCTCAGTTTAAGAAGCCGACTTGGTTAAAAAGTGAAAATTTTCCAGCAATTTCTTCACGACCACAATAAGCCAACGCTCTCATTTTACGAAGAGATGGTGAAACAAAAGAATGAAAAAGAAAAACTTATACTTCTGGACAAACAAGTCAAAGAAAATGAGGAGGTAAGTGTGATCTTTGAAGTCGACTTTTGACCGACCTGGACCCGGTTTTTTTAAATGTTTTTAAGGGTTTTGTTATAATTTTCATGGAAAAGAAGGTGCTGTTACTATCTTAAAATGTTGTTTAAATTCCAACTTTGATAGGGAAATAATAAGGCAATAATTATAACAACTCGTGTATGTTAAAAACTATATTAAAAGCATTCCTAATGTATCATGTTAGTTAATCCATATAATGACAATGTGACGTTATAAAAAGTGCTTTTTTATCGTGCAATTAAATTCTGATTGATAAATCCTCCTGTCATTACTTATCTATCCATTTATAGTGTTAGTGGAAGTTAAATAATACTTATCCTTTCATTAAATTTGAATGCCTCATAAAAATATTGATACACAAAGGTGTGACGTCAGCAGCATTATCTTTTAGCTGCTTGCATGTAGTACAAAGTACTCTACCACTGTCTTACTCTTCTTTCAAAGCTCAAGATCATTGTAGCTTCACGCTCAAACGGCTTGGCACATAGAAAAATCATACCCTAAAGTATTATATAAGCTACTTTTTATCCAGGGAAATCATAAGATCCTTCGGAAACGCGGGGCGGATTCTAATCTAGTAGTATTTATAAATGAAAATTAATTAAGAATCTAATGAGTTGCGTAATCCTAGCTTTCACAATACAGGTGCTCCAAATATTGCATGAGCATGAGATTTTTTTTATGATGAGACATCAATGATGACAAAATCTCATGCCCAGGGATCCGAAAATACCCATGTAAAATACCTATGTAGTATGTAGTATGCCTAGTTACACGATTCTTGAGTTATAATTTATTTTCTTGATCATTTTTTGGGAAATGCTGTAAAAAAACTATATCTTTATTTTTTCACGCCTTCTTCACATACATTTTTTTTGCAATTCATTAAAATAAATTTGCAGCGACAAAAAATAAAGGAAGAGATACAGCGACGTCAAGAGATACTTCGTGATGCGGGCAGGCAGCGTACGCATAGGTCTAGTGTGAGCCAAGAAAATGGAGCTGATGAGGGGCAAGGAGACACTCCTGAACTTGTGTGGTGAGTCATCTTAGGTCGAAGAATTATCGACTCTTCTGTAAGAGAATTTCTCGGTGGTCGATAAACTACGATAACATGGCGCGACACCAAATAACTGTTTCAATGTGTGTATTCACATCCTTACGAAAGAGTTTGTATGTAGTTGTAAATATTCGTCCAGGAGCAGGCCGCGTCTTCAGTATCCCACTTATTACCAAATTTGTTAGTCAACTGATCATAACTAGCCGACCGCGCAAGTCAACGCACGTGTTATTTTCATAGAGTACGTCAGTACAGCGCCATACTAATAATAATGAGCGATTAATTGCACCATTAGTCGAGCAACAAATCCTTGGATTTATTTTTGTTTGACGGCCGTATTAATACGCACACATGCGTTGTGAGTCTGTAAATACTTTCAAACGTTTTGACCTTGGGTTCGACATGTTATCGTAGTTAATCTCTACCACAATAAGCCAGCGGTAATGGTAGGTAGGTTACATACACTACAGTTCTTGGTACGGGTGATAGTAGCAATAGAGATGCGAAAATGACCCTTATGCCTTTGCAATAATGTTACAACAATCGGCCACATCATCAATTACCATGCTGAGATTATGACCAAACACAGACATAACCATAGTAAAAAAAAATATTAACTATAAAGTTTGTATTTTCATTAATCCACAGCTATGCTGATGAAAAGATATCCCCATCAAAGAAACTATCGCGCAACAAAAACGCTGAGATTCCCTGTACGTGTAATACAAGGGAAGCACAAATTCTCAAGGTTACCCAGAGGAACAACAAGAAGGTGTATATTGGAAATTGTATAGGTACTTATCTTCATCTTAAC
Organism: Tethea ocularis; assembly: GCA_963555595.1. Taxonomy (NCBI): domain Eukaryota; kingdom Metazoa; phylum Arthropoda; class Insecta; order Lepidoptera; family Drepanidae; genus Tethea; species Tethea ocularis. The sequence continues at coordinate 1,997,035 of OY741973.1, read as the reverse complement.
TAATTGACTCAGGCATGACCTTGCGGAAATCCTTCAAGATTAAACAAAAGACAAAATATTTAGTAATAAATTCCTGCTGGACCTCCTTCTCTGACAAGTCCCACAAATGTTTGTCCAGTGTTCTTTGTTAGAAAGAGATGTAATGATGAAATTTTAATGGATGTTGTAAACAATAATCAGGGGTGAAATTCTTGAAACTTGTCATACATTCTGTCCACAGGCCATTCATCAAACGGCTCGATAACATACCTAGCAATCGACGACGAATCAGGTGAATGCCTCGTCACCAAAAAGTGGAGCATTCAACCGGCATCAGACTTCCAAACTCGAAACCGTCAACTCACAACCCTACAGCAAGACCTTAAAGCCATGTGCAGGCTAAAACATTCTTCGTTAGTGTCATACGTTGCCATGGAGATGTGTAAACAATCAAGTAAAACCAGCCGGACGTCAAATGTGTATGTGTTTAGGAATTTTGTTCTCGGTGTTTCGTTGAAGTATTTGAAGAGTAAACTGTGTTTAAGTGATAAGTTTGAAGTGTTGAGGTTATTAAGGCATGTAGGCGCGGGTGTCTTTGGTGCTTTAAAAGAGTTGCATAATATAGGGGTGCTGCATAGGGATGTTAGGTGCGAAAATGTATACTTGGATGACTTTGGCGGAGTGAAGTTGGTTGGGGCCAGCCTTGATGCGAGGTTGACTGAGATGGCAGATGGCGACAGTTATTGTGATAGGTGAGTTTGTTTCTATTGAAACTGGTAATCATCTATACTAATAATAAAGCTGAAGAGTTTGCTTGCTTGTTTGTTTGAAACTCCGGAGTTACTGGTCCGATTTGAAAAATTCTTTCACTAATAGGAAGCTACATTATCCCCAAAGGTTATTGGTTACTTTTTATCCCGGGAACGCCAGTGAAATAGCGGGGAACAGCTAGTCTAAACGTTTAAAAGAAAAGCCTGGCTGACTGATCTATCAACGCACGGCTCAAATCACTGGATGGATCAGGCTGTTTGGCATACTGATAGGTATTATGACGTCCGTAAATTAAAATCATCTTCAAGCTGCGGGGCGGAAAGCTAGTTTAATTATATGAGAAACGTCTAAAATGGTCTGTTATTCCGAAGCAAGCGCGGCCTTAAAGCTCAATTTTCATTAATAACATCAATTGATGAGTCATTTTAATTCTCATATTCTTATCAACTGAAGCTCTAAGGCTGAGATCTATAGAGCGTACTTAGACTTTACCATACAAAGTCTGTAGATATTTAAAATGCAATCTTCGAATCTCTCTGAGCGTGTGCTAAGCAAAGCTTAAGTGCACCTAATCGACGACTTACCAAAAACTTGGATACAAATGAAAACATACAAATATTTACTTTATTACGTAGGTTTATAGCTTAAGTAAAGTCTAAGCACGCTCTATAGATCTCGGCTTAAGACTTGGAATTCCCTTGTTCAAATTTTATAAAAGTCAGTTATTTTTCTTCCACAAACGTTCCCACAGCCAGACAGCAGCGCAAGACATATACGCGACTGCACAACTCCTGCTCACGATCGTGTCTCAAGATCGTTCCTATTTTGAGATACCACCCGACCTACCGAGCTCCGCTAAGGACTTTTTTTCAAGGTGAAGGCACTTTTATTTGTTTTGATGATAGAGGTGTTTTTTCAAATGCCGGAGCGTGCAATTGTTATTAATTAGGCTAAATAAATTGTGTAATTAATCTAAACTGTTTTTGAAAATAGAAATTGCTGAGTTTGTTGCCTGCTTTTCTCAGCTGCTCTGAACCCGTATTAGACTTTTACGCACTTTTTGAAGATCTTTTCCTAGAAAATTATTTTAATTTTAATTTTTTTTCAACTCCAATGAGACATACTGATTTCAATATGTCAGTCTTATCCAAAATATGTTTCTAATCCAAAAAAAATGTAGCCCATGTAACTGAACGTAGCAATTTATTTCACCAGATGTCTAACAGAAGATGAGCATTCACAATGGACTGCGGAACAGTTGGTGAACCATGTGTTCCTCGTCGATGCTCCCATAAAAGAGCCTGGCGAAGACCAGGTGGATAATGGTGGAAGTGGATCTGAGGTGAGAATATCCTACTTCCTACTAATGTTATAAATGCGAAAGTTTGTGAGTATGTATGTATGTTTGTTGCTCTTTCACATAATGAACGGATTTGGATGAAACTTGGCACATAGATAGATTATACCCTGGAATAATATATAGGCTACTTTTTTTCCCGAAAAAAACATGAGATACCTCGGGAACGCGGGTGAAACCGCGGGGCGGAAGCTAGTTTCAAATAATACATTCGACACTGACTGTTGTCTTTTATAACCCCACTGAGCCAGCCAGTCACACCTATCAATCGCTGGTCTTCCTGACGTTGTAGATAAGGATCTAATTTTATTGTTCATGTCACCTGAAAGACGTCCACTGCTGGACAAAAGTCTCCCAAGGATCTCCACGGTGGTCTTGCGCTAACCGCATCCAGCAGTTTCCCGCGACCCTCACAAGATTGTCGGTCCACCTTGTAGGAGGCCTACCCACGCTGCGACTTCCGAATCGTGGTCGCCACTCGAGAACCTTTCTACCTGTTGGGCGTCGCTGTCCGGATTTGGTCCATCATTTTTTTTTCATATGGCTTTTGTTTACAAGTAGTTTCCGTTACCCTTTTATTATTTTTAATTGTTATTTAAATTTCATCCTTAACAGGAAAATATAAGAATTATAATAATAACGTTTTTAAAGTCAATAAGGACAAGATTCGCCTGCAAAAAGGAGTTTCTTTTCACGATTTTCCTAGATTTTCAATCTTACGCATTTTCCATTTTATTTGACAGCCACGCCTGAGTAATAATTTTTAGTATTTTTTAAGATGTTTCTATACTTTTTTGTCAAAAGTTAATTTATTGATTAATTAAGCTTGTGTTAATGCCGATGCTGTGTCAGATGCATCCTACTTTTACTGCTATTATGTATCAATTGATGAACGGAAGTCTAAAATTCGATAATATGAGCCACATTTAGTAGATAATTCACTCGTTTCGTCATAATACCGAATATGAATGTTTAAATTATCTTTATCAGGATGATGAAGCAGTGAAGAAGATTCATCACACAAGTCCAACCACTAATGGCCACTCGCGCCTGAACGCCGAGTTCGAAGTCCTCACCTGGCTTGGTAGAGGGGCTTTCGGTGATGTTTTGAAGGTAATGAGGCTTCAATAAATTGTTTACAGTAACTACGATCTTAGATTATCCTGTTTTATGATATACTGGGATATTTTCTTCTCCGAGAGCCAAATACATCATAAAATAAAGTTGTGTTTTATTTTTTTTCTTGATTTTGTCTAATATGATATTTTGTTACATTACGAATATTTCAGAAGTAGAATGAATAGTAACCCTATTTTTGTTAAGTAAAGTAATATTGCTCCTCCTGGTTGACGAAATGTTTAATTTTTTCGTTTGTGATTTCCATACATCCCCCAAACATTCTTAATGGGTAGTTTACAATATTAACAGTACATTGCAGGTGAAGAACAAATTAGACGGTGGTTTTTACGCCATAAAACGCGTCAAACTGAACCCTGAAAGCGTTCAATTGAACAAGAAAATTACACGCGAAGTCAAATTACTATCGCGACTTAACCACGAAAATATTGTTAGATACTACAACGCCTGGATTGAATCTACAACGGAACCGGATGATGACAGCAGTAGTAATAAGTCTTTGACCTCGAAACGGCGTGAAAGTCTTGAAGACGTCATTGCAAAATTAGGGCAGGGAGTTAAAGTTGAATGGTCTATGTCTGAAGGGCCGGTTCGGCTTGGTGATGATGATGATGATGACGACGATGATGAGCCAGATCCTTGGTTCAATGCTAGGTAAGTGTTTTTTGGTGAATGGTGTAAAAAAAAGATATTTAGCTGTCAAATTAGTTTAAGCCATCATTGTAATTTATCAGTACCATAGACATGCGACCAATACCGTGCATAAATTCACGCAATTGGACTAGGTGTAGGTAGGTTTTGGAAGGGGTAGGTAGGTAGGTCCCAGTTTTTTTTATCCTCAGGGCAGGACAACGTTTGCCGGGCCAGCTAATTTTATTATAAACACTTACGCCATAAGCGTTTACTAACGAAAAATCTAGACATATCAAGAAGGCAATTTAATGTCATTTTTCGAAAGAGATTTTGTTCCAGTAAATAGGTGAAGATATTCAATGTGTCGATTTTCAGTCCTGAAGATGACGAATCAAGCTCCAACGATGGCATAGAATTTGAAGGTGACTCAGATAACAAATCAATTAGTATACCATCTCAAGAAGAAATACCCCAAATAAAACCCCAAAATTCAAAACTGAATCAAGTGCTTTACATTCAAATGGAATTCTGCGAGAAACACACACTTAGACAAGCCATAGACAATGGCTTGTACCATGAAAACTTTAGAGCTTGGAGACTATTTCGTGAAATGGTAGAAGGCTTAGCTCATGTTCACCAAAGAGGTATGATTCATAGAGATTTGAAGCCTGTCAATATATTTTTGGACTCTAACGACCATATCAAGATAGGGGATTTTGGTTTGGCGACGAAAGCGATTGCTGGTTTGCCGGTGGATGAAAAGAGTAAACTGCAGGAGGAAATTGGAGGGTCTCTTACTGGTCAGGTAAATATGACATATGCCAAAGCTTTAAGCCTCATTTATCTTTGATTTTTACACCATTTTTAAATTGAAAACTTATTTCATATTCGGACTTATCCATTATCTAGCTAGATGCAGCAATTGAGATTAGCCCAAAAAAAATATAATACTGAAAACATGTTGTGTAAACTTTGTGAAAACCTTTTCATAATATTATTTTCGCGAAACCTCATAATAATCAATTTTCGTTTTGATATTTAACAAATAAAACCTCTGAAAAGAATAGTCTATACCTAAAAAAAATATTATAAATTGAAAAGTTTGTGTATTTCAAGGCGCACATCTCAGGAACAGTTCGAATATATATTTTTTTCATCAAATAGCTTGTTTATTGAGAAAGACTAAATAACATCACGGGCAAAGTCGTGGGACATAGATTGAGAAAATCACGTATTTCATTAATAAAAACAATATATTCTGCCTTCCAGATAGGAACAGCACTTTATGTAGCTCCAGAGCTAGTTCAAGCCTCAGCAAAGGTGATATACAACCAAAAAGTAGACCTGTATTCTTTGGGCATTATATTATTTGAGATGTTTCATCCCCCATTGAATACAGGCATGGAAAGAATTATGGTACTGACAGATTTGAGATCCAAAGACATAATTATGCCCAGAGACTTTAAGAGAGAGGAGAATTCTAAGCAGATTCATGTTATTAGGTAAGTTGAAACAGGGATTTTGAAGAATGAGTCGTGTGCTGGAGTAATCTACGGTGTTTTCTTTTGCAGGTTTTCGAAAAAAGTTTTTTAATGAGAGAGACTTAACATTTATCAGGTTTACTGTCTGCGGTGCTTTATATCTCTCGTAAAAACTCGTACTTCGCAAAAAAAGTAAAACTGCAGTGCGAAAGCTAGTAAAAAATGTTAGAAAATACAAATATTACCAACCATGTCAAATCCCACGAATCAAAAATTAAAGGTTCTGACATCAGGTTTAGTATAAATATCGCCTTGGTAATCAAATGGTACATACGAGCCATGTATCACTCGAAAGAATTTGGCAGGGTAGATAGATGTTGACTTTGTTTTGTTAAGAGATTATGATTTGTAACCCGGTGATTTTGATATACGCAAGAAGCGACATCGATCATTAAATGTCATGTGGTTAATACATCTAAAATGTGGATTTCAATACTGATCGCTTACCTATTCAAGAATAATGGACTTTAAAATCATGCGCATATCCATCAAAATGAAAAACAAAACGTAGCTAGAAATATATTGGGTTGCCACACACTTCGATTTTACGTATCTACGCTTCGCATTTGTTTGGAGTTCCATGACCTTAACCTTACTAACTTTTTAAACCATCATATCCCAATAATCAGGAATCTTATTTCATTCGTGATAATATCTCCCAGGTGGCTATTAGACCACGAAGCAAGCCACCGCCCAACTTGCGCGGAACTCCTAGCAAGTGAACACGTACCTCGACCAGTCCCAGAGAACACTCTCTCGGGTCTTCTATCACACGCACTGAGCGATAGAGGCAGTCGAGGCTACCAAAAACTTGTCGCTGCCTGCTTAGATCAGCGGCTTTCACCGGCTGCTGACTATACCTATCACAATGGCATGAGGATGAAGCCTGTGGAAGTTCTGATGGTGTTAAAGGATGCAGTTGTTAAGGTGAGTTCTATAGCAAGGTAAGGAGATTCTCCTGAATTCACATAAGGGTTGAAGGTCGCTGATACTTAAGGGGCCTTTCATTATTTGCGTAAAGAAATTTTTGGGCATTTTTGATCCTCCCTACCCCTATGTAAGAAAACGTAAGATTTTTTGGACCCTGGCTCCGTGCTATGGTTTCCTCACGGTGTTTTCCTTCATCGAGAACTGAAGCTCACTATAGGATTGGAAACTGCGACCTTCATCTCTACATTTGACGTCATTACCACTGAGCTATTATCACCTTATATAAGGTAGACAGTTGAAATGTGTATTTCTGTTGGCCATGTGTGAGTCCGATTATTTTAGGCTACCGACAAACTTCTTTTTATTAACTTTGTTGTTCAAATGCTTCTTCTTTTATTATTATTGGTCTTGGTTTTCGGCTTTTTTGTGTCCTCTGGTTTTAGTTTTTTTTTTTTATTAGCTACCAACCCTATCCAAAATTTGACGATGTTTTCTTTATTCTTACTTACAGATATTTCGAAGTCACGGCGCGATAGAGTTCTCCCCGCCACTCCTCATACCGCGGGCGAAGCCCTGGGACCAGTGTCCGAACGCTTTCAAAGTTATGACGTCATCAGGCTCTGTCTGTCATTTGCCGCATGATTTGAGACTGCCTTTTGCAAGGTGCTTATATTTTTTATCACAAAGTAAATCGTTTAAAAATCAATATTAAAATTTAGGGCGAGCTGATTGAGTAAGCGTGCTAGGTTCATTACTAGCTTCCCCTCCGGTCTTACCTGCTTTGCCGAGGGATTTTAGATTTTCTTGGGATAAAAAATATTCTGTTTGTTATTCTAAGATTATGTTCTATCAAGTTTCAGTCAAATCCATTCAGCCGTTCCAGAGCTAAGTAGTAATAAAGACACACAGTCTTTCCCATTTATAATTTTACTAGCTTTTTACCTCGCGGCTTAACCCGTAATCCCCTATTTTACCCCCGTAAGGGTTGAATTTTCAAAAATCTTTATAATAACTCTGTGTATGCCAATTTTCAGCCCGATCCGTCCAGTGGTTTGAGTGAAATTAATAAAATTTTGTTTCAGGCATACTGCGTATACGGGTACAAAATACATGCGTCGCTACGTAGTGGACCGCGTATATAGGACTCGCGTGCAGGGATTCCATCCGCGAGAGTTTATCGAGTGCGGGTTCGATATCGTTACTCCTAAAACAGGTGCGTTAACAGAACATTAAAAAAAAACTAATCAAAATTGTTCAAAATGTGATCCTGCTTGCGATGTTTTTTTTTGACGTCGGACGAAGGTCTTGGGTTCGAATCCTACAATGAGCTTTAGCTTTCGGTGCAGGAAAACATCGTGAGAAAACCATAGCACGGTGGTAGGGTACTTTGTAGTACCCGTCTGGCTGGCTACCACCCTCAAGTTGAAAATCTGTCGTCAAGCAGCTACCGGTGTGTTCCGGCAATTGCACTTGAGAGCCAGTTGCCTTCTTGGCATTGGAACAGGTCGGCAACACATTTGCAGTACCTCTGGTATTGCTAATTACGACAGGCGACGGCGCTCTGTTTGCCGACATTGTAGTATAAAAAATAATTGTTGCTTAATTTCTTCAGTTCTAGACACTCTCTGGTCTGACGCGGAACTGCTAGTGGTTGCGAGTCGAGCGGCAATAGAAAGCTCACTCAAAGTGACCCTGCAGCTGAACCATACAGAGCTGCTGAAATTCCTGCTTCTCTCCTGTGGAGTACCGCTTGACAAACACGTAGATATCTACCCTATACTTGTCGATGTTAGTTTTGGTAAGTTTTTTATACTTCTTAACTGTTTTAAAAAAAAGAGATTTCCAATTGGGTTGTATTTTTTTGAACCGACTTTAATTATTATTTTTTTGTTGGGTTCAATATAGCTCAAACGTTCCCATTTTAATTTTAATAGTATTTTACCAGGGACTTCGAGGGAACTCCTCAAAGTCAAATAGGCTCTAATCTGATACTGTTCTGAAGTGAGCGAAATTGTATCTCGTGTTCCTTAGAAAATATTAAATTCTACGAAACGTACCGCTGATTCATTCATACATAATTATATTTTTTTTATCAAAAAAAAAAACTTTATTTTTACTGTACTTTGTACTTTTGGCTAAAATCGAGGTCTTTGTTTGTGTCTTCTGGTCTATGTGTGCTTACCACTATCGGCCACATCATCACTAACCACTGAGATTGTGGTCAAACACGATCTATACATTAAAAAAAACCCTATTACCCTGCACAGGTAGAATAACAAGCCTGCAACTCCAAACCCACCTTACCTCGCTCTGCATCACAAACCAGGACGTATCGAACCTCCGTCGTTTGATGGAAGCCGACGTCCATGTCCACGAGCTGAAAGAACTCGTCACTCCGCTGGTCAAACCAGCGAAATGGAGTAAGATTGTCATCCAGGCGGTGCATGAGTTGGAGGCAGTCTGTCGTAATGCCAAAGCTTTGGGGTGTGAGGTATGTAAATACAATTTTCACTAAAAGGTCGCATTTTTTTTTTGGCATCACACTTAGTGTATTTTGCCAGTGTCAAATTGAGCAATGTAAGTATTTTTATATTCTTCGTGTATTAAATTCTCGTTAATCGCCAAGTTTAAAAGTTCTAGTAAAGTTCAAGTCATGTTAAATCGTCTTCAAGTCATGGTCAGTCAGTTTATGTTAGGTTTTAGTACAATGGTAGCCATTCTACTAAAACTTTTCACGGACTTCTTGAGACAACTTGAAAAGCCACTATACACGTAATAATTTCATTTCACTGGTGCTCTTGTATTGATGTTTACTGGACAAAATACCACCGATAATCTATACTAATATTATAAAGAGGAAAGATTTGATTGTTTGTATGTTTGTTTGTTTGTTTGCATTGAATAGCCTCCGAAACTACCGAACCGATTTGAAAAATTCTTTCACTAATAGTAAGCTACATTATTCCCGAAGGTTATAGGCTACTTTTTATCCCGGGAACGCGAGTGAAACCGCGCGGAACAGCTAGTATTCAATAAAACTCCAAACGTCAGAGGTCGCTTTTGGTGCGTAAAAACTCGCAAATATTATGTTAGGTTTTCATATAAAATGTCAAGCATTGCAGTTACTGAATGGAATAACTAAATAAAAAATAAACTTTTAAATATTAACTATGTATCTATCTAATCTTCTAATATCCTGTCTGGCGTCGCTGTCCGTATTTGGCCCAACAATTTTGTTGTCATATGGCTTTTGTTTATAACAAGTAGTTTCCGTTACGCTTTTATTATTTTTAAATGTTATTTAAATTTCAACCTTGTCAGGAAAACATAAGAATTATAATAATAACGTTTTTAAAGTCAATAAGGACAAGATTCGCCTGCAAAAGAGTTGCTTTTCTCGACTTTCCTAGATTTTCCTTTTTTTTTATTTGTCAGCGACGCCAGACTGGATATATAAAATTCTCGTATCAGTGTTTTTTAAATGCGTTAATTAAATTGTTCAACAGTGTCCAATAACTATAGCACCGTTCTTGGCGTACAACGCGACGCAACACAGCGGCGTGTTCTGGCAAATGTCTGTAGTACGTAACAACGACTACAAGACTATGGCTAAGCATCGATTGGGGGATTTGATTGCTGCTGGTGGCAGGTATTTAATGATTTATAACATAGCTATCTTGAGGGAGGGGGGGGGGGGGGAGGTTAAATAGCTCTTTTGCGTTTACATTAAAGTATATTTTTCATAGATTTTCACCGCTTGGATCTTGCGATGGGTACAATATAGACTTTTTTTTTATATACTACTAAGGCAGCAAGCAAGAATACGGCTTGGCGACTAATTTTCAATTTGAGGGTAGCCAGCCAGACGGGTACTACAAAGTACCCTACCACCGTGCTATGGTTTCCTCACGATATTTTCCTTCACCGAAAGCTCAAGCTCATAGTAAGATTCGAACCACGACCTTCGTCGCGGCATCCGACGTCACTACCATTGAGCTATCATCGCTAATGTTAAAAATGTGATTTAATTTTCTCTGACGTAGGAAAATGACACGTCCGTCTAGTCGCGCTGTCGGCTAGTTCAAATCTGGTAATAAGTGAGATACTGAAGATGGCCTGCTACTGGACGAATACTTACAACTACATTCAAACTCTTTCATATGGATGTGTCTACACACATTGAAACAGTAATTTGAAGTCGCGCCATGTTAGTTTATCTCTACTAAGTGATATAGCATTATACTGGTGAATTTTTAAATCGGTCGAGTAGTTTTTTAAAAGGACTCTATCTGTGTATGTCTCCATCCCTTACTAAACTGGCGGTGACAAGCGAGACAGGAGAAACGTAATTTTGGTAAAAAACATGGTTTTATATTATTTAAAAAGGAACTAAGCCTTTTGAAAAAAGTAAGAAAACTATTCCCTTTCTAATGGATTTCAGAATGCATGTTAATATATTTCAAGTTATTTGGATGGCCCAAACAAGAGAAGAATGCATTCTTAGTTTTAAGAAGGGGGCATATTTACGATTTTTTTCTGACGTTACTAATGAAAAATTTCCAATTTAAAAAAAAAATCCCCTTCACGTATTCTCTAGTTTCACATATATTTTTTCCAAATCTCTTGGAACAAAGAGTACAGAGAAAAACGCATTTTAGAATCATCATTTCACGTATAGCATCGCCTTAATTTATTAATTACAAACAAAAATACCTTTTGGGAGGCCTTTGTCCAGCAGTGGACGTCTTTCGGCTAACATGGTGATGATTACTTGTTCATAGGTACGACGCGTTAGTTGAAGAATTCTGGCAAGTGGCCCGGACAGAGAAAGATGACAACTCAGAATTGAAGTCGTGCTCCGTCGGGTTTTCAATGTCACTGGAAAGGATAGCCGCTGTACTGAAAAAAACTGAACTTGGGTATTCGAACTCTCGTGTGAAGGATATTGAGGTATATTCACATTTATTTTACATCCTACTTAATATTATCAATGCGATAACCTGGATTAACACATAGGATACTTTTTATCCCGGGAAAACATAAGATCCCTCGGGAAAGCGGGTGAAACCGCGGGACGGAAGCTAGTTTTAAATATATAAAAGAAAAACGTGATTGACTTATCAAAAGCTGATAAGTCAATCACGTTTTTCTTCTCTCCTACGGTTTCACCTGCGAGACGGTAGAGGATTTAAAATGTATCAATTGAATTTAATAGTTATCCAATCGGAATAAGATATATTTAATTCCTTTATGATCACAGCGCAGTTTTATCTAGAGCATACTGCAATCCTCTGCCGTCTCGTCTGCCAATGTGCGCAGGCCATAAGGTTGAATTTTCAAAAATCCGTTCTTAGCAGATGACTACGTACTATCAGAATGCCAAATTTTAGCCCGATCCGTCCAGTGGTTAGAGCTGTGCGTTGATAGATCAGTCAGTCAGTCACGTTTTCACTAATAGGAAGCTACATTATCCCCGAAGGTTATAGGTTACTTTTTATCCCGACTGAAACCGCGGGGAACAGCTACTTTATAATATTATATTAGTAGAATTTACACCCAGACTCAATTGCTGTATCTTTACAAACTGTACAGCCGGCCCTTATATGCGTTTGCGTGTGGGGTACGGCGGGCAGCAGCCGCGAGGGCCAGGCGGCGGTGAGACGGGCGGCGCTGGCGCGGGAGCTGTGGGGAGGGGGGTACACGTGCTGCCCCTGGCCGGCCGGGGTCGGCGAGGCACACGAGCTCAGCGGCGCCAGGATCATCCTGTACCAGGACGATGTGCACGTGCGAGTCTCTTGCAGGGATGGGAACAGGTATTCTTAAACACACTAAATGCAACGCACAAACATCCAACACTTTCCATTTTATTTATTTGTTATTTTTGTGCATAGACTAAATAAACGTAGTATTATATTCTCTTTGATACTACCTTATTACCACAGACAGTTAAGATTGACCTGTGTATTGAATAGTTGCAAGTTAGGATGAACTGTGGTACAATGGAAAAATAAGGCAATGGCTCAGAGCCATACAGCCTAATCTTGTTTTTATGTTTTAGGATTTATATTTGTTATAGTTGTTTCTTGTATGTCACATGCGTTGTGTGGCGCGCAAAAAATAAAAACTTTTTCTTTCTTTTTTACCTTGTAGCTTATACAAATTTACACCTCATTCACATCACACATCTCACACACTCTCCACACACACACCCCCACCCTCACTCACACACATATACATAAATATATTTGCAAAGGTTTTTGACTGTCCACAATATTTTTTTTTTGTTTTAACATAAGGCAGGAAATTGTAAATCCTTAATTAGCTGCAAGATCTACATTTAATAAGAAAACTGTATTTTAGTTTTAAGAGCTGTGGATTTTGTAATAAATAAATAACATTATAGAAATCAATTATGTCAGAAGTCATGGGTTACAAATATCGTAATTGTTGAGCGCGCAATGTACGTTACAACGCTATCACACATAACACGTGCAGTCTTGCGTATTGATTTGAATGTTGACCTTGCAGTTTCTCTCAATTAGTAGTTACTGTAAATTTATTTTTAAATCACGTTTAGTCAAACCTTTTGAGTTAGTGTAGTGTTAGTGATGTGACTAATGTTAAACAAAAATAGTGTTAGTACTCTATGGAAGAACACATGACCAAAGTGTCTTCCCCTTAAGTGAAATTAAACTAAGAACATTCAGACAATTTAAAAAGTTATAGAAGATTAGGATAAATTGAAATTACTCATTAGCCTAGAAAGGCTAGATCGTAATAGATATAGAATAAAAAAAAAAGTTTTATAGTAGGTATAATCAGTTCTAAAATTCTGAAAAAAAAAATCGTATAATGCATGAAAAAAACGATTACAGCAACTTTTTTTTTCAGAATGCGAGAACATAAGGTGGCCTATGTCGATGTGTTGGATTTCATAAAACAATTGTTCAACCCAGATATTGTGCGGACGCCTGAAGGTACGTTTTTGTATAGTTGGGTCATATTACTCTTTTTAGGGTTCCGTACTTAAAGGGGAAAACGTAGCCCTTTTATTATCACTTACGGCGAAAACTTAAAGGCGGAGACGAAGGTGCTAGCTTTTGGTGAGGGAAAAACATCCAGAGGAAACCATAGTACGGTGGTAGGGTACTTTTTTTTCGCTTTTCTGGCTCCCACACGCAAGTTGAAAATCCTTCGCCAAGCACCTTTCGATGTGTTCCGACAGCTGCAATAGGGAAAACACAAGACAAAAGATGTCAAGACGTGAAATTAAAATCGTCCAAGAAACACTGAAAATATAATAATTTTAAACTACTAATTAGAAAGAGAGATCGGATATAAGATGTGACGTCATAATACTATGACGGCCATATAAACTCCATGCTAAATTATGTTTTGCTAGAGAGAGAGAGGAATAAATCTTTGACTGGCTTATATCTTGGTTATTTCTATAGTAATCCGAATTTCTTTTTCTTACTGCTTCTTATATTAACGAGCTTTTAGTAAAGCAAAAAAAAAAAATCATGTATATTCCCTATTGAGAGCCAGTTGCGTTGAAACACTTGTTATTTTTTTAAACACGTTTGCAGCCACTCGTGCCGTTTGTTGGAATGAGAATGACAAGTCGAACAGCCCCATAACGTCGGTTACCTTCATCACCGCTAACGAGCGGATAACCAAGAATTCCAAGAGGCATTGTGAGAACCAGGTTCGTGTTATGTATTTGATGACTAGCTGTTCCGCGCGGTTTCACTCGCGTTCCCGGGATAAAAAAGTAGCCTATAACCTTCAGGAATAATGTGGCTTCCTTAGTGAAAGAATTTTTCAAATCGGTTCAGTAGCATCAGAGCCTATTCTTTTTTTTTTGAAAGGACTAAAGTTGGTAGCCTCTGATGGCTGCTCCAACCTTACCGGACAATCGGCGAGCGCAGAGAGCTCTCAGCCGGGTAACATTTAGGTAACCACGCCTGAGGGCACCCCCGAGTGGGGTACGAACCTCGGCTCAGGGCGTTACCGGGGGAAGGGGAGGACTTTGTACGAGTTACGACTAATTGGGGGCGGTCGGATTACTAATGGCAGCTCGGGCCGCTTGAACGGGACGAGATTGAGTGGGACGTCGCGGCGGTCCTCGCCGTCGAGAACGGTAGCGTAATCGGTTGTGTACTTTTACGAGCTTCGTCAGCTTCGATCTGAGCTAATGTTATGGGGTCATCCGGCTCGCTGAGGGCTTGCCTTGGTCTAAGGATACGGAGTATACGGGAGGGCGTGTACGTTGCGGCTTTCACTATAAGAGGGTTGCAGTGATTAACGGCGGTATTGAAAAATCTGCGTGAGGCGCGTTTTATTAATTGTTTTAACGTGGGGAGACCTAAATCAATGTGGAGATTTTCATTAGGCATGTACCAAGGGGCGCCAGTGGCTTTGCGCATGAAACAGTTTTGAATCACCTGAAGGCTATGGATCGTGCAGGAGCTGCATGTGCGAACACAGTACTAGCATAGGTCATAATGGGGCGGATACACGTGGTATATAGTCTAACCTTGCTTTTGAGGCCAAGTTTAGACTTATGATTCAATAAAAAGTGGAGGCGCCCTAACACAAAGGCGGCGCGCGCGCGGACCGCTTTAATGTGGGCATCAAAGGTCAAACGATCATCGAGAATTACTCCAAGATATTTGGCTTGCCTTTCCCAGGGGATTGGTTCACCGAATAGAGTAACTGCCTTTGGAGGGGGTACCTCGATGGTAGGGTCTGTAGAATAGGACCGCCTGGCTTTTGACGGGGTTGATTTCGATCCTCCATTTCCGAAACCAGGCGCCTAGGGCGATAGCCGCGGTTTGGAGGTTCTTAACAATGACTGAGGGGGGACTTACTAGAGCAGTAGACCGCGGTGTCGTCCGCAAAAAGAGCTAACTGCACTTTGTCGGTCTTTGGCATATCACTCGTGTAGAGTGAGAATAGCAAGGGAAGAGCCTATTCAATGCAAACAAACAATCAAATCTTTCCTCTTTATAATATTAGTATAGATAGTATAGACTAGCGACCCGCCTCGGCTTCGCACGGCTTTTCTGTACTATAATATGCATATATTATACATATAAACCTTCCTCTTGAATCACTATCTATTGCTGAAAACCGAATTAAAATCCGTTGAGTAGTTTAAAAGATCTAAGCTAACAGACAGCGGAAGCGACTTCATTTTATACTATGTAAAGAAGAACGAAACTGAAGAGTTTTTTTGTTTGATCGCGCTAATATCTGGATCTACCAATCGGATTTGAAAATTCTTTCACTATTAGGAAGCTACATTATCCCCGGAGGTTATAGACTATTGTTTATCCCGGAGCTATTTTCTAGTGATATTCAGGGGTTTCTGAATCAAGAATCTAAGCCTTTTTTTTTTAAAGTAAGAAAACTATCCCTTTCTAATGGATTTCAGAATGTATGTTAATATTTTTCAAGTTATTTGGATGGCCCAAATAAAAGAATGGCATTCTTGGTTTTAAAAAGGGGCATATTTTATTTTTTTCTGTCGTTACTAATGAAAAATCCCAATTTAAAAAAAAAACGATTCCCCGTCACATATTCTCTAGTTTAACATATATTTTTTCCAAATCTCTTTTAACAAAAAATACCTACAGAGAAAAACGCATTTTAGAATCATCATTTCACGTATAGCATCGCCTTAAATATTGTTTACGGTGCGTATAGATAAACAGCCAGGTGACGTCGGTGCTGGTGTCGCTGGGGCTGCAGGGCGTGCTGGGCCGGTGCCGCGTGTGGGTGGTGGCGCTGGCGTGCGAGGCAGCCTGCGTGCGCCACCTCGCCGCGCACCTCGCGCATCCGCTCTGCATCGACGAGCTCCACCACGCGCATCAACACATCGAACAATGGTAACTACACTACACTACACTACACTACACTACACTACACTACACTACACTACACTACACTACACTACGTGTGGGTGGTGGCGCTGGCGTGCGAGGCGGCCTGCGTGCGCCACCTCGCCGCGCACCTCGCGCATCCGCTCTGCATCGACGAGCTCCACCACGCGCATCAACACATCGAACAATGGTAACTACACTACACTACACTACACTACACTACACTACACTACACTACACTACACTACACTACACTACGTGTGGGTGGTGGCGCTGGCGTGCGAGGCGGCCTGCGTGCGCCACCTCGCCGCGCACCTCGCGCATCCGCTCTGCATCGACGAGCTCCACCACGCGCATCAACACATCGAACAATGGTAACTACACTACACTACACTACACTACACTACACTACACTACACTACACTACACTACGTGTGGGTGGTGGCGCTGGCGTGCGAGGCGGCCTGCGTGCGCCACCTCGCCGCGCACCTCGCGCATCCGCTCTGCATCGACGAGCTCCACCACGCGCATCAACACATCGAACAATGGTAACTACACTACACTACACTACACTACGCTACGCTACACTACTATTCAGGTGACGTCAGTGCTGGGTCGGTGTAACACTACGCATGATAAACTAGACTAGATCAACATACGGCTGATGTTGGTATTGACGACTTGCCGCACATAGTGGTGACAAGAAACAAAACTTTTTTAGAATTCCGAAACCAAAAGGTAAAGGAAGGAAGGAAAGTTAGGAACTTACATTTAATATATCAGGACTTAATTTATAACAGGTAACAAAATATTGGGTGAAATGTAAATCCGATCTTTGGACATAAAAGACATGGAGAATTTTTATTTTTTATATTCAACTAAGTCGGCAAACAAGCATACGGCCTGCCTGATGGTAAGCGGTTACCGTAGCCTATGGACACTAGTGACACCCGTAACAGAGACCATATACTAATCCGCGCCCCGGGTACCACTCGCGCATTGCTCACCTTTCCCCCCACCCCGATGAGCTCTGGCCACCTTACTCACGCGCAGGAACACAACCAAGTTATTTGGCTGCGAGACATGGATATATTATTTACTAACTAATTTTTTTTTTCAGCTTTCCCCAACGGCAAGAAATTCTAGAAGAAGCACTCAAAGAATTAATAAACATTGCAAAACAGAGCAGTAAAAACCGTTCCAACGATGAAACACAACTGTATGCGTTATATTCTATACCAGACTCAATCTGTAGATTGATCACTTGAAGTAATTATCATTATATTGACAAGCCAGTTGGCGCAGTTGGTTAAGACACTACCTGTAGCGCCGCTGGTCGTGGGTTCGATTCCCATCCAGAACAAACATTTGTGTGCATGAACATGTTTGTCCTGAGTCTGGGTGTAATTATCTATATAAGTATATATTTACAAAAAAAAAGTTGTATATGTAGTATATTAGTTATCTGGTTTCCATAGTATAAGCTCTGCTTAGTTTGGGATCCATATGTGAAGAATGTCCCAGGATATTTATTTATTTATTATGGACCTCAATTTGTAGAAATCTTTTTAGGTTTACCAAAGATAAAGTGCTTTAGGCTTAGGTCTGCTTTGTCAACTACCAAACAAGAGTAATAAGGCGACCATATCTCCTGTAGTAGTTACGTCGAGTCTGAAAAATCTATGATCTGTTCATACTAAGAATATCTGACATTTGAGAATGTTATATGAAAATAAGCCTTGTTTTATTTTACAATCAAATTCGTCTGTATCGTCATACAAAATTAGATTAGGTATTTTTTTTCAATTTTGTCGGTGTTTTACCAGAAACAAAAAAGACATTCTTCTATTTTCAGAATTTTTAATTCGTCAAATAAGAATTCTTAAAATGGACTGTTGATGAAAGTTACAGCAAAATTCTTTTTTTTTGAATCCGTAAAAATTTCGATCACAATATCTCAAAAGTAAGGGTTGGTTTCCTTAGACCATTATTCGCGTGGCTATAGGCCTTATGACACAAGACAGATCTGAATTTCTATGTATTATGTGTTGTTTCTTCCGATTATATCGAATTAAACTTTAACCTGCATATTATTATGATTAATTTCGCGTCCATTTATCATTGAATGACATTATTAAAGGGTATTAACCTTAGCACTAGGTAAAGATTCTATTTACTATTGGATTGTTCTACTTCTATTCAAAATACAAAGTACGTAATAAAATCCAAGAATTTCTTGGAAAAATGACCCTAATAGCTTTGTAAGGCGATGATAGCTCAGTGGTAATGACGTCGAATGCCGAGACGAAGGTCGCGCGGGTTCGAATCCTACAATGAGCTTGAGCTTTCGGTGAAAGTAAACATCGTGAGGAAACCGTAGCAGTGGTAGGGCACTTTGTAGTAACCGCCTGTCTGGCTACCACCCTCAAGTTGAAAATCTGTCGCTAAGCACATTTCGGTGGGTTCCGACAGCTGCACTTGGGAGCCGGTTCCATTCTAGGCTTTGTGTCCTTACCACCATCAGCCACATCATCACTGACCACGGTGAGGTTGTGGTCAAACACAGACTTACACATTTACACATACATCATTCAACACAAAACTATTAGCCTTCTGCTCCGATTTGTCCGGTAAGGTTGATGCAGCCATCAGAGGCTACCAACATTAGTCCTTTCCGAAAAAAAAAAACCAAACTATTTAATATTGTCAAATTATCAACCAATAGAATTGCAACAAACTGACGAGACGTAAGTTTTGTGCAATTTAGCGATTACTGAGACGTATTTTTACGCTTAGACCGCCAAAGTGGTGTATGTATTTGTTTGAGATTATTTAAAAAAAACATTGTCATTTATACTTAAGTAGAATGAGGACATCTTTCTTGGTGACAATTCAATTGATTTATCAGCCCTCTTTCTTCAAGATGGCATTGTAAGCTAAAAATAGAAATGCTGACAATGACCTTTCCTCCCCAGTATCTGACATTATTATTATATATTTAATGGTGCAGTTTCTGTTGTTTACAAACTAAACTAATATTAGTTACGTCGCCTCTCTTCCTTGCAAACATTATTGAAAAACTGACTCTCAAGTGCAATTGCCAGAACACACTGGTAGGTGCTTGGCGACAGATTTACAACTTGAGGGTGGTAGCCAGCCAGACAGTTTAGTTTTGAACAACAGAATCTAATGATCGTTAGTGCGTCTGTTAGTGATCTGTAATTTTCTAAATGTCTTGATCGATTGAGTTTTTCACCTTATAAAGACGATGAGCTCATAACTTTCCTAGAAACCGATAGGTGGCGCTGTAACAAATTTAGAGACGCTACTTTTTATCCTATGAATGCGGGTGAAACCGCATTTGTTAAATAGTTGATTATAAAATGTTGTTTTATGGAATGTTAACAATGTTAAGATTTATAAAAAAGCCATTGGTCCTATGACGTACCTAGTATTAGATTTGCATTGTTGTTCTCGCAATATTATGTCTTATTTTGAATAAAAATACAGTTTATTATTACATTTAAAGTTTATTTACATAAGTCGTACGTAATATTTTGTACAAAACAATATATTTTATTACAGTTTTAAAATAAACATAATTAAGAAAATATACTTCTTTAATTTCAGTCTTTAGAAAATAATAGTCACCTAAGGTGAGCTTAATATTATTATTTTAATGTTAAACAATCGTGCCGATTATGTTTTTATATCAAACTAATATTATCTACATCTCTTTCTAACGAAAAACATAAGAAAAGGATATAAGACATGTTCAGTTATTTCAACGTGAATTGAATAGAGATGATGACTAAAAAAATATAATTATTCCGTCAGTTAGATTACCAAAAAATATTGGACACATGTTTTTTCTGTAATTCCGAAAAAAGTTTTAAAGTACAGTTATAATTTCGCGTGACGTCACGTCTTATTACACTTTTTACAGAGAGATGACGTCACAAGTCCCCACTCCTGAACTTTGATGGAACTTATCTTTGTAATTTTTTGTAGATTTGATAAAATTAAAAATACATATCCAATATTTTTTGATAAACTAACTGACGGACTAAACAGAAATTATTATTTTTTTCGATTTTTATTGTTCATTACTTACTGATTAACTTGACAGCTATAAATTATCTTCTAGCCTTTCTTAATAATGTTTGTTAGAAAGAGATGTCGAAACAGAATCGGTACCTACCAACTAAGTTATACAAAATCGACCTCAGAGAATAAGAATAATAAATAATGTCAACAAGTAAACGAGTCTTATCTATAGAGCGTACTTACTTTGCTCAGATTTTATTTACGATTTAAGACTGTTGATTCCCTCTGAGTGTGACTAATCGTACCTAATGGATGATTTACCAAAAACTATGCTGCAATTAATGGTCACACAAAAATATACTTTATTACAACTCGTACATGAACCAAGTTTCACGTGAGTTAAGTCTGAGCAAAGTACGCTCTATCGATCTCAGCCTTAGACGTGTCGTTTGTAGATGTTATTAAAAAACCTGTCGACATTTACAAAACGAGCTTCGTTATAATAGACACATTGTATTTGCGACACTATTTAAGATGCATCTAAAGCTATTTTACATAAGCATCCATAATGCAATAAAAATACAAGAAGTGCAAGGACACCTTGTCAAAAGTGATAGGTATATTAAAATGGATTGAGATTAAAGTGCGGGCATTGAGAGAATGCATTTCTATTGCAATAGTCCTAAGGGTCATTTTCATATCTCTCTGTCTACTGTCACTCGCACCAATAATCTACAGCGTAAATGGTGTAATTATCTCATTTCGATGGGTAGGTATTTCACTGAAAGTTTCAGAATTTTCCCCGATATAGAGCATTAGGTTAGCCCATTAGTACAAATTTCGCTACAGTGAAGATTACACATATTTACATGACATAAGTGTAATCAGCATTTGCAGCCCTTCCACTTGCAATCAAAGGGGCGAAGGTCATATGAACTGGCGGCACACTTGGCATCATGGCCAGCCCGACGTCATACGAAGCGCACCGAGGAGCAGTGATCAATATACAAGTAATTATGGATAGGAACATCGCCATTATTGCCCAGAACATAAGGATTAAGCAGAAGCGTGTTCGCGACCAGAAGACTTCTTGGCGTGCGGTTAGGACTTCTTCGTGGGTTAGTGGTCTGAAAAGTATTTTGATGGTTTTAAAATTGAAGATAGTGGCTTTTGAGTGGGTTATTTGGTATCTTCATTGGGACTAGATTCTGGTCTAGTCATGTCCTATCCATTATTGGGTATTTATAAGCAAAAGAATCACAGCTTCACCAACTAGTTAAAAAGTTCCCTAGGAAATTACAGCTTTTCATACCTACTTTAATTTGTGATAAAGGAGTTTCCTAAATTAGGTATTGGGTGTTTAAAATAGGCAATATGAGATAGGTGCTGACCTAATAAAGATTTGGGAAGTGTCTAAAACGTGACATGAGCAATGCTAAATAAAAAAAATAATTTCACGAATTTAAAAGTTTTAAGTAAATTTCTAAAATAGTTTCTCATATTTTTTTACAATTTAAATTATTGCTCAAGTTGCTATTTTAGACTCCATTACATAAAAAATAGCATCAAATTCCTTCTGAAATATGTATTCTACAAGATCTTTAGCACATAATAATGGAAAATTCCCTCGCAAGAATCCAAGTTTTCATACATACCTAAAGCGTCTACATCTTAAATCCGAACAGTCTTGCAGCAAAGGCTGTCGTTCTGAGTCCATCACTTTAATCCGCAAAAATAATCACAAATTGAAATATATTGATAAAACAAGCTAACACTCTGAATTCAAATGGAGGACTGACTATAACGAACCGTTTGATAAAGGTTGCATCGACGTATTCTCTATTTGTTATTGGTAGATAGGTATTACAATTAAGGCGATGCTATACGAGAAATGATTATTTTAAAATGCGTTTTTCTCTGTATTCTTTGTTTCAAGAGATTTGGAACAAATATATGTTAAACTAGAGAATATGTGACGGGGAAAAGTTTTTTTTTAAATTGGGATTTTTCATTAGTTACGTCAGAAAAAAAACGTGAATATGCCCCTTTTTAAAACTAAGAATGCATTTTTTATTTGGGCCATCCAAATAACTTGAAAAATATTAACATACATTCTGAAATCCATTAGAAAGGGAATAGTTTTCTTACTTTTTAAAAAAAAGGCTTTGTTTTTTTTTTAAATAACATAAAACCATCTTTTTTACTAAAATTGCGTCTCCTGTCTCGCTTGTCTCCGTCAGTTTAATAAGGGATGGAGACATTCGCGGAGAGGCTCCTCTTAATATAATAATTATCATGTTTATTTATTGTTCGAGAGACGGGAAGTCTGAGATGAGTTTATCGATCTTTATGTATTGAGCAATTAGGTACCTATACGTATTATCTATCTATACTAATAATAAAGCTGAAGAGTTTGTTTGTTTGTTTGTTTGTTTGTTTGTTTGTTTGAACGCGCTAATCTCTGGATCTGCCAGTGGGATATGGAAAAACCTTTTTGCAATTGAAAGCCCATTTATTAAGGAAGGTTATAGGCTATAGAACATCACGCTACGACCCTCAGGAGCTGAGCAATGATAAAAAGAACGTTAAGCGGGAGCATGTATAGCATGGGTGAGCGATGCGACGCGGTTGTCAATGGATGACAGCGGTCGCCTAGGTAACAGTTTTTTGTTATTTTTAACTGTCATCAAGACGAGGTTATCAATTCGTCGGAATCTTTTTTTATGTCTGACCCGATTTGGAAACTATACATACAGGTGGTCACATGGTCACCAAGTCAGGGTCTGATGATGGGATCTTGAAGAAATCGAGGGAACTCTTCAAATTTTATAGGCACTAACAATGTTTTTCATATATTTTCTAAAACTATTCAGATATTTGCGTCTGGTAGTCATCACATGTTGCTGAGCTGATGATGGAAGGTACAACTCCTTAACGGGTAGGAGTTAGGGGATAAATCTTTAAATATTATAGGAACGATAATGGAAAGTACAACGCTAATATGCTTATCCTAGGTCAGTGACCTTGAGAGTCATTGATTACACATAAGAAACTAAAAAATGAATAATAAAATACTTTTAACAAAAAAAAAACCACAAAGGCACTAATAAGTATAAAATAACTATGTAAGAACTCTAATCTGATAGTTTTGAAGTAAACGAAATTGGCCATTGCTGTTGCATCATCAGATATTTATTGCTGCTACACTATTGACAGGTAGAAGGACGGCTCATTTCACTTCTAAACAGACCCTTACGGTATTTCTTGAAAAAGACAGCGTACGCTCTATACGTAAAAATGGACCATTGGGCAAGGTTTTACAAGATGCAAACCTAATAATATGGGATGAGTGCACATGACTCATAGAGCTCATCTAGAGGCTTTAGATAGAACTCTCAGAATTATAAAATGCACAAATAGCCATGGGTGGAATAACTGTGATGTTTTCTGGTGATTTCAGATAAACGTTGCCTGTTAGGGAAACTAGAGCAGATATTATTAAATCTTGCTTAAAATCTTCCTCATTATGAAAGTCTGTTGAATTATTGAAACTGTATACCAAAATGAGGAGTCACTTGGGTAGAGGAAGCAGAGAGGTAAAATCGTGACCAACATTGAAGACCTGATCTGTAGAGTATATCCGGATATAGCCAATATCGACCAAACAAAACATTAACGGATGTGTGAGAGGGCAATTTAATTTAATTAGCTGCCAGAAATATAAGCGTTGACGCCATCAACGACAAATTAATGGCTAAACTACCAGCCGACAGCGTAGTTTTCGAATCGGACCAGAAACTCCGGAGATTCGCGCGTTCAAAAAAACAAACAAACTTTTCAGCTTTATTATTTAATGCTAAATAGCTTTCCACCCGCGATGCCACCCGCGATCAGTCAGTCAATTAACCAACTTCAAGCGGAGGCTATCAATTCGTTGAAATCTTTTTTTTGTATGTTCCCCGAATACTCGAACGCCTGGACCGATTAGGAAAATTATTTTTTGTTTGAAAGGATATACTTCACAAGTAGTCCCATGGTCACCAAGTCAGGATCTGATGATAGGATCCTAGACAAATCGAAGGAACTCTTCAAATTTTATAGGCACTTACAATGTTTTTCATAAACTTTTCAGCTATAATATAGAATGCTAAATAGCTTTCCACCCGCGATATCACCCGCGATCAGTCAGTCAGTCAGTCAGTCAATTAACCAACTTCAAGCGGAGGTTATCAATTCGTCGGAATCATTTTTTTTGTATGTTCTCCGAATACTCGAACGCCTGGACCGATTTGGAAAAATATTTTTTGTTTGAAAGGGATACTTCACAAGTAGTCCCATGGTCACCAAGTCAGGATCTGATGATAGGATCCTGGACAAATCGAGGGAACTCTTTAAATTTTATAGGCACTTACAATGTTTTTCATCATACTTTCTAAAGCTATTCAGATATTTGCGTCTGGTAGTCATCATCTTATGTTGCTGAGCTGATGATGGACGGTACAACTCCTTAATGGTTAGGAGTTAGGGGATAATTCTTTAAATGTTATAGGAACGATGATGGAAACTACAACGCTAATATGCTTATCCTAGGTCAGTGACCTTGAGAGTCATTGATTACACATAAGAAATTCAAAATTGAAAAATAAAACACTTTTAACAAAAAATAGAACCGCCTTCAAAGGCACTAAAATGCAGAAAATAACTATTTAGGAACTCTAATATGATCGTTTTGAAGTAAGCGATATAAATCTGCGGTACCATGATATCGGTTCTAATTTTTGTTAAAAGTTTTATATATTTAGATTGGCTATTGGACGCTGATCAGTGTTATTATCACAATCGGCATCAGCGTAGGCATCAAAGTGACCATAAGAAAGATCTTGGGAAAAACGTAACCTTTTGATGGGTTGGTCTTCTGTACCAAATTTGGCATACTGGTTTCCATTTCGATATACTTCAAATACAAATGGGTATATTTGACCGGCTGCAACTAACTCGCAGAAATGAAGAGTGTTGTAACATCTAATTTATACTTTTCTTTTGTCCCATGATTGTTGCCAAGACGGTCATGAGACATATCAGAAAATTCATCCCAATTGTTCGTCATATGCATTGCATTGCATTGCACCAAGCTTTTATGTGAGTTCAAAAGCAGTATTGATATCAACTTCGATGCAAATCACCACCAAAATAACTTTCTACCCTTTTTTAACCCCGATAGGCGATGAGTTTCAATAAAATACAAAACACGTCTTCCATCAATTATCTTAAAGAATGTTTATGCAAAATTTGAAGTAGATTGGACCAAGGAATCACGTTGTTCCATACAAACTTTGTCCCAGTTTTTCAACCCCTAAGGATTTCGGAAGATCCTTTCTTATAGGATGCCTACTTCATACGAAGAACACACCCTCTAAGTTTCAGGTCTCTACGATCAGCGGTTTAGGCTATGCGTTGATCCGTCAGACAGTCATTCAGGACAATGCATGTTAAATAGATATTAGACCACCAAATTTATGTAATGGTACCAGACTTCAAGTAAAATTTCTAGATTTCTGTCATAGTAGCGATTGGTTTTGACTGAGCCAGCAGTTGCGCAAACAGTACTGATACCTCGCATTCCGATGATACCCACAGATTTACCATATAGATTTAAACGAATTGGTACAATTTCCTGTGAAATTACCTACCTATCGTCTGAAGTCAATATAAATAAAGCACAAGGACAAACTTTTAAGTATGTTGGAATATATTTAAGAGAAAACTGGTTCCCATGGACAATTATTATGTTGCCTTATCTAGATCAGGTTGCATAGGCTACTTTTTATTTGGAAACGCGGGTGGAACCGCGGGGGACAGCTAGTGTTAAATATTTATGTAACACTGATAGTGAAAAATCGTGTTAGAGTGGTTGCTAATTTAATTATAATTTTAGTTCAAGGTTTCAGATTATTTCTTAGGTCGGTTTCTTAGTGATAATGTGACATTGCTAAGTGTCAGCCAGAATCAGATCACAGATTAATCGCTCGGTAAATGTACAGTATTATGATGTTGTTTTATCATTCTTTTTTTAATTAATTTTAAATATGAAACATTTATGAAGCTGCAAATGTGGCGAAATTCATCCCCCTTCAGGAATTAGAATATTTAAGGTAGACTACACTATTTACGTTGTAGCTAGATGCCGGTGACAGTAGCCAGAGAGGTATGAACTGAACCATATGATATTATATTAAGATTTAATCTGAATCTACATTATACTGAATCATATAAATAGATGGAATTTATAAGGCACATTTTCATATCTCTGGCTACTGTCACCCGCGACAAGCCACAACGTAAATAGTGTAATTATGTTGCAACTATATTTTTTTGTAACTACCCTCGTTTTGGGATTGAGAGGTCGGTAGTCGTCGGTTCTTTGGAAGGCAGTTAGCCGTTAAAACTGGTTGAGAACGCTCGTGCGTTATTACCTATATACCGTGTAGGTAAACAAAGACAGTTCAAGTGCTTTCTTCAAGAACATTTTCTTGGATATTCTCTCATTTATACATAGATTATTTACTTACCTTGTGAAATTGTGCATAAACTGTAACATGACTTCATATCACCAAGATCAAGATCCTGCTCTGCTGACTGACGTCTGGACGGCGGTGGAATTGAAAGAGGTTAGTGATAGAATACCTACTCAGTTTACCAAATTTCTATCCAGCAAAATTCTTGTGAATTATTTTTTCTTGTGTTAAAATGAAAAACTTAATAATAAATAGAACCGCCCTCACTTTCATTTTACATCAGATCCGGACTTGGTGACCATGAGACCACCTGTGAAGTAGGTATACCTATCCGTTCAGGAGCTATATGAGGCCACAGACAGACACACAGATAAATAGTTACACAGATACACATTACATACATACACCCCTCTCTTTCGTCGGGGGTAAAAAAATGTGAAATATATAAAAAAAAAATACTTACGCTCTTTATGAAGTAAATAATAGTTTCCGTAAACTGATAAGTAGATACCTTCCAAAGTATTTCAATCTTGAGCTCATCACACCAAGAACTTGTAATATAAATATCGCGTTACCTTTAATGAAACATTCAGCCCAATTTATAGCTTCCAATTAGGAAACAATTTGGTACAATGAATAAAGTTGGTGGTCTGAGTGGTAATTTTGACAATTATTTACCAAAATGACGATAATTACCACAAGTTTCCTGTTGGTCGTCTATTTGTAAGGGATTAGGCATTTCCACTTCAAAGGCATAATAAAACCGTCAAGTGCGGGCCGGACTTCGCACATTTACTAAAAAGGAGTAATGTTTTATTTATTCTAAAAATCCATTAGTTGCCGAGATAAAAAGTTAGGGTTATTTTTTTCGTTTTAATCCTAAAAACGATATTAAGTATATTCCATTTAAGAATTCAAAATAACCTGATAAACTTATTTGAACCTAATTTACCCGTTAACCTAATTTGCAGTTGCCACCTATTAGGCTATTTTCGGTGATACCCCATAAGTACAGCAATCCGGTACGACATCAGTAAAACCGCGCTATGATTTATGCAGCGGTCTCTTTTGTCGCACGTTCTTTGTTTGCTTACCCATTGTTCAGTAACTCGGTCGCTTTTTCTTTATTGACTGTCTATAGGTATACTAATAATAAGCTGAAGAGTTTGTTTAAACGCGCTAATCTCCAGAGTTACTGGTCCGATTTGAAAAATTCTCACACTAATAGGAAGCTACATTATCCCCAAAGGTGATAATGTAGCTTCGGAACGCGAGTGAAACTGCGGAAAACAGCTAGACATAAATAAAAGGAAACATAAACTTCGGATCTGTTAGCAACCTAATACCATGCAGCTTTTCCACTAAGCTACACTGGTTCTGAAGCAATTTATCACTGCGTAATTAAGTGCCATACCAAACCAAACCTTATTACTACTAGCGTAAACACTAAATGCTGTATAATTAAAACTATTAATCACGACCATTTGTTTATGGGGTTTAATTTTCTTGTTTACCATATTGAGCTCAATATTTTTATTTATTAATTAAATTCATTAAAATCTTATTTTATTTTTAATGTTTACGATTCGATAAGCTGATATTTTCAGTTTTTAGGGTTCCTTGTTCGTCCGACCGTCTGTCAGCGGGCAGCAGGTAGCACTGTTGCCGCTTTATCAATAAATAATATACATTAATTCAATAATCAACATTTAAAAAAGAGTAAAACCTTCTTCAAAGACAATAAATAGACACCAATTTATATGGGACCACCTCGGAGCATTCTTAATTTTAAAAAGGAGAAAAAATTCAAATTTTAAAAAAATCTACTATATCGTCTTAGGTACTCACATAAAAATATATTCCCTTATTTAACATAATATATTTTTTACAAATCTCTTGTACCTAACAAAGAATGTAGAGAAAACCTCATTTTAGAATTATAATTTCTCGTAGGTAGGTATATAATGAAGCACGTATTTTTCTCTAACAAGGTAAGTAGAATGCAGGTAACAGCTAGTTTCAGGAAACAGTTGGCTCGTGACCAAGCTAAGGAGTTTCTAGAAAAAGCTGAAACATTCGTTTGGAACTCTTGTTGTTGAACATGAACAATCTTTATTTTAAATCTGCGAACTGTACCTGTAACAGGCCGCTCTGCGACTACACCCATTTTTCTGAGAGATTCTCTGTTATGTAGGTATTCTCAGATTACATTTATTACATAGTAAAGTGTCAAGATTTTTTAGACATAGATTTTACATTATTGAGTAACAAATAACTTATAGGCTATATACTACTAAAAATACCAGAAAAAAAAATAAAAATAATTGGATATAAAAGATGTTAAAGTATAATAAATTTAAATTACATAAAAAACATCAAAATACCTAAACAAAAACATAATTAAATTAAAACAATTAACAAATAAATAAAAGTGAAGTGTCTGTCTGCCTGGTTGTTCCAGCTAATCTCCAAAACGGCTGAATCGATTTGGACGGGACTTTCACTGGCACATAACTTTTGTTATCTATACTAATATTATAAAGAGGAAAGATTTGATTGTTTGTTTGTTTATTTGTTTGTTTGCATTGAATAGGCTCCGAAACTACTGAACCGATTTGAAAAATTCTTTCACTAATAGGAAGCTACATTATTCCCGAAGGTTATAGGCTACTTTTTATCCCGAGAACGCGAGTGAAACCGCGCGAAACAGCTAGTAACTTATATAGGTATGCTTTATTATCCTGATTGAAACCGCGGGAGACAGCTAGTTTTATAACATTAGTTAGTTCTAATTTTTTACTAATACGAAAATGAATTGTAGTGACATAGCTATGAAGATAAAGTATATTTTACCTTGAACCTGACATAAAAATACAGGAAAAGAAGTACGGGTTATCATAAATAGAACAAGTGATAGCAAAATAGGCAGTCGTATCTATATTAAGTGAATTAATAGCCCTTTAATGGAACATCCGAATTTAGCCTTGTTCCAGTGAGATACCTACACTTTAATCAGTTGCAATAAAAAACTTTTATCAAAACATAGAACCGCCTTCAAAGGCACTAAAAAGCACATACAATTAGTTATTCTGGGGCTTTAGTCATTATGTCCCACGAGGAAGTCCAATCCGATGGTTTTGAACTCGGCGAAAAAAAAGGACGAGGTTACTACTCGTTTTGAAGTCGGTTAAGGCGATGCTATACGTGAAATGATGATTCTAAAATGCGTTTTTCTCTGTACTCTTTGTTCCAAGAGATTTAGAAATAATATATGTGAAACTAGAGAATATGTGACGGGGAATAGTTTTTTAAAAATTGGAATTTTTCATTAGTAACGTCAGAAAAAAATCGTAAATATGCCCCTTCTTAAAACTAAGAATGCATTCTTCTCTTATTTGGGCTATCCAAATAACTTGGAAAATATTAACGTGCATTCTGAAATCCATTAGAAAGGGAATAGTTTTCTTACTTTTTTCAAAAAAGGCTTAGTTTCTTTTTAAATAACATAAAACCATATTTTTTACCAAAATTACGTTTCTCCTGTCTCGCTTGTCACCGCCAGTTTAGTATGGGACGGAGACATACACGTATAGCCTTCTCTTAATGAAATAGAGTCAAAACACTTTTGCTTGGAGAATCTGATAATGATTCTAAATTGACTGGATTCATATTGAGTAGATGATACAATTATCTAAAACCTAAGTGGAGTGCCTTTTGTTTTATATATCAAGTTTATATGAATAAACAATTAATCTTTAGGTACCTTCTCAGTAAGCTTTAGAAATTTAATCGAGATTTTTCTCCGTTAATAGGATCTAGATAAAAATATAACTTCCTAAAAAAATCAACATCAGCATTTCAAATTCCAGTTGGCTGACAATCAATTTCTACCTCCAAAAAGCCTTAAATTGAATCGAGTAGATAATAAATTTCTCCAAGTTATCTATTAGTCACGGTTGACGAGCGATCTGGTGGCGTGACGTCATTTGACGTTGATCGATGTCGCCATGTCAGCGTTATCCGACAGTTAGGGTGCTCCGGTGTTACACTACAGTTTTTAATAACTTTTGGTAGGTGAAACGAACGATATTAGTGACCTGGTTTAGAGCTGAGTGATAATACGTTAGCTAAGTGTAATTTTTTATTTTTAGGGTTCCGTACCCAAAGGGTAAAACGGGACCCTATTACTAAGACTCCGCCGTCTGTCTGTTTTTCACAAGGCTGTATCTCTTGAACCGTGATAGTTAGACATTTCAAATCTTCACAGATAATGTATTTCTGTTATAACAACAAATACTAAAAAACAAAATAAAATTAATATTTAAGGGGGCTCTCATACAACAAACGTGTTTTTTTTGACATTTTTATAGATGATGGTACGGAACCCTTCGTGTGGGAGTCAGACTCGCACTTGGCCGGTTTTTTGGTACAGTTACTCGCTTAATATATATCTTTAAATGGAAAAATGGTGGAAACTTTGAGTCAATAACAGTCTTCGTCAAAAGTTGTTCTTACAAACTGTCAATAGTATAGAATAGTACGTATTGCATAAGCATGAATGTAGGAATCTGTAGGTTAATTTATATTTTGTAATTATAATTATATTTTGTATTTTTTTTTCTCATAACAACATTACTGACTTTTTAGTGATTTTATTCTTTATACTTATCTATTGATGTATGTGTATGTATTGTTTTAAATGCTTGGAATATTATTTTTATTTCTGCAGTAATATCCACTAATCTTATTCCAAACAATGCAAGTCTCTCAAAAATAATAGGATTATGTTTCGGGAAATATTTTATTTTTAAAACAATAAAAAAGATCCTTTTCCTCATTATTTTCTTTTTAACCCTTAAAACTACGGTCAAATTACATCCCAAAAAAATTATATATAAACAATGATAAACTCTTCCCGTTCATGTAGGCCCGGTTATCCGTTCAAGGATTAAGGATAATCCGGGTGAAACCCCCGGTTAACACATGCGGAGTTGTTATTTCAGCAAGATTTATAGCCTTTGATCCCGGTTTAGCGGTTATTTTGCCGAGTTTTTCTATACTATATTTTTGTGGCACAGAATAAGTAAATAATTATATAAAGTTGAGGTTATGGGAAATTGACACTGTGATAAAATGTTATATTTTATGGGTATGTATAGATCATTATCTCTACTGATTTTATAAATGCGAAAGTAACTCTGTCTGTTACCTTTTCCCACCTAAACCGCTTAACTGTTCGCAATGAAATTTAGCACGCAGATAGCCTATGATATAAGAGATGGATACTTATAGGCTACATTTTTCTGTACAGCTTTACTTAATATTTAATTTTGCGTAAATATTTAAACTAAAAACATAATCATTTATAAAATATGTTATATTTATAACTGTTCATGCAGAAAATCTTTATTTTCAAGTTAGTGCCGCTGCCGAAACCTAGATTAGGTATCTTAGAGTATGTGTGTTTTACACTCAAGCTCTCGGGGGACAGAAAACAGCACTATCTTGTGTTGACATTTTGATATAGAATAACATAAATATTGTGAGATGCCACATGTGTTGATACACTTGCGCCATCTCACTTGCCAGCGACATTTAGAGTTGCAGGAGCGGCTGCGGCTGGTGCGTCCAAATCCAAAAAATACGCTTCTATTAACCCAAATTATTTATTTTTGCCTTTTGCGGTCGAGACCTTGAGATGGATCCTTGGGGGTCCGAGGCTCGCCGATTTTCTACAACATTATCTTCAAAATTAATTGAGGTCACAGGGGACCGGCGGGCGGGGAGCTTTCGCGTTAGCTTGGCCATACAAAGAAGGAACGCTGCCAGCCTTCTGGGAACCTTGCCATTGATTGGCAGCAGCGGCCGAATTTTTTTATATATAGTTTGTATATTTGTTGTAAATAATTGTAAATATTATAATACCAAACTACATAGATATATCTTGGTCAAAAATCTAGGAAAGTACAGTATGACACAACTTAGATGTAGCATCGGCAAATCGTTTCCATACACTTCACTTCCAATTTACACAACTAATAAAAATCATTCATTACCGCGCCATTCAACGTTCAACAAGATCATTTTCGCCGATCATTGCATCAGTGCACTCTTTTCGGGAATTATCGATTTTACGAATTTTGCCGATGCTTCATCTAAGTTGTGTCATACTATACGCAACTTGGAATGTAGGTAGGTACCAATAAAAATAAGGACAAGCTTATTTATTCAGCTTCTTCATTAGACCAGCTCAATGATACCACATTATTATATTGTCATCGGAGTGTACCAAATTTCAGATCAATTGAAAACCGAGAGGTGAGTCTCAATTCACATTAAATTCGACTCGAACATGGCAAGTTGAATAAAAGCTTTTAATAATAAAACTCAACGAAAAATATTTGAATACAAATCTGAAGATTGTTCTTTGCGCAAATGTTATATTCATATTCAGAACTCAGTCCCGATACACCAATATATTTATACCAAACCATTGAATAAAGGAAAAGAGCCAAAGATCTACCACAAATTAAATGGATCACTATCAATTTACCCTCTAACCAAAACGAATTGCAAAAATGTAGTATCTAATTGGTTGAAAACGCTTGACTACCAAGAAACTGAAAAATTACTTACCCCACCAATATGATCAAAATTACTTATCCTACAATATATTATTATTAAAATCTCTGACTTTGCTCCTCTCATATATAACGCTCAACCATCTACAAACACACACAGCGCTTGCAAACTTACACTACACATTCATACTAGCAACTACAGTAGACACTCTCATACTCATGCACACACATACGCATACATCCACTCACAGTACTACTACTTTTGTAATTATAATGATATTTTTCATCTCAATTCTTGTTAATGTAAGATTGCAGTTGTATTAACAATCCGTGGAGTGGGCTCCTGGTGACCTGTACTACAGGTTTTTTTCAAAACCTACAATAGGCACCAGTCTCTCACAAAACTGGTTCGCATGGTACGTAAGCTCTTTTATATTTACTTTTGTGAAGAGAAATAAATCTTTTTATTATTATTTTATTATTATTATTATAAAGATCAAATCCGAAGGCAGAAACAGTACCTAAAGTTTTTACAATGCGAACGGAGCGTGATGTTTGACCGTTGGCTAGAACTTTGTGGAAAGATAAAACTTTACCACTTTCTTAAAGGGGCTTGGTTTAGTGTATTGGTATATAGTTGTGTATTTGACGTGTCAGCTGTTTTAAAGGGAAACATTTGTTTTAGGGTTCCGTACCCAAAGGGTAAAACGGCAACCCCCCTAAGAAATTCCCCTTTGAAAATACTGGGCCAAAAAATTTGAAAAAAATACAGGAAAACCTATAAGAAGTCTATCGTATTTAAAGTACTATAGGAAATTCCGGAATCCTCGATGCGCGAGTCAGACTCGCCCTAGTCCGGCTTATTTTAAAAGTTTATTAAATACCCACACCTCGTTATACGTACTACATAACATACGTCTATCTCTCTTTACTCAGTCAGTTTAATAATCTGCGGTCAGTTGTAGCCAAGTTGTCGTGACATAAGCACGTACGATCTGTAATTTTTAACGCGATTATAGTTATCCGAATGTATTCTTGTTTATTTAATAGCTCTGCTTACAACTGTATTATAACACTATTTTATACTGCATTATAGCTAGACGTAGACGTAGTGTTGTATCGCATGCGATAAGTGGGTCTTGATTTTACTTTTTTTATAACTCCTTTTTATAATATAACTTAAAATTATAATTATACGTAGTACAAAAAAATATTGCCGCGACTATTGATCAAAGGCTCTGTGTGTGTGCGTTGATCACACAGCATAGGGAATTAAATCAGTCCATTGTTTGGAGTGCATAGGGCCTGCCCTAAGCTGTGTCATAAAATTCCAATAGGTACCTAATAAATAGTATGTAATTTTTTAAACAATTGTTTAAGGCGATGCTATACGTGAAGTGATGATTCTAAAATGCGTTTTTCTCTGTAGCGTTCCAAGAGATTTGGAAAAAATATATGTTTAACTAGAGAATATGTGACAGGGAATAGTTTGTTTTTAAAATTAGGATTTTTCATTAGTAACGTCAGAAGAAAATCGTAAGTATGCGCCTTTTTAAAACTAAGAATTCATTCTTCTCTTATTTGGGACATCCAAATAACTTGAAAAATATTAACATACATTCTGAAATCCATTAGAAAGGGAATAGTTTTCTTACGTTAAAAAAAAAAAACTTAGTTTCTTTTTAAATAACATAAAACCATATTTTTTACTAAAATTACGTCTTTCCTGTCTCGCTTGTCTCCGTTAGTTTAGATAGCCTCTTAAGAAACTTTTTTATATGTAGAGCTGTATGCATGCTAATAGATTTCTATGTGAATAACGAAACAAAAGAAACCTCTAAATAATATAGCATAGAGTCTATCCGAGGATCTTTTGTTCTAAACCTATCAGTCAAGATGTAAGTTGAGTCGTACCCTACAATTACTTTCACATCAAAATGGGTATGCGGCGGGCCCTTGACGCGTCAGTACAACAGTGGTCGGTCGTTTGTTATAAAGGAGAATCGTCAATGGTGACCAATATCTGTATAGTATGTCTAGCCATCCATCACCGGAGAGGACGAAACCGATCCGCGACAACGATTTATATCCCATGAAATTGAGTTTTCTTCGTTCTTGTAACTTGAGAATGTAACGTGATGCTTAAGGTATATTTGTGTATGTAAAGGTAAAAAAATTTATTTTAAAAGATAATATATACTATAGGGAAAACTAAATATATATATAAAAACTTTCTTATCTTTAGTCAGTGAAAGTGTAGTTCATGTTCCATGGAAAATATCATGGTACCTACCGACTAGATAATAGGGTAGTTTAATGACATATCAAATCAGCTACTTTTTAATAAATGTCAAAACGATAGTTTATATGGAATTTCTTATGAAATACTAACCTAATGACGTCATAATTTCACAGCATCAAATGATCTACTCTTAGTGGTTCTACTGGTAATTAAAAATAAAATCATAAAAAGCAATATTTGATGTTTCCACGTGTTTTTTAGATGTTTTATGCATTGGTTAGTGTTTGGTCATTTATTTTTACATTGTAAACTAGCCTATTAGAAAATAAATTTTACACGAATCGCTGAAAAACGTGTAAGTAATGATTCTGGCATATTAACAAGCATATTCACAATAAAATCAAATTAAACTATTATTTCTGATTTTATTGCTAGTTTGCAAAGTTTTTATTTAATAGTAGCATGACAACGGACTGATCCATCATTAAAAAAATGTTAGTTTAATTCCATATTCAAAATAATGGTATTAAAAAAATCTTTTCATTTACGTTCTAAAGCCATTGAAGTCGGTAGCCCGCTATGAAGCGCTCTAATTAGTGCAAATTATAAATTGGATTTTCATCTCACTTCAAATTGGCTGTATTTTTATACTGGCGCTCTCTGAGATAGTGCAAAATAATGATGAGAAACAAAAAGCAACATAGCTGTTTAGGTAAATTAAATAAGCAATAACATTGATACATTGTATTCTATAATATGTAATATGTAATGTTTTAGAAACGTTTTATGAAAATGTTTATATCAGATATTACTAGGTATAACCTTTCATTCGGGTTATTTCAATTGTTTTGAGGATGATTTATCGAATTATTAAAGGAAGATTTCATAATTTACCATCAGAGCGGCTACGTCAGTAACACTTCAAATGAAAAAGTCAAATGAAACTATTATCTTCATATATTGGTGCCGATTCTGTTGTTTACGAACTAAAATAAATTTAATCTCACTATATCTCTTTCTAATAGTAAATATAAGAAAGGGATGCAAGACATTTTAGTCCTGTCAGTTTAATCCGATCACACATTTCAACGTGAATTTAAGCGCGATCTTTATTGGTCACGACTATTTACCCGTACATTACGACGGTGTGGATTAAACTGACAGCATTAAAAATGTTCTATCTTTTTTCAATAAGGTTAAAATGAAAGAGAGGTGACTTGTCTAATATTAGTTAAGTTCGTAAAAAACAGAATCGGCACCATTGTATCGATACAAAACAAATACACCACAACACTAGTGCAAAGACGACAGACAACAGAAACATGAGTATTACAGTTTCAGTGAATGAACATTGAATTTTTCATGTTAATCCCGCTTTATCGCTCGTCGGGAATAGTGAAATTATGAAAATTGTCGACTGTAAATAAATGTAATATTCATTTATTCTTGCCTCTATTTGTTTCAAGATACTGTGGTTACTTTTATATTGTCTTGTTGGATTTTTAAAGAAGTTCTTTCTTTACGTATTCTTTGCCTAAAATCAATTTCATCATATTTGTTGTTACTAGAGTTTTTGTGTAATTTGAGTCTAAGTGTAATTATCTATATAAATATGTATTTACAAAAAAAAAAGAATTATATTATGTAGTATATCAGTTATCTGGTTTCCATAGTAGGTACAAGCTCTGCTTAGTTTGGTATCAGTTAACCGTGTGTGAAGAATGTTACAGAATATGTATTTATTATTTATTTATTTATAGGTACTTTCAATAAAGTAATGTACTAAAAAGGCCGTTCGAGCAATATTATACACATCATTTTTCTAATTTATAGCAGACCCTATATAATCCTCTAGTAGTGATCCATCAACCCAACTTATCTGTAGGCAACCCTCGGTGGGCGAATCTGATTCGTACTTGTATGAATATAGGGTTTATTCCTTAGGGTGCTGTCACCTCACGAAGTCTATTAAAAAGGGATTTTTAAACCATCATATCTCCTATATATACACAAACTTATTTTCAATGGAACCTTAAATGTGTGACATTCTCAAGACTTTTCTGCTGCTTTTGACGGAACTCAAGACATTATTTGGATATACTTATATAGATAAAAAAAAACTTTAAGCATACCGCTTGATTCATTTTTAAAGCCAGTGTTTCTCTTAATTTTCTATTTAATTTGGAATTAAAGATAATTATCACAAGATTTCAAATTCTAAACCACATAGATTGACGTTACAGTTACGTTAGAATTATACATTTTTGTTTTTTTTTACGTTTTTACGAATTCCACTGAGTTCTTTCACTTCTTGATATTCTTGATACTAAGCAAGCTACCTTTTACAAAACTGTTTGATCATCAAATTCAACTGCAATACAAATCGATTTGTTCAAACTCAGTGAGCAATACACACAGCTGGCAAACGGGTTGCACTAATTGTGTTTGTTCGTTTTGTTATGTAAATAAAAACAAACGTTGCTCCGAAACTCCGAAACGCAAATGGTTCTACTGCGAAACAGACTGTTAGTAATACAGAGATTATAATTATTAATACTAGCAAATAGTCGTTACCCGCCGACTTCGCTAGGCGTAAAATGAATTAAGATTTTATAGTAGTACTAGCTGGGCCCGCAAACGTTGTTTGCCATATAAATTACTAGCGACCCGCCCCGGCTTCGCACGGTTTTTCTCAGCTTTTGTGTATTATAATATCCATGTATTATACATATAAACCTTCCTCTTGAATCACTCTATCCTTTAAAAAAAACCGCATCAAAATCTGTTGCGTAGTTTTAAAGATCTAAGCATACATAGGGACAGACAGACAGCGGGCGACGTTGTTTTATACTATAGATAGATAGATATATAGATAATACTTTATTGTCACACCACAAAGATTACAAATGTATAAAAAAAAAACTCTTAACCTAAACAATGAAAGTGTCACAATGGGCGGCCTTATCACTAAGAGTGATCTCTACCAGGCAACCTTTGGATGGAGAGGAGTTAAAAAACAATATAAGACGATGTGATGTGACGAATATGTAGTGATTTCTACCTTAGGAGTATAAAAATTAATTTACGTCCTATTATCAGACCTACCATATATACACAAAAAAAATCATAAAAATCGGTCAAGCAGTTTCGGAGGAGTGTAGTGACAAACACTGTGACACGAGAATTTTATATATTACAAGATATACAGACAGATTTTATACTATTACCAAAAGGTGTAACCATCATCATACATAGCATAGCCTATCATATGCGCAATCATTTGTTCTTACTAAAAACCAATTTTCATCAAGATCGGTCAAGCCGTTCTTGAGAATAAGAATAAGAGGACATACAGAGAAAGAGCCTACATATTTATATAGTAGTATAGAACGAAACGCTGCCAGCCTTCTGGGAACCTTGCCGTTGATTGGCAGCAGCGGCCGCCTCGAGGATTTTTTTAAATAGTTCATAGTTTGTATATTTGTTGTAAATATTGTATATTATAGAATAAAGTATATATAAAGCGAGCAATAGAAATCTTTTTGATCTCGTACTTATTCAATATAAATATATTTCTTTCTTTACCATATATAGGTAGTTCTACGAACTATTTATAAAAAAACAAAAAAGTGTTTTGCAATATATTCTTTGAAAATATTTAGATCGCATGAAAAATAAAACATTTTATGAGAATTAAAACAAAACTATTCCATATAAATGCAAGCAAAACCTTTATATATAAAACCTCTTCGCTGTGACCTGAAGTGGAGAGGAGAGGTTTTCGTACAGAAGTGCGGTCGGATGAAAAGTATTTTTTTTACCTCGCTTTCAGTGACCTGAAAGGTCGGTATCACTGGATGAAATAGCGTCAGCATTTTCTGCTTTATGTTAGAAAAAGTAAGGTTATATTTTAATATTCACGGATCGCGGCAATATAGTTTTAGAAGCTTTTATTTAATGAATACATGAAGATTATAGATTATGCACCAAGGGGATAAAGCAGTGTCTTATGTCACGGGCGGCATATTGGATCCTGAGCAAACGAGGGACTCTAGAAGAAAATAATGTAGAGTCCTGAGTAAAGTGAGGCGTTCAAGCTACCCAAGACGAAAACAGCTTTATCCTCGAGGTGCATACTCTACTTTTCATATCTACTGTGAGACAATAAAATACGGAACTATCAAAATAATACCAAACAAAAGATTTCAAACAACAATAAGTACCTATTATATTTCAATGCAAATATCTTCGGTGAAATCTGGGTTTACTAATTTGTATCTCTCTGACTTCAGTCTAGGGTTATAGCCTAGAACATGATAACTAAACAAAAGAAAAAGGTATAGTCTTTTCTGATAATATCAGTAAAAATGACTAAAAATAAGTTTCGGTTAACGCATGACGCAATAACACGTGCGTAATTTTCAGATACAGTGTAACACGTTCAAGCATTACTTTTCAGTAGCTTTACCTTAATTAAATGAACAATAAAATGATTTAATATTAACCGTAATTCAGCTCTTAACGTTTATGTGAAACACCTGGGGCGAGGCCTGTGTTACTAATAACTAATCGTTAATTTATGGGGTTAATCAGTTAATCTTCATGGTACCCTTCCGTGGGTCGAGGGCCGACGCCCGCGACCAACGCGCGCGGCCATAGTCAACCTATGGGAATGTATGGAGCCACTTCCGTGCCTCGCGACAGACGCGCGCGGCCGACGAGCGCCCACGGAGGTGAGATGTTTATTTAGAAAATAACACATGGAAAATGATTTCTATTTGCGCCACCATTTTTTAAAGAGCTATAAAACGAGGCATAGCGTAGCGTTCTTTTGCTGCAACAATCAGCAAAAGAATGCTACTAGACTAGTCTGTGGTATTTTGTAAGGTGCAAGTACTTCTTTAAGTAGGTACTCAAACTCAAAAATTATTTATTGTACGCGAATGACCTGTCCCAAACTGAACTGACAATCAAACGCGGAGAAAGGAGGATTTCTGACTCCGAAAGCAAAGAAAATTCAACCCCTAAGGGATAAAATAAGAGATCGCGGGTGGAACTGTGGGGTAAAAAGCTAGAAACATACAAATCGATTCCATTTGAGACAATACAATTTATAAAATTTCCGTTGTTAGAAAAGGTAACAAATTGCTCAGAAATATATTGATTTGTTTGTAAACAGGGGCTATATTTGTGATTGCAATCAGTGAATCGATACTAAATGGTGATCGAGTGTGGGGCAGATGGCGAGCGTGCCAGAGGAGTCATTTCCGGACAGCGGTGCGCGGCTGAGAAGCAATGTGGTAGCTTGTAGGTCGAAGTTATTATGTTTTATCTTACGGTGTCATTATTTGTCTGCTCCCTTCTTAAAACCTGGGTACAGGTAGCGATCGGAGCGGTCAAATAAACTGTAACGGGTAGGTGTAATTTTGTCTATGTGTGTGTGTATTAATTAGTTCATTTATTTTATTTTGTGTAGTTCATTTAATTGTATCTTTAAATGTAATATGTCTGAGTGCTTTATTTATTATTAATTTAATTATATTTAATTTAAGTATTTTCTGTGTATATGTTTATATCTGAAATAAATTTGAATATAGGGTAGTTGACACTGTCAAAAATAAATGACCAAAGACTAACCAATGCATAAAACATCTAAAAACACTTGGAAATATCAAATATGTTGTACATTTAATGCTTTTTATGATTTTTAATTACCAGTGGAACCACTAAGAGTAGATGATTTGATGCTGTGAAACTATGACGTCATAATGTAATATTTCATACAAAATTCCTTATAAACTATCGTTTTGACATTTATTAAAAAGTAGCTGATTTGATATGTCAGTCAAATACCCTATTAATTCATTTTTTTTATTTTGTGTAGTTCATTTAATTGTATCTTTAAATGTAAGGTGTTGTATTTGTAAAATATGTCTGAGTGTTTTATTTATTATTAATTTAATTGTGTATTTTCTGTGAATATGGATGTTTATATCTGAAATAAATTTGAATATTATTATTATTATGTAGTTCCTGGCTTACTATTACTTTATCAATCAATTTATTCCGTACTAGCTTTCCTCTCCGAGAAAAATCGAAAATCCTTTCATAGCGTATGCCTACGTCATAACTATCTGCATGCCAAATTTCAGCCCGATCTGTACAGTGTTTTGAGCACAAAGAATCGATAATTCAGTCAATCAGTCACGCTTTCCTTTTATATAATATTTAGATGTACCAATGTATTTTTACATTGCCTCAAATATCAATAGAACACATATTTCACCGTATTTTCGAAAAATACATTTTGTTCCAAATACAAAATACTTTTTATATAATGACGAGTACATA
The DNA here is from genome assembly GCA_963555595.1 of Tethea ocularis. Taxonomy (NCBI): domain Eukaryota; kingdom Metazoa; phylum Arthropoda; class Insecta; order Lepidoptera; family Drepanidae; genus Tethea; species Tethea ocularis. The sequence goes on along the minus strand of OY741973.1, from coordinate 1,955,064 downwards.
CCGCAAAACAACCCTTGCGATTCTGAGTGGTGATGTTGAGATTTACGGGCCTCCACAGAAGGGGAGAGAGCTTCCTAACGCGTATTTCAGTGTGAATGCGGGTTTCCTCGACTGTATTGAACTTTAGCAGCCTGTTGGTATTTTATCCCGGGATTGAGGGCGATAATGTGGTAACGACCTATGTTCCAACTTTCAAATGGTTGGCATTAAACGAGGGTTCTGTATCGTAAAGCTTTAGTTTGGTATATTTTGTGTTGATAACAATTTTATTTATGTTGGTAAATTTACTAAAAAAAAATACAGTTGTTAGGAAATTTAACTGGTGAATAGTAAGCTCGCACAATTAGGGTTCTATAGATACTAAAACGAAAAAAAATAAAATTTAACTTTTGTCGTTTTATTTACATACTTAATAAAACGAAAAACTATATGAACCAGATAATATAGAGGGGTTTTTATTTCCTATGTAGGTACCTAGGTATCTGGAATAAATTTATTAAGAAATAAATCAGCGCTGCACTAACTTGCAGCACATGCTGAGCTGAGGCCTTTTGGATCATCTTGGTACCTATGATGGGACTACTTCATTTATTTTATTCTGTGCAGTATTTGGTTTTAATAGTTTTATTTAGTGTACTAATTTTATCTAATAAATATATCTTTCTTTCTTTCTTTCTAATTATTGAACAGTATAACAATAGGTATTACACAGAAGGTAGACCAGCATCGTACTTTAAAATAATGAAAAAAGAACAAACAAACCCCAGAAAGTGTCTAGTAATTAAAAACGTTCCAACTTTCTTCATTGGGCAATCTTTCGCTCGAGTTCGACACGAACTTTTTTAATAATACAACCAAATAAAGCATCCTGTATACGGATAACGATTTCATTTGTGTTACACAAACAAAATTAAATTCTTTTTTTTTTAAACTTGAAATAAAATAAATATTGGGTTTATAAAAAATAAACCTAAATTTCTTTCGTCTTATCTGCTAAATGCATTATTACCATAATTTAGATAACAATGGCGTTACTGAAGTGTAAAGGTGTAATAACAATAACAAATACGTAGCTATTTTCAATGAGAATAATTCAATGACAAATAAGACAATCTGACAGTGTATTGTAAAAATACGGTTAGATATTTCATTTAAAATTGCAGTCGCACGCTGCGTTTTAAATATATTTTGATTTTCTACTGTAAAGTCGACAAACTTCAAGCGTGACCACTATAAAGGCCACATTTTGTGTGCAGTGACCTGAGCAGCTGGTGGCTTCAACAAAGAACTAACCCCGAGAATTGCTAGTCCGTCCAATTCATCTACAAATGAGTGACTGCGCAAATAAATATAAGAACTCGAGCACATTAAAACATTTCGACCAGTAACTGTGGGCACGTCTGTAAGTGGCAAATACCTATTTACCCTTACATCGTTTTGCATTAATATAACCTTGAATCAACACATAGCCGTGGCTCAGCTAATTAGAGCGTGTTATCTCTGAATGAAAATTGGTGGAATCGATTTCGATTAAACCAAGGGGTCATCGCTTCTCATGGGATCAGTTCCTCGACGGGTAGCCGAAATATAATTATACGTAAGAATTTTTTTTGTTGGAGGATAAAAATTATTTTTTTTGGGTAAGTATACTAAGAATAGGGCCGGACGCTTTAAACCTACCCAGATCCAAATTGTTATCTAAATAATGAACTTCAAAGACAATACAATGAAAATGGGTTCACTTTGAAGCTATACTAAAACCAACTCAAAAATAATTATTAAAATACAAACTACCTAACTAATAATAGAAAATGGCTGCCCCGTGATAAAGTAAAATAGAAAATCGCAGCGACTATAAAAAAATAATTCTACGTATATTTTCAATCGAATTTCAAAGTACTTTGTCTTCAAAGCGTCGATCTCTCAATAGCGTCTAATTTATGGACTTTGGAGGCAAAGAACAAAAGACCTTCCATTCAATTAAATTATCCGATAAATGTGGAAAGTTAGCATTTGGGGTACGTCATTAAATGAACTCGGAACTCTGAAGAAATTCGACTTTCGATTCAAACAATAATTGAACGAAAGATATTATAAGTTTACTCGGCGCATTTGTGGAATTTTGATTCATTTATGACAGTTATTTAGTAAAGTTTTAATTGATTGGTTTTGTTATTATTAATTTGTTGAAATTGAAAAGCCGTTGCCCACAACCAGATATTCCTGTAAATTCGTTTTATTTATTACTAGATTCCGCCCCGCGGTTTCACCCGCGTTCCCGAGGGATCGTATTTATTTATTTATGTACACACACACACACGTAAAGGGAAAAGACAAAACAGATACAAAGGCACAAAGGTACTGCTTATCTCTAATAGAAATTTCTTCCAGCAGCCCTGCTACTGGAAAGTTTGACAGATATGTAGACACAGTGTGTAATAGATGAAGGAAATACATACATGAAACAGATAGAATGACTTAAAATTAAATAAACTACATAAATATTATAGCATAATGATAAACTACATATTAATACACAAATACAAATATCTTATGTATCTTATATTTTCCCGGGATAAAAAGTATCATATGTGTTAATCTAGGTTATAAACTATCTGTGTTCCAATTTTCATCCAAATCCGTTCAGTAGTTTTTTAAGTGAAAGAGTAACAAACATCCATCCATCCATCCATCCATCCATACTCACAAACTCTCGCATTTATAATATTAGTAGGATTTACAAACATAATTAAAAAAAAGATAAGTATAAACTGTTTTTTTTTAAATCAGTCCATTTTTTTTTGAGTTTATTTATTATACACAAAAATAAAAATTATTATTTATTTCATTTATTTATCCAAATTGTTTAAAAACCTTACATGTTTTTCTTATATTTAAATCTCCAAACTACTGACGCAGTTTGTAGGCGTCGCACTCTTACACATTTTTTACATGCAGGGTATGAGTATTACACACACTAACTACATTATTTTGATACTTAAATCAACTAAGTACTTATTTTTAACATCAAAATTGCATGCACTACACACACCTAAATAAATAATAATTTTACATAAATCTCTTATTTTAATTGCTTACCTAACAAATGTTCTTTTAATTTTCTCATTATAAAATTAACTAGTAAGGATTTAACCAGACGACGAACCGCACAAAAGACTTATAATTTCCAATTCCAAGCGACCAGATTGAAGTATAGCCAACATTACCATAAAATCATTTTATGAAAGCTATTTGCCATCGGTTCATTTTGATAATAAAAATTGAGGGCAAGAAACCTCGTTATGTAAACGAAGAAAAGAGCTTTATAACATTAATTATTTGAAGGCGATGATAGCTCAGTGGTAGTGACGTCGAATGTCGAGACGATGGTCACAGATTCGGATCCTATAATTAGCTTGACATTTCAGTGAAGCCAAACATCGTGCGGAATCCATAGCACGGTGTTAGTCTTTGTAGTACCCGTCTGGCTGGCTACCACCCTCATGTTGAAAAGCACCAAGCACCTTCTAGTGTGTTTCGGCAATTACAAGCCAAGCCTTTGTAACAAGTTGGCAACACATTAACAAATACCTCTGGTATTGCAAATGACGATAGGCGACGGTAACCACTTACCATCAGATGGACCGCCTGCCTGCTTGTCAACCTTTTGACACAAAAAAAAACAGATTTGTCGAAAAATGTTGTGCTATGGTTTCCTCACAATGTTTTCCTTCACCGAAAGCTCAAGTTCATTGTAGGAATCGAACCCACGACTTTCGTCGCGGCATCTACGTCACTACCACTAAGCTATCATCGCCTTAATCTTAAGTGTCATACTTACATTGAAATGTATGTACCTAGTAGTTTTTGAGAAAAATGTTAATAGATACCAGTGACGAGGGGTGAAATTATGGCGAGGGTAAGCCGTTCAAAAAACACCGATAATTTTATAATTACAGTGTATTATAAGCATGAAAGTGGCCTTTGAAATGGTGAAAATATGGGTCCGAGATTTCTAAAAGGTAAGCCGATGGGAATCGGCTTGTATGGACCCTTCAACACAACCTCTACCGCAAACGTATACCGTCCCGTTCCATCATTGGTAAAACATATCTTCTAATTTACTCCAAATTTTAATTCAAATCGGAAAAGAATCCGAAGAAAGATTTTCATAAAATATTTACAAAATTCACATCGCGTTTCTAATTTACATCGCTAGATTTTAATAATGCTTAATACACTTGGCTCGCGCTTCTGTAGTACTCTCGTAGCGCTACGGCGTAGCTCGTAGAGCCTGATATTCGTTCAGTCATATTACACGAGTTTCCTCATAACACGCAAGACATTGTTCATATTATTGAGATAGAAAGTTGCTATTTTAGTTTGTTTGGATTCTACAATATACCTATATATTAGTCTAAAATACTCAGGGATAATGTAGCTTCCTATTAGTGAAAGATTTGTTCGAATCCGACTGGTAGATCCAGAGTAACGCGTTTAAACAAACTAACGAACCTTCAGCTTTATAATTAGTATAGAGATATGCTTTAAGAAATCATAGTAATAATAATCTATCTTCGTATACGTCTTGATTTCCTCTATGAATCTTTAAGATCAGATTTCCAGAAGCCTTTTAAATGTAAGTGGTATTTTCATGAATCAGATTGTTTTTTTTCAAAAACTTTTGGAACCTGTAGGTGCCAAAGTCCGATAAACCTCTTTATTATTATTTTTTTATTTCAAATTGAAAGTTAGATACCGCAAACAACTCAATGAGGAGTAAACTATAAATACTGATTATATTTAACGATTAAAAAAAACAAGAACAGCTTATCAAAATTTAACTAGAATTGATAAATCAGGCTTTAATGCACTAAAACTTAAAAAATACTGAAACCCACTACGAAACAATAATCTTATAATACCTAGGTAGATACCGCGAACACAATTCATGTTTCTGGTAATATATTGGGTCTTTTCGTCTTTTTAGGGTACCAAAATCAAAATCAAAAACTCATTTATTCAGTTTAGGCCCTAATAAGGCAAGTGCCTTATTAGGGCCTAAACTAAACTAAAATTTATAAGTATAAATGAATGTAAAACGAGACCCTATTTCTAAGACTCCGCTGTCTGTTCGTCTGTCACCAAGTTGTATCTCATGATCCGTGATAGTTAGACAATTGAAATTTTCACAGATGATGTATTTATGTTGCCGTCATTAATTTTGTACGCAAAAAGACCCGACATATTATTAGAAATATGAATAATTTTGATTTATCACAAGAAACTAATTATTATAGATGCTTTTAAGACTAATAAAGAAAACTCATATATAACCTTTAATACACATGAAAACCCATAAAAAACTGCCACTACGTCATCCAGCGTAGGTATTAAGAAAGCAATTTGAATGTGCATGAAATTGATAAATAAGTTAGCGGGTGTCCGTCGACGCGTTTCCCTCACACAAGGTTGCTTTGCACGTCAATCAATCTATAGCTGGCTGGCAAAAATATTTGTATACAAGTTGTTTATTTATTTTTTTATGATATACTAGCTTTTACCCACGTTCGCGAGATAAAAAGTTAGCCTATAATACTTGGGGATAATGCAGCTTCCTACGTGAAAAAAAAATTGAGTTCGACTGGTAGTTCCAAAGAAGCTTTATCATTAGTGATAGATACGGGAAGTTAACCTACTACTGAGAAAACCTCATCAGATGTGAAGTTCATCCTCACTTATTCCGCGAGTCACCTCAAAGGGACCAACCCTGAAATCTCGAAAAAATAATCAATCTTTTCATACACTTTGACCGAACATGATTGATATTTTGTATGAAGTTTTCTAGAGTTAGTCCCTAAAAAAAGTTGTACCTAATGATGAATACAAATAGTTCTTGGAAATTTGACTACATATTTTTTTTATTATGACTAGGCCTGTGTTTGACCACAATCTCACCGTGGTCGGTGATGAAGTGGCCGATGGTGGTAAGCACACAAAGCCTAGAAGGAAACTGGCTCTCGAGTGCAGCTGTCGGAATACACCGGAAGATACTAAGTTATTCTAAATACTCCATAATAATAAACACCAAACTGAGCTAAAAATAAGCTTCATAGTTTTTTTTATTATTCCGCGTTATTTTCTCCTCGTCATGGAACTCTTAAATCGGGTCGCAGTACCAAAAAAACATGGAATATTTTTTCTAACATCGTGAAGGCCGAGGTAAATTAAACTCAACATTATGCTTGAAGCCTCCGTTAATGGTATAATCACAAGGGATAAGGGTCGCCTCCAACCGAATTAATACATGTAAATTAACTTTTTTGACAGCTTCCCTTGTTCGAAATATTTTCTAAGTTCACTCTGAGTGTCTTAACAGCTTTTGCCTTAATCTTGGGGTGCGGAGATTTTCTTTATAAAAACCTCGTTATAATGGATATTAAGAACGAGATATTAAAAAAATGCTCAGGATTGGATTTTGATAGGTGATTTGGGATATTATTTCCTTGGTTATGTTAATTTGAAACATGACACTGAGCACTTAAATTTATTTTTCAGATTCCACGTAGATACTACAATGAGACCTTATGACCTGAAAACTTAACATAATTTTTCTGTTTCCATGTAGATACTACAATGCTATAGCACAATCTCACCGTGGTCTGTGATGATGTGGCCGATGGTGATAAGCACACAATGCCTAGAAGGGAACTGGCTCTCAAGTGCAGCTGTCATCAGAACACACCTATAGGTGCTTCACGATAGATTTCATCTTGAGGTTGGTAGCCAGCCAGTCAAGTACCTACCACAAATTACCCTACTACCTTGACATAGTTTCCTCATGATGTTTTCCGAAAGCTCAAGCTCATAGTACGATTCGAACCCATGACCTTCGTCTCGGCGTTAGACGTAATTACCACTGCACTATCATCTAATAACTACAACAAACAAATTTAAAAAAATGCTCTTATTTTTTGTTATTTGTATAATCAAAATCAAAAACTCATTTATTCAGTTTAGGCCCTAGTAAGGCACTTATGAATGTCAATAGTTACAGTTTTACAATAGACTCTACTACCGGTTCGGAATACACTTGAACTGAGAAGACTGAGAATAATGTAATGATGTCGTGCATAAAAACCCAAAGGAGTTGTTGTTTGAATGTTACACTCACTCTGTAAGTTTTTCATGTATTTTTCTTCTAAATAATAAATACAAATTATAAACGTATCCATAACAGTGCTGCTATTACGTGATATACAAAAATAACACTGCAAATTTAAGCCGGGCGTAACATTCTACGTCAGCTAAGGTAATTTCCGTTAATTTTGTCTATTGAAGCATATGTTAAGCTTTCCCTTATCGCTGGCGATCGTTACGAATGCAAAAAACTTTAAACGACACACGCTAATTGGCTTCTTTTTTCGTTCATTTTTTACTCGAGGAAAAACGCGGAGAATTGCTGTGTAATATTCATGTGAAACGCTATCCAAATGAGATCATGTTTTTGTCCTGAAATAAAGCAATTGACGGCTGAACTACACAAAAAGGACACGATAGAAGAGTCCTTATTAACTTAACGATGTTAATTGCTATTTCAATCGAGTTTCTTTTTGTTGACAGAATATTTTTCTCTAATTTGCAAGGAGCTAATAAAAATACTTAATTCAAAATTTTATAAACTCATGATAAACACTTCATTTTGCAATGTTGTGTACATTTTTTTTCTATCTATATAGTGTTTAGTTTTCATTCACGCCAATTGCATCGTACGTGCTGCTCGCTAGCACTCCAAGAATAATTAAAAACTGTCCAGCAATTTCTATTGATAATAATGTGTTACCTTTGCGGCTTGCAGTTCTACAGATATTTCACTACATTTGCTAAACTAACTAATTGGAGCGCAATCCTTCGTCATCCATCGTAGTGATTTGTTTTAACTGTGTTTCTTTCGCGTATTCGTTGTTTTGAATCTTTTACTTACCTACCGCTTGTTAAATGGACCTCGTTTTGCTTTCGTATTGGATTTATTATCATTTTGCAGATATGCCGTTGTAATCTAACCTAATTGTATTTTTGTTCACCGTGGGTAATTGTTCTATAGGAATGACTAAAGCCCCAGTAAAATGTCCTTTGAACTATTTGCTATTATCGTACCTATAAGTTTTCATGAAATCGAACATTTACACACCCGAATTTTGTTGTTCACTGTACCTGCACATACGTATAGTATAGTAGGTAAGCTAACAGACAACAGGACTAACTTTTGGAGCCGTCTATACATCTGTGCCAGGAGTGCAGCCCAATTGTCAACGTTGCCAACTTTCTTATTACATTCGTTATTACGTGGCCATTTCCTGCCATTTGAAAACATGCATAAAGATAATAAAAATATCCTGGCACATTCTTCATTCTGGAAATCTGATAACCAATATAAGTAGGTACTATGTACCTATACCAACTAGCTTTCTGCCCCGCGATTTCACCCGCGAACCCTTTTTTAGGGGTTGAATTTTCAAAAATCCTTAGCGGATTTCTACGTGGTTTGACCTTTTATATATTTAGATTATTTATTATTGTAAATACTTAGATTACCTACCCAGATTCAGGACAAACAAACATGTTCTTACACACATGTTTGTCCTAGATAGGAACTGGGAATCAAACCACTTTCGGCGTGATAGGTGGTGGTTAGGAATTGACCTGTAATCTATATACTAATAATAGCCATCGAAGTCTCAAAAGTTAGTCTTATTTTCAATCCCAATTTGTATTCCACGCGAGTAATGAAGCCCTCGGGCATGATTGTAATAAACTAAATAATGAAAAATTTAAAGGCCTCTCCTGTAATCTATTAAGCAATTTCGATACCATTATAAAGTCTTTGAATTTTCGCCTAAACAAACATTTCTCGTTAAGTTGATATTTGCTGGAAAACATCGTAATAAGAAGCGGAAAAATCAATGGATTTTTTGTGGTTTTAGAAGAAAGTAATTTTTGCTCCCCAATTTTACCCGTATTAGGAAATGTTACAGATTTTGTTTAAAAAGTAGCCTATGCAACTTTTCCAACTGGTAATACAGTAGCAAAACATTTATTGTAGATTTTATGACGATGGTAAGAGACAAGACGGAATTACACTTTTTCCGTGGAAGCTAGGATGCCACGTAATTATGTAGTAACCTTAGCAACACCTTATAGCGTAAATAATATAGTAGCATTGACAAGCTACGTTATTGAGCCATTACGGGTTGAGAGTTGGTCATCATTTTCAAGATCCACCTGGGCATGATCATTGACCATAATGCTGGCGTATACATCGGTCAGAGAATAAGTGCTTTCATCCAACGTGGCAATGCTGCCAGCATTCTGAGAATGTTACCTCCTGACAGCGACTTTTTTAATTAGTTTAAATTTATTTAGGTATATGAGTAAAAGTGCCAGCTTATGTATACCTAATATTATATCATAAAAAGTAAAATATGAGAACTAATAAATATTAAGTAAAAAAAATAGACCAAGAAACAAAAATACTTTTGTATTTGTAAGGAATATCGAAGACGAAGAAAAATAAATTTCAATACTAAAATTCATCACGTGACTCGGTGAAATGGAAAGATAAGGAATATTCCCGGCCCCTGCCGCAAGATATTTCTACTAGAATGTTTAATAAGGTTAAGTATCCTGGACTCGCATTCCCAGCCTACTTATTTTGTTTATTTTCTCGTTCTATTTATTCCAACGAATCGTAATCTAAAATGAAATTATTGGTTGTCGATGAGTTTATGAACTTGAGTTTTTGAAAAACCGAAATACAGGAAAGATCATATAAACTGGTCATTCATAGCAATATTTAAATTTAATATGTCTACATAGATTAGTTTACTATTTTATTGTTTTTATTTACACTTTTTTTAGCCTAAATCTTTGTCAGTATCATAGGCTATCTGCGTGCCAAATTTATGTCTTTAAAATCATAGTTAAATGGAAAAATTAAATTATCTTTGTATGACTCTTTATTTAGAAAAAAATATCTTGTGTATTTTAAAAGTTATTGCAATATTTAAAAGTGTGGTTAAGAAGGCCAGTGTAATTTATGTGATTTTCGGTAAAAAAAAAACTTTCTAAAAAGTATAATATAAGTAACCGTATTTAAGATGGGAAATACTTACGAGAAAAGCCTGGGAAACCGTAGCAAATTCAAATAAAAACTGTCACACCAAAATTGGGCTCTTAAATTCCAATTTACAGTCGTGCGTGCGGATCTCTAAAGCTGATACAAAAGCGACAAACGCCGGAGGCTGTGTTTGGACCGCCAACAAGGATTTCGAGCTAAAAAATTACTCCTCTAGAGAATAGCTTTCATTTTAGGCACATTCACACTACATACGGCTTATTTTCCCAATTTACATAAATGTTAAAAGATTTTTATTGAAGTAAGAATAAATTGCTTCTGTAAAGAAACAAAATGGAAGCTTTGCTTTAAAATGTTGCGAACTTTGATTTTTCTTTTGTATATGTATTTTTTTTATTTTATTGAGACCAAAAATATGTTGATAACGGGCTGCTACTATATTTTTAGGGTTACGTACCTCAAGAGGAAAAAATGGAACCCACAAAGGATCACTCGTGTGTCCTATCCGTCTATCACAGCCAATTTGCTCCGATACTGGGCCGATTGAATTGAAATTTGCTATACATGTAAGTCGATGACCCAAAAACGGACGTCTAACGTAAATAAAATAAATTTTTAACATATCTAGGAACCACTTTTGGGGGGTAAATTAGACATTGAAAAAAATACAAACTATATTGTGTGACATATTGGGTTAAAGGGCTCGTTGTGAGAATAGTTTGTATATAATTTTTAAGATAAATAGTTACGAAACTACTGGCCTTAAAATTTTCAGAAAAAATACTGAAAATATTTCTTTACGTATAGATTTTAGAAAAACCTATTAAAAGTCTATGGTATTTAATGTAACATAGGATATTATCTTTACGGAACCCTCGGTGCTCGAGCCAGACTCTCACTTGACCGGTTTTTTAAAGATTGATGATAATAAATATGTCCTAAATAAACTACTTTCCATCTTTATTTAGGTTGTTAGTCAAGAATGTAACAAACATAACAATTAGCACTCCAAACACTCCAAAGATCCCATTCCGGCAGTGCCTTGTTTATCTAGGACCTTTGGTACCGTATTCCTAACTCCTCACTTTATCATGGAGCCGGCAACAAATCACCAAGTTGTAAACTTCGTATCTTCAAGTGTTGTGGGCAAACACATCTGAATTACGGCGCGTTACAGCTTATTATAGTGAAAACATAGTGGCATAAGCGTAGCAATGCAGCGAGTTTAACAAATGTTTCTTCATGTTTTCTTTTACCGAAATTCATGCTTATTGTAGGAGTCCAACCTGCGACCTGTAATGCCAGTAATGTCTACCTAAATCGTATCTAAGACGACGATATCCGAAAAATGTTTCTCGGCATTCTTTGTTGCAAGAGATTTGTAAAAATATACCTATAAATATTAAACTAGAAAATATGGTGACGAGGAGTTTTTTTTTATTGGAATATTTCATTAGTAACGTCAAAAAAAATTGGTGAAAATGTCCCTTTTTAAAACTAAGAACGAATTTTTCTCTTATTTGGGCCATCCAAATAACTTAAAAATATTAAGTCAGAAAAAAATCTTGAAAATGCTAAAGGGGTAAGTTTTATTTTAAATAACATAAAACCGTCTTTTTTACCAAAATCGCTCTTGCAATCGCTTATTAGACTATCCTCACCCTTGTTGATGCTCGCAGTCTGAAAGTAAGTACATCCCACATCTGTGGCGAATAAGTGGACCGCAAAATAAAAGGTCACAACCCTACCACACTTGACGCTATATAATGTTGCTAGGTGTCGTCGGGTGGTAGAATGAGTAAGGAAAATAATACATTTACTTTTTAACAGACTTCAAAAAGGAGGTTATCAATTCGACTTTTTTTTATGTTTGTTACGCGATTACTCCACCAAATGAGAACTGATCTTAGAAATTATTTTTTTATCAAAATCAAAAACTCATTTATTCAGTTTAGGCCCTGTTAAGGCACTTACGAACGTCGATAGTTACAATCATTACAATAGACTTTACCACCGGTTCGGAGTATCCTCCTGAGGTGATCCCATCGTCACCAAGTCTCAGGATCTGTTGATGGAAAAAGCAAAAAGCATTTGAAGACGGTTTTCTTTTCATTAAAAGTTATATTATTATTGTGATCTTCTGATCTTGGCAGTTGAATCTGAAAAATTGCCCCAAGGTACAAACAACTATAATTTCATGAATTGTAAATAAATCCTATGGTTCCCATCATTTCTGATTCGTTCTCGCAGGGAAGCTCCGAGCATAGCCCTCTCCATTGCTCTTTGGGTGACCTTGAGCCTTCTTATGAGGCCCATCGTAAGCGACCACGTCTACTCCGTAAGACTTAATAGACTTTGTAAAGTGACAGCAACTGCAAATCTTTAATATTCACTAGCAGAGCATTGTATTCTTTTAAGGTGAAACGTTTAGTTGGGGCGCGAAATTCAAATTTTATCACGTTTGAAATAAAAAATAAATAATTTCAATTCGCGCTGCAACCGAAGGTTTCACCTTAATACACATAGCATTTTTTTTTCTTTCTCCAATAATTAACTTCATTGTCACAAGAAAAAAATATTCCACACAAAGAACATTGGTTACAAAGAAAAACATAATTAATTGAAGGCAAAGTAATGTAAGAAATATCTACAGATACCAACTTCCTGTGAAGCTCGGAGACATCTGGGTGGTAGCTTTCTTGTTAATGAATTTTACCATCGAGCTATATTAGGGCTGTGTGAAATGGGTCTTAAAATAATGGTAATGTTTTATGATTTTGTATATTATTTTATTATTTTTGGATATTTTGAAACAAAGAATAAACAAACAAACTCTTTAGCTTTATTATTACCATCGTTTGCTTCTTTGCAGACTTCGCTATATTAAAAAAAAAATCCTTTCTACGTAGGTATGTGGGAATCGACCCTGATCCACAAATCAGTCAGGGTGTTTTAATCACTATAGCAACAGGCAGCCCAGTAGTTGATACTCGATACGATATATAGTATAAGTATTTTCCTAGAAAGCGTTAGATAGATACCTTGTTCAGCCATGCGATTAGCCCTCTAGATTAAATCTGAAGCTAAATCTGTTTTAATGCAAGCATTCATCGATCAATCATTCACTAAGAATTAAAAAGCGGATATAAGATTTAAAGAAAAATCACGTAGTTTAATTTTGCATTCAAATGACGGCGATTTTTCACGAGATTTTTTGCGCGGCAACATTCATTTTCAAGAAATACTTACTTTTCCCCAGAGCTCTTGGAGGGAATTAAAAATGCATTTGAGTCGTTTACCCTCCTTTCAACCCGCGTGAACGGACGGAACACCATCGTGGCTGACTTCGCTGCGTTTAGGAAAAAAAGCTTAAGACAATCGTTTAAAACTATCAAGGTTTTAAACGATGAAAAATATATATTTTTTTAATTAATTAAAATCTGTATTAAAAAGATCTATATGAAACTTGCTGGTTTAAATATTTTTATTTTTGAAATCCAAGTGTTATTTTGTCTATTGTTAAAAAAATACACTGTCGGTTAATTTATAATCCTTATACTAATATTATAAATGTGAAAGTGGGTTTGTTGGTTTGTCCTTTCTTCACGCAGCAATAAAACGGATGAACAAATGAAGGAACTGAGAGATATGCAGGCTACTTTTTTTCCGGAAACGTAGAAGCCATGGGCGAAAACTAGTAATAAGATAATTCACATTATCTTATCAACAATAGACTAATTTTACGTGGATACATGATAGTTTTTTTTTATGTTACAAAACTGACAAGCAGGCAAACGGTGAACACCTGATAGTCCACTGGATTGCAAATCTTTACAAAACCTAGATGAAAAATTATGTGGAAAAGCGACTATACCCTAGAAGTAACGAAGCTTTAGCATAGACATTTGTTAAAGGTAAAAAAAATACAGCGGGTTCGGACATAATATCGAAGCGTATGTTTCCACACAGACGTGAGGAAAAACAGAGCGTAAAATTAAGTTGTACCATCAATTACGTCACAGTTACAAACCAAATAATTACGCTTCGCTAGTTTTACATTATTACCAAAATCTTATAAAATTTCGTTCAACCTTTTTACAATGACATAAGTGCCTTATTAAGGCCTAAACTGAATAAATGAGTTTTGAATGTCACTATGATATGGCTGAAAGTAGTAAATAAAGCCTATGTCTCAAATGCAACTGTTGGTAAAAACTTCCTAAGCTGTGGCATTTTTCTTACATACCGTGTTTTTTTAAATCGTGTAGCTCAATGCTGTAATGTACGTTAGGTTATAATACCTACTAATGGCTCAGAAGTACATAGTATTTTTTTTTCATTTCATAACAATTTTTATTCTTATTATTAAATTACTTATTTAATTTTAAAACAATCTGAATTACGCGAGTAAGAACAGTTTGAAAATCGGATCAGAAAATTGCAACTGTGAGCGCAAACACGTGCGCATAAACTAAAGCTGATTCTGTTTGAAAAGCAAACAAACCCGCGGCAAAAGCTAGTCGTAACTTAAACAAAGCCAGTTGGGTTAATTAACTTGCGCAAAACTATGTGGTAGTTGTAACAGCGTATATCGGATCTGTACGCAGTCACTGATTAGGTATACCAGACAGTCAGCTTCAAATACTTGGATATTTTACCTATTTGTGTAAACCTGCAGGGCGGTTGATATTGTCAACGGCATGATTGCTGTTTTTTCTGCATGCGTATGTGAGAAAGAGACAGCATAATTCTTTTATAATCAAATCGACTTCAACTTCGATCTTGAACGGATTAACCATACGCCTAGCTAATTTGTGTACCTATTATTAATGTTCCTTACTACACCCAGGTGTTATCTTGATGAAGGAGTAAATCTATACTCATTGTCCAAATGAAAACTAGTAGTTAGGCTATATCTCTGATTCTTTCTTAAGATCTGATTTCTTAGTTAACGATAGAGACAGAGCACAGTGAAGTGCAGTGTCATTTCACGTGTGTGAAGTGTGTGCAATGAAATTATAAATAACAAGGTACAACCTTCAAACAAGGTATTCACCTTGTTGTCTTATTTATAATTTCATTCATACGTTTTTCAATTAATTAGTAACATTTTATTTCATTATCCAATAGAATTATGTTTTGTATTATAATTAGATTTTGTAAAATGTAACCTAGTATTGAAATTTTATTTAAAGACAATAATTACTATAAAATGAACTAAATTAAAAAAATCAAAACTACCTAACTATAAATTGAAAATTTGTGCCAAATCGCTGCCCCGCGGAAGTGTCCAATAAGACATGCAGCATTGCCACGCGGATGGTTATAGCAATTCTTTGAACAAAGTATGTGCCAGCCTTCTTGTCACGAGAGAAATGTAACCTAATAATTATAAAACAAAGTTTCGTTTATATTGACTATATTTACCTACATCAGTGAACTTTATATCAAAGATATGGCCCATCTAAACGTATGTATTCTACGGTATACTCATAGGGTTGCGGTCGTAGCTGCGGTAAGGAGCGGAACTCAATCCAATCTTCCATCGGAATGGAACGTCTATCAACTTCAGTCGTATCACAATTCATTGAATTAGCCAAGGTAAGATTAGGTTGAGGTGTTTTGCTGTCCAAGCAAGATAGCGTTGGGAGATGGAATAAGATTCATAGATTTTCGAGGTATTTTCGGCAAGAACAATATTTGAGTAAGTCACGTGGAGTAAAATAAAAAGATCTGAGATCCCTAGTTTTGGAGTCAGAGCTCACCACTAAATTGAAAACCTGTGTTTTGGAAATAAATTACTCATTATTATTATCTAAAAATTTGACAAGCCAGTTGACGCAGTTGGTTAATACACCACCTATCACGCCGCTGGTCGTGGTTTGGATTCCCATCCAGGACAAACATGTTTTGAATACTAATTAAAGGCATAGTTATCTCCCTTCGGAACCCTAAAAATCTAATGCACTGGAGACTAGTGTGGCACCTTGCCAAATTATTTTAATTTTATCCTTTTAAATTAATAAATTCATCATATTTTAATGTTTTATTTTAATTGCTGAATGAGTATTCTGTAAAATAACAAAGCAACTGAAATAAATTTTAGCACCCTCGAAACATCGGAGAATTAATGGGGCTTTTAAACGTCTCCACTAAGCGTTGCCTATCAGCGAAGGACTTTCCTATCGTTTGCTTTGTAAGCTCTCCTGAGACAGCTTCTTATTCAGCTGCTTATACTTTTTGAGGTCCATATTTTTACCTATAATTAAAAAGAAATGTACTTACTTTTGCAGTTTTGGTATTTTTGGTTGTAGATTTTTTTCGTTATAATAATATACTTGTATTGTTCATATATCACCAATCATTTGAAGAAGTAGATAGACTACATATCTTCATCATTGAATCGCATAATCAAAACATGAATATTTGCCGCGAAACTAAACCTCGAGACTTGACGAATATTCAAAAAAAGGCCCATTATTTTTTTACCAAATACATTTTTATTTGCAGTGACATAAAATTCTCGTGGAAACGCATAGATAGCATATAAATAAATTCAGTAAAATCTTCGTGGTAGTAAAATTCACTTTTGCAAATAAATAAATTTTAAACCTATATTAAAATTTATCACACACACTGAGGGCCGGTTGCATAAAGCGCGGTGATAGTAAGGTTATTATTAGGTTACAGTTATAGTTAAATTAAACCGCCGAAAGAAAGCAAACTCTTTGCTCGTATCACTTTAACTAACATTTTAACCATAACCGACTAAGGGAGATCGGTCATCGTTTAATTTAACCCTACGGTCAAAGCATAGTAATGGCTATAGTAAGGTTAAAGTAAATCTTGACTATAACTTTAACTAAAAGTACGAGCAAACAACCCTTAGAATAGTGGCCTTTTCAAATTAAAAAAATTGTAGGTACCTAATACCAACTAAAGAAAATAATAATAAGACACACAGTTTAAGTACTTAACAAACACTTTATTTTAACAATTAATTAATATTATAAAAATTAACTAATTAAATATAACATTCGGTCGACGGCGTATTGTATTTATATTATAACAACTAATTGTAATAAATTATTTCATGAAATGTTAGATTTTTTTTAAATAAAAATCTTGTACATTTTTATACTTATATATTTTCATTTTTAAGTTAAATTGGGGGAAGCCGGAAAAACAAATGAAAAGGTTAACAGCTATATTAAGTTCGGATTTGTAAAACCGAGCTGAAACGGTTGGCAACAAAGGAACGCCAAATGAGTTTCGTTGAATAAATCGGTTTTCAACCACTCCATTTCATTTTCCACGAATGCTTTTAATTTATTTTTTGATCCTACTAAAAGAATAACCAGTTAATTACGACTGTCTACTACATATTTAGTAAATATCTTAATTATCGTTTACGCTCCGAACGACAAAACCGATTAATAAAGTTAATAACCGGTTAATATTACATAAAACAAATAACCGGCTATTTTTATATCATTGTCAAGCCCTGGTTATTCCTAGTAGGTATAATGACAGATTTAATACTTGCGCTCAGAGATTTATACTAAAATTAACGTTTTATTTTTATTTTTTGCATGCCCAATGTAAAATACTATGAAGAAATTCAACATCAAATAGTAAATATAGATTATATAGGATAGGAAAGATTGAAGTTAGGTACTCTAAGTATTAAAGAGAAATCAAAATATATAGGTAAATATGATTTAAAAATACATGTCATTCACAGAAACACTTTATAAAGACATAAATAACCTAGTATTTTTGTGGACGACTGTACTTGAGACATAATAAAGTATGACAGTAACTATTTTTAGGAACTATTAAATTACAAAATAGATACATGGTTATGAGTATTTTGGGAGTTTAAAGTACAAGAACGCTATCAAAAAAATTGAACCTATTTTTTCACATAAAAATTCTAAATCTACGTTTTACATTTCTTATGTTAGTTAGTAGTAATTATGTGAACAAAAATGGAAAAAATAATTCAAATGTGATAATAGTTATTTTTAATAAATAAGTAGTAAAAATAATACACTCTGTCGTCGGACGGTTTAGCAAATAAAAATCAATATTCACTTAATTTAAATAATTATTTTTGTATAGGGGTTAGTATTTTTTTTATTTAGTATAATTTGGAGAGAGACAATTTTAATATAAAGGATTTACAGATAATAGCGATTTTGACGAATGACACATTAAAATTCATGCGAATTATATACCTACTATTTTTATGACATACGTATACATTAGGTACTCTATAGGTACGTACATTAACAAAAACTGAGGAAGGTCGTGTCAGATGACACATAATTTAGAGTTCCATAATCACGTTTTTACTTGCAAAAATTTGCTCAATTTTTTACGTTAAAAAATACGCATTTTTAGTTTTTATCAATTTTATATCATTTTATACGCTGCCGTTGGAGATATTTTTACAAGTTATATCAGTATAGAACTCTAAAAAAATTAAAAAAACATTGATCAAAATAAAATTTGATTATTCGAGGTGTAGATTTTATATGACATCTGTAAATAAATTGTCATAATGTAATACATAACGTCCTATATACACTATCAGTTCATTATAGCTACAAAATTGCATATATTTTACATGCATTACAAGTAATAAGGAATCTAATACGCACGACATTTAGATAGAAAATTTAATATTTTTTATTTTATCGACAAAACTGTTTTACCAATGCAAATAGTATGTTTCGTAAGAGTTGTACATTTTTTTATGAGTAGATACTTTAACAACTTCAAATTAAAAATTAT
Organism: Tethea ocularis; assembly: GCA_963555595.1. Taxonomy (NCBI): domain Eukaryota; kingdom Metazoa; phylum Arthropoda; class Insecta; order Lepidoptera; family Drepanidae; genus Tethea; species Tethea ocularis. The sequence goes on along the minus strand of OY741973.1, from coordinate 1,936,130 downwards.
TATGTGAAATAAAACATTCAAAATTGGAATACTAAAGAAAGAATCTACGAAAAAACATCAAAGCAAGAATATTCATTCTGAGATAAAATCTTATTCATAATTTCAAAAAGGTTCAAAGGAGTTTTAATCAAACGTAATTGAAAATGCTCCTACATACGAAACGTTGGTCACAATTTCAGGGTGGAGTACTTCTTGCGATAAATGTCGACATTACTGATTGATTAAAGAGCCAATCGAGAGCTTCGTAACAAATTGGAAATAAAATTGCGGTGATTGTGAAAATAAATTTCAATTAAGAACTCAAGTAGGAATTTGAAAGATCGTTTGATGGCTGATGTCAAATAATTTTTCGGTCACCAAGATAATTTTAGTTATATTTTTCGATTCCATTTACAGATAACAAATTGAGAGTTTTTGGTATTTAAAACAGTGTTATCGATATAATAATCGTTATCTAAAAACTTATAATCGATTATTTTCATGGTGGTAGCGTAATTTGTAGTGCCCGTCTTGGCTACCACCCTAAAGTTGATAAACTGTCGTCAAGCATCTTCCGATGTGTTCCGGCAATTGCACTTGAAAGCCAGTTGCCTTCTTGGCATTGTAACAGGTCGGCATTACAAACCACTTACCATCAGGTGGACCACCTGCCTGCTTGTCAATCTTCTGACATAAAAAAGGTTAGTCGACAGTGTATATAGTGACATAACCGTTATTAGTAAGTAAAATCGAAACTCTTTTGATTCGATATCTAGGTAGGTAAGTATATAATTTTCAGCAGGTATGCCATATAATTTTTCAGTGCAGTTGGCTTTAAAATACATAGGTACTAGATAATTATAGATATTTGTCGACTGGTGGATATATAATCATGGCTATTACGTTTTTTCTATTAAACAATTGATGTATGTTTGAATATTCGATTATAATTTTTTTGATAATACTTTTTTTTAATAAATAGTAATTAGAAATAGTTATGAATTTTATATCAAGTATTCTGATTGATTTTTTTATCATTCAAATGTCAACTTATTTTTTTTGTTGCATTTGTTTTTATAAATATGCATAAAGCACAATAAATATAAAGAAAATTTAATTTTCGTAATTGTAAAGGTTAAAATTGATATTCATGGAGGTAAGTTAGAAATAATATCTATAAATTTTGAAAATTAATAAAAAATAAAAAATTTAGAAAATCTACAATTTTAGAAAAAGGAGACCATATAGAAAGTCTATATAAATAAATTCGAAAAGATTATTTGGTCCAAAGTCAGGCAGAAAATGTTTCATAGATATAAGTCCAATAGCTGTTAAAAAAAATATCTAAAGGACTGAATACATTAAAGCGATATTATAGAATTATAGGCCGTAAAACTTGAAGCTTGACATAAGATCAACAGTTTTTAATGTCATTAAAATACAACTTGACGAAATTACTTAAACTCTAGTTCCTACAATTCACATTCTATGTGGCCTAATTAAATACAAACACAAGCAATCTAAAAATAAACAAAATTCTTATATTTATGGCAGTACTATACATTAAAACACTTTGTTGTGATGCTTTTTAATAGTACTTCTGTCAAAATAAAAACATAACAAATTTAATACTGCATCAAAATGACTTAAATCTTGTACCATTTAATTTTCGATGTATTTATGTTTTTTTTTTTACAAATAACGCACCGAAACTACATACATTACAATACAATCATTAATAAATATTTTGGCTATTAAATTCCAATTAAGATTGTTTTTATTGAAAATGTTTCAGCTCGCGTGATGTTCGACTAAGTCGCGCTAGTGTTAAGACACCTTAGCATCGCAATATCTAAAGCTAAATAAATATGTATTTTGTCATATTTATTTACATACAAAATACTCTAGAATATTTACTACATGTATGAACGACATCTATAACTAGGTATTGATTTATAAAATATTCTCCATAATAATTTGATTTGTAATTCTCTCAAATTAGCGTCTTATTACTTTCGTGGATCGTCAAAAATTGCCAACTTTAATTTGACACTTTTAAAAAGGAGTCTATATAGAATTTCCAGTACGAAATGAGAGTTCCTACCCTCCTATAACCACACCCTATGCATTTCATACAATCGAACTAATTTAATTTACGCTGTGATCGTTTTAGTAGACAGGCCATCATTATACTAGAACCTGTCATAAAAAGACTGCCTTTAACTTTAATATAACTTGACACTGGCAAGAAATAACTTCTTTAAAGGATTTGGTTGCCATATTTATTCCTTTGTTTTCAACAAATAAATAAGAAGAAGAAAAATACGTGAACGCAGCGAGAATTTAGCAATTGGTCAACGAGTTAGCTTTTACTGATATGTACTATTATGAGATAAGGCTATTACATACATTTGGGGAGGAGTGTGAGTGCACCTTTATCCAATGAGTTGATTCTGAAATTGTCCCAATCATTTTCGAAAATGTCTAATTATCCTTTAAAAATCTAATTCATCCTATTATATAAAATAAAGATCATAATATCAAAGCAAATACTCTGCTGTCTATTGTCCCTTTCAACGCCTATAATTAAGCTAAATTAATTAGCTATCGATGACTGACTACGGATACCTACTCTCTAATTATGGGAAATCTCAACTGAGTAAATAAAGATCTATCTTGTTTAACATTGCTTCAAAATTTTAAAGAATGAGATTACTTGTTACCTACTCATATCGTTGAAGCATTAAGAAATCATGTTACAAACAATGTACCTATAATATCAAGTCAGAATGCTTTAGATGAGTACACAAATTATACCAAAGTAAACAAATCGGAATCCCCTTCTGATATCGTAAAATATGGAAATGAAATTTTACTTCCGATTCATTTGCTGTCAATTACAAGATGATGTAAATTAATTAGGATATAGGGATTCAATTAATATTCAGACACTTATAAATCTGTCCAAGCACATTGAAGCTATGATAGAATTATGAAGATTGGTGAGTCTTTGGCCAATTGCAAGTCCATATTAAATAAAAAAAACCGACATACATAGAAAACATTCACTCAGAACGTTACACTCTTTTTATTCGCCTTTTAGTGTCCCAGTCAAATGAAGAAGGTAATTTTTCACGATCCAACACAAAAGTATCAGATCCGTTACCTAATTTATTCTAAACATACCACAGCCTTTAAGGCTACATTTAACGATTATTATCAGTGTTTATAGAATAGTTGAAATAGAGGAAAATTTTCTAGAAGAAAGGAGATACATTCAAGATACACATATTTTTGGATCTAATCCTGTACATTTGAGCATTTATATTCTCATTTTAAATGGTTTTTTAGATTCTTCTATTATTTTAACAAGCATTATTAGAAGCTTAGGTTTTGGGATACAATTTGTAGGAAAACCATGATTATTCGAGTCGATGTCAATTCAATTCGACGGTATAGTACTAACTGGCTTCAAATATTAGATGTTCAATGACTTGATACAACCTTCTCTAGACAATCTTATACAACTTGCTCCTCATGTTCTATACCTTCTAATTAGCTGGATATAATATGATCCTTCTGTTTTTCTTAATTATCTTGTTTATAAATATATTCTATAGATTAAAAGACCATATTAATAGCTCGAATAACTCAGGCTTCATTAACTCCAATAGAATTAATTACAAGAAAAACATCATTGGATTATCTACATACTTCACTCAAACTCAAATTAAGAAATTTCATTCAGAAATAGACAAGAATATCAACGCAATACCTTTTAGAATCCTTTAATGACATCGTAAGCTTCTAAACTGGACATGGTAAGGTAAATAAGCCAGAGGGAGAATAAGAACATGGAGGTGAATATCTTGATGCCACGAGGGCCTCCGAGCTCACCGCCGATGCTTTTCCGTCTTCGAAGAACGAGGACCAGGACAGCTATGGCGGCTTCAGAGCAGAACATTGTGACGCTAAAGGCGAGGCTGTTGAAAAAGAGTTTTGATAAATATCTCAGTAGATAGATAATTCCCGGCATGCGGTGCAATGTCTTTTATCAGAAACACTCATTACACATCGTATTTCAACATAATCATAATGTCAGCTGAAAGACGTCTACTGTTGGACAAAAGCCTCCCCCAAGAATTTCCACGATGGCCAGTCTTGCACCACCCGCATCCAGTGGTTTCCCGCGACCCTCACAAGATCGTCTGGGGAACTCCGGGCATAGCCCTCTCCATTGCTCTTTGGGTGACTTTGAGTGTTTTTTTGGTGAACCTCGTATTTAATCCATTATTGTTCGTAAAGTGTTCTATAACTTTATTTTTGTCAAGGGAATGGATTACTTAGAAATGAACTTTTAAAATGCAATCTTGTGATAGATAGACTAAAAATACAAAATACTCATATAGAAAACTGATTCATCCTAACTTTGCCACAGGTGCCAGCATTATAAAATATCTCCATATACCTAAAGTTTGACAAAGAATTCCTCTCGTAAAGTTGTCTTTACGACCGTTTTGACATAAACCGGAACAACTCATGTAACATACAACAAATGGATTAATGATACATACGAGTATACTACACTGAAAGACACTCTATCCATTGGTGAAAACTTGATAAGACGCGGTTGGATAAGACACTTCCTATCACGCTGCAGGTCATGGGTTTGAATCCATTCAGGACAATCATTTGTGTGGTTGAACATATTATCTGTTTGTCCTGAGTTTGGATTTATATTATGTATTTATTAAAGAAAAAAATATCAGTTACCTGTTTTCCATAGTACACACGGCCACAGATCAAGCTACACACTACAGCATATTATGCGGTTGTAATAGGCGCTATTTTGTAACAAAAATGTGTAGCTTGATCTGTGGCCGTGTATACAAGCTCTGCTTAGTTTGGGATCATAATATAACCGTATGTAAAGAATATTCCAGGACCTTATATCTTCTATGTAAAGAAGAAAGTCTATGAGAAGCTTTATGGCGAAAGGAAAATTTCCAAAAGGAGACTTACTTCCCAGGATCCACAAGGAATTTCTCATTCTTGCTCCAATGAACAATAGCAGCAACAGTCCACGCGACTCCGATACCAAGAAACACGTTGACAGCATTCGATCCTGTGACGTTGCCTACTGACGCATCAGCATACTTATCTTGGATTGCTGCTACTTTACTGGCGAAGGTATCTGTGGGGAAACCTTCAGGTTTAGTAACTCTCAGATAAGCCTGTTATGACGTTAGTCCCTACTTTATGAGACGAACCAACCAAAATAAAAGTAATCAATTTTCTTCAACTTTTTCTGATTCGTGTCATGATTGTACATATGTACGTACAGCTGTGATTTTTTAAAGATATATATGCATTTGAAGTTTATAGTTAAATATATTCAACAACTAGACAATAAAGGAAAAATAACAATGAAATATGCCCAAGCTTAGAGCCGAATATAATCAGAGCTTTAGAAGTTTGTTGTGTTAGTTTAGTGATCCCGAAAATACGTGTTATATTAATCCTCTATTGTGTGAACTAACATCTTGAAACTAGAAACCAACTCGTGCTGACAGGCTGCCAAGTTTTAACACTGATAATAAACAAGAACTTTATATCTGAAGAAGACAAGGTATAATATTTCTGAACATTTCTAAGAACTATTTTGCTGTGTTGGGAGTTATTGATGCATTTCAGAAACTTATAAACGTTTTACAACCTGTTGACAGCTTTGGATAAATATGCTTCAATGTTTAGCTAATAAAAGCAAAGCGATTGTTAAAATGTAGATTTAGAAACATAGTAAGGTCTTTTAAAATCATAATTATTATGATGATGACGATCCCCTATATTATGTTTCCGTCACAAAAACCAATACTCTGACAACAAAATAAATATAACATTAGACAATTTTATAAATAACTAGCTGTTCCCTGCGGCTTCACGCGCATTCCCGAGATTAAAAGTCAACCTTCAGGAATAATGTAGCTTCCTATTAGTGAAAGAATTTTTCAAATCGGTTCAGTAGTTTCGGAGCCTATTCAATGCAAACAAACAAACAATCAAATCTTTCCTCTTTATAATATTATTATTAGTATAGTTAAGTCTCACCTGGTATACTCGTCCCCAAAGCTACAAAGACTATAGCAGTAACAGAATCTTTGATGCCAAGAGTACAGCCGAAGTGTGATGCCACGTCACCGATGACGGCAGTCACTAATCCGATACAGATAATCGATACTACGAAGCAAACGTAGCCACCGCCGATGTCTGTTGGAAATTAGATCTTATTAACTTGAAACATGATTGGTAATAGGTAAATAGGTATAGTTGATGTAAAAAGAAGTAGGTACAAGGTGAACAAACGAATTATAGCAAAGAGTGTTGTTTTAGCAATTTACCTGTAGGAGGCACAAATGCAAATATGATCTTCCAAAACAGCGTCACCACGTGGAGAATGTAGTCTGACCACGATGGTGGCTCGTCAGGGTCGTCTGAACCTAGGAACAAGCAAAAATTGAGAACAATTTATTTAACATTATTTTAAGAGAAACATGCTAATAGTATAGTGCTATGACATCAGTTACTGATGCTACGATTGATTATGTAGTCCTGACCACTGACAGAAAAATCTTAAATATATAAAAGGAAAAGGTGACTGACTAACTGGCTGACTGATTGATTATCAACGCATAGTTCAAACCACTGGATGGATCTGGTTTAAATTTGGCATACAGCTATTATATCATAAGTCGAAGGCTAAGAAAGGATTTTGAAAATTCAACCTCAAAGGGGATAAACCAGGGGATCGCGAGTAAAAAGCGGAAAGCTAGTGCTAAGATAAGTTATTACGATTATATGACTGATGTTTAAATTTATTGCATAAATTAATTCCCATTTCACCAACGTCGTATAACATTAATCCATGGGGTAAGTATGGCTATATGACAAAATTTGTATAAAAAATCTGTCAAATTGACAGATTCATACCGTGGATTAGTGCTATATAATGATGTGTTGGTGAAATCGAGCCTGAGTAACAAATTTAGTAAACATAAAACTACAAAACTTGTAAATCCAGGCTTTATGGATCGTAAAGGATATTATTTAAACCCTGGATTATAGTAACCTTTCTTTAAATCTCTTGTGTTAAAAGATATAAACTTTACTTTGAACGTACCTGAACTTGCTGTCAAAGCTTCTGAAAACTGCTCTTTCCATGAAGACGTGCCTATGATTATAGATGCATTGGCTCTTTGCACAAGTTTGTCAACTGTATTCTGTAAATAAGATTTGACATTAGTAATTTCTAATGGCACATCAAAATACCTTCTAATAACTTCAATTATAACATCAGTATCATCTGTAAATATTTATCCTTCCATCCTACTAATACTAAAAATGCTAGTATGGATGTACGTTTGTTACTCTTTCACTTAAAAACTACTAAGCGGATTTTGATGAAATTTGGAACACAGATAGATAACCTGGATTAACACATAGGATACTTTTTGTCCCTGGGAAACAAGATCCTTCGGAAACGCGGGTAAAACTGCGGAGCGGAAGCTAGTTAATAGTATATTGGATTGGACATACTTTGTCACCAACTCAAGTTTCAGAACAGTATTAAACGACATGTTGATTCCTCTAAATGACGTGCTGTACCTACATAATATTTGCCTTAAAATTTGGCCCAACTACTATCTTCTTGACCATTGTTTTTTAAATTATTTTTCAATTGTTTCAGTGATAATTGTTCTTGATGGACAAAATGCGCATCATACTGCAAAACTGGTAAGTACACACTTTTTAGCAAGATCCAATCCAAATCTTGATGTAGTTCATATGATACGTCATAATTTTAAAACAAATATAGGTAGGTACCTTACATAGGTATAGAATAAATCTTTTATTGTGATTTGCTTTAGGTATAATTCGCATGTCATAAAAATTAGGTGACTTGTTGCCGATCCAAAAAAAACATAATCCAGAAATGCAAAGCAGTAAAAGCTTTTGCGACATATAAATATCTAGCCAAACAAATCATTTGATCCTTGAATTTTTCCTTTAATAGTAAAACAGTGATTATTAAAAGTTCTCCAAAACAGATTTTTAAGAACATTTATCAGATTAATTTATTCCAATGAAACAACCTTAAACTCCTTGCTCTCTTTTATCCTAAGTTGAGCTCTGGTGATTTCACCAGCTCGCGGTAGCCCCATCATGGCGACGACTGCTTCTTCTTCCGGCAGTGTTGCCAGATGGTTCACTTCATTGCCAGTTGCCACAGGATTATCGTCATCTGGAAAAAATACTGGCATTAGATCGAGAATTTAATAGAATAAATACGGTGTCGATTGTTAGGTAGAAATAAAGTATCCCATAAGGTTTGACGAATACTAGGGGGTTATTCTAAAAGGTAAACGGCTCGAAATCGTCGTAGAATCTGCGTTGTCACTGTTCCCAGGACCGGATTAAGCTAGCGCGAGACTCGTAGTAAATTCTATCATGGGACCCTAGATTTGCTACGGGTTTTCTAGTATAAAGTGGTCAAAAAAAAATCAAGACTCAATACGTTTATTAGGTTACCATTTTCAAAAAAATATTCTCAGGCGGAGGTGGGCTGGTTTGGATATGTGTGGCCCATTGGGGCCCTCTTTTGCGCTATTGCTACTCTACGTGGTTAATCCGGCACTTACTGTCCCACTCCATTCACGTTTTCATTGTCTGCTTCGACGAGTTTTGGTCTGGCCATAGCTTCTATCTTAAATTAGATTATTGTATGGGCGTTTATAAGTTCAGTACTTCATTTACAAAGACAAAATATAGCCGCTGAATAAATATATTTTTTAACACCTATAAATGATGGATTTATAAAAAAAACTGATCCAATTTAAATGAGACATTCATTACGTCAAAGTCCTATCGAAATCTTTTTAGTCGTTTCCGTGCATAGCCCATTTAGTACAGGAAATGACATACCAACTCCAAAAATATACACAACGATAGTACGATAATCGTTTAGAGTTTTTAACCAATAGAATTGCACGAATATCACGTCATGACAGTATTTCTGAAATTCTATTGGTTTAATTTTTTAAACGGTACGGCTATAATTGCGTATCGTTATTTGGAGTTGGCCCACAAGTATCAAACTCATGCTCTCTGTAGACTCCATTTTACTCAACAAAATGTGAAAAACTAATCTCAAGCATGACAAAACAAGACTGTGCCATATTATACTTTGTGTAATCTTTAATGACACACATGTTGAACAAGTAGGGAACAAACCACAAACAAATGCTTTTAAGGTGGAGGCTTCGGTTAGGGCGTTAAATTCACTACTTATTAAATTCACACTGTTACTAATACACCTTGGAGGAATGTGTTGATAATTTCTTTTGTTATTAATCAGTAAATATACTTACGACCTATAACTGAGCTAATTGCAGCTCAGTTAGCAAAAAACGTGATAAAATTTGAATTTAACGCTCCAACCGAAGGTTTACCATTAACATAATATTAAAGTGAATCCTAGCGTAAAAACACTGCTACATAAAAACTTTAACAAACGAAACACATTATAACAAAATTGTCTACATGAAGATTACTTCTTATTTTTGTTTCATTATTATGTACTCATAAACGACTGGAAATTTCAAGTTATTTGGATGGAACATTGAGAAAAAAACGTTCTTAGTTTTCAAAAGAGGCATATTCACGATTTTTTTCTGATTTGTTACTAATGAAAAATCCAAATTTAAAACAACATTCCTCGTCATACCTATTATTATTACTACCGTTGTTGCGACGACTGCACATAAACCCTATTGTTTTGTAATCTGAGAAATGATCTATGTTTTACCAGAAACATTAATTGTTAAAAAGTATTATTACTAATAGCTGTCTGGTTTCCATAGTTATCTGCTTAGTTTGGGATCAGATAGCCGTGGGTGAAGAATGTCCCAGGATATTATTATTCTTAAATAGTGCTTCATGGCAAAAGGAAACATTTTATTTTTATCGATTTAAAGGATGTTTTATTTAGAAATTGATTGAAACGCATTGCAATAAAGTTACGTAGTACACCTATACTTACTGGAGATCTTTGTACCTACGTCTTGCAAAGTTAGAACTACGAATTCAATTATATTGAGTTGGACTGAAATTTTGAATTTCAAGTTTAATAATCAGTGCGTAAAGTTTAATTTTCAAGGTGTTTAGATATGTCACAGAGTTAATAATTGTGTTTATGTTTTATCTTCATGTTGTTTTTAAAATACTGTTTTATTGTCCAAAACATACCTTCTTTATTTATGTATCTTTAACTTTTAAATTTGATATATTTGAGAAAAAAATATGTCGAAATATAGTATTCTAAAACTGCGTACTTATGCATGCCTATGGCTTGAGTGTTCAAGCGTCCATAGACTACAGTAACCGCTTATCACCAGCCAACTTTATTTATTAGTAAAAAAAATTAAAAAGTTGTTCTCTAAGTATCGAAGCTTAAGTAAGTAGGTATATAAAGGATTTTCAAAGTTTTTTTTTCATGCCACAAATCTAAATATCCACAGATTAAAAACCTATTTTTTGTAAGTTGGTTAATTGAAGCGAGCTTACTAGGTACATTCAGTTTCGCTGACCTATAAAAATGCATGGCTCGCTATTTTCTTTCACTCATTATAAGAAAGCTGGCTCATTTAGTATTCAGAGCTCATTTAAGCATAGCATTGGCACGTTGAATGTGGAAAATTAAAGGGGAAAAGGCGGCCAAGGGCGAGTCACACTTGTGCGCTTATGGTTCCGCACTACGCGTTAAATCTTCCTTATTATAATGCGCTATATTTCTGCTACTGTGAGTTATTTTGGTAGCTAAAGATAGTAAGCACGTGTTCTTTAGAGGACTTTTGGCTATACCTATGGTTTAAACACAAGAATTATATTATGATTCAATCTAACCTAAATTGGTTCAAGAATTATGGTATGATGGAAGAACAATATGAATAAGTGTAAAAAAAAGGACATAAAGTCTTATCAAATCTAATAAATACCTTTTGACATTTAATAAACCTTATTGCGTCATAATAAGGTTTATCTGTTTATTTTACATTTTACAGATAAACCTTATGATGTTTTGTTACACAAATAAATAAATAAATGACGCAGTATACATATAATGGTGTCGATTCTGTTGTTCACAAATTAAACTAATATTAGTCACGTCACCTCTCTTTCATATAAACCTTATTGAAAAAATATAGCAATATTTTTAGTGCGGTCAGATACTAATCTGATAGCACTAAAATATCTTTCATCCCTTTCTTATATTGTTTGTTAGAAAGAGATATAGTGAGATTAAATTTGTTTACTTTGTAACCAACAGACACGGGGCCATTTTTTGACATTCCTAAATGTCTGTAATAAGGTATTTCTTACACAATCTCTCGTGTAAAAAAATAGCACACTGAGAACAAGCAAATCATTAACGGACCGACTGTGATATCATAAGTTCGTCAGCCTTGAGTGCGGAACCCTAAAAAGATTTTATGCTGCGCCATAATCCCAGTTGTTTGTTACAATAACGTAATGACGTGAATAGGTGTCCATTAGGAAAAAAGGTTACAAGAAAATCATTTTAAAAGGAAGGAAATTGGGTTGATAATGTGAGGTTTTTTTTTATATAATATGCTCTATAAGCCGTTATTATAGGGTTATTAGTTATTTTTGACGCTGAGGATATGTGTAATTTTTTTTTGGATAAAAAGTAGCCTATATTATTATGTTATTCTAGAGTATGATCTATCTATGTGCCAAGTTTCATTCAAATCTGTTTCTGTAGTTTTTACGTGAAAGAGTAACAAACATACATCCGTACTCACAATCTTTCGCATTTATAAAATTAGTAGGATTGCCCTTTTAGGCTAGTTCTCCCAAAATGGGTAATTTTTGCCAAATATTAACGTTTAAGGCATTTTTAGACTTTGATGCGTCTGAGACGACGTATTTTTTTGTAGTCCGAGAGTTACTCGGAAACATTATTATGGTACCTAATACCTAATAGATGAAAGTGTTTAAGTTTATTTTAATTACAGGCACTTTAAGTTATTTACACCCTCATTTTAAAACATTTTTAATTATTTTAACTCCGCTACATAGCCTTAAGTGGAATAAACGAGTATTTAACGGTCTTATTTATTATTCAGATTCTGAAAACACCAGCTTTAGTTTTTTACGAATATAACTACGCTAAAAAAAACTATAATAAACTGGCTAGACTGTACTAGCGATAAAAAAACTATTAAAAGCGAAGCTATAAAAACTTTCGCTAAGTAATTGGCAGATACTACTCATGCAAAAAATTATCTTACTTGCCATAATACAGAGATGAGAATAAGTCCGCGATAGAAAGCAAGAGGAAGAAAAGATAGATGAATTTAATAAATAAATTAAAAATATAGTTGTAGAAACTGTGCTAGGAAGTGAAACGTATTTTATAGATTAAAATTGGATAATTTTATTAGTGTTGTGATAGATTATTGGCTCTATTGTTTCATACATAAGGCATACTTTTCCCAAATAGAAAGAAATGTTTCAAACTCTTAAAGCTATTTGAATAATAAAGTGAAAACACAAAAAAGCGGAAAAAATATGCAAATACAATGTATTGTATTAAAGATATGGAGCACAAAAGCAGTGTTTGCCAAAACGATACAATAGGCGATGATAAAACAAAAGCTAAATGTTTGGATACCAAAAAGCTCTGACAACGGATCTCTAAAGAAAACATGAACAAAAACAAAGTTCTCTCCATTTGTGGCATTAGGTTTCTGTCTCACCTCCCGCACCGGAGTGTAAGCGATGAAATACCTAATTATTTATCGCTCAATCAAGGCATTATTGTATAACATAATACTGGTTTTATAAACAAGGAACCTTTCTCAGAAATATTAGCTTTAATTTTGTAATAAGCTACGAGACATACATGTTATATTTGTGAACTACACTTATCTATTTATACTAATAATAAAACTGAAGAGTTTGTTTGAACGCGTTAATCTCCGGAGTTACTGGTCCGATTTGAAACATTATTTCACTAATAAGAAGCTACATTATCCCCGAAGGTACAGGCTACTTTTTATCTCGAGAACGCGAGTGAAAAGTAGCGGGGAACAGCTTGTATATTTTTTTTATAGCGGTAAGAGCTATAAAACTCATCTCTAAGCTCGCTAAACTCGCTAACCAGTCGGGCATATGCCTTAGCAAAACAGGAACAAAAACAAACGAGGTCCCATTCGTGGGAAATAAGGGTCCGTCGCCTTCCGGCCTAAATTGTAGCAATCAAATTATACTAAATAAGGCTCTGTTTCATACATCTCCCCGAATTCACGCCATTTCTCTGGAGGAATGGCTGGTCTTTTGAATTTACAATCTATCTTTCTTTTGATGCGATAATTTTAGACGTTTATAAATAGCAAATGAGACGTTGAATAACTTTTTTAAAGTACAGAATGTATCTTTAATGTTTTTTTTTCGTAAACTTGGCATGAATGGGCAAATCAAAGTTTAGGAAATCGTGAAAAATGTTGGTAGGTACATATGAGTTTTGGGATTTTGATCAAACTAAAACTTTTAAACTAAGATTTTTTTAAAGAAAGATTTTTTTTCTTTTTTTACGAAAAATAAATAATTATTAAGTTTGAAAACTTTAACTCTGTAGTAATACTACCATCTAATAGTCGCGCAGGGATAGGTATGAAAAAAGTAGGTATAATTTTTGTAGACCATGTACGATATATTTGAATTGTATTTATTTAAAAAATATAATTAATATAATTATAATTGTATTTATTTTCCTCGAGGAAATTTTTTATATATAGTTTGTATATTTGTTGTAAATAATTGTAAATATTGTATATTTATAGAATAAAGTATCTATGTATCTATCTATTTTAAAAAAAATGTTTTTGTCTTTAAGAATATTTGTAGCTCAATCAGACAGTACCTAATGACGACTGTACGGATTTTGATGACGTTTCTACACATAAATGTTTCCTATAGTTTTTTCTTGATAATTTTTCAGTTAGTTTAAACCTACTAGTAGATGTAGAAGCCAGCTTGTTATCATTTGAAAAGCCTGTTACATCTACTATAGACAAAACTGGATAATATAAACAACGCGTTATACTTGAATGTTTGTATATATGTTTGTTGCTCTTTCTCGCTAAAACTACTAAACGGATTTGGATGAAACTTGGTACATAAATAGATCATACCCTGGAACAGCATATAAAGGCTATTTTTTATCCCGGGAATGCGGGTGAATCCGCGGGGGACAGCTAGTATATCATATAATTAAACTCCCAAAAACACATTCGCATAAAGTCGGTAATTCCGCATTTCCATACCAAACCGAGCTCGTAATTTAATCACCGGTACCCTCCAAAATGTAAATATTTATCAAAAAAAAATGTGAATAGATTATGTAACCCAACACGGACATTATAGTCTGTGGCAAATGTAAAGCGTTCTCTTTAATAATTCAACAGAAATAGGTACTTTGAATAATAAGTCATTTTGCTTTGTTTCATTATATATCTATTTTACACCTTTAGTCTTTGATGTCTCTTAGGGTCGGTTGCATAAAGCGCGGTCATAGTAAGGTTATAGTTAGGTTAAGGTTATAGTTAACTTTAACCGGCGAAAGAAAGCTAACTGGGTTGCTCGTGTCACTTTAACTAAAATTTTAACCGTAACCATAGCGGACCGAGGGAGATCGGTCATCGTCAAAGTGACGCTACGGTCAAAGCATGGTAATAGTTATGTTAACTTTAACTAAAATGTACGAGCAACCGGACCTTAAACTCCTATGGTACTGCCATAGACAATTATAAGAATGCTTAAGGTGGAGGCTTCGGTTGGGGCTTTAAATTCAAATTTTATCACGTTTTTTGCTAATTGCAGCTCAGTTATAGGTCGTAAGTTATCAACATGTTATTTGCGACCAGAATGGTAGTATATTTACTGATTAATAACAAAAGAAATCATCAACACATTCCTCCAAGGTATATTAGTAACATTTTCATGAAATAGTCGTATATATAACATGTTGATAACTTACGACCTATAACTGAGCTGCAATTAGCAAAAAACGTGATAAAATTTGAATTTAACGCTCCAACCGAACGTTCACCCTTAAGTTGTACGTTACTGAATATTAGCTCGTGAAAAATGTACCTACCTATATATTACTTATTGAGGTTGGTTAGGTACTTATACCTTTATTTTATCATGACAATAAGGAAAGATAGAAACGGAAAAAAAACATAATTATGCATTAGTTTTCACGTGAATTGGAGGAAAACAGGAAAATCGCCTCCATTTTTCACGATAACCCGACCCTTGGTATAAATAATTCTGGGAAACTACGAAATATCACCTCGGACTCGAACGTGGGTTCCGTACACAATCACAAGAAACCCAACGGTTGTTGGAATAAAAGCGAAGCTGACATTATTATGCGACGCTCGCTGGGAGCCAATTGATGCAACCTGCACAACCCGAAACGATTTATTGTGGACGTATATTAGATGGACGTATAGCCGTATATATATCGTCATCCTATTACTTATAATAAATACTTGCTTTCTCTTATATGTTGTCTATATATGTACAAAGTTTCATCAAAATCCGTTCAGTAGTTTTTGCGTTAAAGAGTAACAAACTTGAAAATTGAAAATTTGTCGCCAAACAGCTTTCGGTGTGTTCCTACGTGCACTTGAGAGCCAGTTAAGGCTTTATGTGCTTACCACCATCGGCCACATCTACACTGACCACGGTGAGATTATGGTCAAACACAAGCACTTACTTACTTACTTATACTTCTTTAGTTTATAGTTAATATTTTAGTTTAATTTAATGTTTTCGTGTAAATAATTGTAAATACCTGATATAATAAATGTTAAAAGAGTAAAACACAGACATATACGTAGTAAAAACATTAAATCTGCATCCTAACAAACTTTGACATTTAAAATTGTAAGTAATATTATTCACATTGTAAATTTGTTTTTTTTTTGCATTTAGTAAATATATACCTACCTACTTTGACTTTGAAAAAATGGTATTGGCAATGCTGCCAGCTTTCTTGGCTCGCTTCTGCTGGGCGGCAAATTCTTTTTATCGATAATGAGTATCGTTATTATTTTAGTAAATACCTTAGTATTTATTGAAAACATCAAAACCTGAAATAAACAAGAATTATTTTTAATATTCAAATATAATATAAATATTTTCATTTGAAATATGCCAGTCAATATGAAATACCCTACCCAAGTCTCTTTCATTCAAGAAAAATAACAAATATATTTGGCATCACAAGTAAAGATCAAATTAATAAAACATGTTTCGAACATGGTGTACCGACACGTTTGCTTATGAACTTCCCTCCATTTGTCCGATCCATCAAGTTTATGTGAAAAGGCACCGTTTCAATACATCATTTTAAGTACATTTAGAAAAAATATACAGACAACTCATCGATTCGCCATCTAATACAAAATTCACGATAAATGTGTCCTCACCTACAATGTATACAATTAAGTATAACAAAAAATAATTTAAACAAAACTCACAAGAAAATTGGTAATAATTTTCAAACGGCTGAGCGGATTTTCTTGAAACATTGCTAAGAGTGGAACACAAAAAACAAAATCAAAATCGGTAAACTGACCTATATTTGAAAAAGAGAAGAGGGTTTATTTTACTTTAACATCAAAGGAAAACTAACAGCTAGGTACATAAAGTAAGTTACTTAAAAAGCAATAGAAGGCTAATTGTAAGTTTTCACAGATATTTTAGATCACATTTTACAAACACAGCAGAAAGACGAGCTCTAAGTAAATTATATGCTCTAAGTAAGTATACATCGATGTGCAGAACTATTTACCAAGCCATTCCTAAATCTGGGGCCACCACAACCAATTTTCCGCATTTTGCACCCAGCATCTTCATATGTCTACTGCAATTCCAATCACTAACTATTGTGAACAGAAATATATTTTATAAAATTTTGGCTCTTTGAATACCTACAGGATGATTTAGGTTAAGTGTATTAGGCCGTATACTTCAAATGTTTTAGGTACATCTATCTATACTAATAATAAAGCTGAAGAGTTTATTTGTTTGTTTGAACGCGCTAAAATCTCCGAAGTTACTGTTCCGATTTGAAAAAATCTTTCACTAATAGGATGATTATCCCCAAAGGTTATAGGCAACTTTTTAACCCGAAAATGCGAGTGAAACCGCGGGGAACAGCTAGTATACTAATAATAAAGCTGAAAAGTTTCGTTTGTTTGAACGCACTAAGTAATCTCCGGAGCTACTGGTCTGATTTGTTTTTTTTTTTTCACAAATAGGAAGCTGCATTATCCCCGAAGGTTATAAGCTACTTTTTACCTCGGGAACACGAGTGAAACCGCAGGGAAACAGATAGTCAATGATAAAAAAATATTTAGAGGCCTGAGATTTATTACGAAGTTATGACGATTGAAAGATAGCGTAAATCTATGGCAGAAGCCTTTACTCGCACTCAGAAACGTAATGATGGGGGAGATTGCTAGTTTACTACTCCAGTAATCTAATAGGTATTCAGACATTTTAATGCCAAATCATTTGATATTTTATTGGTATCTGTTTGGAAATATTTTTGTGTTGTTTTCCACTCTAAAATAATTGTATCATGACCTGTCAAGTTTAATGTAAGGTAAAATAAAATAATATAGATATGTAGGTAAATATTTGTAGTAAGTAGGTATTTTGTAACTAACACTTACAGAAATAAATAATTTGAATTGAATAGGGATGATGACAAAAATCTAATGAGTCCGTCAGTTAGATTACCAAAAATTATTATTTTTTATTTAGTTCCGAAAAAAAACAACGAATATACAGTGCGTTAAATTTTCGCGTGACGTCACGTCTTGGTACACTTTTTATAGAGTGATGATGTCACACTTATCTTTGTAATTTTTTTATTTATTTTTAAATTAAAAAATACGTAGGTATCCAATATTTTTTGATAACCTATATAACTGTCCGTCAGTTAAAACGAAATTAATTATTTTTTACCCAGTCATCATCCCTATTGTTTAAGGTACCTTACCATATAAGTACCTTTTTGATATTCTACACCCAACCAAAACTGTGTATATTATTTGTAATGGCTCTAATCGATTTATCGTTAGTGCCCGGGTTGTTTAGGCAAACTAGCATTTGACCTAGTTCTTGAACCGAGAAATATTGTCACACATTATTTTAAAGCATTTTGTTTTTATTAACATAAAATATTATAATGTAGATACCGCTTCACCTATATGAGAGTTGTTAATGTTATTCCAAAAAAGATAATAATGTCCATTAAATTACTTCAATAATTGCAGTTCCTTGAATTCTATAAATATTCTTTACACACGGTTATCCGATCCCAAACTAAGCAGAAAGCAGATCTTGTATTATGGAAATCACATGTTTGTTTGTTGTAAATACATACTTTTAAATAGATAATTAAACCTAAGGACAGGACAAACAGACATGTTCATGCACATAAAAATATTTGTGGTGTCTTAACCAACAGCGCCAACTGGTTTATCAAAAAATAAATGAAAAATAAAATACTTTAAAATTCATCATGATGATGGTAAGCACACATAGCCTAGAAAGGATTTCGTAATGGTAATAATGAGGCTCCTGAAAATTTGTAGGATTATTGACAATCTCTATTCCCAATAACAGTCAGATAGAGCCAGCCATAATCATCCCGTATTTACGTGTATCAAAAATCTCTGAAAAGTGCGTGCAACACACCACTGTGCAATCCAAGTGCCAGCTCCACACAAACTTACCAGGAGAGAACTGAACAGCTACCGACGCTGACGCATCAGGGAGGTAGGTCTCAAATATCTCTGCACGAATTATTTAAGGTTTCATGCAACAAAATGTAATGGTAAATAACTATTAGAGCGGTTACAGATAAACTGACTGCATGCAGTCGTCGGCAGTCGAACTGCACTTTGATTATCGCAATAAAATTTTATTTTTTTAAGTATAATAAATAAAGGATTAAAATAATAAGTTATCCTAAAATATTTGCTTGAACGTCAATAAATAGATATACTTATAGTTTTAAAATTTCAAATAAGCAATCAAATTTAATTAATATGGAAAGAAAGCTTTACCATAGTGTAATGAAATTCAGTAAATCAATATTTTAGAACCAAATGTTTGATCATTTTAATTTAGATTTTTTAATCATATAGTAGTATAGAATAATATTTAATATACCTACACTATGGTAAAACTTTTATAATAATAAATACCTAGGTACCTGCTCTACGAATATACTAAAAAATTCTAATGCCAAAATAAGAGCAAAGTTTAAGGCATACGGCATGCTTGGTATTAATGATTAGAATCGCTAAGGCAAAAGATCTTAACTAAAAACATGCATTGCATACTTTATCATAAAAGAAGATCTAGATCTATACAGGAAATTATTTATTACGTGTCTGGTTTTTGGTATCCAAATATTAATAGCTATCAGATAATTCTACAAAGTTTTATCCTACTAGAATTTGTATGAGAATCTTCTAGATTCTTAAAATATCATTAATATTCGAAAGTATTTACAGACACATTTGACGATATAAAACTGCATGCAATTATTGCAGTTCTTTAATATATTATTTGACAGATGACAAAACTGCAATTGACTGCAGCCAACTGCAACGGATAATAAGACGGAAAACGTCTTAATTGTTTGGGATATTAGTATTCAAAACTACTTTATGGGGTGGAAATACTTAAAAAAACCTATTCATACATTTCTATGGAGCAAAGTTGATAATAATGTCCAAAGTATTTTAAACGCTATGATACTAGAGAATAAATGTTAGTTTAGAATACATGTCTTACCTCCTAGTAACTCTGGTTCACCGAGGTTCACGTAGAACAGGACATCTTTCTCATAGCTGTCTTCCTCTATTATGTGGAGTGGGATGTACTTTCTGTAACAATAAAAATCATATTTAATCTAGGCCATCTTTTCTTTTACGGGCACCTGGGGCTCTACCACGTATCATTAGGAATAATCATAATGAAGATGATTATTGAAAATCATCCAATGAAGGCTCACCACGCCCACAAAATAGTTTTCGTCGCTTGTGTTCAATAACTAAAAGATACACGATATACAGAGAGATTTTTGTAAAATCGCCAACACGCAAATGCGCTTGTTGCAAGCGTCAATAGGCTACGCCGCAGTGACCACTTACTATCAGTCGTGTCGTATGTTTGTTTGCTAACTACATGTTTATATAAAAACTAACTGACCCGGCAAACGTTGTTTTGCCATATAAAAGTAAAAGAAAAAGGTCCATTAAACAACTTAAATCAAATTTATTCATTGAATTAAGCCTAATTACAATTAGGACAATTATTGAGAAATATCGTGTCTTAATTCTACGATAAAGTATTACGAATTATTATTCTTAGAACAGATGCGACTACCCTTTTATTAAACTCATAAAAAATATGAATGATTGTCATTTTTTTTTTAAATATAACCCCTCGAGAGAGCTACACGTCAATCAAGCCAGCTCTCCAAATAAAACTGAAAAAAAAAATAGGTACAACTGCAACTGTCAGCCAAATGCTATCTCCGCTTTTCGTAACAGTTCTTTTATTTTATTTCCCGTCAGAGATTTAAAAGGAAAATAACATTTTTATTTTCCATTTAATCTCTATTAAATGCTATCGGTTGGAAAATAATATGGACGGTTTTATTTTGGAAAAGTACTTACTATTAGATTGTTTTTTATAAAATTATGTGTGTTCTAATTTGTTACTGATTTAATTTGTTTTCATCATTACATCATAATAGCCGTTTACTTCGAGTTGGCCGTTGTCGAATGATTAACATTAACAAGCGTTGTTATCTATACTACGCTTCGCTGGTTGGTATCGGCCAACTTGAAGTAAACGGCTAGTACTTGTATACCTTACTAGCTTTTCCTTGCGGTTCCACCCACGTTCCCAGGATTTGCATTGCATGGGAACGACCTGCTGACTGCAGTACCCACAGGTTATCTACGACAGGGCGCGCACGGGAGACTTTTGTCTGTTTCGTCGTGTGACGTCACGTGCTTGTGCGCCACACAAAATACAAAATTGTCACACAGTTGTCTCGTCGCAACGCGCACGCACCGCCATTTAAATCCTTGTACTTGATTAGAGAGACGAAACTTTTTGACAAAAGTCTCCCATGCGCGCCTTATCTAACTTCTACGCTAATCAGCCTGACAGGCTACGAATATATTTTTTCCAAATTAGTACTTAATTACTTTTTTCATAGAAGTCATAATTCAATGTCTAAACTATCAATCAAAAAGTTGTTAAAACAAAAACACGAGCTTTCGGCTTCAGCCAAACTAAGTCATTACTAAAAAAAAAACACTATTAATATCAAGGCTGAGAACCTTTTCATGAACTCCTTTCATTAGAACATTATCTACAGCATGACTGCACTCTGAGGTTCCTTAAGTAGCCGGGCTATCGCGTATCTTATGGAGGTAATCGTAATGAACACCATTAATGATTTCAACCAATGATCTACGACGAATACCATTTTGTGGGTGCAGTATGTCCTCGTTAGATAATTTTCAGTAATGGTGTAAGTTACAATTAATTACCAAAAAAAAACATCAAAAAATACGTGGTAGAGCACCAGTATGTAACGTTATCGGCATCAACAGCTTAGTTTATGATTCAGGTAGGTAACTAAAAAAATATTGGATATGAAATTGCACTCTGATGTCCAACAACTTAATTTGACTAAGTATATAATTATATTGATGATATTTCAAAAATGATAATTCAAAAATTAAAATAAATGACCGTCTCGGTTGGCGTTTACCACTGTTGGAATCATTGGAAATATTTTTACACAAGACTAGAAGTAATCAGGTAAGTAAGAATAAAAAGCTTATACAAATAATAAAGAATGACAAAAGGAGAGATAAACATTAATATGAGAAAATAAAACTGCATACAGTCATGTGGTGCAAAAAAGGAAGCGAACACAACATTAGCACTATTTCAGTAGAGCCCCTTGAACATGTTTCACGTTGAAGAGTTATACATTATAAATTTAGGACGTTTCTGAAGCGTCCTCAAAGTACTGTCAACCTAGTGTATGTTAAAGAACGACCTATTCGTGTTACCTTAGATTAAATAATAAATCATGTAGACGGTGAACTTTGTAGAATATTACTGCTTTTGAGGTGTTTATTTAGGTTCTATAACTTTTTGTTGACTTAATTTGTGTATTTATTTTTAACTAATCTAGTATTTGTTTTAAGCTTAGTGTTTTATGCTAAGGTGTAAATAATTTTCCATAGTTTTGAGACTTCATAAGGGTGTACATAGCATGGGATTCTTTAAGGAGTAGAGAAGGAGATCTCGATGAGAATCTTAAAAAAAACATATGTATTGGCCAATCAAGGCTGATGTTTCATGAGTAAATTTTGTATCTTTTCTTTAGTTGGGTCTACAGTAAAAAGTTGTTTATATTGATGAGTGCTTTCATCCCTTAAAGTTTTTTAGTATGGATATTATATACGCTTGTATTTGACCAAAATCTCACCGTGGTCAGTAAGTAATAGGAATGTGGCCGAGGACGGTAGAAAGTACTGCAAATGAAATAAAAATCAACTTTAAAAAAAAACTCCTTCAAAGACAATAAAACCACCTTGAAACTATACAGAACCCAACGCAAAAATAATTATTAAAATCGGTTCATAACAAACATTAAAAAAATATACAGCCGAATTGAGAACCTCCTCCTTTTTTTGAAGGTGGTTAAAATTGACCTATTTAAGAATGATGGACCTATTTACTACGTACATTATAATAATAATATTATAATAATAACTAACTTATTATGTAGTTTGTACAGGTAATTTTGTTGTAAATAATAGGGTAGTTGACTGACACATCAAATCAGCAACTTTTTAATAAATGTCAAAACGATAGTTTATAAGGAATTTTGTATGAAATATTACATTATGACGTCATAGTTTCACAGCATCAAATCATCTACTCTTAGTGGTTCCACTGGTAATTAAAAATCATAAAAAGCATTAAATGTACAACATATTTGATATTTCCACGTGTTTTTAGATGTTTTATGCATTGGATAGTGTTTGGTTATTTATTTTTGACAGTGTCAACTACCCTATTGTAAACATTGTATAGTCTAATAAATGTCATATAACTAACTACTTAAAGTCTAGACAAACTTTAAAAAACTCCTACTTCTTTAGTAACATAAAATGCATGTGCGTCCCGATCCCGAGTCCCGACTGCTGTCTACGGGAAAATTTATAGTTTTCCAACGCGAACGTGCCGGGACATGTCGGGACATGTTCCAATTACTTGAACGTGAGCAATTGTCAAGGAAGTGAGTTCAATCCTAACGATCCTAACATAATAAGCTCTTTTCATTGTGTTTCTAGTACAATTTAAAATTAAATAAAATAGTATTTTTGTGTGTCGATGCTTTTTACAAGCTTTTGTGTCGAAACTTGCAAGTCAAGCCCTAATAATACTCCTTGCCGGAGTCTTCTCAGTTCAAGTGTATTCCGAACCGGTGGTAGAGTCTATTGTAATGATTGTAACTATCGACGTTCATAAGTGCCTTACCAGGGCCTAAATTGAATAAATGAGTTTTTGATTTTGATTTTTTGATTTTGAATAAAAGAAACTGGGACCTACCTACCCTACTCTACCTACACCTACCTACCTACCAACTACTTATCTACCGAATTATTTATTTTTTCATAAGAACCTTCTCCTGACAATAATAAAAACAAAAAAATAATTAGCAAAATCATCCCAGCCGTTCACGCATGATCTCGTGACCAAGGGAAATAGGGATTCATTTTTATTTATAAAAGAAAATTTCATTATTTTATTTCGTATTTATTAGACAGTTATCTTTCAAATAAATAATATTATATTCCATTCTAAGTACAGCCAGAAAACACCATTAGGCTACAACTCAGTGATAATGACGTCGAATGCCGAGCTGAAGGTCGCGGGTTCGAATCCTACAATGAGCTTGAGCTTTCGGTGAAGGAAAACATCGTGAGGAAATCATAGCATGGTGGTAGGGTACTTTGTAGTACCCACCTGGCTAGCTACCACCCACAAGTTGAAAATCTTTCACCAAGCACCTTCCGGTGTGTTCCGACAACTGCACTTGAGAGCCAGTTCCCTTATAGGCTTTGTGTGCTTACCACCATCGGCCACATCATCACTACCTAATACCAACATAGTAAAAAAAACTTAGAACTAACATGACTAACACGTCAATGGAATTCTTTAACGCCTTTAGTGTTGAATTGATAAAGAGCAAGTTACTTCTAGCCTTCTAGATCGGTAAGTGGCAATTGATCGTACCGTCCGTACGTTGTAGACACATGGACGTCATGGCGCGCGGCGTCTGCATCGGTAATGGTATCGATTTTCTTGTCTAGCAATCGTTTATATTCCATTTTTAGAATGTGTCCTTCGGTGAGTAAGTTTCTAACTCCTTAGTGAAATTAATTCATTAACCATTTATATTTGAATAGCTATCCGCCCCGCGATTTCACCTGCGATCCCCTATTTTTAACCCCCGACGTAAAAAAAGAGAGGTGTCCGTGGTATCGTAACTCCCAAATGGATGAACCGATTTTCGTTTCGTTTTTTTTGTGTCATAGATAATTTTATCCCGAGTGTTCTTAGCTATGTTTCATGAAAATCTGCTCAGCCGTTTGGAAGTTATGACCAATTTTCTAGTGAGTTTCGGGGGTTTCTTTAAATTTTAGTTATACCCCTTAGGGTTATAATTTCTGAAATGCTTTCTTAGCGGATGCCTGCTTTATAATAACTATCTATATGCCAATAAGTCAGCCCGATCCCACCAGTGGTTTCAACTTTGCGTCACGCTTTCCTTTTAAATATTTAGATGTACTTACCTATTAGTTTTTTTTTAAAAAGACTTACGAATATACAAACACAAACTGGTGCAACGAGGTAAATTATAATCGGGCGTTTACCATTAATTTTCGTAGGAAAAGTCATCGTAAACGCTTGTATCGATTATAAAATGTATCGGAGCGTTTTCTCATCGATGAACATTGACCTAATTTTCATTTTTATGAGCCTTTTGAGATATTTTTTTTTATTACTATTTTATACAAGTAAATAGATAAATATCCTGGGACATTCTTCACACACGGTTATCTGGTACTAAACTGCGTGTGCGTACCTACTGATACGGCCGCGGCCTAATGCCAGGACTTGTTGTTCGACTAGCGGTATAATGACGCCACTCATTATTATTAGTACGGCGCTGCACTGCCGTACTGTATGACAATCTTCGATCAATCATATGATTGATCGAAGATGACAATGACACGTCCGTTGTCTTGCGCGTTCGTCGAGTTATGATTACTTGACCTACAAAGGTGTAAGCAAATTAAGTGAGATACTGAAGATGCGGTACAGATTGCCGGTGTGTTGCGTCGTCGCAGCGAGGCCTGAGTGCTTAGAGCGGGGACCATGCGGCGACGACGCTCCGTAGTTCTACCCGACGTAACGCACCGGCAACACCCGTGTGGCATCGCTTTAAGGCCTGCTACTGGACGAATACTTACACCTACATACAAACTCTTACGTAAGGATGTGACTACACATATAGAAGCAGTAATTTAGAAGGGCGCGCCATGTTAGAGTAGATAGATAATGCTTTATTGTCACACCACAGAAAATTAAAAAATATATATAAAAAAAAAACTTAACCAAAAAAAAAACAAAAGTGTTACAATGGGCGGCCGTATCACTAAAAGTGATCTCTACCAGGCAACCTTTGGATGGAGAGGAATATAATTAACTAAATAAGACGGGGGTGTGCAATTCCAAAAATTAAAAACTTAGATATATCCTTATATACACTAGGAATATAAAGTTAATAGACTACAATAAAGTAACATAATACTAATACTAAATAGCAAATATATAAATATAAACAAATACATATATAATATATACCAATTCTATATAAATATACTAGGATAAATAACTACTTGGAAAGATAAAACTTCTTGAGCTGTTCTTTAAAGATATTAATAGAATATTTTATCTTCTAGATGCTTCTAGTATGGATAACAAAGCATGTTATTTTTTGTTGGTATCTATTACGTCATTCGGCGACGGCCAACTCAAAGTGAACGACTATTACATTTCACTAATAGGTAAAACTAAAATAGTTGATTGCTAATAATTATTATCGTATAAATTAAACAACACGAAGTAGATATACTTGCAAGGCCTTATGAAATATTAACGAGGCTGGCCTTTTGCCAACGGAAACTTATTTGGCTGTAATTTCCTGGTATATTACTTTATTTTGAGTTGTGTAACATCACCATGACCACCATTTTCATCGTCATCAGAGGCTATAACTTCAACTACAACCCTAATGTTGAAAAAACTGCTGTGCACTAGGTGGTGGTGCTACCGGTGTACCTTATATATTTTGGACTTATTTTGGAGAAGTACTTAGACGCTGTTCATCATTACATAGTATAAAATAAAGTCGCTTCCGCTGTCTGTTCGCTTAGATCTTTTAAACTACTCAACGGATTTTAATGCAGTTTTCAGCAATAGATAGAGTTATTCAAGAGAAAGGTTTAAATGTATAATACATGCATATAGTACAGAAAAGCCGAGAAAAACCGTGTGAAGCCGGGGCGGGTCGTTAGTCATTTATAAAAAAGACCCTCGTCTCAATAAGGACGTTTGAAGGAACATTTGTAACCCATTGTAGTCCCGGAGTCCAGCTCAATACCGCATAATATGTGAGATTGGGGCTTTATCCGTGTGGTGACAGGTAAAGACGGTAGCGGAAAGCGATTTGATTTGAAAATGGAAAAACCAAGTGCGAGTCGGACTCGCCCACGAAGGGTACAGTATGACACAACTTAGATGTAGCATCGGCAAATCGTTTTCGTACATTTCACTTCCGATTTACACAACTAATAAAAATCATCCATTATCGCGCCATTCAACGTTCAACAAGATCATTTTCGCCGGTCATTATTTTAACACATGAGTAATGTTGTAGGCGCACTCTTTTCGGGAACGATCGATTTTACGAATTTAGCCGATGCTTCATCTAAGTTGTGTCATACTATACCACTGTCTATGAAAACGGCAAAAAAATCACGTTTGTTGTCTGGATGCCCACTTCAATATGTATTTTATTCTGTTTTTTAGTATTTGTTGTTGTAGCGGCAACAGAAATACATCATCTGTGAAAATGTCAACTGTCTTACTATCATGAGATACAGCCTAGATATCATGCGATATCAGGACAGACAGACAGCGGAGTCTTAGTAATAAGGTTTTCCAGCACTATGGGAATTTTCAATTTCCTTAGCGAAACAATTTTTTTTTAATTTAAAAGGATTTATCATTTAACAAATCTCATAATATTTAGTACCATGATACCATGCCTACATTAGGGCACAATAAAACATATTTTTATATCTCTCATCCTTGGCGAATAAAGATAAAAACTTTTACTCAAGTCTAGAATTAAAAAAATGTGCCATCATTAAAACAATCTGGAAAGGTAAATTTTCGTAGTGTAGCGTAAAATGGCCTGCCGCGCCGTAGCTCGTAGCTCGTAGCAGTACTACGGCAGCGTTTATCTGCTACGAGACTATTATATTTCGTAGATAGCGTACCCATAATAGTGGAAGATTAGAACCAAGTACATTATTTTGTTTTAATTTTACTACATTTTGTTACAAATGGGGTAACTTGTGCCAAAAAATGCTTTTTTATACCTACTATGTTAGAATGAGGTTTAGAATGTTGTTCAGAATATGTCTACATTCTAGCCTGGCAGGAGGTCAACTTGTTATTTTTGTCACTCAGGCGTTATTTGATACTAAAACTTTTTAGTTGAAGCTGAGTTGGATTGCAATAAATGTTGATAATTGGCCACCAAGTCGGTTAAAGTACCTTTATATCTTATTGTAAAACCTAAAGTAACAATATACCTAATTAATTAAATGTAAATCCGTTCAGCTGTCGCGTCGTTTAGTGGTAACAAACATACACACACAAACATTTCCATCTACAATATTAGTCTGAAGTAGTAACATGATTAAATGGAGTCATTTTTTGGTAAGAAATCTATGATTTTTTTTTATCATAAAACGCAACGCAAATTTTAAAAAAAAAAACAAATTACTATATTTATATAAAAAAATCTTAGATAAACTTCATTGAGAACAACTTTTTTAGTTAAAACTGTTAAAAGAGTTATTCGAAGATTTGCAAAATCCTGCATATTTATTCTAAATTGCAACAAGAAATCTTAGTTTAAATACTGCCTAAGATTAGTGAGGGGCAATAAATCTCCTTACTCCGTAAATCATAGCTTAAAGAAAAAAGACAATTTGAAAGATGGGTAAGTCAGCGCTACGCGGGGCATACCATTTATCAAACGTCACTTGAAGAATCGGAGGCAAAAAGTTGCTTGTCCTAGTCGTTGGGCTAGCAGGGTCGGATTAAGGGCGGGGCAAGTTGCTCATCCGTACTTGCTTAAACGTGTGCTAAATTTAATAGCATACCTAGTAGTTTTTTATTTCATACTATAAAATTGTTGAAATATTCGGAGGTGAAGGGAGTTCGTAGTATTTGTTTTATAGGTATTGATAATTGTAGTTAATACAATTATTTAAATAAAAGCTCTGTGATGTATGTTATATACATACAAAGAAATAGTGTTAAAAAGTAGTAGTTCATGTACTCAGAATACTTTTCAAATTGTCATATACCTACCTACTAGTTCAGTTTCTTATATTTTATTTACATAAGAATAACCAATTTATACACAATAAAAAGTCAGTACATTAACTACATTTGAATATCAAAAAAAGAGTGTGCAAAAAAGCTATATTTCATTGTAAAATTATTAACGAAACCCATAAAATATGTGAGTTCTTAAAATTTACGAGTGCCTCCATTATTTACTGTAACAGCGCCCCAGTTTCTGCAGCTATTTCATATCACAATTTATCATTGTGTATCTTACAAACCATTTGCAGCTTTTGTTTAGATTGGAGCTGTATGCCCACAGAGTACGTCCCTGTATTATGATCCTATGAGATCTAAATGAGTTGGTTTCTTGTAAGTATCAAATGTTTTTTTCCTGTTCATTTAATTAGTTCTTTGAATTATGATAAAAACGGCTTCCAATTTCTTGCATATGTAGTTTAAAAGTACCTACTAATAGCATAAACAGAGACAGAAATAGTTTTTTAGTTTAGTTTTTTATACTATTCGGAGAAGTAAATATTATTATAGTATAAGGTATTTTTTATCCGAAATGTGATTTATGTACCCGAGTTTGGAAAGAATCAAATTATTCCGTGCTATTGATACCGATTTCTCTCTTGTTTATATTTATAAACTAAAATAATTTAATCTCTATCTCTTTCTAATAGCATGCATCCGTAGCACGCATCCGCCCAAATAAAAACATACCTTAGTAGAACCCGTTGTCGCTGGCGACAACGGGTTCTACTAAGGTATGTTAGCACTGGTGCTATGCTATGCTATGTGTACCGATGAAAACGATTGATGGATAACAAACGCATCTATAGCAACGTAGCATAGCAAATCTCTGATGGAAAAGCAGCCTTAGTTCTGTCAAATTAGTCCGATAGCTAGTTTCAACGTAATTTTTTTCGCAGATCTTTATCGTTCTCGTTTAAGTATATCCTTTTTCAATAATGTTTGAAAGAAAGTTGTGCCATAGTTAAAATTAGTTTACAAACAACAGAATCGGTACCATTGTATTATTTAATGCACTTTATTTTTTATAAAAAAATAATAAAACGTGTTGAAATTTTGTGTTTGTAAGCTGCTTTTAAAATGAAAGAAATAATGCCACTTAAAAGTTTTAAAGTGCACCATTACCACTGCATCCACCGGTATCGCTCTCACCACTCTCTGAAATGCGAGTTGTTATGCGAAACTGACTTTTAACGAATACTAGCACTAGCATTAATTTTGAACAAAATTCTTTGAAACTACATTTACCTATTTATAGGTATAGTTAGTTATATCATAGCGAAATTTCAAGTGGTGTTCAGTATTATTGTAAAAGTGCGCCTTTTTCTTCCATTTGAATCATGTTATTATCGTTTTTGGTTGTAACGTACTTATTTTTTTTTAATAATAATGTTCGGAGCATTGTCTTCAAATAATTCCGAAACTCTTGACCTTTATGTAATTATTGAGAGATCCATAGAACCAACAGATGTCTCATCTAAATAAGATAAGATTTATATTAACTTCTATTGTGTTTTTTCTGTATTTGTGTCTGTTTATTCAATGTGTATCCATACACATCTGAAACTGCATTTAATAATTACCTACGATAAGACAATTTTTCTCTCTCAGTTCAAGTGTATTCCGAACCGGTAGTAGAGTCTAAAAATTGTAACTGTTGACATTCATAAGTGCCTTATATTAGGGCCTATTTAACTGAATAAATGAGATTTTGATTTTGATTTTGATTTTTTGGTAAGTTTATTTTTTTACATCATCTACCTATACTCATTCAATAATTCAATATTTTATTAGTTTTCTTATTTCATTCAAGTTAATAAATGTCCATTATTTTATCATATTTCATTAGGTGACAAGGAAATATCAATCAAACTTCATACAAATGTATGAAAACATACCATATACCAAAATATTCCAAATACGCAAATACAAATAGCCAACTGAAGCGCCAGAATTATTTGGTATGGTAATAGATTTGTACACCAAGTTATAAAAATAAGGCCGCAGAACATACAACATGATACAATAAACTTTTTAAAGACGAAAAACAAACTGCTAAAATAAAAATAAAAGACAACAATTTGCCCAAAAATTTCCAGTCTCCATGCAGAATTTAAAACAGCCCCTTCCCAAATCCGATCCTATCCCACACAATACATCCATGACATTTCGTGGATGTAAGGAGTAATCATTTCCTGTTATATCGTTTCTTCCTGTTTTATTCAAGCCGTATTCTTACACTGTCACAGTTTATGATGCGATTAAGTTAGATATAGCTCTGTGGAGGAAATAACGGCAGCATTATTATATGTTATGATAGGATTATTATTTTGTGGTCGTTCTTGTAAGAGATGAAGGTTACGGCTTAAGGAAATGTAGCCAATATGTTTTTAGAGTGTTCATAGTGTGGGGCGCCCCCCAGCTGGGACCGACGACCTGTAGAAGACGGCTGGGACAGACTGGATGCGGAAAGCGGAGGACAGGGTGTTGTGGCGCAGCCTGGGAAAGGCCTATGTCCAGCAGTGGACTGCGATAGGCTGAGTTGATTGATGTTTTTAGAGATACAAAATATAAACAACAAACATAGATAATTAATTGACAGGCCAGTTGGCGCAGGTGGTTAAGACACCACCTATCGCGCCGCAGGTCGTGGGTTCGATTCCCATTCAGGACAAACATTTGTGTGCATGAACATGTCTGTTTGTCCTGAGTCTGGGTGTTATCTATTTATCTATGTAAACAATTTTATGTGAAGCTCAAACAAGGCTAGGCCTGTACTGAAAGGTTCTGATTTACGAAGTGGTTTACTGCTACATAATATTATTAAAATAAGAAGGAAAATTAATAATGAAAACATAAAATACAGATCTTAAGTAGATCCTTCAAATAAGTACCTATTACGAGATTTTGAAAACTCATTATTGTATAACACTGTTTAAATCTGAATTTACTATTTTAGGCGAATAAAAGAAAATTTATACGTGCTTTCAGTACGATGACTTTATTGAAGAAGAAATTAAATGTCACAGACAATATTTATAAAAAAGTTTATGTTGTTCCAAACATACTCCCAAGACAGAGTTAAACAATCCTTATCTATTGTTAAATTTAAATAATTCATGCATTAGACTTGTGAATTAACGTACTACTTGTATTACCTACATAGCATTATGATAGCTTGCCAGTGGACTGTAGAATTATAGGTTTTCAATCATACAATATTTTTCTTAATGATCACTCATTAAAGCTATGTAAATACAAGTATAAATGAATTCACACATATTTTCTATATATAATTATGTAACTAAACATCTATAGGCTATTTACCTAGCCTAAATATAAATCATTTAATTAAGGTAAGTTAGGAAATACAAAGTACCAAATAAGTGTACCGAATACTATATAGGTACTAAATAACAACTAAATGTACTCAAGTACTTATTGTTAACTTAAAGAAATTCCTTGACATAAGCACATAAGTAAACTTAATTTTCTATTGGCAAAATACAAATTTTAGTAATCGAGGTTGTGTGACATCTGCCATTTGCCTTTCTTACTTCTAAGGCTCTAACATTGCCATCACTTCCAGGAAATACCTTTGTTACCCTGGCCATAGGCCAAACCATTGGAGCTGTATTGAGCTCTTTTAATATAACTAAGGAACCGACTTTAATATTCGGTTGGACATCCTTCCATTTAGGACGATTTTGTAAAACATTTAGATATTGTTTTGACCAATACTTCCAAAATCTTTGTTGCAAAGCAATACATTTATTCCAAAACTTAATTCGATTATCAGGTAATTTTGTGAGATCTTGGTCTGGAATACAAGTGAAAGGAGCACCAGTCAAGAAGTGACCTGGCGTCAGAAATGAAAAATCCTCAACATCTGATGACATCGGAGTTATTGGTCGAGAATTTAAGATGCCTTCAATCTGCACCAATACTGTGTAAAGCTGTTCATAATTAAATACATGAGCACCTAGAACCCTTTTGAGATGATGCTTTACACTTTTTACAGCGGCTTCCCAAAGTCCAGCGAAAACTGGTGAATAACTCGGAATAAAATGAAAGTTTACGCCTAAATTAGCAGTTTTGTGTAGTACTTGTGTCTGATGTTTTTTAGAATTATTTAATTTATAGAGTTCAGTTAATTTTGAATTTGCTGACTTAAAGGTACCTGCATTATCACAGTAAACTTCTGTAGGACAATTTCTTCTAGAAATAAAACGTTTAAATGAAGCCAAGAACGCATCCGTCGTAAGATCCGACACTAATTCTACGTGGATAGCCTTTGTAACAAAACACACATAGACAACAATATATCCTTTAGTGGTAATGACGCTTCTAAGTCTCGATTGCTTAATTAATATAGGTCCTGCAAAATCTATACCCACTTTTTCAAATGGCCTACTAGCATGAAGTCTATCAGCAGGTAATGACCCCATTAACTGTTTTGCTGTGATCCCCTTAAATCTAAAACAAGTTACACATCTATGAATATGCTTTTTTACAATTCTTAATCCGTTAATAATCCAATAACGTTGGTTTAAGCTACTCAATACATGTTTTTGACCAGCATGAAGTAATTTCAAATGTTCATTTTCAACTATCAATTGAACAAGTTTTGATTCCTTAGGCAAAATTATCGGATGTTTTTGACTATATGGCAAGGAAGAATTTTGTAACCTACCACCTACTCTTAGGAGTCCATTAGAATCAAGAAAAGGACTGAGCCCCTTTAAATAAAATGATATTATTGACCTACCTGCTTTTAAAGAAACGATTTCTTGGTTAAAAAAAATACCTTGTTCATTTTTAATCAGTAAATGCAAAGCATCGTTTTGTTCTGAAAACGTAATATAGTCCTTTCTAATACATTGAACGCTTGGCTTTATATTTTGACAAAACCGTATAATATAAGCAAGTACTCTCGTTGCCTTATTTATATTTGAATATTTCCCTAAGATATAAGAGAATAAAGAAATCTGCTTATCTTGTGATGCTGCACAAACCACCTCATCACATTTTGGTTTTTTAACCTTTACCTCAGGTAAGTTACTAACAAGATTAAAATTACAATCATTAAAATCGTAACTAGAATTAGACATAAAAACAGGTCCTCTCCACCATAAATTATTGTTTTGAAGGTCGCTAGGGTTAACTCCCCTACTTAAACAGTCAGCTGGATTGTGATCTGTTTTTATGTATAACCATTGAAAAGTAAATGTATATTGATTTATTAATTTGACTCGATTGGCTACATAGTTATTTAATTTTATTGAATCAGTTACTAACCAAGTCAATACTACTTGAGAGTCACTAAAGAGATATACACCTTGTATTTGTAGTTTTTTACTCAACGTATTATATACTCGGGTACTTAATTTTGACATGAGTAAGGCAGAATTCAGCTCTAGCCGCGGTATAGACAATTTATTGTCTTTAGGTGCAATCCTAGATTTAGAACAAAGAAGTGACATACTTACAATGCCCTGACCGTCAACAACTCTTAAATAAATAGCACAGCCATATGCAATTATTGACGCATCTGAGAAACCAACCAATTGTACTTGTTTTTGATTATCAATGCAAACATTTCTTTTGACCTGAATTGGTGGCATTTTTATTATATTACTATAAAATTGTTGCCATTCTTTATGTAACAGAGGCGGAGGGATTGAGTCCCAATCAACATTTGCTTGCCACAACTTTTGTATAATGACCTTAGCCTTGACAAAAATTGGACCTGCAATACCTAATGGATCATAAAATTTACTAATAAAACTCAAAATCTGTCTTTTTGTATTAGGAACTTGATCAGAAATTGAACATGAAAATATGAATGAGTCAATATCAATATCAAATTTCAAGCCTAAGGTTTTGATATCCTTTTTTAAATCCTTCTCTCCAAAAATTTGCTGTTCTATGGGTATATTCTCTAAAATATCTTTGTCATTACAAGACCACTTATGTAGTTCAAAACTTCCTTTTAAAAGTAACTGAGTTAATTGAGTTCTTGTTTCTATTATATTACTCTTAATATCTTCAGTATGAAGAATATCATCAACATAAGTGGAATCTAAAAGAACAGAAGCAGCCTTTGGATATTGATCCTGAAATTTGACTGCCAATTCATTTAAACATCTGGTTGCTAAATACGGTGAGTTTTTTAAACCATATGTGACAGTATTTAATTGAATACACTGAATTGGCTTATCTGGCGCATCTCGCCAGAGGATATTTTGCAAAGATCTCTGATCTTTATCCAAAAGTATATTACGAAACATGCGTCTGATATCGCTGACGAAAAAGTACTTAAATAATCTGAATAAAATTAAAATATCAATTAATTCAGGTTGTACCATTGGCCCATTCAAAATTATGTCATTTAAAGAAATTTTATTACTCGCTTTCATGGAGCCATCAAATACAGTTCTCAACTTGGTACTTAATGCATCTTCTCTTATAACAGGATGATGAGGTAAAAAATAAACTGCATCCTTATAAAGATCATAGTTAGATATATCAAAATAAGATGCATGCCCTAAAGCAATGTACTCATGAATAAATTGTTGATACATCTCAAATAATTTATAATCTTTCTGAAGTCGTTTTTCAAGATTTAAAAATCTTTTCATTGCTAAACCAAATGAATCTCCTAATAAATTGTTCACATCAGACATAGGTACTTTGAGGGGAATTGAAACTACAAATTTATTATCTATAATCTTGACAGTTTCCGCAAAGTACTTTTCGCAATACTGCTGTTCAGACGTATGTTCCGCAAATATCTCGGGTACTGATTCTGTTTGCCAAAACTTAGTTATAGTTTCATTTATATCAGATTGACATTCATTGCAAAATAAAGAAACATCACTTTTCTGAGAAGGGAGATATGGGATGCTACCACCTACAATGTACCCAAAATGCGTATGAATGAAATTAGGTTGTGCAGCACCACATTGTTGTATCTCCTCAGACTGTGGCAACAGTGCCTTAAAGAAGATATCGGCAGCAAGTAAAATATCTATCTCACTACTGATGTGAAAGGAATCATCGGCTAGCTTTATATTTTTTGGTATTGAAATACATGTAGTGTCAAAAGAATTCTGTGGCAATTTCGTTGTAATTTTATCTACCACTAAGCAGTTTGGTTGAACTTTGTATGGGTAAACGCATGAGAAAACATCCAATTGCATTGAATGACGTATATTTGTCTCAGTATTTGCTATGCCAATGATATCAATAGAATTTGGCATAAGCTGTTTACCTATAATTTTCGCTAAATTGACAGTGATAAAGGAAGATTGGCTACCTGAATCTAATAAGGCTTTGACAATAATCTCTTTGCCATTTTTGCAAATTAATTTGACCTTTGCTGTCGGTAACAAAATAACATTTTTGTTACTGCCAGTCAAAAGTGAGACATTGTTACCCTCCTTTGTGATTAATTGATCACTATCGTTGTGCAAAAGAGTATTATGGCTCTGCTTACATTGCTGACACTTGAAATAAAATCTACATTTATTTTTGTGTGAATTTAAACATATTTTACAAAGATTATTATTATTGACAAAATTGAGCCTTTCCTTAACCGTAGCTAGCATAAAACTTGGGCAAGAAAATATTTTATGGTTCAACTTACTGCAAAACAGACATTTCATGTCCTTAATTTCCTTGACATTAGAACATTGTTGAGAAGCGGATGCGTTCAATGAAGCTGTGAATGACTTATTGCCATCCGTATTTTCTAAGGCAAAAGCACGTTGTTCTAGAAATTTTAAAAAGTCACATAATGTAGGTTGTGCATTGTTATCACGCTCTAAATAATAGGCTTTAGTACTTGCCGGGTCTATTTTTCGTATAAGCAAGCAAACAAGAACACTATCCCACTGATCTACGGGCTCATTTAAATTTCTTAAGGCGGCGATGTGCTGTTTTATTTGTGACATCAGTTGCCTTAAAGCTATGACGTTAGATTTGCTTCCTACACTGGTCAAGTCAAACAAACAGAAAATATGCTCAAAAACTATCCTATATTTATTGTCATATCGAGTTTTAAGAATATCTAAGGCTTCCGTATAACTGGATCCTACGACAGGTAAGTTCTTGACTAAGTCATAGGCTTCACCCTTAAGAAAATTACGAAGGTAGAAGAATTTTTGTACACTATCAATCTTTTTATCATTATGGATAAGTGCAGAGAACATTTCAATAAAGGGGCGATAGTCTAAATATTTACCATCAAAAGGATTTATTTGTATGTTTGGCAACTTAAGTTTTGATACTGAACTGACTGATGTGGCTGAAGAGGTTGCACTAGCACTATTCTTATTGGAAAGTTCGGATCTTATAAGCTCTACACAATGAAGAAAACAATTTTCGGTGGTAGTTGGGTCTTCAGCTTCATCATCATTTATTACAAGATTTATGTCTTCGTACTCACGATAAGTTTTGGTTGCCCTTTCCTCTAGCAAATTCAGCATTTGTGATGATGCTGTTTGCAAAAATTCTTTTGATAATTTATTAAATAATCGTGTCAGACTGGCCTTAAATGCTCCTCTTTTTGCGATATTATTCTTCCTTTCTTCTGCCATCGTTAATGCTGCGGTTATTGGAATTCAAAATTTTAAACCAATTTGTCAATATATCTTTGCTGCTCCCAATACATCGAAGTCACCGTTCACGTTTTTCGAAGATTGTCAGGCAAAATTATTTTCGCGATGTCGGTGGTTTTTTCCGTTTCAAACGAATTGTAATTGCCTGGCGACTCT
This sequence comes from Tethea ocularis, assembly GCA_963555595.1. Classification (NCBI taxonomy): domain Eukaryota; kingdom Metazoa; phylum Arthropoda; class Insecta; order Lepidoptera; family Drepanidae; genus Tethea; species Tethea ocularis. The sequence continues at coordinate 1,898,406 of OY741973.1, read as the reverse complement.
TTATTTACCTTTTTTGCCAATAGTGGACCATGTTTAAATCTGAATTTACTATTTTAGGCGAATAAAAGAAAATTTATACGTGCTTTCAGTACGATGACTTTATTGAAGAAGAAATTAAATGTCACAGACAATATTTATAAAAAAGTTTATGTTGTTCAAAAATCTTCAATACTATTCGTAAAATTTAAATAAATTCCTAAAATTCTCGATCCAACGGCCGATCTAAAATTGTTCATTTGTACCAATAAAATTGTATATTACCGAATCCTACCTCTCAACAACATTACATAACTCAGTTGCCATTTTCATTACTGTATCACCTAAATACTTTATGGTCCATTAAACATAAAATATTTGGGGTTAATCGGTAGTAAACACGGCTGGAGGTAGGTATAAAGTACAGGTATAAAACGCACAGCGCGGTACACACATACAAAAGTGGAAATACACCGTCACTAAAAATATAATTACAGAAGGATCACTTCTCGTCAAAGCATGCATACATCGATGCTGTGTACATAGTGGACACACATCTTACATGCGAAGTAATTTTACCTATTATGCTAAGTGATATGGTCGAAGATGTAGCATACAAGGCCTAGATGGGAACTGGCTCTTAAGTGCAGCTATTAAACATACCTGTATGTGCTTGACAACAGATTTTTCACTTGAAGGTGATTGCCAACAGTAAATTCTACTGAGCTATAATGAGGAATAACAACAAAAAAAATGTAATTAGTCCGTAAGTTAGATTATCAAAAAATATTGGATACGTATTTTTTATTTTATCAAATCAATAAGAAAATACAAAGATAAGTCCCATCAAAGTGCAGGATTGGGGCTTGTGACGTCATTGTACAACTACTTTTTAGTACACTTTTTGCAAACCGGAAAATTTTAACGCACTGTATCTTCGTTATTTTTTGTTTTCGGATCAAAATAAAAAATACGTATCCAATATTTTTTGATAATCTAACTGACGGACTAATTAGATTTTTTTGTTGTTATTCCTCATTGTCTTAAAAAATGGTTTAATACTTAACAAAAATGTTTTTTTTTAAGAAATCTCCGAAACTCACTAGAAAATTGGAGATCATTTTCAAACGGCTGAGACGATTTTCTTGAAACATAGCTAAAAACACTCTCAATTAAGACACCTTTCAAATAAAAGAAACTAAATTGAAATTGGTCCATCTTTTCAGGGGCTATAACGCCACAGGCAGATACACACTACAAACTTATAATACCCCTCTTTTTGCGTCGGGGTTTAAAAACAATATAATTTTGTGATGTGACTTGTTGTTATAAATCGTGATCAAAAATCGGAGTGAACCTTCTATGTATACATATTTATTCTATGCCAGTCGCGTAAACTTGATGAAACGACTTTACTTAAGGGGTAGGTTGATCTGATATTGAAGGGGTGATATTGAATATGTTAAGTGGCTTGTTATAAACTTCTCAGATTCTGAAGACCATGATGAGTTTAGAGTTTATTGAGTGGCATATCGATAATTATATTAAAAAAGTAAAGTGTTGTTTGTTTTTTTATCTACTCTCATATCGTTATGTTCTTATTATGAAATCAAAACCAGTACTTTAATGACCCACTTTAGGCACACCCGTGTATAATGATTCATTATAGTACAGTTTTGTTCCCAAGATAATGCTATAAAATAACTTTTTTTCTATTAAAGTACACTTTGGACCTATCAATAGTATAATCAATCAGTATCAATTCAATTTGACGATGACAATGTCACAAAGATAAAGTACTGTATGATACTGCACATAATTAGGTATTAAAAACTCGTGTGATACTATTAAGAACCTCGCCTACGGCTCGGTACTTAAACTCACACTCGTAGTTAATAACCCCTATTATGCAACAGTATCATAAACTACTATTATGCTTCAAAACTCGATCTATAGGCAAATTATTTTATTATATAATGGTGCCGATTCTGTTGTTTACGAACTAAACAAATTTAATCTCACTATACCTCTTTCTAATAAAAAATACAAGAAAGTGATGCAAGATATTTTAGTCCTGTCAGATTAGTCCGATCACTTATTTGAACTTGAATTTAAGCGTGACCTTTATTGGTCACGACTATTTACCCGTATATTACCACGGTATAGAGTAAACTGACAGGATTAAAAATGTTATATCTCTTTTCAATAAGGTTATCATGAAAGAGAGGTGACTTGACTAATATTAGTTAAGTTCGTAAACAACAGAATTGGCACCAATATTCGATCTATTTTTTTAAACTGTAAATTAAATTATAAGAATCATAATATACTATTTATATACGCCAACAATATAGTACCTAATATAGAAACTAATAATAATGATAAAACTTATTTAGTATATATCGTATATCTGACTGGAGCATAAAATTTTACCACTCGATTACGGCTCTATCTATCGGAAGCAGTACGACATTAAAGTCTATTTGAATTGCACAAGGTACTCAATATCCAAACTATTAACCATAGTGCAAACCGCAACGTGCAACCTATTGCATTGAATCCGGCTCGAAGGACTTAAAATTTCTAACTTCAAACTTTATTGCTTTCATGTGTAAAAGTATGACAAATAATATATAGAACAGAACATGAAACCCTGTTAGGGCACAGTAAAAAAAAAAATAAGAACATAAAATAAAAATATTTTAATTGCTTAAAATTCAAATAGACCTTTACGGGCACTTATGAATTGTCAGACTCTAATGCACGGTTCGGAAGGTAGCTTAAAATTAATGTTATTATAATGTCCATTTAAACCCTATATTTTAGAACGTTATTGATTCAGTATTCTGATAAAATATCAATGAAAATAATGCTACATTAACACAGTGCTGTAACGATTATTGCGTTTGATACAATTGTTTTACCATAATGACACCAAGCGTAACAAAATGCTTGCGGCAAATAAAAATAATCTTTATATAAATGCCATGCACTATGTACTGCAGCACGCTACCTATATATATCTATATCTATATATACTTATATAGATTGAATACGAATGGATTAAAATATAGATATAGCAATAATGGAGTAGGTATACATACTATTCGTAATGCTTAGTGTCTTATAATAAATACTTACATTATTCACTAACAATAAATTAATCATTCAAAATAATTAATTCAATAATAATAATATAATAACCCTGTCTTCATTTTTTATAGGGTAGTTGACTGACATATCAAATCAGCTACTTTTTAATAAATGTCAAAACGATAGTTTATATGGAATTTTGTATGAAACATTACACTATGACGTCATAGTTTAACAGCATCAAATCATCTACTCTTAGTGGTTCCATTGGTAATTAAAAATCATAAAAAGCATTAAATATACAACATATTTGATGTTTCTACGTGTTTTTAAATGTTTTATGCATTGGTTAGTGTTTTGTCATTTATTTTTGACACTGTCAACTACCCTATTGTGGGAACTTATAAATAACTCATGAGCATATTTTTTTACTTATACTGGAATTGTAACCTGACTTCGTTAGGGTAGGTATATAAGCTGAATATAGCGGATAATTTACATCATTATCAATTTCAGGTGTCTGAGCACTACCCTAAATTTATGACAGAAGTTTCACGTAAATCTCTGGTAAACGCCAAAAAAGTTGTGTCAGTCTCAAAGATCTATTACTTAGATTCTAATATATTGGTACAGATACGGCCTTTTAGAGCAATATATAGGCTCATGCCTTAACGAGTGAGCACTTACCCTTAATACAGGCTCGCTTATTCCTACCCTTTTTACGACTGTTTGCTCACGTTTGGAGCACAAAATAAATAAGTACAGAAGAATCTCCCAAGGATAGACACCCAAAATCCATGCATGTTAAATACGTTTACAACATAAACACAAAAAAACCAGAGCCTCAACTTATTTGAAACTGTATTTGTATTCTACTAATATTATACCTAAACGTGAAAGTTTGTATGTATGTATGTTTGTTGCTCTTTCACGCAAAAACTACTGAACGGATTTGGATGAAACTTGGCACATAGATATATCATACCCTGGAATAACATATGGGCAACGGGTGAAACCGCGGGGGACAGCTAGTATTATTATAATTTCGTAATTGAACCCTCTCGTAGATGCTTTTTAATATGCAAAAAGTTTTCCGAAAAAAGTTTTTGTGATGGAAAAATTCTTTGAGATTCTTTTGAGTGTTATTTTCTTATTCTAGAGAACGAATTATATTATCATCACTCAAGATTTAAGTCGAACTGGGCTCAATCGATCATAATTTGCGAAATGATACCTATGAATCAAATACGTTTCGTAGAAATTCATGAAATCGCGTCTCGTTGGATAGAGTGCTTGAAGAGGCATTCAAATGAAGGACTTTCGATAAGTAATAGATGTAAAATAAGCTGGAATATGTAGAAGGTTCTCGAATACATTTTATATTGACTATTTTCAATTAAAATGTGATTTTCTTGGGTGTTTCTATTGAATTGCTTCTAGAAGAACATTAAGGCTAATTGAAAGTTAACCGGTGAAACTATAAAACTTCAGTGACTTTGTATTTCAGAAGAACCTAAACTAAAGAAAAGCCGATACTTTGACTGACTTAATAATAAAATTCATCATAAGAGTTTCAGTTATTTTCTTAACATCATTTTTTTATGTTTTTATGTTCTTTGTAATACTGTTAGTATATCTTTTGGTGGTAATTATCTAATTATAATGAACACCATCAAAGGGGCAGAAAGGTTCTCGAGTGGCGACCACGAACCGGAAGACGCAGCGTGGGCAGGCCCCCCACAAGGTGGACCGACGATCTTGTATAGGCCGCGGAAAACCGCTGAATGCAGGTAGCGCAAGATCGGCCATCGTGGAGATCCTTGGGGGAGGCTTTTGTCCCGCAGTGTACGTCTTTCGGCATATATGATGAACGAACACCATTAATGATTTCATCCAATGACGCGCTGCGACAAAGATCATTTTGTGGGCGTGGTTATCTCTTATTGGATGTCTTTCAATAATACCTGTCTCTCTGATATTGCTAGTATCTATAGGAGCTTAACTAATTTTGTATTCTGACATAAAAAAGTGCTTTTATAATAAATACATTTATCATCGTTAACCTAAGCGAACACCAAATTAGAATTCAAAAAGCATTAGTATAAATCACAATTTTGCGAAACGTCAAAGTTTCAGCACTTATTGAATTTGCGAAGAAATTTCCAGATTGTAAGTGCGCTTCAACTTGTTATAATAATTTTGCGAGATAACTTTGCCGAGTTAATTTGAAGAGTTTCTTACCTAGTTTATAAAATTTGAAGTTTCAACCTCAAAAGTGATTTGAATTCTGAGGATAATTTGAGGAATCACTTCGATATGAACCGTTCTTGGTATATAACGATAACTGACAAAACACTTAATTACGTACTAAATGCTTTAAGATACTTTTTAAAAACTTCTATATAAATATTATATTACAAAATAAAAACTATTTATTTAGTTTTGGCTCACGAAATTCATATTAACTGAAGTCGAGAAAAAAAAGTTAATTCAAAAGTTTTATTTTAATTTAAAATATTTCATTATGTAGATATGAGAAATATTATTATCAGAAAAGGTACGGTTTCAAAGATAATTCAGGTACCTAATGGCTTTGTTTGGAAAATATAAAGTCGCAGAATCTTTCAAAGAAACATTTTATATTACCTACTCTTTGAAAATTTATTAGAGCATAATACTCTCATACTGACCAACGCAGATTAAAAAAATAAAACATCTGAGAGATGTTATGTACACAATGCCTTAGGTGGGAGGGAACTGACTTCTAAGCTATATATTTTTTTTATTACTAAGCTAAGGTATTAAACAAACATACGGACCTTAATATGGTTTATTGAGTTTTAATCATTTTATATTATCAAAACTTTTTATTCCGCATATTAATATCAAAGTCACTTCCTCAGGTTATAGGTATTATATATCTCACTTAAGGCGATGCTATAAGTGAAATGTTGATTCTAAAATGCGTTTTTCTCTGTATTCTTCGTTCCAAGAGATTTGAAAAAAATATATGTTAAACTAGAGAATATGTGACGGGGAATAGTTTTTAAAAAATTGGGATTTACATTAGTAACGTCAGAAAAATATCGTAAATATGCCCCTTTTTAAAACTAAGACTGCATTCTTCTCTTATTTGAGCCCTCCAAATAACTTGAAAAATAGTAACGTAGATTCTGAAATCCATTAGAAAGGGAATAGTTTTTTTACTTTAAAAAAAGGCTTAGTTTCTTTTTAAATAACATAAAACGATATTTGTTACTAAAATTTCGTCTCGCTTGTCCCCGTCAGTTTAGTAAGGGACGGAGACATACGCAGATAGCCTCCTCTTAACATAGACTGATATATTATTTTTTATGGTTCTTTATTGTCAGTGTTAACTTTCTTATAATTCGTGATTTGCTAACCTTATTTAAGGCGACGATAGCCAAGAAAATAAGCACCAAGACTGTCGGGCCAATACGCTGTGTCCTTTACTGTAAAGCCTAATTTAAATACCAAATCGATTTTCACACGAGTAAACTTGTATTCGATTCAAATACATTGATTGAACACATTCCAAAATTCTATAAAGCTGCACCTTCATCAATTTCGTTCAATGACTAACAAATTCTACCATTGCTTCAATGCCATCGAACATTCAATTTTACACACACGAAATAGAGTTCGCAATTGATTTCTCGGGATTGTAATTATTTTATAGGGCAACAGTCCCTTTAAAGGCGTATAGAATAAACACGCGATAAACATTTCTTTTGAAAAGTCAAATAAAAGGCTTTGTATTTAAAACGTTGCTTTTCTTTTGATTTCAATATTTTTTTTCACATCATAAGAGCTTGGAAAACAAAGTACCTAAAGAAGTCTAGGCCCGGTTGGAGTGGTTGGTTAAGACACCCACTTAGCCACAGGTCATCGGTTTGTTTCCCATATAGGTCAAACATGTGGTAATGTTTAACATTCTGTTTTTTTTTTAATAATTTTAATATACTATCCAGTGACCCTTGCGCAAAAAAGACGGATCTAATAACATAATTCATTCGTTTAGTAGCTATCAAGGAACTTAGGGCCGAATATACATATACACATACAGCATAACCCTCTTTGACTTCGCCACAGTCGGATGATAAACATTCGTTACAATATCAGTTTAACTACCACAACACAGAATTGAAATTGGCTGCAGATGGCTCATATATAACCATGGAATTACGATCGTATTTATATAGTATTGCAGTATAAAATTAATTGCACAACAGAGCCGTGCATGCGCGTGAAATACTTTGTCAGTGGCAATTAACTATGTAATTCGAAGTGTCATCGTGACTCATTGGATTTTATTTTACTAGCGACCCACCCGGCTTCGCACGGCTTTTCTGTACTATAATAATATGTAAGTATGTATTATACATAAAAAACTTCCTCTTGAATCACTCTACCTATTGCTGAAATGAAACTGCATTAAAAAAACGTTGCGTAGTTTAAAAGATCTAAGCGAATAGACAGCGTAAACGACTTTATTTTATACTTTGTAAAGATAATACGAGATTAATTTTTCTAACTTTTTAAACTTGTAATAATAACGTGTTTTAACCCCCCAATTAAAGCTTACTTTGGTACTTATACTTAACGAGTACCTACGAAACGTTTTTATGCTCCTTATTCGATTTAAATTAAATAGTCAGAATTAAATAATCTGCAAATACAATCGCAGAAGTGATACTTTTTGCAAATAATCAAAAACAAACAATTATCTTAAATGCATATTTTAAAAAATAGTAAAAATTAGTTGCAGCGTGCAAAGTAAAAATACTTTTAAAAGAACTGTGGTGAAGCTCGGCAGCTATGTGAAAAACAAAAATGATAACAATCAATTTCCTTCAACTTGTGGACGGAACAAGGTACAATATTTATACTCTCCATTATTTATATCACAGACCATACTTCAAGGGTACCACAGACTCTAATTTACCAAAACGTAGAGAATAATCCTTGAGAGACACATTTGTGATGCTAAAACAAAACTTGAGTTGTATACTAATTACAAACTTCATAATTAAATTAACCCACTTTGGGAGACCTGCGTAAATTATTTAGTTCTACTCTTATACTGCAGACATTTTGTAAAATTAACAAATGATTAAGGCTCATTTCACATTCCTTTTTTAGGGTTCGTACCTCAAAAGGAAAAAACGGAACCCTTATAGGATCACTTTGTTGTCCGTCTGTCTGTCTGTAAAGACCCTTTTTCTTAGGAACGAGTAAAGGTATCAAGCTGAAATTCATATCAAATACTCAAGTCTACTGTCCCTTGGAGCTGTGAAAAAACTTCTAAGCCAATGCAATCAAAAGATACAGCCGTTTATGCTGCAAATTTTCGACACCCACAAGGGAATCAAAATCTACAGGGTACAGGGTCCCATGAACTCAGAATTTTCAAATTTGGAACGAAGCAAAGTCTTATAGCACAGATAAAAGAAAAATAGCGAAAAGCAAAAAATTTTTGTTACACTCAAAGTTAAGTTTATACGGCAACCTCGGTGCGCAGTCAGACTCGCACTTGTCCGGTTTTTTTTATGTCAACAGTCAAACAGGCAGACTATCCACCTGATGGAAAGTGGTCATTGCCGCCTATGGACGTTTGCAATACCGCAAAGCATCCGCTATAAAAGATTTTTTGAAAATAGAGCATCGTGGATAAAACCGCGGGGCGAAAAGCCAGTTCTTCTGAACTAGTAAATACAAAAAATAGTTCAATTTCCAGCCATAATATCATATTTACCGTTAAATAAATTGCAAGAAAACTACCAACGAACTTTAGCCCTAGTTTACGTTAATTGAAAATCCATTTTACGATAACAGGTGGATTTTTTACGACCAAGAATTTCCCTATAGCCTGCACATTCTACTTGATCCCACTAACTAACATAAGCTAGACTAATTAAGCTATACGCACACGCTGACGTCATTAAATGCGACTTAACTTGCCAAGGCTATGTGACGTCACGATAGCTTATGTAACACGTAAACATGTTATAGTTGTTTGAAACGACTACGTTTATGTATGAAAACATCTTCTGTTATATAATATTAACTAGCGACTCGCCCTGGCTTCGCCTGGTTTTTCTCAGCTTTTCGGTACATGCATTATACATATAAACCTTCCTCTTGAATCACTATATCTATTAAAAAAAGCCGCATCAAAATCCGTTGCGTAGTTTTAAAGATAAGCATACATAGGGACAGACAGACGGGAAGCGACTTTGTTTTATACTATGTAATGATGATGATGATGACATAAAAATCTCTAAATCGTTTTTTTTCTCTGCAAGTTAGTGTCCTTAGTGACTTATTGTCATTATTCTTTGAATCTTTCTTACAAAGATCATTTATTTTTATTTCAAACACATTTTTTTGTATAAGACTTTTAACTTCGATCATCCTGAGTAATAGACACATTAGGTATCCATTTACGTTGAGAGGGTATCCCGCTGTTTGTTTTTGTAATGTAGACCTTATTCCAATGGATTTGCTTCCAAATGTTACACTGAAATAACTTTATAAAGGGTGAAATGACGGTATCGGCGGAACGTAACGGAAATGTAATGCATATGCAATTTAGATTGTATCAAAAACATTACGTGGGTTGGCTCCGGGTCTATAATGTTTGGAGTTGAAAAACTGATTGCGAAAAAAGGTTCTTGAGTTTTACGATCAAGATACATGACCATCATGCATCAGTCAAAAATAAGTGACATAGAGCGGCGACTCAAAACTCTTGGATTTCGGGTACGCGCTCAAAAGTGTCCGAACCAAAAGACGGACAAAACACTGACAATTACTCACTGGACTCGGTTTTTGTGAAGCAAACGTGTCGATGCCGTTGGTATTGTATAGCCAAAGCATGTTAAACCTTTTTTTATACAACCAAGTCGGCAAACAAACATACGGCCCGCCTGATGGTAAGCGGTCACCGTAGCCTACAGATGCTAGCGACAGTATTGCAGACCCTTCCTCAATTTTTTTTTTTTTACGATGTATAGGCCTGTGTTTGACCACAATCTCACCGTGGTCAGTGATGATGTGGCCGATGATGGTAAGCACACAAAGCCTAGAAAGGAACTGGCTCTCAAGTGCAGCTGTCGGAACACACCGAAAGGTGACAGATTTTCAACTTGAGGGTGGTAGCCAGCCAGGCGGGTACTACAAAGTACCCTACCACCGTGCCATGAGCTCTGGCGACCTTACTAGTCAATTAAAGTGGGAAAAGTCGATGGTGTATCATACTTTCAGTAAGTATTTATTTAAAATGCTATAATAGTATGATGTACATACGAACATAGACTACTATTTATACCTATTAGGTGAGTGAAACTGCGAGGAACAGCTAGCTTATGAAATTAATTTTGTATACGAAAATCACGTGGCTTTTTATGATCAGATTAAACCAGAAATTATGCTGTGCTGTAAGCAATAATCTGCTTAATTCCGGTCACGCTAGCGGCAGGCGTGGCGTGTCATGGCCGCGTGACGTCACCGGCGTGACTACGCCAACGTGTACCAGACTTTATTTATCGCTTCTTAATTAAATATCTGATGTTTTTGTTGGTACTTAGATTTAATTTATTAGTCCAGCTTGATGAGTGTCTATGATGAGGTTTAAAGTTTAGTTTTTATAATTATGTCTGATCTGGCACATAATAATCGCTATATTTATATAAACATCTGTTATTTTTTTTGTTTATTTATTAATCATAATAATAGGTTTATATTTTATTATTATTTAAATAAAAAAACTAGCTGTTCCCTGCGGATTCACTCGCGTTCCTGGTATAAAAAGTAGCCTATAACCTTCGGAGATAATGTAGCTGCCTATTAAGGTGGAGGCGTTGGTTGGAGCATGAAATTAAAATTTTATCACGTTTTTTACAAATTGCAACTCAGTTATAGGTCGTAAGTTATCAACATGCTATTTGCGACAAGAATGGTAGTATATTTACTGATTAATAACAAAAGAAATCATCAAAATATTCCTCCAAGGTATATTATTAACATTTTCATGAAATAGTCGTATATGTCAGTAATATACCTTGGCGGAATATGTTGATGATTTCTTTTGTTAAATCGGGCCAGTAACACCGGAGATTAGCGCGTTCAAACAAACAAAATCTTCAGCTTTATTATTAGTATAGATAGATATATACTTTTGTAGATTAAAATAATAATCATGATAAAGAGGAAATACTGCCAGCCTGCTGGAAACCTTGAAAATTACATTTTATCCCAGGGCCGCGGGTAGAACCACGTGGGACAGCTAGTTTGCTAATATGAACATAGAATCATTGAGAAAAATAAAGTATAATCTATACTTCTATACTATAATATTATAATCTATACTAATATTATAAAGAGGAAAGATTTGATTGTTTGTTTGTATGTTTGTTTGTTTGCATTGAATAGGTTCCGAAACTACTGAACCGATTTGAAAAATTCTTTCACTAATAGGAAGCTACATGATTCCCGAAGGTTGTAGGCTACTTTTTATCCCAGGAACGCGAGTGAAACCGCGCGGAACAGCTAGTTATAAAATACTTTCGTTCAAGTACTCGGCCATGTTTTATTTCAACGACATCGTGAAAGCGTCTCTTTACACACTCCAATATGAAATCTAATGAAATAAAGTCATAAAGCCAAAAAAACGAGGTGTAAAAAATGAAACACGTGTTTTATTCGCTCGCGTCCGTTATTTTATTTCGACACAGAATTGAAGTTGTTTAAAAACAGTCACAAAATAAAATTGGAAAAAAAATTGTGCATCCATTGGAAATATTTCAAGTAACATTGTATACCAGTTGACTTTTATATTCAAATTCAATCACTCAAATATTAAACGAACATATATCTATTTGCTTATTACCTTTTCACGACTAAACCTCTGAACTGATCGCAATGAAATTTGTAACGCTGATAGCCTATGATATGGCAAGGGACATAGGCTACATTTTACATGAGAACATAAGTAAAACCGCGGGGCAGAACCTGTTTTGTCATAAACTCTAAAATCCATTTTCATAAATTTTCAACATTCAAGCGAAAAGCCATGAAAACACACTTTGGTTCTGCGATTGTGTACTGAGACAATAAAGTATGGGATGTTATCGTAGTACTTATGTATATTGACAAGTCGTGTAGCAAATTGCTACGAAGCTCTACGAGACTACGAGCTGCTACGATAACATGAATATTTCTCTGCGCTATTTATGAATGTAAAATAACAAATCAGCTTCATGGGCATCATTCAAAGCTGTGCTGAATGCCCTTTAACTAGCTGTTCCCCTCAGTGTCACTCACGTTCCTGGGATACAAAGTACCCTATAACCTTTGCCAATAGTGTAGCTTCCTATTAATGAAAGAATTTTTCAAATAGGACCAGTAACTCCAGAGATTAGCGCGTTCAAACAAACAAACAAACAAAATCTTCAGCTTTATTATTAGTATTGATGTATATTTTTTCAAAGTATAGGTCTGTTTTTGACTAAAATCTCACCATAGTCTGCGATGGTAAATAAATGATTAAAAAAAATAAAAGTTAAATGAGGAATAACAACAAAAAAATCTAATTAGTCCGTCAGTTAGATTATACAAAAATATTGGATACGTATTTTTTATTTTATCAAATCAATAAGAAATTACAAAGATAAGTCCCATCAGAGTGCAGGATTGGGGTTTGTGACGTCATTGTACAACTACTTTTTAGTACACTTTTTGCAGACTGGAAAATTTTAACGCACTGTATCTTCGTTATTTTTTGTTTTCGGATCAAAATAAAAAATACGTATCCAATATTTTTTGATAATCTAACTGACGACGGACTAATTAGATTTTTTTGTTGTTATTCCTCATTATCATTTTTCATAAATAAATGCATTTTTTTTCTCCTAAAAGTGAGTTGATTTTCAATCGCAGCAAAGTTGTCGGAACTCGGCTGGTTGGTGACAGATTTTCAACTAGAAGGTGATAGTCAACTAGATAGCTTTATAGAAGGCACTCTAACACCTTATTAGGCGTTCCTCCCGTTTTCCTTCACAGAAGGTCGTGTATGAAGAATACCTCAGAATATTATTACTTCGACTGCTTATTTTTTTGAAACGACTAAAGTTGGTAGCCTCTGATGGCTACAGTAACCTTACCGGACAAAACTTCGACGGTGTTTGTTTACCTTTGTAGTACAAAAAAATCTAAAAAAGTCGTAGGGAAAGTAAATAAAAAAAAAAAGTCAAGTGCGAGTCTGACTCGTTACTTTAAATACCATAGACTTCTCTATTTTCTGTTTTTTTTTTTTCAAAATTTTGTTTCAAAGCAAAGCAAGTCAGTTGTGACAGACGGACGAACAGACAGACACACGAGCAATCCTAAAAGGATCCGAACCCTAAAAATCATCAAGTGGCTATTAAATAGGTAATCTAAAAATTGCTTTTGTGATAATTAAATAGATAAAAAATAATCAATTTACAATATCCATAGACATCAAATATTCGTGCATCAATATTCAGATTGCTCAATCCCAAATTGCCGTAATATTTGTTCGTCAAAATGAGTCGAGATGATTGGTTTACCCAATCTATTATACATTGCATTATGTATAAGGGTGATGAATATACGTTTTACTACTAATCCATATTGTATCTTTATTAGCCCTTGAGTATATTTGTTCATTTTCGTAGCGGAAACTTTGAGCGGAAATAATTAATTGAACGGAATTTCTATTCCGCAAATGATTTGCTCATTTGTGAGGTTACATACATTAATATTAATTATATAATATGTAGCATCATGGGTTCCATCAACAATTTTATATATTTTTTATTTTCCAATTTTATTTTTAGAGATTATATAATATTTATAACCATTAAAACTTTACACTATAAATAAATAAATATTCTGGGACATTCTTCACACACGGTTGTCTGATCCCAAACTAAGTAGAGCTTGTACTATGGACAACCAGATAACTGATATACTACATATATTACTTTGTTTTTTGTAAATACATACTTATATAGATAATTACACCCAGACACAGGACAAACAGACATGTTCATGCACACAAAATGTTTGTCCTGGATGGGAATCGAACCCATGACCAGCGGCGTGATAGGTGGTGTCTTAACCAACTACGCCAACTGACTTGTCGTATATAGTGTGGTTGGCCACAATCTTACCGCAGTCAGTGATGATGTGGCAGAAGGTGGAACACACAGCTTAGAAGATGAGGCTCTCAAGTGCAGCTGTCGAAACACACCGGTAGGTGCTTGGCGACAGATTTTCAACTTGAGGGTTGTAGCCAGCCAGGCGGGTTCTACAAACTACCCTACCACCATACTATGGCTTTTTCATGATTTTTTCTTTCCAAAAGCTCAAGTCCATTTAGGTTTGTGTTTACTACCATTTAGAAATGTTTCTATGAATAATTCAAAACGTTGTTAAATACGGAATCTTTTACAACCACTACCTACGCATCCCACATTATACTAATTACATCTTCACTCGAAATCTCAGTTTTAATCCTTATCACTATTGGAATAAAGTTTCAAATTGTCTTATAAGTTGAATTCAATGGTTTTGATTTAATTAAGTTAAACGTATTTCGCGTCGGAAATGTCATAATGTTAATTATTTAGAAAAGTTATGTTGGGAAAATGTCTTTAATTAGAATCTGTAGACTTTATTTTTCTTTTTTATTGCTGATTATTTGAAGTTTTAACAAATTTACCCATTGAATTTAAAATATGATAGACTAGCTGTTCGGCGCGGTTTCACTCGCGTTCCCGGGATAAAAAGTAACCTGTAACCTTCAGGAATAATGTAGCTTCCTATTAGTGAAATAATTTTTCAAATCGGTTCAGTAGTTTCGGAGCCTATTCAATGCAAACAAACAAACAATCAAATTTTTCATCTTTATAATATTAGTATAGATTACTGGACATGAAATAGCTTTTAGTTACATATTTTTAATGTTTAGTTTAGTTTAAATCTATTGGTAATGTGACCGGTGTACTTAGTCCATTCGTGCGATTTTAGAAGGAAGCTACTCTTAATTAATTAATTCTCCTCACGAACATCTTATAGGTATTTAACAAAAAATAGTATTTTATGATACTGTTGCATAATAGGGGTTATTAAATACGAGTGTGAGTTTAAGTACCGAGCCGAAGGCGAGGTTCTTAATAGTATCACACGAGTTTTTAATACCTATTTATGTGCAGTATCATACAGTACTTTATCTAAACTCATATAAATAATGTAATTTAAAGGTAAAAAAATCGATAATATTTTGTCATAGGTTTTCATGACTTACGGGTATCGATTATTCGTAATTTCCATTGCCGCCTCCACAATTTCAGATCCAAGGTTATTTTACCTTAGTATCACTGCTATTTTTTACAAAATAAAATATGTATGCAAAAAATCAATAAAATAAATAAACATTAATCATCATGGCGCCCAAATACGTGTGGGGAAAAACTCCTAAGTTGAGATCTCTACCGCATACGCGACCACAGACAAAGTAAATTTGCATCTAAAATTATTTGTTTAGTCCTGATGTCTGGCCACTTATAATGTTTTTTTCTTTATTATTTCGTTTGACAAGTTGACAAGTAATTGAAGTATTAAAACCATGTCCAAATACTTGTACTTTAATGAAAAAAAGTTATTTTATAGCATTATCTTGGGAAGAAAACTGTACTATAATATAATTTTTTAATTTCATTATAGACGGGCGTGCATAAAGTGGGTCATTAAAGTACTGTTTTTGATTTCATAATTAGAACATTACGATATGAGAGTAGATAAAGTAAATAAAATCACAAGAGACTTTTTCATACAAATATAAACGTTTGTATTCAAGACAATTTGCCAACTATAGTATTACTATTTGTTTATACTCAAAGGTTTCAAGAGTTCAGTTTTATTTATGTAAGGAATATGTCTCACTACTAGCGAGATATTGAATTTCCTCCATCATGATATATAGGGTGACAGATTGAGTGAGCGATTCTCATCAATAAAGGTAGCGAACTTTTTGTTTAGATCAAATCTGGATTCGAATCTAGTAACATTTCGATATAGCAAGACTGATGTGTTGTAAGTGTGAAAAATGATTATATTTCGCATTTGAAGTTGTTTTTTTTTTAAATTGGTCAAATCGATTGCTTAACCTTTACAAGGACAATCCTCAATTAACCTTTATAAATAGTGCAGCAATGATTCCGTGGGCGATATTTTTTATTGCAATTAGGTACATTGAATAAGTTTGCAATTGATCACCATCTCACCGTATTGTTAGTGATATGCAGGCGAATGTGGTAAGCACACTAGGTTCATAAATATGCAAAACAATTGCCTTAACATTATTTCAGATATTTTGACTGACGTCCACTGCTGGACAAAGGCCTCCCCCAAGGATCTCCACGATGGCCGGTCTTGCGCTACCCGCATCCAGCGGTTTCCCGCGACCCTAACAAGATCGTCGGTCCACCTTGTGGGGGGCCTGCCCACGCTGCGTCTTCCGGTTCGTGGTCGCCACTCGAGAACCTTTCTGCCCCAGCGGCAGTCGGTTCTACGAGCGATGTGCCCCGCCCACTGCCACTTAAGTTTGGCAATTCTTCGGGCTATGTCGATAACTTTGGTTCGCCTGCGGATCTCATCATTTCTGATCCGATCTCGCAGGGAAACTCCGAGCATAGCCCTCTCCATTGCTCTTTGGGTGACCTTGAGCCTTCTTATAAGGCCCATCGTAAGCGACCCCGTCTCTGCTCCGTAAGTCATCACTGGCAGCACACACTGGTCGAAGACTTTCGACTTGAGATACTGCGGTATTTGGAACGAGAAGATATTATGTAGCTTTCCGAACGCTACCTAGCCGAGTTAGATTCGACGATTGACCTCTTTCGCGAAGTTGGACCATATAGGAATTATGATGGTTTAAAAAACCCCTTTATAATAGGCGTCATGAGGTGACAGCGCCTTAAGTTATTTTAAGTGTTTATGACACCACACATGATAGAGACGTACCTAATATCGAAAATATATGTAAACTCATCATGCATTACACATTGCATGCGAGATGATAAATCTATTTATTAAAAAAAATACTTCTCTTACTTAATTTTAAACGTTCGCTATCGTACTTGCTTCTCGCTGACAGTTTAGCATATGCTGACATATTACTAACGGTGAAGAAAGTAGATATTATTAAGGCTAAGTACACAATAACAACATGTGGCTCTTTGGCTAACGAGTTAATTAGCTGTCCTGACACGCTATGCCTAATTCTAATGTCTTGTATACATGCCTTTATATTGGATTACAACGTAGGTATAATCTAGATAGAAGTGTTAATTATATATTACTAAATATGTAATTAAAAAGGTTTCGTTGCATAGTACCTACCGAAGGCTTTATTCTTTTATTACAATGTTGATAGTCTATACAGAAATAGAACCGTTATGGAGAAATTCTGAACTAACGTTCTAATTTTATATTACAACTAGCTGTTCCCCACGGTTTCACTCGCGTTCCCGGGATACAAAGTAGCCTATAACCTTCTGGGATAATGTAGTTTCCTATTATGCTTTCGCTTATACTGCATTCGCTTTTATAATAAAATCCCATATGAAGTAACTAAGATGTCTTATAATAAATTCAAAGAGAATGTTAAACATAAGTTGATCGACAAGGCCTACTATAAGGTGGCTCATTACATAGAAGACAAGAATACATGGTTGTAGTAGCTTCTCTCTGCACTTGCAGCCCCCTCCACAAGTGATAATTGTATGAAGTTTATGTATATTTAAGACAAAAACTGTAATTACCTAAATAAATTTAAAAAAAAGATCCACCAAAAAAAAAACGCCTTGCTGAGTTTCTTGCCGGAGTCTTCTCAGTTCAAGTGTATTCCGAACCAGTAGTAGAGTCTATTGTAAAACTGTAACTGTTGACGTTCATAAGTGCCTTATTAGGGCCTAAACTGATAAATGAGTTTTTGATTTTGATTTGATTTTGATTAGTGAAAGAATTTTTCGAATCGGTTCAGTAGTTTCGGAGCCTATTCAATGCAAACAAACAAACATACAAACAAACAATCAAATCTTTCGTCTTTATAATATTAGTATAGACTATAATTAGGAGCTGGTATCATACCATGAAAAACCTGAAACAGAAGACTGCGGCTCTTTGAACTTCCGAAAAATTTATATATATTTTTTTTAAACATGACAAAATTCTACAGCATTGAAGCACCTTAAAAACCTGTATAGATTTGTCTAAGGTGTTACGTTCCTCGAACTTATACCTACTAATTACAAATTAATAAATTCATTAGTTTGTCTTCTGCGCGCAAAACTTCTAACAAATGTGGGTAAGTGTTATGTTGGCGTAGCGCTCGGTATCGTTCATAATAGGGTAGTTGACACTGTCAAAAACAAATGACCAAACACTAACCAATGCATAAAACATCTAAAAACACGTGGAAATATCAAATATGTTGTACATTTAATGCTTCTTATGATTTTTAATTACCAGTGGAACCACTAAGAGTAGATGATTTGATGCTGTGAAACTATGACGTCACAATATTTCATACAAAATTCCTTATAAACTATCGTTTTGACATTTATTGAAAAGTAGCTGATTTGATGTGTCAGTCAACTACCCTATTATATATTTCCGGTATCTGGCTCTTTATTTAAAAAGTTTTCTGATCCCTGACCTAGTGTATCTATAATGGACACGCCGTAAAATATAATGAAAATCTTGTGAGAGAAAGTTCACCGCTGACCCTAACATGTCGCTTCCAAACAAATAATATTTGTGTGAAAATAGGGCAAAGTTCGTAACGCGTATATGGGATTATTTCGAAGCTCCCCCTGTCAAGTTCATACGCTTTATTGGGATATTATTATTATTTGATGCCTGAAAATGTTTTGGAATCACATGGAATTATAATGAGGGAATTATAGATTAGTTGAAATCAACGCATGTTTTCGTACGTATGGTCTCAACGTAGACAACAAATTTTTACTTAAACAAATAAAAAATACTATCAATATATTGAAGATTTTCTCGAAGTCTTTTGGCTGCTAGTGCCAATCATCGAAAAATAACACTGCGATAAGCAAATTATATTTTTTTTACACTATAAAATATAGTATCTAACTAAACGAGAATAGATAAAGGACTATTCTCACATAACAATTGATCGAAAATCTTACCAATTTTCCGTCACGCATCAACGCACCCCTTTTATCTGTGATCTCTTGGCCTATTTATCATCTATCGAGCGAAAGAAAACACGTCGGTAAAACCTGTGTAAGCCTCGGAAAAAATATGAGGCTTAACTTGATAAATGTTCTAAGCGGTTATCGATGTAAGTAATACGTACTTGCGTTTATGATAGAGTTGTGCTGAATTATAATATCTTATGTCAGAGTAGATACGTATTTTTTGCGTACTTTTTTTTTCTGCAGCTTCGCCCATACCATGTGGGCTACAGAAAACTAATAGTACACTTCGCGATCCCCGCGCTCCCTCGCACGCCATGCGACACCCAGCACGCCTTAGATTAAGGCGCTTTAAAATAAGGCTTGCTGAGTTTCTTGCCGGAGTCGGGGATATTTCATCAACCTAGTAACTGTTCCTTAAGTTAATTCGAACTCTAAACATGTATAAATAAGCTAATATTTGCATCACAATAGTATACTGATAATAATGCTGTTAATTTTATTTATAGGTCACATTTAAATATTTTTTCTTAGGATTACAAACGTCCTGAAAAGCTTTAATATCAAAATTACCATATTTTCACATAAAAAATCAGACATGCTTATTCGAGTCGAAAGAACTGGGCTCTAATTCCAAGCTCAGCGTAAACACGCCTGCGGCCTATGATATCATAATACTTACATACCTTTTCTTTCCCTCATTACCATACCCTCACTCATTTTATGTTGAAGCTGATTATAAGCTATTATGTAAATAATAACGAGATAAATGTACAATGGAGGTAACTGTTTCCTTGAAAATGTTTATTTTAGCCTAATGTTCTGTTTGAACAAACAAAATAAGGCTAATACGAACATGTTAGGAAAATAATATTTTTTTTTTCGTCATAAATCATTAATATCGGTTCATAAACAAAAAATATACGTGAATAAACATAGAACCGAATTAAGAACCTTCTCCTTTTATTTGAATTTGGAATGAACATGAAGAAAAACGTTGAGTTCTGAAATAACCAATATTTACTGTCCTCTCTGTATACACCCTCCGTAAATTCATTCTATTTATTTACCCAACACACACATTTTTCTTAGAAACATGAGACAGAGTTCTAATAGAGATAAATTCGATTACTCCAATCATTTGGAAGGAAATGTCAACAAAGCAGAAAATATACTTTTTACCGCTGATATGAATAAAGGTTGGCGTACACTATGGTGCTGGCATGTCCAACCCGTCCCAGTCATGTCCAATTTATCGTGAACACATACGATGTCTTTACCGAGTGTCTATCGCAGTAAAGGAGATTAAACTGAACTTCGAATCAGGCTATCTAGGCCAGGGGTAAATATTCTAGGGCATTAAGTCCATAACGTGTTAAATAAGATAAAGTGTATAAGGGATTTCTTTTACGTTTTACACTTTATTATTGATAAGCTAAGCCTTGCTTTTATCCGGATGTCTACTGAAGGAAGCTTTATTTTCTTTGTTCTGGAGAATTATCTATATTTGGGTACTTTTGAATCCATTCCACCATTATGAGTCTTTCTATTAGTAATAATAGTACCTAACATTTTGATTTCGTAATACATTCATAATTTATGGACACATAAAAAACAAGAATAAGAAAATTTTCATAAAAGAAGGAGCCTTTATTAATGTAAGCAATAACAACAAATATTTGTTTTAAATAATCAAATAAAAACATTTGCCAAAAAATTTACACATTCCATCTCAGTTTGTTTTCAAAATGCTGTATTGTGAATGAACCTTTAAGCCCATTATATATTTTATCATTTAATAATGCAGACGTGGCATATTCTCGTCACGGCATGATGGATGACTCTTGATACGTGTTTCGCGTATTATATCCTAACATGTCAGATACGTCGATCATGTATACTTCAGTATCGTAATATATACGTATCTACGTAAGTATTCACTCGTTCGCCTCTTCACTTTATGGATGTGCGTAGACATTTGAGTATTTTATTTTCTCTTAC
The DNA here is from genome assembly GCA_963555595.1 of Tethea ocularis. NCBI lineage: Eukaryota > Metazoa > Arthropoda > Insecta > Lepidoptera > Drepanidae > Tethea > Tethea ocularis. Next base: position 1,877,059 of record OY741973.1, on the reverse strand, counting down.
GTTTTAATGGAAGTATCTTGGCGTGATTTATTTGAAGATAAAACCTTCTTGTTTATTTAGGGGCTTTACAACAGATATGCAATTTGTTAAAATGGAAAATGATAATGAAAACCAAAAAATATTTTAACTGTGCCTTTATTTAGCAACTAGCTTTTCCCCGCGGTTTCACTCGCGTTCCCGGTATAAAAAGTTGCCTATAACCTTTGGGGATAATGTAGTTTCCTATTAGTGAAAGAATTTTTCAAATTAGTTCAGTAGTTTCTGAGCCTATTCAGTGCAAACAAACAATCAAATCTTTCTTTATAATATTAGTATAGAGTATAGATATGGTAGGGTGGTAGGATGCTTTGTAGTACCCGCCTGGCTGGCTGCCACCCAGAAGTTGAAAATCTGTCGCCAAGCACCTACAGGTGTGCTCCGACAGATGCACTTGAGAGCCAGTTCCCTTCTAGGCTTTGTGTGCTTGTCACCATCGGCCACATCGTCACTGACCACGGTGAGATTGTGGTCAAACAAAGGCCTATGTTACTCAGTGATAATATAGCATTCCTTGGTGAAAGAATTAGTTTTTATGGTCCAGTAGTTTATGGGTTTATTAATTACCAACAAAAATTTAAATTTTATCACTTATAATACCTATTAGAGTATATAAATTAAATGCTAATTTAATTACAACAAGGTATTTTAGGCATAATTTGTGTAACTACAAAATTAATTTAGACATGTGATGTTATGCTGCACTTGACAGCCAGTTTCCTTCTAGGCTTTGTGAGCTTACCTCGGCCGCATCATCATTGACTATTGTGAGATTGTGGTCAAACAAGGTCTATACATGTGACTTACCTCAATGGGCCATATTATCATCACTGACTATTGTGAGATTGTGGTCAAACATGGTCTATACATGTGGATTACCTCAATGGGCCATATTATCATCATTGACTATTGTGAGATTGTGGTCAAACATGGTCTATACATGTGGCTTACCTCAATGGGCCATATTATCATCACTGACAATTGTGAGATTGTGGTCAAACATGGTCTATACATGTGGCTTACCTCAATGGGCCATATTATCATCACTGACTATTGTGAGATTGTGGTCAAATAAGTTCTATACAAAATAAATAGTATTACTCAATGTGAGTATTTGATATGGTATGTGTATGAAAACAAGCAGGCACTTAAAGTCATAACTATCATATTTGGCTTTTAAAATTGAACCCCTAAGGGGAAAAATCCTGATTGGTGGGCGACCTAGATTAAACACCAGCTATGAACATTTGCAATAGCAGGGGATGTCGATCGCTGCTGATGTTAAGGAGTTCTTTTTGAAGAATCCTGACCGTAGCGCTGAGAGAAAACTATCAAAGATCTGAGAAAGAATGAGTTCTTCCTTATGATCCACAGAAGGATCGTCCAACTGAACCGTTGTATGAATTTTGTATTTATCTTAGAAGGAATTAGGATCGTTTTAAATTGCTCTCCTAAATCCCCAAAGGGTTTCACAAACAAAATAACGTCTTTCGTTTATCTCCTTGTTAAAAATAAACGGTAAAGCGATAGAAGACACTCCATCGCATAATCCCGTGGGTTCGGACAGACTGCGTGTGCTACCGGTTAAGTGATCCGGGATTACGATGTGGGTCGGCTGTTAGCGGGCGAATGTACCGGTTTATCGGTTTTATTGGACAAACGTTGGCGTTTTAGGGCTGAGAAATAAAAACAATATTGAGAACATCTTGTAAATAAAATAAAAAGTGAGTGTTAGTAAGTAAAGGCACATCATCACTGTCAACGGCGAGATTGTGGTGGGAAAACACACGCCACAAGCGAAAGTGGCCCGCAATAAAATATCTTTATCTTGGAAAATATTTGTATGTAAAACTCTACGCTTACAGTGGAACCCCGCCCGCACAGTATAACATGTACATCCCGCGGGACAATATATTTATATTCTATCGTCGTGAGCGAAAAATAAATGGATCTCTACATGCTCAAAGTGCGTGCTTTGCGTTATTTTAATAGAGCCTTTTCGGAGTCTTCTCCTGTACGTAAGTGTATTCCAAACCGGTGGTAGAGTCTTGTAACTTACGACGTTCATTAAGTGCCTTTATCAGGACCTACTGAATAAATTACTTTTGATACGAGACAAATCCAAAATTCTAAATAGATTAAAAACCATTTCTAATGCCAAAAGGGGAAACCCAACATCTGTTGCTATTTACAACAAATATCCTGGGACATTCTTGACACACGGCTTCTTATATCTAGAATTATTGTACTCGACAATACGAATCAAACGAGCCCAAACTCGATGAAGTTGTGTAGTTTTATTGCGGAGTTCCTATGCCCACCTTCCAGAGCTCCATGTCATCATAATATTGCCTTATCACACGATATAAATTATGTATGCAAAATTTCAGCTCAATCGGAAACCGGGAAGTGGGTCAAATTTAACTTGCAAGATTTCATTACCGGGACAGGTGAAACGATATAAAAGCTTGTAAAAATAAATTCAGAATCCTTATAATCTTTTCATATTAATTCTCATTGTCATTTCTACGAGCTATTGTAATAGCATAACAAAACAAACAATATTTTACCCTTAAAAATGAACACGATATAGCCTTGCGGATAATCCATCAAAAAGCGTTGGAATACCACAAACCGCGTTAAGAAAACACTGGAAGCATAACTTGGACACGGAAAATCCATAAAATATGAGATGAATCATCCTTTTGGAGTGACTCAAGCGTTAAGCGCCGAAGAGATTTGGCTGAATTTAAAAAAGGAGTTGAGCATTTTGCATATACGAATGTCTAACAAAGACATTAATGGAGACTAGTAACCTGCCCTGCCTTTGCACATAAGTATTCCATCAAAACCCATGCAAAAACCTCCTTGTGAATCAATCTTATATCTATACTAATAATAAAGCTGAAGAGTTTGTTTGAACGCGCTAATATCCGGAGTTACTGGTCCGATTCGAAAAATTATTTCATTAATAGGAAGCTACATTATCCCCGAAGGTTACTTTTTAGCCCGGGAACGCGAATGAAACTGCGGGGAACACCTTTTCCTGGGATTTTTCAATGCCCAGGTAAGCGGTTGTTTTTGTACTTGTTGGTTGTGGTAGGTTGTGTTGAAACATAGGAATTGTACACAATTCCTGTGTATTTCTCCTAGGAAATTTTATTTCAATAATGATACTAGGAAATATATAAATTCTATTGAAAAAAATAGGTTGGGGTTATTTTTTTTATTTTGCATAAATTTGAAAGTATTCGCACAAAAATAAATTTCACTTACAACCCCCAAATACCGCTATCCTTACAAATATCCCGAATGTAATACTCCGATAGATATTTAGGAAATGTATGGATTTCCTAGGAAATGTATACAATGACGGATTAGATACTTTTCCGTTAACATATATACTTATGTCAGAGGAATTGCTTATCTAAGGTTTATCTAGTCTAATTGGAAAATTGAACCTTATAAAGACGATCTCAGACAAATTAATGGTTAGAGGAGTCCCCGTTTTATATGACGCAGTGGTGGATGTCTACAGGCAGATTATGATAATGTGATGGTAAACGGTACGGTGCCCCAGTCATCCGAAGATAAGATCTAAAGACAAAAAGAAGCTAAATATCAACTTTTTCCTTAGTAGGTACAGTATCTGGTTCTCCGACTGACCAAAGTTCACCAATCAGACTTAGCCCTGGCAATCATTCGCTTAAGAGGTAATGTTAAATTTGAGTTTTGCGTCAGAATGTTACAAAACTAAAATTTTCCACAAAATCCCTAATTTATATTCCACTGCGACATACAGAGTAATAGAACAAACTTCATAATCTGTCCGCAACTTCGTAGTTACGCAGAAAGGTACGGAAAAAGTAATAACAAGGTCAGTTAAAAAGTTCCCAAGCCCCACTTAATTCTTTTCGAAGTAATCAAGGATAGGGTTGGTGCACACCAAGGGGACAACGGCAAAAGTTTTTATGCCGATGCCAGTGTGCATATAATTAAGAGTATACTAAGAAAAAAGTTGTGGCAAGCATAATTCCATCCTCCTACATAGTAAGAAGATTGTAGCCTCCACAAAAACGTACACACTTCAATATTAATATTATAAGATATTAAAAAAGGGTGTGAAGAGATTTTTGAGTCGGCAACGCGCGAGTGATACCCCTGGTGTTGCAAGCGTTTATTGTAATAAGCTAAGCATCAGTACATAAAAGAAAGTCGCTTCCCGCTGTCTGTCGTCCCTATGTATGCTTAAATCTTTAAAATTACGCAACGGATTTCGATGCGGTTTTTTTTAAATAGATACAGTGATTCAAGAGGAAGGTTTATACGTATAATACATGCATACATATTATAGTACAGAAAAGCCGTGCGAAGCCGGGGCGGGTCGCTAGTCCAGTATAAAAAATAAATAAGGTGTTTGCTGATGCCACTTAAGTGTACCTAGACCCTTAAACATTCCCTAACGACCGCAATAGAGTGGGAGTCTGTCAGAGGCTTAACGCACTCTGTTTAAATGGTCCGCCATCGTAAAATTTAAAGCATAGGAGATTTTAAACGATTATTAATCAAGTTCAATATAAATCTAAAAATACGCTTCTATTGACCCAAATTATTTATTTTTGCCTTTTGCGGTCGAGACCATGGGTCCAAATAGTAATATTTATTTATACAAATTAATAAGTATTTCTACCTCAAAACTGCAGGTGAAACCTGGTAAACAAAGTTACCTTAAGTAGCCAGCTTCAGTATAATTAACTGCAATTCAACTTTTTTATACCATCTCTGCTAACCTATACTTTATATACTAATAATAAAGCTGAAGAGTTTATTTGTTTGAACGCGCTAATGTCCGGAGTTACTGGTCTGATTTGAATGGAATTATTTCACTAAGATGATGCTACATTATCCCTGAAGGTTATAGGCTACTTTTTGTCCCGGGAACGTGTGTAAAACCACCGGGAACAGCTAGTATGTATTATAATATTGCAGTACCGCGAAACCACAATCTTCTGTTGATTTACAATAAATTGAGGCCTAAGCCTAAATTGGTTTTCCATCATCTCTCTACAAAACCCATTCCATTTCACCATTAAAGGCTTCCTTTTAACTTTATTACGAGTAAAACAATATAAATAACGCTTTGGACCGAAAAGGTTTATTAGATTAGAGAAATTAATTTCAAAAGGTCTCAAATCTTAATGGTAATTAGGTACATGCAAGTTAATTAATTTGATTATGGCTTAAATATTAGCATTTTATGAAATATAATATTATTATTCATACGTAGATATATTGGTGCCGATTCTGTTGTTTACGAACTAAATAAATTGTATCTCACTATATCTCTTTCTAATAGTCAATATAAGAAAGGGATGCAAGATATTTTAGTCCTGTCAGTTAAGTCCGATCACATATTTCAACATGAATTTAAGCGCGATCTATATTAGTCATGACTATTTCCCCGTACATTACGACGGCATGAATTAAACTGACAGCATTAAAAATGTTCTATCTTTTTTCAATAAGGTTAACGTGATAGAGAGGTGACTTGTCTAATATTAGTTAAGTTCGTAAACAACAGAATCGGCACCATTATCTATAACAGAGTAACTATAAATAATAAACCGCATTTAAATCACCGCCTAGGCAGGGTTCCCAAAAAGTAAATTAAAAAGAAATCTAAACCCTTTTATTTATGTTTTTTTATAAGTTATGATCCCCTTCATGGGTAAGTGTTTACCCATGAAATACCGCTATGAATAGTTACCAGTGGCGAAGGGTCTATCCAAGTCGGTTCCCATCGGCTTACCTTTTAGTAATCCCAGTCCCATATTAGCATCATTTCAAAGCCACTTTTATTATGCCTACACTGTAATTATAAAATTATCGGTGATTTTTTGAAGGCTTACCCTCACCATAATTTCACCCCTCGCCACTGCTGGGTACACAATAAAAACACCACATGTAACATCATTTCGGATGTGGAGAAAAAACATCTTTTACCCAACAAATAAAATTAAAACAACCAAATACAATTTCAAACACGCGCGCCGAACTTTACAAATAACCCGTAAAAACATTATTTATGAGCGTTTAACGCAGCGTCGCGGCGCTTCGAGCAGAAGGGTCTTTGAGACCCGTCTCAGGTGTTCCAAATTGAGAAGCAGGTTAACATTATACGTTACTTGGTTACATGAGTACACTCGGGGAAAAATTATAGAGGGTTTTTGATACGATGTCGTTTTGAACGATCAGGGGGCCAATTCCACTAATTAATTTTGATTAGATTATAATTAGATCGCAGCTGAATTACGACTTTTGCACGTTATCGTATTCCACAAATAATCTGACAACGATCGAGATCCAGTCATGGTTGAGTTAAAGTTGACATTCGATCAAGCGGTATTCCACTAAACATTTGACACATTTGATTGGATTAGAATTGTTTCGGTTATCAAGGGCATCTACGATTACAATCTTATCGTAATCTAATCGTGGTTCGGTTTCGTTTATTTAGTGGAATACAGATTTTTAGTAAAATTAGAATTGGATTGAAAACGAACTGTAACTGAATCGAATTTGGCTGACAACCGTAGTAATTTAGCGGAATCGGCCCCCAGGCCGGATTGGAATTTACACTAAAACGTTATATACATAATTATTGCACCAGCCAGCGGCCGTTTTAGATCAACACAAAACTTTTAGGAGACCGCTAGTTGGTAGGTCTCCTTGTCCCACACTACGGGAGGTCACTCGTTTTCTAAATATTACTATAGAACTCACTTCCAGGTTGTGCCTGTGAATTCCTGACACATCGGCAAGCAACAATCCTCGCCTTGTCATACGGAGGAGTCTCATTGAAGTGATCCCGTTTAAAAAAAAGATTTTTAATCTGAGACAGTTATTTATCTGTTTGTCTGACAATTAATCTAATTCTAGGTATAACAGAAGTTCAACCTAACTAACACATAAAACAAGCAACAATATTGACTTTACATATACGCCGACTAGTTTGCTGACTACAATCGCTCTTTCAAACAATTTGCCTCTTAGCCGACGGCGACCACTGGCGGCTGTATTTTGCTAAACGAGGTTCTGAGAGATTCGTGAGATGGATGGACCTTCATGGATTTGTAAGATGGTCTCTTTCCCCTAGAGAAAAACATGCTATTTTATCCTTTAGTACGCTATGACTGACTTTTTGAGCAATAGGAGTGAGAAATTATTTATTGCCCTTTGATCATACATTATACAGCCATATTAACGTCATACCAATATATTTTTGTTAGAAATATATTTATTACACTCTGTTAACCGTTTATTTGTCCGTAGACACGTACAAGTGCCTCAATGTAAACAGAACTTCAATTTAATGAGCGTTGTAAAAGCGCACGTAATGACAGTCTGTCACGTCAACGTATATAAAATGTACAGTCGATTCCATAAATGTTGATGCAAAGTTGTTTGCAGTTTCTGACGTTGACGTTTCTTGGTAATTTTTAAATTGCTTTTTATAGGAACCTAGCTTTATTATGCCACGATTTTTAATGGTATTTTAATAACTCTGTAATTTGTTTTTTAAAATAGGTAGGATTTTATAGCGAGCCACCGCAATACACAACGAAGTATGCTATTAATTTTAGTGTATCTGTTAACGGAAATGTATGTTATCTGTCATTGTATACAATTCCTAGGAATTGTGTATAATTCCTAAAATCTAATCTCTATTGCACTTTTTCTAAAAAAATCATACATTTTCTAAATAGCAATGGGAAATGTGTAATACATTTCCCATTCGGGATATTTGTAGGTACCTACCTACAGCGGGGATAGCAGAGCAAGGGGAGGGTATTGGGAGGTTGTACCGAAGCGAAAAGCGAAAGGTCAATGCTCTTGAATGAGTACGCGTTCTTGGTCATTTTTATCACAGGGAAATTTAAAATCACGCAAAAAAAGTTGAAAAACTGAGAAGTGACATAAAAATCACTTTTCAATGTAAGCTTACGTAATTAACCGTTCGCTGTAATTTATTTATGGAAAAATAATTAGAATGAAAATCGTCACTCGATGGCGTGACGTAATGACGAGAAAACATAGTTAATGGCCTGTAGCTACTATACCGAAAATATTCGTTATAAAAATCCATGAGAGAGGCTTATGTAAGGTTGAAATAATGTGGCTTTTCTCAATTTGCTACCCCATAAATCAATTAACATTGAGTTTAAATAAACTGAAAAGTGCTATCATTGTTAAACTTCATATTTTTAGGGTTTTGTACCCAAAGCTATTACTAAGACTCCGCTGTCCGTCCGTCCGTCCGTACCTTAACAATCGCTGTATCTCATGAACGGTAATAGTTAGACAGTTAAAATGTTCACAGAATATGTGTTGGTGTTTCTGTTTTAATAACAATTAATAAAAAATTAAGTCATAAATTAACGATCCTCATACAAAAACCGTGATTATTTCAACGTGTTTTGCTCGAATTTAACAATTGCTGTATCTCTTGAACCGTAATAAGTACATATATTGAAATATATATATTTCTATTATCGTACGATGGTACGGAACCCTTCGAGTCCGAATGGCACTTGGCCAATTTATTTGCTTCACATGTGCTTTATATCAATTCTTTGTGCCGGAACGACTACTAAAATGTTATTAAATTGAATAATATTTATTATTTCCTGCATTCCACTGTTGCATTGCACTAGGTAATCGTTCCATTACGTCACAGCCTGTATTTAGGGACGCATACCTCTCCCACTGCATGTCGTAGGGCTGGCACAATAATTTATTGTATACCGCTGCGAATGGATGAAGAAATTGGCAAGTTTATAGCACAAATTCAACATATAATAATCGTAAACATTACTGATGTGTATAAAATGTAATAATGACAGTTATCAAATTGTTTTAAATTAATTTTATTTTAATTTAAAATAAATTAATTTATGTATCAAAGAAAAAAAAAAACATAAATTAATTTTCCAGTTGATCGGTTACATTAAATTCTCTGATATATGTTTATCATGACGTATTTTATGTTATACTTCAATAATACCCTCCCAAAAACATGTAGATCTCAGACACCGTAGATTTTTTTTATTTTCTAGACTACCCTAAACATGCTATCACAATGACCAATGCCATGTAATTACAGTTCTAACTCTAACGTGATGTCCCGTGAGTGGGCCGCTTAACATTTGTCTCTAAATAGGAACTGAACTATTTATGGTCATTCTCGAACTAACCATACAAAAATACACTCACTCTTATTTCTTCGATGGTAAAGCATATTCTCGCTCGACTTACCTGTAAAAGAAAATTGTGTTTGTTAGGATACAACAATTTTAGTATTTTAGCTCGTGGCATTCACCAGAAATGGGTTATGCTGCGTTCGAGAAATTTGTTTTTTATGCACCAATAGAAACGCAGCTTATTTCATCTCTGATGAATCATCATCATCATAATCATGTCAGCCGAAAGACGTCCACTGCTTCAAGGATCTCCACAATGGCCGGTGTTGCGCTAAGAGACAATAGCACATTGAATCCAAAGAATGAAATCCATGACTTTGGTTTTTGGAATAGACCAACGCACTCCATTTAAAAAGTATAGTATTCCGTGCGGTATCTGAACATTATTTCTAAACGAAAATTTATCTATTCTCTTTTCACGAAACAAAAAAAAAAACAGAAGTTTTAAAACTAATTTGTGTACGTAATAAAGTCAATTTTGGGTGAGAATGTCTTCTTATCGTCTACTTCGTGAGAGATCGCCGTTAGATAATTGTTGGCAACATTTAATGCATTACTTACGCTACTCCCGATATTGGTCACGCGATGCTTTTAGCCAAGTTTTGTGTTGTTGGTAGCATTGTGAGTTATGTTCAGTCCATCATCGTTATAGAAGTTTTAAGTAGTGTCTATTTTTTTGGTGGTGAGACCTAGCTATCTTCTGACGTCATCTCTAAAACAAAATAGTAAACTGCATACTTTTATTTCCACCTGATACGAACTTATAACACCCCAAGTACTTAAACATGTAAGCTCTCCTAATCATTCTAAGCCAGTCGCAAACATTCAAGTAACGATCTCAACAAAACGACACTTTAAGTTTCAACGAGTTTTTGAGACAAACAGAGAAGTTCTGTCACGCACGATCTTTCATCGATTGCTTTCAAAGCTCACATGTACCGAAAAACTTTAGAAAAACTGTCTGCCAAATACCTATACTGATTTTATTGTCTTTACTAAAAGCTAGTTTTGCTATTCCCCGCGGTTTCACTCGCGTTCCCGGTATAAAAAGTTGTACCTTTGGGGATAATGTAGCTTCCTATTAGTGATATAATTTTTCAAATCGGACCAGTAACTCCGTTGAGTAGCGCATTCAAACAAACAAACTCTTCAGCTTTATTATTAGTATACATATAATTATGTATATAGATCCGTGTTTGACCACAACCTCTCCGTGGTCAGTGATGATGTGGCCGATGGTGTTAAGCCAAAGCCAAGAATGGAACAGACTCTCAAGTGCAACCGTCGGAACAGACCGGAAAGTTGCAATCATGATGCGATTGATAAAATAGTATATTATTGACTTAGATTTCGCACCACTTTCCCGAGGGAGATTATGTTTTCCTGGGATAAGAAATTATATCCTAAATGTTATTCTAGATTATGATCTATCTACATACCAAGTTTCATCTAAATCAGGTATGTAGTTGATGCGTGATTGATTACCAAAAATCTAAACTTTCACATGTAGGTATATATTAGTAGAAGCAGTATATTATTTATTCTTTGGTAGAAGTAAGTTATAAAGCAGGTAATAAATATGAAAATATACTTTCCTTACTAGATTTCATACAAATAATTTTACTCAACATCAAATTCTCGGATCCGAGCCAATATTTTCACTTTGAGAATACCACGCTCTATTGTCTATGAATAAACACTCTAAAGGGAAGTAAAGGCCCGGGATATTTCCTACGGGAGGCTTTGCGACGAAGGGCATAAATTCCTTTGGTATCACCGGTAGGATTTTACCGTGTTTTTATTGGTTCTATTTTACTACAAAAAATTGCATGAAAATTTATGATTGTTAAGGTTCTGTAGTCAAACATGGAACCCTTACAGTATATTTTGTAAGCAATAGAAAGAAAGAAAAATATTTTATTTTTTGCGAGCCAACCGACGCGTATAGCTTTAAATAAACTACAATATTTAAACACTTGTACATAAAAACAGTAAATATTAAAAAAGGAAGAAAACTTAATTAAAATTAAAGACTTAAACAAAAATAATGTAACTTGACACTGGCAGAAAAATAAGTCCCGCCATATTGAAAATAATGATTATTGTAATTTATATAGAGGGTCTATATTACTCAATTTTGGTAAGTCGTAAGGTTGTCAACATGTGGTTTGCGACAAGAATTGATTGATGATAATAATAAAATTAATTCGCAAATGTTTGAGAACCACTGCGTTAAACAAACACCAACATAATGTGGTAGATTCAAACCACTTTAACATTGTATGCGTCCAGCGTGAATTTTCCAGCAGCGAGATAAAACAACCGTATTTTCGCTCCCAAATACGGTATGTAACATGATGATAGTATGTAGGTATACATTATAAGTACCTACAATGTTATATTATACTAGAATAATCTATACTAATAGAAAAAAATATTCTTAGTTTTAAAATAGTAGGTTACTTAAACACTTACGGTCTTATCCAAAAAAAAGTTACGAAACGTCATTTAGTTAAAATTCCGAAGTCTTTATCTGACACTTGACGTATGGTGATCGAAAGAGTGAGACGGAGGACACTATAACAATGATTTAGTTAAAAAGTGTTTATGAATAAGGGGGTTAAAGATTAGTATTGCCCATGGCCCTTTCTTTTTCTAACGTTACTAATGAAAAAATCTTTTTTTTTTTTTATACTATTCCTCGTCACATATTAAATAAATAAATAAATAAATAAATAAATATCCTGGGACATTGTTCACACACGGTTATCTGATCCCAAACTAAGCAGAGCTTGTACTATGGAAACCAGATAACTGATATACTACATATACTACTTTTTTTTTTGTAAATACATACTTATATAGATAATTACACCCAGACACAGGACAAACAGACATGTTCATGCACACAAATATTTGTCCTGGGTGGGAATCGAACCCATGACCAGCGGCGTGATAGGTGGTGTCTTAACCAACCGCGCCAACTGGCTAGTCAACAAATATTCTCTAGTTTAACATATTATATTTATTACAATTCTCTTGCAACTAAGAATGCCGAGAAAAACTTAATCTAGATCATCATTTCTTGGATATCATCGCCTTAAGTATGTGAAGGCGGTGACGTATAAGCACGCCTACATTATTTTATATTTTATCTACTCTCATATCGTAAAGTTCTAATTATGAAATCAAAAACAGTACTTTAATCACTCACTTTATGCACGCCCGTCTATAATGAAATTAAAAAATTATATTATAGTACAGTTTTCTTCCCAAGATAATGCTATAAAATAACTTTTTTTCATTAAAGTACAAGTATTTGGACATGTCTGGCCACTTATAATGTTTTTTGGGTTTTAATACTTCAATTACTGTCAGTCAATTTGTCAAACAAAATAATAAAGAAAAAAACATTATAAGTGGCCAGACATCAGGACTAAACAATTATAATTTTAGATGCAAATTTACTTTGTCTGTGGTCGCGTATGCGGTAGAGATCTCAACTTAGGAGTTTTTCCCCACACGTATTTGGGCGCCATGATGATTAATGTTTGTTTATTTTATTAATTTTTTGCATACATATTTTATTTTGACCTAAACTTATAGAAAAATAGCAGTGATACTAAGGTGAAATAAATTTGGATCTGAAATTGTGGAGGCGGCAATGAAAATGACGAATAATCGATACCCGTAAGTCATGGAAACCTATGACAAAATATTATCGATTTTTTACCTTTAAATTACATTATTAGATGAGTTTAGATAACATACTTAGGTATTAAAACTCGTGTGATATTAATAAGACTTAAACTCGACACTCGTATTTTAATAAACCCTATTATGCAACAGTATCATAAACTACTATTTATAAATGTACATACATTTAAAAAAATCTAATATTTATATAATTGCTTACGTTTTACCTAAGCCATATACTGACATTATTCATAATTAAAGTCGACTTTAGTTGTCCTAACTTGGACCCTTAATGATACTTACACGAATTATGTACGTGCCCCAGTGGGATCTTTTTAGGACGAAGTCAGTTTAACTTAATCCTAGTCCTTTAATGGTGCAGTTTTGGCCAGGGAGCGTAAAAACTGTATGCCTACTCCAAATTTCGCTGTAAGCTGAATATAGCCTATTGAATAGGGTTGGCACGATGTAGTTTTTTTTAATAAAAATGTAAAATAAAAACTTATAATAATTTGTGAAGTTTTTGTAAAAAAATTAAATTTAGTCTAACTTTTGAATAAATATTATTATTTAGACATCATGGAGTTACAAAACTAGGTTGAAATGGCCATATTTGTAAAATACTCAATAAAACACTATCCATATCTTTATGACACATTATAAATAATTAATTTTACTTTTTTTTCTGTCAATCTTTTCTATGTCAATAGGTTGACAAACAGGCAGACGGCCCACCTGATGGTATGTGGTCACAGCCGCCCATAGACATCTTTTTTCTACAACTCATTTTTACACACACACACAAATGTTTGTCCTGGATGGGAATCAAATGACCTGCAGCGTGATAGGTGTCTTAACCAAGCACAAAAACTGGCCTGTCAATTTACTTAAATATTTCACAATAACGCAACCCTATCTAAACAAGAAAAAACTTGTGGCAACCCTATCGTACAGTCTATACACTCGCGTACAGAATGCGAGTGGTTTTCCTCATTGCTTTCAGGGCTCGCCTCTGCAGTAATTGACGCCTCTGAAATGGGATGTCTAAAGACCGCTTCGCTTTTATGCCACGCACCACTATTATTACGGTCAGCGACAAACGCCATGGCATTCTGACCCCTATAACTATGTGACAAAAGGATATAAAAGCTTGATATATACAAGTCGCAATTATTCATGACTCAAATGTGATATAGTTACGATTCCACTTTTATTGTTCGACTCGTTTTTCGGTATTATTTGCTATCAAAATCTAAACTGTAGATGGCTCCTTGACACACCGACTTGCCACACTTGGTGTGGCAAGCGAGTTTTTGAAAATCTTTGAATGCAGATTTGTTTCTTTTTAAAAACAATTAAGGAATGTTTTTGAATAACATTTATTAGTACTTATAGATAGTGCAGTGCAGATAATTTTTGAAACCAAATAAAATTATAGTAGAATGGAACCCATTCGAAAAGGAAGAGAATATGACAAATATTTAAGGAAAAATAATTTACGGGCGATCTGAGATCGTGAAATGGATGGGGGGGATTATCTCGATTTCCGGCAAAAACAGTAAAAGTCCTATGAAAAAAAGTCAAATTGCAAAGTAGTAGGTAATAAAATGATCTACAACTTTTGTGTTTACACTTTTTTCACATAACCTCAAAATTTATGTGAAAAGTTCAAATAACCAAGTTTTTGGTTTTTTATTTGTATCTTTTACAAATAAATTCTTTTTTCACGAAATTTGGTGAAAACTTAGTTTTTTATTTCCCAAACACACAAATTTTTTTGATTTAAAATATTTATTATTTACATAATATCGAAAAAGCAGCCTAATTCTCAATCGAAAATGCCCACGTCAAAATATCAGCTTTTTTTTAAAAGTCGGTAGGCTTTTTGTTCCTTGAAATCTCTACTTTCTGATGGTATAAAAAAAATACATTACTATGGTAAATGTTCCCAGAAAATGCAAAGAAACGAAAAAAACTCATGTTCAAAGGTATCTGCACTGGTCTACGAGTATTAGCTATCTGCAGTATTTACAATTATTTCCCATTAGGCCATCGTAATTTGCGGTTTAAAAATCGCAAATTACGATGGCATGGACTAATCTGACAGCATTAAAAATGTTTATATGAAAGCGAGGTGATGTGACTAATATTAGTATCTAATAGAATCGCCACCTCTTTCTAACAAAAATCATAAGAAAGGGATAAAATAAGTTTAGTCTACTAATTGAAAAGTATGACAAATTGTAATTTTATTTAATTTAATTTATAACCCCAATTAGTCGTAACTCGTACAAAGTCCTCCCCTTCCCCCGGTAACGCCCTGAGCCGAGGTTCGTACCCCACTCGGGGGTGCCCTCAGGCGTGGTTACCTAAATGTTACCCGGCTGAGAGCTCTCTGCGCTCGCCGATTGTCCGGTAAGGTTGGAGCAGCCATCAGAGGCTACCAACTTTAGTCCTTTAAAAAAAAAAAAAAAAAAATTATGAGGCAGTATTTTTTAATAGGTACCATTATCTAATTCTACCTTCCCAAAGATTGCACGGTACTTAGGTAACGCTTTGATCTGTCTACGGTTTAATATTTCGTTGTTAATTTTAAATACACACCTGGCACGCGGAAACTCATTTTAGCTTGGCACCGTCGCACCATATTATTAATGTGAAGAAAGGTCGTATGTATACATAGATTGATTAGGTTATTTATGACTTAAGCAATATAACGCACACAAACATTTTGTACGGGCGCTAAGATCAAGAAAAAAAGACAGATAGAGCCACAACAACTTAAGTAAAACTTTAAAAACCGTGCTCCTCCTTGTAAACACGCGCTAGCTCACACAATCGTTGTTAGTACGTGAAAAAATGAGTATGGTATAAAACTGAGTTTCCATCAGAGGTATGCTAAGCGGCGTTGCGAGGAATGTCTTTTTTAAACACCAATAGAATTACTTCATTTACCTAATCTCGCTCTCTGGTGGATGGGAAGCTTAAATTAGTAAAAATAAGTATCATGAATTTTGTACTTGTATGCTTTTTATTTATGAAAATAAACTGTTTTGAATCTCTTGGAATACAAAACCTCAATGCATTGCACAGTTGCACACACATGGACAAAATGTGGCATCACTTAACACTTTGGTTAATCAAGACGCTTCGTCCTTCTTTCGTTTTGGTCTGAGATAGGTGTGGTATAGATTCAGCTAAGTCCTATCGACATATTTCACCCTTTACGAAGTACCTATAAGCACTGAATATTCAATATGAAAATAAACTAGGACGCATGCTAATTTAATGAACACATCGATAACAATGCAATCAGCTTAATTAATGAGGCGGAACTATGTAGTTTACACTGCATACTGCATACTATATTAGGTGCAGCATGTTATAATTATGTGAATTCAGAAAAGGTGACGATACATGAGAAATTATAATTGTTACAAGAGATTTGAAAAAATATAACAATATTTTAAACTAGAGAATATATGACGAGGAATTGTTTTAAAAAAAATGTTTCATTAGTAACATCAGAAAAAATCGTGAATAACTTATTTTTTTTTTGTCTTTTTATCCAAATAACTTGGAAATAATAACATACATTCTGAGATCTAATAAGAAAGGCAATAGATTTCTTACTTTAAAAAAAAGAATTAGTTTTTACTTAAATAAAATTTAAACGTCTTTTCTTGTCCCTATCAGTTTATTATGGGACGGAGTCGTTCGCGGAGAATGATGTACGCGAATGACCCATCCCGCATAATATAATGCCTTATAATATTTTACTTAAAAAAATATTGTTTTTTAAGAATAACAACAGTTTGCTTTGTATTAGATCTTAGAATGTATGTTAAAATTTTCAATTTGGTTGAACAAAATAGGACAAAAAAGATTTTCAATCTTAAAATACTTAATATAATATCTCTGACGGTACTAATGGTATTTTTAAAGAAACAGTTCCTCGGCATATACTCTCTAGTTTGAAGTCTCATACAATAAAGAATGCAGAGAAAACTCCAGGGTCTTTACTTCTCAACAAATCTCTTAATTAATCCGCTACTGTCGCCTCGAGGATAGAGATGATGACTGGGTAAAAAATAATTAATACTGTTTAGTCCGTCAGTTAGATTATCAAAAAATATTGGATACGTATTTTTTATTTCATCAAATCAATAAAAAACTACAAAGATAAGGCGCATAAAAGTACAGGAGTGGGGGTTTGTGACATCACGTGTCTGTAAAAAGTATACTAAGACGTGACGTCACGCGAAAATGTAACGGACTGTAACTTCGTGATTTTTCGGAACGAATGAAAAAATATGTCCAATATTTTTGGTAATCTAACTGACGGACTAATTTGATTTTATTGTCATCATCATCCCTATTGCAAGTATAAAAAAAATATCGCGGGATTAGCAAAAAGACAAGGCACAAAACTTAATAATGTTCATTCAAAAACACAATGACGCACATAACAATAGTTCCCAAAATGTTTCCAACTTATGTAACCCAAGTACTCAGTTTGATTACTTGAAGTGAGTTACAAATTAGAACTCCAACTTGAAGAGCAATCTCTTTAATGAGAAACAACTTTGTACTTGAATCGAATAACTTATCGACAACTTGAAGCTTGAAAAAAGGCTTTACAATCAGACGGAAAGTTTATTCAGCTTTCCGTAAAGTGTATATGTTTTCAAATTGCAAAAGTAATGCTCCTTAAAATATTACATTCGTTTGTTATTGTCTAGTTTTTGTTGATGGTATTTAAAAGAAAAACAGGAAAGTACAGGATTATTAACTGCAGTAAAATTCTTCTGTTTCTTAAATAAATGAGTTTTTAATAGAGAAATAGAAAAATAAAATAAAAAAAATAAATTGTTTTTTTTATTTTTTTTATTTTATTTTTATTTATTTATTCCACACAAATTACAACTATTATTACAGGACATATCCTAATGCAATAGTGTAAGCAACACTTGATTCGATTGTAATACCTATATATATAAAATAAATAAACTTAACCATAACATATTACGTACAGCATCGAATTTTTAAATTCAGCGACCGAACATGAGAATAGGTCTATTTTCTCGGCAACCAGATTTAATGCGTGCAACGTTCTTGTCAAAGGCGTGTTAGCTAAAAGAGCAGTTCTCGTACGGGGTACCGTACGAGAACTGCTCTTTGAATCTGCTTTCTACTAGAAATGCATACCTATTCCCTATTAAGACGACGATATCCGAGAAATGATGATTCTAAATTATTATTTTCTCGGCATTCTTTAGTAACGTCAGAAAAAAATCGTGAATATGCCACTTTTTAAAACTAAGAATGATTTTTGGGCCATCCAAATTACTCGAAAATATTAACATATATTCTGAAATAGTATTCATATTTTTCTTTTTTACTAAAATTGCGCCTCTCCTGTCTCGCTCGACTCCGTCAGTTTAATAAGGGATGGAGTCATTCGCGGAGAGCCTTCTCTATAAGTTTTAAGTATATTTGAATATGACTTGAATTCCAAAAACCTATTCGCAGCAAAGAGTGACCTGACAAATCAAATACATTCCTATTTTATTACGCACTGGGGCGATGTGAAAGAAGAATATTGTATTTGCCTCGAATAAACCCCGTGAGATCAATATTGACTCCATCACTTCAAACAAATACCTACAAATAACGGCTCATGACATATATTGTAGGTAGATTATATTTTTCTGGTTCCCACTGAAAACCAGCGACGTCTTTGGTTAATGTTTCTAAAGTTAAGTTAATAGAAAGAAAAAAAAACCATACAATTAAAAAATATTAAATTGCTATTAAATTTAATTTATTTATTTATTATTAGGTACTTATACAAGATTCACTTGTAAATAAATAATATATAGTAATTACATAGGTATGTAAGTATAGTTACGTAATGGTGTAGGTACCTACTATTTTCATTAGAATACTACACCAAATTCCATTCGGAAGTGACCTTCATAAAGTTGTTATCAAAATGTTATGTTCTTGTTGTATGAACATAAGTTTTCGGTATATTCTCATAAGGGTCGTAAAGGATATTTCTGTGGAATCGCAATAGAATAATAAGTAAACCAATAATTTGAGAAACGCGAGCGTTATCCAATACAATGATTGTGGAATTATAATGTGACCAGCTTACCGCTGTGGTTTCTCCCGCGTTATGGGAATAAATAGTAGTCTATATGTAATTCCAGTGTATCTATTTATATGCCATTATTCATCTAAATCCAATCAGTATTTTTTGCGACACATCCTCACCTCCAAACACAAGCAAGAAGATTATTAGGTAATATTACACGACTGCCTGAAATATAATCAACTTTAAAAAAAGACTACATCCTTCAAAGACAATAATATGTTTATACCCAACGCAAAAAATATTATTAAAATCGGTTCATAAGCAAATAAGTTATGCGTGAATAACAAAATACAGCTGAATTGAGAACCTCTTCCTTTTTTTGAAGGAGGTTAAAAAGAGAGTAATGATAATAAAAGATTCTGTTGAACGTTGGTAGGTACTTAATTTTTTTGTAACGATGATACCTAATCGTCTTGTTTTAAAGTTAGTTTTAATTTTAGTGTCGTTTGTTTCCATTATTTCAAATCTCATCAAGCTTAGTTATAATACACACAACACCTACAGTAAACTTGAATAGCAAAACAGGATTATCTAAATAGAAAGATTGGCTTTCAATTGCATCTGAAACGTACCGGTAGCTTCCAATATGGTAGGTTTTCATTAGATCCCTTCACACTCAAGTATTTTTCCTTCCTCCGCCGCGCCGCTGCAAGTCTATCTAATGCATAATCAATGCACAGGCACTAAACGCAATATGTTGCCAGCTTCGCGAGTGAAATTGTTTCCAGTAGGTATCCCCTATACTTTTATTAATATAAAGCTGAAGCAATTGTATTTTATCCCTTCATACGCTGAATATTCGAATTACGTGATGTAGGTCGCGGGTTCGAATCCTGCAATTAATGACATTTTGGGAAGGCTCTGCCAGAATACCAGTGTTACACTGCTTTGTGTAGTGTAACACTAACTTAATGCTGAGGTGTAACCTTTTGCCCCGCGTAAAGCTGTATTATTTAGTTTAATAGATTATTTAATTATCTCGAAATTTATTTTTATTTAAGTTTATTTCTTATTTGTATGGTGGGATAATAAATACTTTTTCTTTCTTTCTTTCAATGAGCTTGAGTTTTCGGTGAAGGAAATGATCGTGAGGAAATCATAAGACGGTGGTAGGGTACATTGTAGTACCTACCGTACCCGGCTGAGTGGCTACCCTCAAGTTGAAAATCTGTCACCATGCATCTACCAGTGCGTTCCATAAAAGAATTTCGTTTTCACCTTCTGCCACATCATTACTTGCCATAGAGAGATCTATAAAAAAAAGGAAGAATGTATTTTCTTTTCTGGCAATACCAGTCTCTAAATAAATTTAAAATTAATACATACATAATATAAATTACAAAAAAAAATGTAAATTGAGTTGTTTAAAAGTCGTATTGGAAACAGTTAGATAAAAATAAACAAGTGCAAGAGAAGGGTAGTTCAAGATATTGGGCTTTGGAATTTTTGGCGGGTATTGTATCGCCTTTGCCGCCATTTTATGTAAATTGTGTGCCATTACTGTCAGGTACGTATGCCAATATGGCCGGTTTTGTTGCCGTATTTGTATGGAAATATAATAAGGAAGTTTCTTGTTTGTAATGAAATTGGAAGGAAAAATGCCACAGTTCCATTTATGTATTTATTATCAAGTAGCTTCCTCCCTTGCCACCCCAGTCGGGCAAGACTTTGAGCGAAAAAAACGATATTATTTACCGTTCTTAAAGTAGCGTTTTTATCTCGTTTTAATTAAAAAAATAAATAAAATTCGTCCGTAATTAAGTCATCTAATTCTACGTGTTTTTAATCATTTTTTTTGTTCAGTAAAGGATAAAATAAGATAGATAGACTACAGCATATTATATCCTTTACTGAACAAAAAATTAAATTGAAATGAGAGTAATCCTACAAGGGTCATTTTTATTAATTATAGAACTCAAAAATTATTAAAAAAAAAATTGTATTTGCGGCATTCAATCATACCTTACGTCTGGACAGATTGGGGCAAAAAGAAGGTCACTACAAATTTTACCGACTTTTCTCGGAATAAAAAGCCCCAGGGTGATTCCTCGAGGGATATTTTATAAAGGTCAAGTCATAAGTTCGTTTAACAATTCAACGGGAACGTGGCTGAAGCTACTTTATACTCTGCAGTTTATAAAATAAGGACTAAAATTGTTATTTGGATCATGATATGAATATTAAGAACATGCGAGGATGTACTCTTTTGATTAGTATTGGATTGGGTAAAATATATTATTTTACTTTCTGATAAACCTATGTTTTTATGGCTCGTATTATTTTAACCTGAATCAAAAATTACTAGGGCTACTGCGAGCCAGTTCTATACAAAAATAAATATAGGTACTCTTGTATGAGTATCAACGAATAAAAAAAAACTGAATAAAATTTTGTAAACATCAACCCATAACTAATATCTAGTAGGTAGCTAAAATTAAAAAAATAACAAGACTGCCTTTTTCAAAAAGTAAACTACTTAATTAAGTACCCAGTGCATGTCACTCGGGATGATGTAAGGATTCTAATGATTTTTTTTTTTTCATATTTTCGTAGTTGGTCCCATGGTATTAGATGTTCACAACCCTTTCTATTAGATCTCAGAATGTATGTAATATTTTCAAGTTATTTGGATGGTCCAAATTCATTCTTAGTTTTAAAAAGGGGCATAATATTCACGATTTTTTTGTGACGTTATTAATGAAAAATTCAAATTTTTGAAAAAACTATTCCTCGTCAGATACATATATTTTTTACAACTCTCTTGCAACAAAGAATGCCAAAAAAACTCTATCTAGAATCATCATTTCTCGGATATCAGCACTGCTAGAACCAGTATCAATGATAAATCATTAATTACCTTACTCAACACGTGAAAAGCCAGTATCTATAATCCCCCAAACTAATATAAAATGTAATTGAAACAAGTTTACAGACCGCTAATCTTTACACGAATTTCATTTAAACATTTCATGCCGACACGTTTACACAAACGGGACGGTGTAGGTATTAAAAATTCATACAAAACCGCCGAGTCACACCGTGTCTCGTAACTCAATAAAGGTAAATCAGACGGGACGGCGCAGCTGCAAAAAAAAATAAAAAAAGGTGTGCTTTTTTAAGTCATATCTACTTAAAAAAGCTCACCTTTTTTTATTTTTTCACCGATTACTCAAAAATGGCTTAGGTGATTTGGATAGAAAAAACCGGACAAGTGCGAGTCTGACTCGCGCACCGAGGGTTCCGTACAAACTTAACTTTGTAATTTAGTGTAACTAACAATTTATGCTTTTCGCAATTTTTCCTTTATCTGTGCTATAAGACGTTGCTACGTACCAAATTGCAAGATTCTGACGTTCACGGGATGTACTCTGTAGGTGTCGAAAATTTGCAGCATAAACGGCTGTATCTTTTGATTGCGTTAGCTTAGAAGTTTGACTTTTTCACAGCTCCAAGGGACAGTAGACCTGAGTATTTGATATGAATTTCAGCTTGAACGGAACGGAACGTGGAGGCATCCACTCGTTCCTGAGAAAAAGGATCTTGACAGACAGACGGACAACAAAGTGATTCTATAAGGGTTCCATTTTTTCTTTTGAGGTACGGAACCCTAAAAAAGTCAAAAGATTTAATTTTGCGCGCCACACATATAGCTCGTTAATCGATCTGTGTGTCGCATCATAGCTCCTGAACGGAGGAACCGATTTTAATAAAGATTTTTCATTTGAAAGGTGTCTTGATCCTTTATTACTTAGCTTTTATATCAAGAAAACCCGCTCAGGCGTCAGATCATCATCTCTTTTCTAGTGCGTCGTAAATTGTAATCCAAGAAATCCATCACGTTAATCATTAGAAACCGCTTGCTTGCGGTTTTGAAATATTAAACTTTCATAATACGAATATAGGAGAAGCAATTCATATAAAAGACAACAAATGGGTTTAGTAACAGACGCGTCGGCAACACTATTATAAACTTACAAATTCACAGGTCGCTGCCGACGTATTAACTACTAGAGACTAGGGAAGCTTAAATTTAGTCGAGTTATGATGTTGAGGTTCTAGCAGACTCGAGTGTTCTAGTGTCGAGGTAACAATGCTCAAATTACTCAAGCATTTTAGGAATTTACGTGACAAAGTTTTATACACACGACCGAAATGAAAATTATAGATAAACATATTCACTAAAGAATTTTTTTTTAATTATAGTAGGTATGTAATTTAACAAGATTATCACCAACTTTATATTTAACAAAATTAAAAATAAAAACAAAACTACCTAAGTATAAATAGAAAATTTGTGCCAAATCGCTGCCCCGCGGAACTGTGCCAAGAAGACTGGCAGCATTGCCACGCTGGATGGCAATGGCAATTCTTTGAGCAAAGTATGTGCCAGCCTTCTTGTCACGAGAAGCCTCAATAAGACGAGCGGAGACCTCTTTGAATAATCGACGAGCCTCTGGTCCCCAGGGCCCTAGAGTTTCAACCCCAAACGCCAAAAATACGTTGGACCCCTGTAGAGCAGCGTATTTGTGGCGCTTGAGGCACTCTTGTTGCGTAGCAGCAGCGCCGGCGACTACAGACGTATCTGGAAGGTGGGAAGGCGCGAGGGTGTCGACACATGTAGCGTCCCACACCAGGGGCCTACCCATCTTCCAGGGCACCAATGACATACCGTCCGGTCTCCTGCCATCGTCACGTACCAGCCCGTTAGGTTCTAAAACAGCTGGCACGCCGGCGGTGACAAGAGCACGGCGGATCAAATCATAGGTTATAATGTATTCTGGAAATAAGATTTCAATTAAGACCGTTTAATAAAGAAGGCTTACTACAATATTAACGAGTATTTAAATGACAAAAAGGCTTGGGTGTAGCGCTCGCTTTTGCAGGATATATTTTATGTAAATTATGAACTTTATTTTGAAAAGAGTAATTGCTGAGTTTCTTGCCGGCTCTTCTCAGCAAAAGCTACCTTCCGAGCCGTGCATTAGAGTCTGACAATTCGTAAGTGCCTGTGAAGGTCTATTTGAATAAATAATATTTCATTTCATTTCAATGTTTAACACTTTCTGGAAATTAAAGGTATTCAAATATTGTGTTTGCCGTTATTTTGGTTTTATATATTTCATTACTAGTTGACCTGACAGACAGACGCAAATTCATGCTAATATCCCATGCAAAAAGCACTTTCAATTTCTCCCCAATTTTCAATTTTTCCAATTTTTTTTTTTTTCCTACTTTTTTCAGAAGCTATTCAAGAAAAATGCCAATTCTGTCAAGCCGTTCTCAAGTGATGCGGTTATCAACGAACAGAATTTAATTTGCATATTCCGCCAAATTACGCCAGATAGCTAGACACACAATAAAATTTCGAAAATTATGGAATAAAGATAACCCTGAAAACATTACGTACCTCTCTTTTTTCCGGCAGTCGGCTTTCGAAATTAATATTCTTTTTTTTTGGCTTAGGATTGATCTTCGACTGACCTCAAAAAGGAGTTGTGACGAAATTGAGAACGTAGCACGCTTGCTCAGAAAAATAATATCAATATAATATTTTGTTAATCAATTTTATGCACAGTGCCGATATCTTCCAGTACCTTTTAGGGTCCATAATAGATATTATTATCAGTTTCATAACTTGATGAGTACTATTGAATATTTCAAACGCTCTGATGAATTGGTTACGAGGATTCATAGAAATTATAGCGTTAATAAGTTGAGTAGTTCGGGAATTATTTATGAGAACTAGTTGTCGGTATAGTGTTATAGGTTAGAGAAGTACAAAATCTAAGAGAGGTACAAAATATAGTTGTAAATCATGTTCTAGTCTAGTAATTTGACAACGCAGGTCGTGGGTTCGATTCCCATCCAGGACAAAAATTTGTGTGCATGAACATATCTGTTTGTCCTGAGTCTGGGTGTAATTATCTATATAAGTATGTATTTACAAAAAAAAAAGTATATGTAGTATATCAGTTACCTGGTTTCCATAGTAGGTACAAGCTCTGCTTAGTTTGGGATCAGATAACCGTGTGTGAAAAAATGTCCCAGGATATATTTATTTAAATCATTTTTTAAAATGATATACACACTAAAATTACCTTTACATTTATTTACAACATATAGGAAACAAAATACGATCTACATATAAATCTTATATCTATACTAATAATAAAGATGAAGAGTTTGTTTGTTTGAACGCGCTAATATCTAGAGTTACGGGTCCGATTCAAAAAATCCTTTCACTAACGGAGTTTAATTTGTGGTAAAATGTCACGTACGTTTTCATATATTTAATATTTCGTAAATGCCATTAATATACCTTGAAGGATATGTTGATGATTTCTTTTGTTATTAAACAGTAAATATACTACCATTCCTGTCGCAAATCACATGTTGACAAACCTATGACCTATAACTGATCTATAATTAGCAACAAACGTATTAAAAATGGAATTTTGCGGGCTACTTTGAAGCATCTTAATCTTTTTTAAACTAAGAATTATAAGTCAAATATAAGGTAAACTAAGTGAAACTTACCTATTCCCTAAATAGGTATAATCTTCAAATCTACAGTCAATGACCTTGAGTTACAGCCTTTAATGCTGTATAATAAAACGGAAGTAACGATAAATTCTTAGAACTGCGTCAATTAAATGTAACTTTATACGCCTGCGATGGCTTGTTAAATATAACTAGCTTCATTTACCTATTTTTAAATAGCTACACGAATGAAAACCTTAATTTGATGGTGCTTATGCCCATTTTCCACCAAATACGAGCACCAAACGCTTGTCAATATTTCAGTTCTTCGTAGTGTACTTACCATACGTTTCACAATCCAGGGTTTATCCTAAACTAAGCAGAGCTTGTACTATGGAAACCAGATAACTATATACACTACATATAATACTACTTATTTTTGTAAATACATACTTATATAGATAATACATACAGACTCAGGACAAACGGTCATGTTCATGCACACAATTGTTTGTCCTGGGTGGGATCCGACCTCACAACCTGCAGCGCAATTTTTATCATATTTTTTTTGGGAGCTACAATTCAATGGATAGGGCAGGATAGGAATTTAAATAAAGAGAAGTGTCAATCAACTTCGATTGAAAATTTGCAATGTCAATTTCAGTGGTATATGCTGAAAAAAATATAAAACGGACAACGTATTGTGGAAAACTAATATCTCTTTATTCTACGTAAAGGTATATTTTACCTTACCTACCTAGAGTGTAGTGAGAATATACGCATTTTTCTCCAGTCATTGTTCACACTTTTGTTCGAGAAACTCAAGAAAAAAGGTTTGATATAAAGCCTTAATAAGCTTCGAAACTACAACTACTTTTCATTCCATTTTAGTTCTTATTTACTTTCTATACTAAGACCTAAAGCTACAAAATAAATGACTGAGTAATATTTTAGGTACATAAGAAATTCAGGAGAAACAAAGTGTGGGTAACTTCTCAAAGTCTGGATGTTAGAAATTGCCAAACGACTCGACAAATCGACTACTTAACTTAGATTCAACAGACAGAGATGAAAGTAAATGAGTTAAATGAGAAATCAATTAATCTCTAATGTGTAATTAATTTATTTGTTTCTATAATCTGTTTGTTATCTTCTAAATATATAAAAGGAAAGCGTGACTGCTGACCACTGGACGGATCGCGCTGAAATTTTACATACAGATAGGCATACGCTAAGAAAGGATTTTTGAAAACTCAATCCGTAAGGGGGTAAAATAGGGGATCGCGGGTGAAACCACGAGGCGTAAAGCTAGTTGTAAATAAATATTTGCTTTTCTAATATTAATCCTACACAGAAATAGAAACCAGCTAAACACTACCAAATGCGAGTCGCACACGGAGCGTTCCGTTGGTATACGTACAGTAATAATAAAACTAACTCAATTTGTAAAACTAACCCAATCAAATAGTAAATTCGATTCCCAAAATACACAACCGAAATCAACCTGTAGGTATATTATTCTAGCTGTTACCCGTGGTTTTCCTCTCGTTCCCGGGATAAAAAGCCTATAACCTTCGGGGATAATGTAGCTTCCATCCAGCATAATTTTTCAAATCGGACCAGTAACTCCGGAGATTAGCGCGTTCAAACAAACAAACAAAAATCAAATAAGTACTTGAATAGGTAATAAACTTTTAGAAAAAGAGTAAAAAATCAATAAGCAACGCAAAAAGAATTATTAAAATCAGTTTATATGCAAAAAAAAATATCCGTGAACAAAAACACAACCGAATTGAGAACCTCCTCATTATTTAAGGAGGTTAAAAAGTACCCTACCACTGCGCACAATCACCATAAGTATCATAATCGCCTAGCTACAAACTTGCCAAAGATTAATTAAAAATAATAGCGGACTCAGGAATCTTCGGTGGAAATTCAAATTCCAAAGCAAAGTTTCAAAACTCAGTTTGGTATAATGATACCGTAGCGTGGTTATAGTTGAAATGATTCGCATTAAAACCGCTTTGAATAAATAATGTTGACTCAGCGAATGTCTTTATCAGCGGGGAAAAAAACCTTATAGTGAAAGTCATTTGATTCGTTTTACAATGGAGGAAAAAGGTTTAATGGCCCAAAGGGGTTTTTCTATCTGATAATGTAAGTAAGTTGGCTCTTATCTATCATTTTTAAATCAGCATTTTATTCTAATGTGTTTAAGGTTCAAAATGTCCTGTTTAACGTTTTTATTAGTGTTTATCTGAAATATATTTTCTCTTTTAAAACAATTAGGTAATTGACTTTTCTTTTTAGAAGGTGTTTTTGGTTAAAAACTATGTCGTGAATGAGAATTAAATCACGACCAGTGGCGAGTCAGTCAGGATACCTAAACTAGTTTATAATAAAAATAGTTTTTTGTTTAATTTGTAGTTATTTAGTTTAGTCTTAATTTATTTAGTTTAGTTTTTATTTGTTAAGTATAGTTTTTATTTATTAAAGTTTTCTTCAACATCAAGGATGTAATTAAACAATTCCTGAGATGTTGTTACCATAATATATACAATTAATTTCAACAATAAACAGTTTTTTTAAGTTTAACAATGAGTATCAAAACGGTTTATTCCACATTATTCTTTAAAAATGTTGAAGCAAAACAGCTCATTAGGTAACTTCATCCACATAATTAAGAACGATCATAAGGAAGTCATTAAAAATGCCGACACGTCACCTAACAAAATCCCTAAAATACCTTCAGCGCCCCTTGCGATATTAACCGCTTAAAATATTAGGAGAGTGGCAACACCGGGGATTATCCAAAAGGGATTATATAGCAACATTGACGACATGGCTAAGGCCGAGCGGATCATGCAGCGGACCGTTACTAATCATAGCCAATCTATAGTTCATTGGAGGCCTTTTGCGGCTTCCCAAGAAACCTTAGGAAGGCCTACGGTATTTTAGGAACGCAACTCATGTTTATTTAAAATGTGTCGTGACTGTTTTGTTACTACCTCGTTATTAGTTATCCAAGTTTTTAGTTATAGGCTCTAAACTTATGTATTAAAATGCATGTAAGATTTTTTGTACATAAATTTTGATTTTCACTTTTAGGAGCTACAAATTCCATGTAAAATAGCGGCACGCTGTATTGACATCATATTTCTTACTTGAGCCAAAAAAAGACGCACATAGAGTGTCAAAAAGAGTCAATCTCATGTCAAACTGACCATCATGTGTTATGTTGATTTTTCATTAAAAATCCTTTTCAGATCGCTTGCAAATATTTTCTAAATCAATTTAGACTTAGAAATCAAAAGGAAGTATTTTTTATCGCGAATTAGATTTGTATATATTTTTTACTGAAAAGGAAAGCTGTGAAACGAGAAAAATATTCTATCTACTATTTACTCTGGGAACTCTTTTTTTTTTTTTTTTTTAAATTAATGAATATTTACTAAAGACTAAACTAAAGTTATAATATCGAAAAACCCTCTTTATTCGTGATATGTATTATAATTTATGTATCCCATTATTAAAGTATTATTCATATACACTGAAAATCTAATATAACAAACTTTAATCCTTATTTCTGAGAATAACCTGCGCCCACATCAAGATGTCATTCAAAGAGAAAATGTAATAAACATTAATTTGACATAAATATTACATGTAGGTAGATGGTAGGCAGATGTATACGAATACTCACTCAGTTTCGTTGTTCTCGAAGGTCACGTGTCCCTGAGCAGCCTCGTACTGGGAGCCACTCTTAGCTGTTCCATCTTCTGTCCAAAATGGCACCCTGACCTTCCCTCTGGCGCCTGCTGTCCTCACCACTCGCAGATCATAAGTCCCCACAGACTCAGTAAGCTCAAAGTCACGTTGGGGAAACGAAAACACACCGGAATGATCATCGTCCAAAATAACCACTGTTGCTACCGCTGGTGATGCTAATGACGCTCCTCTAGGAGCCTTGAGACGCACGTAAAAATGCTCATCTTCTTCAAAAACATCATCGTCAATAACTTGAACGCTGAACTTCTTTTCTGTCTCTCCATGTCTAAAGGTTAGTGAGCCATGAGCTGCAACATAATCAGAACCTGCTTCAGCAGTTCCATCTTCAGTTGTATACTGAACTGTGACTTCTCCATTTAAATCACCAGCTCTGACAACTCTCACTTCAAACGAGCCGCAGTTCTCCATCACTGTGTAATGATCAGGGTCAAATCTAACGTTCGGTCCTCGAGATTCCATCGATAATGAACCTGATTCTCGTCTTTGCAATTCTGCTTTAACCTCGCTGAGATCACTTTGCGCTCGCTCAGATATTTTCTTGGAGAAATCGCCCCCGCCTGTCATTTTTCGAGTAGCAGCCACTCTGTAAAATGCTCGTGATTTTGGACCTCGGGACATCAATGCTTCCAAAGCCATTCGTTCCACAGTCTCTAGATCTTCTTCAGGGTGTTGTCTTCTCAAATCACGGAGTACTGCAACATATTCTCTTCTAGATTTTTCTATTTCCCGACCTTCTTCGTCGTCTGATGCAAAATCGTCGCCTCCGCCAGGCTTTAAAGCCATTTCCACTGAACCGTCACCTTCAGCTTCCACTATAACACCTCTTTCGTTTACTCTATATCCTTTCTTCAAGTATTTATACACCAATAACCGTCGGTCTGCTATGTACGCTGTCATTACTGTTGCTGGGAAGAAGAGAAAGGTGACAGCTCCCTCCCAAACTTCAACTTCGTTTGGCGAAATTACTGCCAAGATTAGATAGAGCCACACATACGCAAATATCGACCAAGTTGCCGTGACGAGAAAAACTCTGAGATGTTTTATCTTTCGTACCTCCCCATCCGGTATAACCACAACACACAAGGCCATTATCACAAATAAATTGTACGCAGCCGACCCAACGATAGTTCCGGGTCCTAGATCACCAGCTTCAAAGTTCTTCCCGGCTATTTCTATAACGGATAATAAGATCTCAGGTGCACTGGATCCCAAAGCCATCAAGGTCAAGTTGGCAACGGTTTCATTCCAGACCCTAACGACAACGATCTGGTCGCTGCCGTTCCGTCGCATGCGCACCTCCTTTTCCCTGGATGTAATAACTTCAATAGCAGCCATAAATCTATCGGAAACGATCGATACGCCGATGAAGAGATACATAAGTGCGAGGAAGTAGCAGGTCCCCCGAAGGGCCAGTTCCAGGGTAGGGACATCCTCGAGAGGACGCCAGGCGGGAAGCATGAGGCCGTCAGAGCACTGGAGGACGTGGTGGGGGGTGGTGTTGCGCTCGGCGAGGCGCGCAGAAGGCAGCTCGGCGCGCGCCACCACGCAGCAGGCCGCGAGCGCGGCGAGCGCGGGCCGCATGCCGCGTTAC
The DNA here is from genome assembly GCA_963555595.1 of Tethea ocularis. Classification (NCBI taxonomy): domain Eukaryota; kingdom Metazoa; phylum Arthropoda; class Insecta; order Lepidoptera; family Drepanidae; genus Tethea; species Tethea ocularis. The sequence goes on along the minus strand of OY741973.1, from coordinate 1,846,047 downwards.
CTGGCGCGGGCCATTCGTGGCGACCGGCGCTGCACGAGGCCGGCGCCCGACTGAGCGTCGCGACGCCCCCTCCCGTCCCGCCCCGACCCCGCGAGCCCTCTACTCCCAGCGCCGCTTCCGCGTATCACCGAAGCTTGAAAGTCGCAGCGGGTGCGAGAGAACCGTCTCGTACGAAGCACGTACCTCACCTACACTAACTGACGGAGTTTTATTGCCGTTGCGGGCAGTAAAGTTGCCCAAGTGGAGCGCGGGGGAAAAAGGTTATTAGATCGACGCGCACCCGCCAAACTTATTAAAACTTAGTTTGAAATGGTGTCAATTTTTTCGGACTTCATTGCGCTTATTAAATACGCGTTACTTCAAAAGTTTTTTATCGTTATCGGCTCTTCTACATTTTTCGCTAATGTTGTAAAGTTTAAGGTCTCGCTTCACGTGAGGTGATTACGATACAATGTAGCTCGCACGCAAACTCCGACACGCAAATAGTACCTATAATTGGTCCGCCCTAAGTGCTCTACGAAACTTTGGGCTTACATCTTTTTAAACGTAGGCTCCTGTATTATAGTGCAATTACTTTACCGTCAAACTAATTAATGTCTAATTTCTATTAACAAAACAGCATGATTACCTAATAACAATGATCAATAAAGACAAATTAATACCTAATTTAGTCAGACCCGACAGCTTATTACGATTTAGTTTCTATGAAGTCAATGAGGAATAACAACAAAAACATCTGATTAGTCCGTCAGTTAGATTATCAAAAAATATTGGATACGTATTTTTTATTTTAACAAATCAATAAGAAATTACAAAGATAAGTCCCATCAAAGTGCAGGATTGAGGCTTGTGACGTCATTGTACAACTACTTTTTAGTACACTTTTTGCAGACCGGAAAATTTTAACGCACTGTAACTTCGTTATTTTTTGTTTTCGGATCAAAATAAAAAATACGTATCCAATATTTTTTGATAATCTAACTGACGGACTAATTAGATTTTTTTGTTGTTATTCCTCATTACAACAAAAGGATAACTCACAATAATATGCCAATATGACAAGTGTCAAAGACAGATGAGTGAATCAATCAAACCTTGCGCAGTGTATTTTCCGCTTCGTTTGACAACCAATTCTGTTCTACTCGTAATAATTATGAACGGTTAATCGTTCGTTAGCGATCAGCTGTCGATTATTAATGTTAGTTTGTTGGGAAAGCGAATTATGTTGTGTAATTAATCGTATAGCCAATCCCAGGGTTTGTATAAGTGTGAAACTGTTTGTCTGTTACCTTTTCACGGCTGTACCGATCGCAATGAAATTTGGCATGCTAATAGCCAATGATATAGAAAAGGATATGGGCTACTTTTTATGCTAGCAAAGCGGAGACAGCTATTCATAGTGTGAATGCAAAAAATGTGTTAATAAATCACCAAATATAATTAATCACAAATGTGTAGATAAATTATATCCTATGGTAAAATATAGGATTTTTTATCTTATAAAAATATTTGATCCCTCAGGGTTGCGGGTAAAATAACAAGGCGGAAAGTAGTTTGATATAAAAACTGATTTTGGTCGCGTTTTTTCCTCATCGATTTAAGATGTGACGGCCTACAAACGAAATTCTATCAAATACGGATGTTTCTGTGGCGGTTTGTCTTCAATCCTGCCTGGTTGGTTAGATTAAGATGGGAACGCAGATAAATACCCTGGATTACACGGGATAATTATCAAATTAGTAAAACACATAGAAATGAAACCGAGAATGGTAATGTAATGTTTTATAAATCTCATGGTCAGATAAAATATGCGATTACCTTTATTAAAATAGAAACAATTCAAAATTACATAATTATGTGATTGGTTTTTGATAGATTAGTATGTGGCTTAGATATCTTAATTCATCCTGAGTGACTTAAGGACTATACAATACCATACACTTTCGAATCGGTTAAAGCATTTAGTAGGTATAAAAATCGGAAATATCGTACCTAGAAAGATTTTTTTTTTCTTGCGCGCCATACGACACAACTAACCTATAGGAAAAACAAAAATTATATCTACTATATATTAACACTGAAAATATTATTTTTAGGTATAATTATATCATTTTTTCAGAAAATTTTGTGCCATTCAGTGCAGTTTTTCTGTTGCCAATGTACCTTCCGGAATGCAGTAATAGAAATACTGTCCAATAAAAAACTCACGCGAATAATTTTTTTTTTTGAACCTATATTTAATAAATGCAGAACCTAAATCTAGTTATTTACAAGTAATATTAATAAATAATATAACTAACTAAATACATAATATAAATAAAAAAAATGATCCATGTTGCAGATTAGATTTGAAGAATTTTATTTTTGATGTAAGTTTTAGGTTTTTTATTCCTAAAATAGAATAGATCAAATTTGCTTAGAGATAGAATATATTCTAGATTAACATATATAATACTTTTATTCCAAGAATAGGTACATTAGACCGGGAACGCAAGTAAAATCGAGGGACGGAAGCTGGTATGATTTAAAAAGGTTTCGTCAAGGTAGTTATTTAGATGGGTGACCGATATTCGTTGCTACCTGCCAAGAACACGTGAGGGTATCGATCCACGACAAGGCTTTCATTAAGACATGTTAGAAATATGTAATGTGGATAAAACTTTAGTAAAATAACAAGTAGAGAACAAGAATACGTGTTGAATGTGGAATGAGGTCAAACTCAAAACTCATTTATTCAGTTTAGGCCCTTATAAGGCACATATGAATTTCGATAGTTACAATTATTACAATAGACTCTACCACCGGTTCCATATACACTTAAACTGAGAAGACTCTGGCGAGAAACTTAGCAAGGCTTCTTTCTTCTGTGGATCTTTGTTTTGAATTTATGTAATTACATTATAGTTATTATAAATTTTATTAGTTTTTTAATAACTACAATATATGTTAGACTAGTTTTCCACAGTGGTTTTACCCGCTTTCCCGAGGTACCTTATTATTTCCGAAATTAAAAGTAGCTCCTTTATGTTATTTCTTTGATAGGCCACTTGGCACCGTTGGTTAAGACACCACCTAAGTTGTGGGTTCGATTCCCATTTAGGACAAACATTTGTGGCCTGAGTCTGGGTGTAATTATCTATATAATGTATGTATTTACGAAAAAAAAGTAGTATATATGTGTATATCAGTTATCTGGTTTGGAATCAGATAACCATGTGTGAAAAATGTCCTAGGGTATTATTATGTCCCAGGGTATTATGTGCCAAGTTTACTCTAAATATATTTAATTATTATGCGTGATTAAGCCATAAACATTATCATAATATTAGTTAAATTAAATATGGATGTTTTAAAAGTATTTTTAATTAAAAAAAAAAGTTTTTATTTCACTGGTCGTGAGTTTTATTTGATACTTGTGCTACGATTTTACAATTAAATTCGTAGCACCTCTACGAAAAATTAAAAGTAAAGATTTTCAATATAGATTAAGAATTGTTAGGATATAGAAATACGGTCTGGAAAATAAATAGGAGGAGACTAGAATACTTGACACTTGACATTCAGCTCCGCATATGAATTAATTTAGATGAAACTCAGTTTATAGATAGATCATACCCTAGAATAATATTTGTGATACTATATACCCGAGAATAAGGTGCTATGGGAACGGTGCGGAAGCAAGTTTATATAAATCATTCCATATCATAGTAAAATCAACAAAGTTCTATAAAGTTTTATGACAGCCCTGTCCACAGATACCCACAGATTTTCCGCAGTTTTCAACTTAATTAGGGTTGTCACCACCATGCTCAGATTCCCAGCGTTAATGGATCGCAAACAATATCTTATTTTTCACTTTACCGCCTTCAGTCTGAAGGGTGCTTTAAAAACATTTCACTTTGCGTGTAAACATCTGAATTTGAGAGCTGAGAAAGTGCTAAAGTATGATGTTTTTTGAGGAATAATAAAATAAGTCTACGATTAATGATTCATTAAGCCTTTGCATTTTTCTTTCTTTGCAGTTGCAGTTTTATAAAAATTGCCAGTTTTTTTTCAATCAAATTACAACTATGTTTTCTTTTTTTATCTGTAGTTATTTACAGCACCTATGCTATACTTTTAGGTAGGTATCAGTCATAGTTTTAATAGGGTGTTAGTAATCGTACAAATTTTCTTCTTTTTAAAAGTTCTTTTTTTTTGTTGTGTTGATAGACAGACAGAACACATCTCAAGTGCCGTCCTACTAATATCATAAATGCGAAAGTTTGTAACGATGTATGTATGGATGTTTGTTGCTCTTTCACATAAAACTACTGAATGGATTTAGATGAAACTTGGCACATAGAGAGATCATACCCTAGAATAACATATAGGCTACTTTTAATTCCGGGAAAACATAAGATCCCTCGGAAAGGAGGGCGAAGCCGCGGGGCGGAAACTATGCTATATTTACAGTTTGTAAGTTATCTTTCTAATCAAATATCTCATGATAAGCTTGAAAATATATGCAAAATTATGAGTAAGCCAGTATTACTTTAAACCAGCATGTTCTGAAGGGTATAACAGCCGACAGCTCCCCTGAGCACGAAATAGAAACTGACTCTAATGCAAGCCAAACATCTCGGGTTACTGAATTATTATACTTAATTATGTTATGTTATTAGGTAGTTGTTGGTACTTTGTACTGCGATAACGTTTTATTTTTATCTAGCATTCGCCCTGCGGTGTAGCGCTCGCTCTTGCAGGATATATTTTATGTACCTAAATTATGAAGTTTATTTTGAAAAGAGTAATTGCTGAGTTTATTGCCGGATCTTCTCAGCAAAAGCTACCTTCCGAACCGTGCATTAGAGTCTGACAATTCATAAGTGCCTGTGAAGGTCTATTTGAATAAATAATATTTCATTTCATTTCGGTTTCACCGGCCTTCCCGAGGGATAAAAAGCAGCCTATGTGTTTAATCCAAGGTGTCAACTACCTCCATACCAAATATCTTCAAAATTGGTACAAGAAGTAACAAACATGCTTTCTCACAAACTTTTGCATTTGTAATATAAAGTAGGAAAATAGTGAATGTACGTTACTAAAAAAACTGTTAGAAAAATGATGATAATTATAGTAATTCAAAAAGTTATAATAGTGATTGTATCACTAAAGTTTAACAAAACAGTAGCTTGTACACAAAACCACTCTCGTATCATTAAATTGTATCAAGTGGGGTCGGGGGCGAGTGCTAATATTAGTAAAATTATAGGTACACGCTAATGAACGTCGAGGAACGAACTAGTGATGGAACACATTTACAATAGTGTAACTCTAGTGTATTTTTTTTTTAAAGTATTTTAACCGATTTAAAAAAAGAGGAGGTTCTCAATTCGTCGGTTTTTTTTTGTCATCGTCATTGTAAAAACTACTGAAAGGAATTTGGATGAAACTTTTTATTTATGTATTTACAAACTCCTTAAACTATCATTACAGGTGGGTTTACAAACCAACATTGACTTAGGTCTCCCCACGATAAAACAATTTATAAAACGCACCTCACGCAGATTTTTCAATACCGCCGTTAATCACCGCAACCCTCTTATAGTGAAAGCCGCAACCTACACGCCCTCCCGTATACTCCGTATCCATAGACCAAGGCAAGCCCTCAGCGAGCCGGATGATCCTATTACATTAGCTCAGATCGAAGCTGACGAAGCTCGTAAAAGTACACAACACACTACACACAACCGATCACGCTACCGTCCTCGACGGCGAGGACCGCCGCGACGTCCCACTCAGTCTCGTCCCGTTCAAGCGGCCCGAGCTGCCATTAGTAAACCGACCGCCCCCAATTAGTCGTAACTCGTACAAAGTCCTCCCCCTCCCCCGGTAACGCCCTGAGCCGAGGTTCGTATCCCAATCGGGGGTGCCCTCAGGCGTTGTTACCTATATATTACCGGCTGAGAGCCCTCTGCGCTCGCCGATTTGTCCGGTAAGGTTGTTGCAGCCATCTGAGGCTACCAACTTAGTCCTTTCAATAAAAAATAAATAAAAAAAAGGGTTTAAAACTTGGCACATAGATTGATCATACCCTGGAATAACATATAGGCTACTTTTTGTCCCGGGAATATATGAGATCCCTTGGGAACGCAGGTAAAACCGCGGGACGGAAGCTAGTCTACAATAATTCAACTTATGATATCCTAATCTTCAACGAAATCTTTTTACTATTTTTAATAGGCCTTTATGTAGCAAGCACACAAAGCTTGGAATGGGACTCTCAAAATCTACACACCGGTAGGTGCTTAGCGACAAATTTTCAACTTGAGAGACAAACAAACAAACCCTACAACAATGCTGTGATTTCCACGATGTTTTCCTTAACTTACTGAGCTATTCCTCAATAATACATAATTCAGAAGCACTTCACCCTAATAAATTCAAAGCACATCACTATTAAGAACATAAAAACCTTTACATACAAACATTTACTGTGTTCGTGAACACTACAGTGCCGCCGGAGGTAAGATGCACGGAATTAAAACATTTATGTACCTACATTTTGTATGTACCTAAGGATAGAATTGCCTTGGCACCTTCGCTGTTCATATACGGGTGTATTCAATTGCTGAAAAAGGTACAGTTGTTGTATTTATTTTGTCAAAAGCATTGTTATTGTGATTCTAAAAATAGTCTGTTACGAGTTTTTAGGTCTGTGCATAATTTATCTTCAGACATAATTCAATACTATTTTCATCGTAAAGATTTTTCGCGTGTGAAACTGCGAGGCGGAAAGCAAGTGTCAATTTTTTTGCTAGGATGAAACTTGGTACATAAATAGATCATGGAATGAATAAAATATAGGATACTTTTTATCCCGAGAAAATATATAATTATGTTTATCTACTCTCATATCGTAATGTTCTTATTATGAAATCAAAATCAGTACTTTAATGATCCACTTTATGCACACCCGTGTATAATTAAATTAAAAAATTATATTATAGCACAGTTTTCTTCCCAAGATAATGCTATAAAATAACTTTTTTTCATTAAAGTACAAGTATTTGGACATGTCTGGCCACTTATAATGTTTCTTGGGTTTTAATACTTCAATTACTGTCAGTCAACTTGTCAAACGATATAATAAAGAAAAAATCATTATAAGTGGCCAGATATGACTAAACAATTAAACGTAGTATTATATTCTCTTTGTAAACAATTAGGAATCAATCACTATCAATTCAATTTTAGATGCAAATTTACTCTGTGGTCGCGTATGGTAGGGAGTTTTTCCCAACACGGATTTAGGCGCCATGATGATTAATGTTTGTTTATTTTATTGATTTTTTGCATACATATTTTATTTTGGCCAAAAATGATAGTAAAATAGCAGTGATACTAAGGTGAAATAAATTTGGATCTGAAATTGTGGAGGCGGCAATGGAAATTACGAATAATCGATACCCGTCATGAAAACCTATGACAAAATATTATCGATTTTTTACTTTTAAATTACATTATTGGATGAGTTTAGATAAAGTACTGTATGATACTGCACATAATTAGGTATTAAAAACTCGTGTGATACTATTAAGAACCTCGCCTACGGCTCGGTACTTAAACTCACACTCGTATTTAATAACCCCTATTATGCAACAGTATCATAAACTACTATTGTTACTTTCCTTTTTCATAGTTTCTTTTGTATGAACTCGTATTTATTGTAAACTGTCAAATAAATAATATTCTATTCTATTCAATATTTAAAGTATCAAAGGAAAATGAAAACTCAAGGGATTCCATTCATCTCTGGAGGCCAACGGTAGTCGGTAACTCTTACTTGACTGCACCTGCCAAATAATTTAATTAAAGCACCTATGTGAACCTGCCAACTAAGTATTCAATAATTGATTTTTTTGACTTCCATTCGTTTGTACCCGGTTTGTGCCGGACTGTACCGCTTTTAAAATCGTTTGTACCTCAAAGGGGTAAGAGATATAGGGGTGCGAAAATTTGGTCAAAAACTAAGTAAAAAAAAAATCGTTTGTACCCGGTTTAAACCGAATGTAAAGGTTTGTACCCAGTCCCTAGAGGATTGTACCGCTTTTCAAATCGTTTGTACCTCAAAGGGGTAGGAGATATAGGGGTTCAAAAATTTGGTCAAAACACAAAGTACACAAAAATTGATTTTTATGGCTTGCAATCGTTTGTACCCGGTCTCTAGAGGATTGTACCGCTTTTCAAATCGTTTGTGCCTCAAAGGGGTTGGAGATATAGGGGTTCAAAAATTTGGTCAAAAACCATGTAAAAAAAAAATTCGTTTGTACCCGGTTTAAACCGAATGTAAAGGTTTGTACCCAGTCCCTAGAGGATTGTACCGTTTTTCAAATCGTTTGTACCTCAAAGGGGTGGGAGATATAGGGGTTCAAAAATTTGGTCAAAACACAAAGTACACAAAAATTGATTTTTATGGCTTGCAATCGTTTGTACCCGGTCTCTAGAGGATTGTACCGCTTTTCAAATCGTTTGTGCCTCAAAGGGGTTGGAGATATAGGGGTTCAAAAATTTGGTCAAAACAAAGTAAAAAAAAAAATCGTTTGTACCCGGTTCAAACCGAATGTAAAGGTTTGTACCCAGTCCCTAGAGGATTGTACCGTTTTTCAAATCGTTTGTACCTCAAAGGGGTGGGAGATATAGGGGTTAAAAAATTTGGTCAAAACACAAAGTACACAAAAATTGATTTTTATGGCTTGCAATCGTTTGTAACCGGTCTCTAGAGGATTGTACCGCTTTTCAAATCGTTTGTGCCTCAAAGGGGTTGGAGATATAGGGGTTCAAAAATTTGGTCAAAAACAAAGTAAAAAAAAAAAACGTTTGTACCCGGTTCAAACCGAATGTAAAGGTTTGTACCCAGTCCCTAGAGGATTGTACCGTTTTTCAAATCGTTTGTACCTCAAAGGGGTGGGAGATATAGGGGTTAAAAAATTTGGTCAAAACACAAAGTACACAAAAATTGATTTTTATGGCTTGCAATCGTTTGTACCCGATCTGTAGAGGATTGTACCGCTTTTCAAATCGTTTGTACCTCAAATGGGTGGGAGATATAGGGGTTAAAAAATTTGGTCAAAAAACAAGTAAAAAAAAATCGTTTGTACCCGGTTTAAACCGAATGTTAAAGTTTGTACCCAGTCCCTAGAGGATTGTACCGTTTTTCAAATCGTTTGTACCTCAAAGGGGTAAGAGATATAAGGAATAACATACTGAATACACATAAAAAAGTGATTATTGTGTGTATTCAGTGTGGGGACCAAAACTTAGCACCCCTATATCTCCTACCCGGTTGGGGTACAAACGATTTAAAAAGCGGTACAGTCCGGTACAAACCAGGTACAAACGAATGGAAGCCGTAATAAGCGATTATCGTGTACTCAGTGTGGGGACCAAAACTTCCACCCCTATATCTCCTACCCCTTTGGGGTACAAACGATTTAAAAAGCGGTACAGTCCGGTACAAACCGGGTACAAACGAATGGAAGCCGTAATAAGCGATTATCGTGTACTCTGGGGACCAAAACTTCGCACCCCTATATCTTAGTACCCCTTTGGGGTACAAACGATTTAAAAAGCGGTACAATCCTCTAGAGACTGGGTACAAACCTTTACATCCGGTTTAAACCGGGTACAAACGAATAGAAGCCATAAAAAGTGATTATCGTGTACTCAGTGTAGGGACCAAAACTTCGCACCCCTATATCTCCTACCCCTTTGAGGTACAAACGATTTAAAAAGCAGTACAATCCTCTAGTGACTGGGTACAAACCTTTACATCCGGTTTAAACCGGGTACAAACGAATGGAAGCCATAAAAAGTGATTATATTGAACTCAGTGTGGGGACCAAAACTTCGCACCCCTATATCTCCCACCCCTTTGAGGTACAAACGATTTGAAAAATGGTACATTCCTCTAGGGACTGGGTACAAACCTTTACATTCGGTTTAAACCGGGTACAAACGATTTTTTTTTTTACTTGGTTTTTGACCAAATTTTTGAACCCCTATATCTCCTACCCCTTTGAGGTACAAACGATTTGAAAAGCGGTACAATCCTCTAGAGACTGGGTACAAACGATTGCAAGCCATAAAAATCAATTTTTGTGTACTTTGTGTTTTGACCAAATTTTTGAACCCCTATATCTCCTACCCCTTTGAGGTACAAACGATTTGAAAAGCGGTACAATCCTCTAGGGACTGGGTACAAACCTTTACATTCGGTTTAAACCGGGTACAAACGATTTTTTTTTTACTTAGTTTTTGACCAAATTTTCTCACCCCTATATCTCTTACCCCTTTGAGGTACAAACGATTTTAAAAGCGGTACAGTCCGGCACAAACCGGGTACAAACGAATGGAATTCAAAAAAAGCAATTATTGAATACTTGGTTGCCAGGTTCACATAGGTAATTAAAGCTGCTTGCATTTAGGTACCTGCAGTCTCGGTCATTGAACTTGTAAGCTCGGTCATAAACTACCAAAACATGACAATTAACTGTGCAAAGAGAATAGAAAATAAACAGTGCTGTGGCTGAATGGTAAAAGAACTTTGTGGATTGCTTTTCTTAATTTGAATAACTAAAATACCTAATTAGTCCGTCAGTTAGTTAAAACTATAATAGTTCACATGTATTTTCTTTAGTTACTGTGTAAGATACAGTGCGTTAAAATTTCACGTGACGTCACGACTTAGTACACTTTTTACAGAGAGATGACGTCACAACCCCCACTCCTGAACTTTGATGCGACTTATCTTTGTAATTTTTTGTTGATTTGATAAAATTAAAAAATACGTATCCAATATTTTTGATAACCTAACTGACGGACTAAACAGAATTAATTATTTTTTACTCAGTCATCATCTCTATAATTAGGTGTTCGTGCCCAAGGGTCGCCCGGGTAGATAAGATTTTATGTTTCATTTGAAATTGTCGGAACAAAGTTTATATGAAAGATTTTTTTATAGAACCACCAGAAAAGTCAGAAATTTAAATGTTTATCTCAATAAAAATCACTTGGGTGATGCCGGGTACGGACAGGACTGTAGTAAATATGTATAAGAAAAACAGGCTCATTTTGATAAAAGGGTGTCTGGCCGTGCTAGTGGTGCTCGCCTTGAGCAGCCCCAGATAATACGGTGTTAGCTAATTCATTAAATTTTAAATGAATTATAACGTAACAAAACTATAAAATAATACTAAAATTAAAACTAATTTACAAATAAAACAGAATAACACTAGCTACGTTATCTCGCTGTATGGCTACTTAAAGCGGGTTTATATTTTGAAAGGGATTTTTTTCATTACTTTATTAACGAAAATAATAATGTTTGTCAAAGTTATTCGTTGCCACATTTGAAAAACCTCGCTTTCCACTGCCCGTGGATACGACCGAATGTAGTCGTCAGCTAGGAAATCCGACATATATATCTGGGGGCCAATCATAATTTTGATTAGATTACAATAAGATCGCATCTAAATGACGACTTTTGCACGTTTTGGTATTCCACTAATAATCTGACAACGATCGAGATCCAATCATGGTTGAGTTAAAGTTTACGTTCGATCGAAAGTTATGAAAGTGGTATTCTGCTTATTCGATTGAACATGAACTTTTGGCAATATGGTATTCCACTAACCATTTGACAGATTTGATTGGACAACACAAACTTGTTTTTTCGGTTACCAAGGGTAACAACGATAACAATCTAATCGTGATCCAATCGTGGTTCGGTTTCGTTTATTTAGTGGAATACCGTTTTTTTAGTAAAATTAGTATTGGATTGGAAACAAACTTTAACTGAATCGCAACCGTAATAATTTAGAGGAATTGGCCTCAAGTTATCTTATATCTACTTACCTCTAATTAAAATTGGTATTCAAAGGACGATGACAATTTCAAAGACAGTCAACGTAAGAAATATGAATATTTCTCAGTGAAAGGAAATTGTAAATGATATTAAGGCTTAATAATTTCCCCTGAGATATAAAGTAGAGATTTTGAATTAGTGCGCTTTGAATACAAATTAAGATAATCCGCTTTCGAAGGGTTCAACAATGTTATGAAAAAATAATTAAAATAATGGCAATATAGCAGTAATATTTTTCTTTTAATTTAGAATACATATGTTCTTTTCGCATTTTCTTTTGACAGCTAATTCTTATTAAGTTTTTTAAAGTTCCATAAAGTAGGCATGTAGGTACTAGGTAGGTAAGTAGTAGATATATAGAAGGTGATTAGTAATCTTTAATATTTTTGTCTCAACATTATAAAATGTATGCGAACTTTGAAAGATAAATAATCGATACTAAGCAAAATATTCGATACTCATTTATAATATAATAAAGAACTACATCGTCCCTTTTGAGACATGAATTTATGTAAATATGTACGTGCGTACCAATAACCTTGTAACATAGACCCCAAAATGATGTATTATGACAGTAGTTCGACCTCTTGTTTAATTAGATATCGGCCTCTAAATATATGAGATAAACTCGAAACTAACTTATTCAGTTTAGGTTCTGATAAGAGGGCCTACTCCGAAAAACGATACACGATAGTTTGATCATCGTTGTCAAATTATTAACCAATAGAATTGCAGCAAACTGCCGATACGTAAATTTTGTGCAATTCAATTGGTTAATAATTTGACCACGACTAGCTAAGACACATAACAGATGATTTTACCAAGCCTGCGGAGACACCGGCAAGAATCTTTGTAAAGCATTTATTTTAATAGATTTTTCTTTTGTGTTACAACAATACCCACACAACACATGTCTATTGACAGTCGCGGAGGTGACCACTTACCATCAGGTGCATGTTTGTCAACATATTCACATCATCATCATCAGCTATTTTGGGTTCACTGCTGGACACACGTCTCTTCCAGAGCCCGCAACTCCTTCCAAAAATCGAAATGGAAGCCACAGCACAGGGTCGTCAGTCCATCGTGCTGGAGGGCGTCCCACATAATATTACGGTGGCCAAAACGTGGTCCCAACTCTAAAATAAAAAAGTGGGACCTACTTACCTACCATATCTTATATATAAATCGATAAAATGTTTTCACAAAATAATTATGTCAATACAAAGTCATACTATTATAGTAGTTTATGATACTGTTGCATAATAGGGGTTATTAAAATACGAGTGTGAGTTTAAGATCCGAGCCGTAGGCGAGGTTCTTAATTGTATCACACGAGTTTTTAATACCTAATTATGTGCAGTATCATATAGTACTTTATCTAAACTCTAATAATGTAATTTAAAGGTAAAAAATCGAGAATATTTTGTAGTAGGTTTTCATAAGTATCGAATATTCGTAATTTCCATTGCCGCCTCCACAATTTCAGATCCAAGTTTATTTTACCTTAGTATCACTGCTATTTATATGTATGCAAAAACTCAATAAAATAAACAAACATTGATCATCATGGCGCCCAAATTGTGTATACAACATATTCTATATGATCTGTGGCCCAAATCGTGTGGGGAAAAACTCCTAAGTTGAGATCTCTACCGCATACGCGACCACAGACAAAGTAAATGTGCATCTAAAATTGAATTGAAACTGATTGATTCCTAAGTGTTTAGTCCTGGGGGCTTACCATCAACTCTTATTGCGATCCATATGCAAACCTAAAATGAGTTGCTTCGCTATTTCATACCATGACATCATTATAGCGATCCAGTAATATTATGATCGTAAATGGTTCGCAATTGATACGTAAACTCTTTTCGTTCATTCATTTTTCGTACCATGAGGTGAGATGTCAACCTACTTTGGACCGTTCAAGTGTCAATATAAGCGAACCAAAAAAAGTTACTATTTTATTGTCAGAACTGAATTGCTTTCTAATTTAAATTGTAAAAACTAATAATAATACATAGTTTCAGGTATTTTGATTTATTAAATCATGTGCCATAATGTTAAAAATAAGTTATTTACATTTACCTACAACAAATATACAAACTACATATAAAAAAATCCTCGAGACGGCCGCTGCTGCCGATCAACAGAAGTCTGGCAGCGTTTCCTCTTTGAATAACCAAGCTCACACGTTGGCGGAAAAAGCTCCCCGCCCGCCGGTCCCCCGAAACCTCAATAAGTTTTTAAGTGTTCGAGCAAATCAGCAAGCCTCAAGCCTTAGAATCGGCCGACGTTAGAGAGTACCAAAGGCCACGGTGCCCAAGCTCGCCGAAGTGATCACCAGCGATGAGGATAAATTGATCCTAGAACCAAGACGAAGACGAATACCTAAACGGTCGCGCGGCTCGAAGCGAGAAAGTGAAAAACATCTAACATAGTCCCGCCCGATATTTGTGGATAGAATGACTTGCAACCAGTGGACCTGAGTCCTTGCCCGAGTCCCGTTCAGAGACAGCCATATAGGAGACAGCTAGCAAGTGTGCGCGATCAGACTCCGTAGAATAATGTGAATAAATTTTGCAAAGAGGCTTGTCCTACGCTCTCTGAGAACAACTCAAGATTATAAATATTTGTGCCTGGACAAGCTGCCTGCCTCCCTGCCTGTTATAGAGTATTTTTTTTTGTATACGTGGAAAAGGTAAAATATACTTAGAGACATAGGTAATACAATTTTGCAGCTACGTACATAGTTTGTTACGTGAAAATATTATGTTATTAAACAAACTTCACAAAATTACTAACACCATTGTTTGAATTTAATTTAAATTTCCAATTTCTAAATAAATGCTCTTTCATTTGACCGTTGTTAATTCTTCCAATGATGTCAAGAGCAAACAAATATTACTTTTGATTCACTATCACTACATAGTATAAAACAAAGTCGCTTCCTGTCCGTCTATCCCTATGTATGCTTAGATTTTTTAAACTACGCAACGGATTTTGATGCGGTTTTTTTTAATAGATAGTGATTCAAGAGGAAGGTTTATATGTATAATACATGCATAATATAGTACAGAAAAGCCGAGAAAAACCGTGCGAGCCGGGGCGGGTCGCTAGTATATAATAAAGAATAACGCGAAATTAGATAAGTTGTCGGTAAGTCGTTGGTGTGGGATGCCACATTTGTTGATACACTTGCGCCATCTCACTTGCCAGCGGCATGTAGAGTTGCAGGAGCGGCTGCGGCTGGTGCGGAAAATTCCAAATCCAAAAAATACGCTTCTATTGGCCCAAATATATTTTTTTTGCCTTTTGCGGTCGAGACCATGGGTCCTTAGGGGTTCGAGGCTCGCCGATTTTCTCGAACATTATCTTCAAAATTAATTGAGGTCACAGGGGACCGGCGGGCGGGGAGCTTTTTCCACCAACGCGTTAGCTTGGCCATACAAAGAGGGAACGCTGCCAGCCATCTGGGAACCTTGCCGTTGATTGGCAGCAGCGGCCGCCTCGAGGAAATTTTTTATATATTGTTTGTATATTTGTTGTAAATATTGTATATTATAGGTAGGTACTTGCCAAATCAAAGTACCTATCATTCTACGATAAGTTACATCTTACTTTAATTTGAAACTTTCCTTACCGCTTTGCCATTTGTATGTGTGTGTCACTGTTAACTATTTGGATACATTGCTGCAATTTAAGATCTAAAATGTATATACGAGTCTATAGAAATACTTACATAGTTCCAAGTATGATACCGTTAGGTATTTAATATATACATAGGTACTATTGAGAATATTTTTCTCTAAATTATAATCACTCAATAATCCATAATACTTTAAGAAAATTATGACACAAAAGTCAAAACGTGTATACTTTTTATACGACAAGTGCATGTATCCGATCGCAAGTTTTCCGTTCTAAAATATCGTGGTAGTAATATTTTTTAAGATAAGTCAACATTCTTATTTGTTATTTAATGTTATGCACAGTAATTCATTGATTGCTAGAATTATTTAAAAGAATATTATTTGATACTTTGAGACGTTATTTATTTTTATTTTTTCGTAAATAGCATTTAAAAATAACCGTAACTTACCGCAAAATCAGACATTTAGGTTTTTAAACGTATCGCATTGACTCAGAGTAAAAGAGACAGACTTATGTAATTACCGTATAGCATCTTCACTTTCTAGCAAAACCCGGATCACAGACAATTTCGTTCATTCATTCCGACCAAACGCGATTCTTTTTTATTAGCTTCATGGTACGAATTTTAGCAGACCTGTTTAGGTACCTAGACTGGATTGCATCGGAACTGAATGGCTATGTAAAAGTTGATGGTAAGCCTCCTGATGTCTCGTCACGTATAATGTTTTTTTCTTTATTATTTCGTTTGACAAGTTGACTGACAGTAATTGAAGTATTTTAAATAATTAGAACATTACGATATGAGAGTAGATAAAAATTAAAATGTCACGTATTCCTCAATAGTATAAAAACATCTTACGTGAAGCTTTCCCTTTATCGTTATTGGTTCCCCTGTAAAGTCGCAGGCGAGGCCCGGTCGCACTATAGTATGGTTATGGTATAAATGGAATAACCTTGTATACTAGTAGCTGGTCCCCCTCCCCCTAGATTTGCACAGATGGCCTTCTGTTATCTCAGTAAACACGTTACGCCCGAGCGGTTGTTTTTAACGATTTCCTTGAGATAAGCTAATTATAACACCATAATGTATAAATGTGTTTGTCTGTTTACGAAACACGTGTTGAAATTACAATGAAAGGTTCTGTTTTTTTTTTAATCTCTACTAAACTCTCGTTAGAGTAGTGAGCATTTTATTTAAAAAAGAAAATGCCAATTTATTGAAAATATTATGTAAGAATAAAATAAATATACAGAATGATATTTTGAAGTGGGCGTGGTAGCATCATCCTAAAGTATATGGAATAGTGAAAAATGCTGGAGTCTAGATTTTGATAAAAATTAAAACTGTATGCATTAATTTCCAAAAAAATTACATAGACATTAGATAAAAAGAATAAAAACTTATAGGTACCTAGTTTACCGACACAGGTAATAAAAACTGTTGACTCAAAATATTAAGTGTACCTAAATAAGAAAATATACCTACACTTCATAATAAACAAGCCAAATAAATACAACATAGAAAAACATGTCCAGTATTATCACTTATTTCTAAAAACAAAACAATCCGCGTAATGTAGTCCGCCATGTTTGCTATCTCATTTCCGTTTCCGGCTGCCAGTGGGCCGCAATTCCGGTGGCATTCTCTCTTCAGCTAATTATCTATGATTTCTTTGTAAAAATCTTTCCAGAAATTCTTATACAATACGATTTATTGTTACATACATTTAACTTGTATTCTGTGATGGTTCCTTCTATCCAACATCTTTATTCTGTACAATTTATGCAATAAATTATTTCTGATTCTGAGTATTTGCAAAAGTATAGTGGTAATAGTATGAATTTAATCGTAACATGAAATCTGGTTATTGCACTTCGTAGCAAGCGTATAGCTTTGCGTAGCATTAGTTTCGTAGCACATGGGATCTACGCGAGTCATGCTCTACATAACCACTATAAGCTGGCCCATGAAGCAATAACTGATTCAACCTACTAGAGGCTTGTTTATAATGGTTATTTGTAGCTCGATTTGTAGCCGTTCATATAAAGCATCGTAGCTGATTACTCGAGCTTCGTAGCACGTGATGTCTCCGTAGCACATGAGTACTCTTAGTCGCACTTTTTTTTATTATTAGTTTATTCGATATCTACGTTTCAGAAACTATCGTAGCACTGCAAATAGGCTAGTTGACAGTGTCAAAAATAAATGACCAAACACTAACCAATGCATAAAACATCTAAAAACACGTGGAAATATCAAATATGTTGTACATTTAATGCTTTTTATGATTTTTAATTACCAGTAGAACCACTAAGAGTAGATGATTTGATGCTGTGAAACTATGACGTCTTAATGTAATATTTCATACAAAATTCGTTATAAACTATCGTTTTGACATTTATTAAAAAGTTGCTGATTTGATGTGTCAGTCAACTACCCTATTATAAATAATCAACTTAAAAAAAAACCTCCTTTGAAGGCAATAAAATCAATACTATTCAATACCTTAGAGCTATACAAAAATAATGATTAAAATCAGTTCATACGTGAACAAACATGAAAAAAAAAATACAACCGAAATGAGATTCTCTTCCTTTTATTTAAAGACTCAATCATCTTCATATCCACTAGCATTCACATATTAGTAGGATGTAGCACTGTTAGACATTTTTAGCAAATAAAATCTACAACTCCGTACCTTTTATAGTTTTGTGTAAATCTCATGTAGGTACATAAAACAATAAGTTTTCTCCACTGTAAAGCTAACATGAATCTTTACGGCCAACTAAAAATAGGTTTTCATTTACACTAAGTTTGGTAGAGGCTGGTAGTTCGAATGTGGATTCAGCCAGGCCGTGAGGGCAGGCGGGTGTACCGGGTTGTAAACGAGGATAAACTTTATGTCTGCTGCAGGCGCCATGCGGGATGCTGTACGTTTTCTTGCTGAGGGTTTGGGCTGTGTTATAGCGTATTTACCCAATTAGCTGTAACGCGTACTAAGTCCTCTATCTCCCCCGGTAACGCCCTGAGCCGAGGATCGTACCCCATTCGCAGGTGCCCTCAGGGCTGGTTACCTAAATGTTGCCCGGCTGAGAGCCCTCTGCACTCGCCTATTTGTCCGGTAAGGTTGATGCAGCCATCAGACATTTACCTACCAACTTTAGGCCTTTAAAAAAAACGTATTTAGTGGCTTTATTTTTTTTATGTCAGAAAGTTGACAAGCAGACTGGCGGTCCACCTGATGGTAAGTGATTACCGCCATATCAAAGATATTTTCAATGTGTTGCCGACCTCTTACGCAAAGAAGGCACCTGGGTCTCAAGTGCAAAAGCCGGAACACGCTGGTAAGTGCTTGGCGAGAGATTTTCAACGGACAGTTCAGAAATTTGGCATACAGATAGCTATTATGACGTAAGGATACGCTGAGAAAGGATTTTAGAAAATTCAACCCCTAAGGGGGTGAAAAGTGGATCAAATCAAAACTCATTTATTCAGTTTAGGCGCTTAATAAGGCACTTATGAATATCAACAGTTACAGTTTTACAATAGATTCTACTATCGGTTCGGAATATACTTGAACTGAGAAGACTCCGGCAAGAAACTCAGCAAGGCTTCTTTTTTTTGGTAGATCACGGGTTAAGCCCCGGAAAGATTATAAACTTTACCAATAAAACAAATAGCAAAACACTAACAATATTAAATACACTAAAACATTTGCTTTTTTTTTTATATCTTATTGTTTTATATATTAGATTCTGTAAAAACTATACCAAATTAAAATAAAAATAGAAAAAAATAATATACCAAATTACGATATTTTATAGCCTCTGCAATTTCGAAGCCAGGCCATTTTTTAACTGTAAAAATCGCTTATAGTTACGCCCAACCCAAAACTTCTAACTAATTTCAAGTTTATAACTAAAATGTTAAATTATTTACTGAAAAACTTCTTTTAGTAAGAAAAGAAGTTTTTCAGTAAATAATTTAACTTTTAGTTCTCCAAAGTTTATCATTACCAAATAGGGAATATGCACAATTTCCAGATACCTTTATTTCAGTATTCAGATCGAACCTCCTCCAGTTGAATCATAATCACACGAATAATATCAAAACAGCCTAAAAATAATCAAATCAAAGGGAAATATGTTTGTTTTTTATTTTAATTTAGTAATCAACTTGTGACGTCAAAATACATCGTTGATAAAGTAATTTCAAGTGATTTATAATAAGTGAGCTCGTTTATACTTATACAAATGACGTCACACGACTTAACATTAGATCTTAATATATTTTACAGACAGACCGACAATAATATTACGCAATATACAAGTTTTTTTCTAAATACCTAATAAAATGTGTATTCTCAGTTGGGATCTTTTATTGATGACGTCATCCTTTCCTTCTTTTATTTTACATCCTTCGTTTATTTTACGACGACTTCAAATAAACATCGGGGCTTTATTTTAAGTACCAAATGAACAAATCCAAGAAGTAAAACAAAACGAACGACATTGAGTTTTATTCGACTCTCAAAAGGTTTATTTGGGATTTGACAAAGACATATAAAGTAGTATATATAGTGACTGGACAAAACGAGCAAAATCGTATGGGTGACTGACTATAAGTAAAATATAATGGATTACCTATAAATATGCGGTTATCCACATTTTGCGCACAGCCGGGGCGGATGTAACCGCGATATTCGTTCAACTGCGTTGTTGGTTTGTTTTTGTATCATATTATTATAGAATAATTTAAAGAACTAACTTATTAATAAATAAACTAGATTATACCTATCATTGTTTAAAGTCTATAAACTACTGATTAAAATAAAACTAAACTACCTACTATAAATGTTACTAAAATTTAATTATCATAAATTAAAATACGTCTCCTAACTCTTCCTTCGAGCCGAGGTTCGTACCCCATTCGGGGGTGCGCTCAGGCGTTGTTACCTAAATATTACCCGGCTGAGAGCCCTCTGCGCTCGCCGATTTGTCCGGTAAGGTTGTTGCAGCCATCTGAGGCTACCAACTTAGTCATTACAAAAAAATAATTTTAAGGCGATGATAGCTCAGTGGTAGTGACGTCGGATGCCGAGACGAAGGTCCCGGGTTCGAATCCTACAATGAGCTTGAGCTTTCGGTGAAGGAAAACATCGTGAGGAAACCATAGAACGGTGGTAGGGTACTTTGTAGTGCCCGCCTGGCTGGCTACCACCCTCAAGTTGAAAATCTGTCGCCAAGCATCTTCCTTCGGTAGCAAAGTAGGTACCAAAATGCTGGCGGCTTTGCCTCGCTGAATTTCTATGCTTATTCTTTGGGCTAAGTAGCCATTAGCTCTGTCATCTCACGTATACCTATATAGCTTCCACCAACCGCTTAGATATTTCATTAAAAAGGTGGTGAGCTCGCTGACCCCAGGGTCTATTTGTGCCGTTACTAGCCATCTCCTGGCGTAAAATTATAGCCTATATATAAGTACTATAACACTCGGAGATAACGTAGCTTCTTATTAGCGAAAGATTTTTTCGGATCCAACTGATAGACCCAGAGATTATCGCGTTCAAACAAACGAACTCTTCGGCTTTATTTATTAGTAAGTATAGATGCAAACTAGGTCAAAATTCTATATCTCCATAACACAACGACGTCTTACCCTTGTATGCTGGTATTTCAAACAACAATAAAAGAAGAACACCGCATAACTTGAGATATACTAACAAAATGGCGCTACACTTTCCACCATTTTATAACGACTCGGCTACAAGCCCGCTCATGGTCGGTGATAATGTGTTGACATATTTATTTAATCAATGTAAAGTCTTTTTCATGGTGTAATTACCAAAACGGTAGACAACAGAGTAGGTAATAAATAGTATAATACTGAATTCGAAATCAAATTTCAAATTGGTGAAAAAATTAAAAAAAACTTATGGTCTATCAAAGTTTCTTGTGTAAGCAGACGTGAAAATAAGGCGATAGTGAGCCGTGACGTCACTGCTCTGCATTTCCCTCTCTATCTAATTGAGAATTTCAAACGTTCATACCTTTCTCATTTTTCTCAACTAAATTAAAAAGTCGCTGTCAGAAGGCATTTATCACAGGGTATCAATCGCGCGTGGCCGCCCCTGCAACACCCTTTTTGAAGAACCGCATGGTCTAGTGTCTTGTGAAAACCACTGCGGGGACTTCCCATAGCACAGAGTAATAATATACTACGTACAACCGTAAGTAAATAATATGAAACAATATAGATAGATAGCACTTTATTGTACATAAATCAACATTTCAAAATAAAAAATAAAAGCTTAATATTATGAATGTACAATGGGCGGTCTTATCGCTAAGAAGCGATCTCTTCCAGACAACCTTCGGATGGATAGAAATTGACATACGTTATAGACGGTGGTGTATTTTTAATAAGTGCATCTTCTATATTTAAAAATAAATAAGTTTAAAAAACAATACATATACATAGGTACCTATTTTACATAATTTTATATAATAGGTATGTAGGTACCTAGTAATTAATATTTATGTTATTCGACTCGCTTGTCACCCTGCATTGTGTTGAGTTGTGGTCAGTAGGGCGGCCATGTTGGAATTATTTACAGGAATAAAATAATTTATATATTATCTTTCACCAAGACCCCGAGGTTTCACTCGCGTTCCTGGAATAAAAAGTAGGCCTATAATCTTCGGGGATAATGTAGCTTCCTATTAGTGAAAGAATTTTTCAAATAGGACCTGTAACTCCGGAGATAAGCGCGTTCAAACAAACAAACTCTTTAAATTTATTATTATAATAATAATATTCTGGGACATTCCTCACACACGGTTATCTGTGCCCTGTGTCCTGAGCACGAATCACTTGTGTAAAACTTACGTATCGTCATCGTAGCGTCTGCGTGTAATTTTTGACAGAAGTTCTATCGTCTACTCGATACCCAGATAGCGAGCTACGTTATGTTCGTCTAGAACTTATTATCATACATTTTTAAATTGTATTGTTAAACAATATATACATATTTATTTACAAATAACAAACAAATAAATTAAATAACCTGCATATCTCACATTATTAGCAAAAAATAAAAGGTATACTAGATAATCCTCATATTTTAATGTTTTTTTTCTACAATTTAAGATAATAATATTTCTTTAATTATGAATGAAAAAATGGTGAACGTAATTCATGTAATCAAATAATATTAAAAGTAAAAAGCGCGCCTAGTAACTTTTTTTATTTCAGCAAGGAGATCTAAGTTTGAATTTAGAACAAATCGTAAAAAGTTGAGTCTCGTGTTTTCTATGAATTTTTATTACAAATGAATTCGATGCATTTCAATTATTGATTTGTTTTTAGCACATTTTATGAAATTTGTATTTATTTATTTATTATAATTAAAGGATGTTCCTGAATTAACGATCAATCGAAATAATCATTTTTATAAGTATTAATTATACTATCAAAATTTCGAGGTATACAAGATGGTCCATCTTTAGCCGCCCAAACAAAATGAAACACATCTCATAGGGGTTTACCTTTTGATTTTTTTGGTTTCTATATACCTACTTAGAATGGTTTGAAACAAACGGAATTTCTGTAACAAATAAAATAAAGTATTCTACTAGTGTAAGAATTTAAAATACCTATTAGTTTTTGAGTTTATTCATTACAAACAAAAATATTTTTCCTAGATAGTAGATGTTCGAATAAAGATCGCGCTTAAATTCACGTTGAAATATGTGATCGGACTAAACTAACAGGACTAAAATATCTTGCATCTCTTTCTTATATTTACTATTAGAAAGAGATATAGTGAGATTAAATTTATTTAGTTCGTAAACAACAGAATCGCCGCCATTGTCACACCAGTGGATTAATTATGAGTGTCGCAAATGATTTAAAGCTAATGTTTGTTTATATGAACACACAATAAATATGACCGTAATTAACATTTTATGACAAAATTATACGGTTTATCCAGCCGACTTTACCTAACGGGAAATGCCTGTAAAATTTGCTTCCGGTATTTTGTAACGTTTATTATTGAGGACTCTACTCTAGGGACTTCAATCATTTTGATTTTGTTCATTTTTTTTTTGGCATACAGTATGACACAACTTAGATGTAGCATCGGCAAATCGTATATCTACACTTCACTTCCGATTTACAAAACTAATAAAAATCATCGATAAATCGATGATAGCTCAGTGGTAGTGACGTCGGATGCCGAGACGAAGGTCCCGGGTTCGAATCCTACAATGAGCTTGAGCTTTCGGTGAAGAAAAACATCGTGAGGAAACCATAGCACGGTGGTAGGGTACTTTGTAGTACCCGCCTGGCTGGCTACCACCCTCAAGTTGAAAATCTGTCGCCAACCACCTTTCGGTGTGTTCCGACAGCTGCACTTGACAGCCAGTTCCTTTCTAGGCTTTGTGTGCTTACCACTATCGGCCACATTATCACTGACCACGGTGAGATTGTGGTCAAACACAGGCCTATACATAGTAAAAAAAAAAAAACATTCACTATCGGAACACACCGAAAGGTGCTTGGCGACAGATTTTCAACTTGATATAGATATATGTTATATATAGTTAGCAAACAATTTGACTGGCATGTACTTAAGTAGAGGTTTACGAGTATAATGTCGCTTTCAAAACTAAGATGGTACTCATATCAGATTTAATATTCAAGATTATATCCTTATTTGAACTAAAATGTATGTATGATGTAGGTACAATCTTATGAACACGGATTCCTCTGGTTTTGTACTGCTAGGGTTGGCCCCTTTGCAAAAGGTACTTATGTTAAAATTATAGAATTTAATAAAAGTAAAATAGTAGGTAATAAAATTCGTATTACCTTATTTAGTTAGGTATCTTATCCAAATATTAGCTTAGAATAAACAACAACTGAAGGTATTTTATGTGGCACTAGTTTCCGCCCCGCGATTTCACCCGCGTTCCCGAGGTAGCTTATGTTTTGCCGGGATATAAAGTAGCCTATATGTTATTGCAGGGTATAATCTATCTATGTGCCAAGTTTCATGTAAATCCGTTTAGTCGTTTTTACGTGACAGAGTAAACAAACATCCTCACAAACTTTTATTAGGATTTTTTTGTTAAAATTAAGTAAGTAACTTATTTGCTTTTTTATAATAATAATAAGTAGGTAAGTATATAGGTTTCAGTTTCGGCTTCGCTACCTTTTTATTAATTTTTTTTTTAAAGAAATGCGTTAAATTTTTATACATCCATGCTTCGTAGCACATTTTTATTTAAGTTGATGAAGTATTAAAAAAAACCTTAAAGATAGGAATTTATAGTGTAAGAATAGGTATTTTACTGTAGTCAAAAATAAAGCAAGTTATTTATTTTATCATCAATTTTTTTTACATAAATTAAAAATAATAAATAAAAGCCAACCCTATTCGTTGGCAATATTCCAAAATTCAAGCCCGACATGCATGGACTTGTCTTTTTGCAATATTATCCTCACGCTAACTTTAATCCTTATTACTAAGTCATAAGGATTAAATTAGTATGAATAATAGTAAAGTTATTTTTGTTGTTCATGGTTGAACGAGATATTTCATATTCGATGAGCCTTTCAGAACGAAAAAGCAGAGCAATACAAATTAATGTTTAAATAGCACAGACTCTTGAGTTGGTTCGTAATTATATTTTTTTTCATTAAAGGCGAATCTCACTGTTATAAGGGATCCGTACTCTGAAAAGAAAAAACCGAAAACCTTATAGGATCACTTGGTTGTCTGTTTGTCTATCCATCCGTGTATTAAGACTTTTTATCTCGGGAACAAGTGGAGGTATTAAAGTCCTCCATTGAGAAGGAAAGATTTTTCGCCATTCTGGGTCATCGTAGTTGGGGGGGGACTACGGTCCAACTTGATGTTGGAATCCTGTATATAATATAATATGCGAATGCGCGAACAAACTCCACAAGCGCGATGTAGGTTGTATCTTGGTTGTATGTTGATAATTGTGCGCCATCTATCCATCGGTGTATGAACCATGTAGCTGACAGGGCTCGCTACAGAGCCAATATTATTATCATAGCTGATTTTTTTATTAGGATTTTTTTTCAGAAAAATACTAAGACATAAAATAACGTCGAAAACAAACTTTATAAAGCTAAGGAACTGTATAATGCCTTTCCATTAGTCTGCATCACCATAATAATATTATAATAAATGGAAATTGATGTGCCCTTCGCGAACACTCCCTAATTCAGCCATTTTATTGTTTACATTACATTAGCCAGAACTCCTGAAGCATCACTGTTATTTTATCAAAAAAACAAATGTCTATAGGGTGATTTTGATTGGCTGAAAGAGCATTGAAGCAAGATTGAAGCATACCTATCTTATACAGCCGGGCTATTGAAGGAAAGAAAGATATTTATTTCGGTCTCACAAAAACATAAAGATAAAAAAACAGATACATTTAAACAAATAATATGACATAGGTACCTAATATGCAGTGTGAGGTCAAAAAAGGCGCCCATCTCAGGATATGCTACAACTGAACACTAGATGCTGGTTGCAGTGGCAGTGCTGGTTTTCAGATGAGGCCTAAAGCGAAGCCACGGTCAACAGCGGCACTATAAGTAGTATTATCCTCTGCTGTGAGTATTATATCTGATTATATCCTCTTTGCGCGGCCCAGGTTGAAAGATAGATAATATAAAAAAAACAATAAAAAAAAAAATTATAATAAAATTTGAAAAGCCATTTTAATACTTATATAGGTATACGTATCTTTTGGTGGTCATCATAACGAAGACCAATAATGATTTCATCCAATGACGCGCTATGACGACGACCATTTGTATGTGTAGTGAGTTTGAATTTTCGGTGAAAGAAAATATCGTGAGGAAACACTGTTGCACGGTGCTTTGTAGTAGGGACTTACCGCACCGCACATACCTACAGGTATGTTCCGACAGCTGCACTGAGAGCCAGCCCTCTAAACTGGTCTGGTTAAAGGAAATTGTACCTAATCTTAATAGAGATGAAGATATGGCTGTTTCATCATCATCATCATATCAGCCAAAATACGTAGGTATAGGCCAGGGGAGTCATTTATCCACTGCTGTATAAAGGACTCCCCCAAGGATCTCCACGATAGCCGGTCTTGTGCTACCCGCATCCAGCGGTTTCCCGGGACCCTAACAAGATCGTCGGTTCACCTTGTGGGGGGCCTGCCCACGCTGCGTCTTCCAGTTCGTGGTCGCCATTCGAAAACCTTTCTGCCCCAGCGGCCGTGCAGGTTCTACGAGCGATGTGCCCCACCCACTGCCACTTCAGTTTGGCATTCATGTTGGTTATTTTGGTTCGCCTGCGGATCTCATAATTTCTGATATTGTTCGTAATATATTTGTTTTAAAAATATTCTTGTAAATTTACTCTTGTAGTTAACTTGTGTTTTACGTCAGGTCTTTTTATGGATTAAAGCACTTAAAGTTTTCTTAAGTCCATTCATCAAATATCATATTGACAGATGTTTATAAAAAGACAAATAATTCGGTCGTTCGGTCGGTTCTACGAGGGATGTGCCCCGCCCACTGCCACTTTAGTTTGGCAATTCTTCGGGCTATGTATGCGGTTACCCTGCGGATCTCATCATTTCTGATCCGATCTCGCAGGAAAATTCTGAGCATAGGCCTCTCCATTGCTCATTACTTTCCCAACCCACCTAATAAACCTAAGATATATACGTAGGTATACTTACGTTTCCGACCAACCTCGTTGAATTACAATCTCAAATTTAAATAAGTGAAAAATAAAACTGGAACAAGGTAATTCAGTAAATCGGCCGTAAACCTAGATTGGTAGGGTCCCAAAGGGCACGTTCCGATTGGGCCCGTACACATGGAAGCATTTATTTTCCAGTATTTTGCATGCCATTGGAATCTAAATATTAAGGGTTAGATTCTTCATGGCGCTGCAGTAGAATTTCATCATTATCATTACCAGCCTAAAGACGTCCACTGCTGGACAAAGGCCTCCAAGGATCTCCACGATTGTAGAATTTAGTTATATATTTTACAGTCTGCCCAAAAAGCGTGGAACATTTTCAAAGTTCATGACCACAGATGGAAAATTATTAGAGAAAATAAAATTATATATTGCTTGTAAGAATACCTGATTCCAAGTCCCTTTCAAAGCATAGTACTTACATTATTTATTTTACTAGCTTCCGCCCCGCGTTCCCGAGGTATCTTATGTTCTCCCGGGATAAAAAGTATCCTATATGTTATTCCAGGGTATGATCTATCTATGCACCAAGTTTCATCCAAATCCGTTCAGTAGTTTTTATGTGAAAGAGTAACAAACATCCATACATACTCACAAACTTAAACTTTTGCGTACCTACGAATCAATACGCAGAAATATGGATTCAAATCGAGACTATTTATTTGACAAATATTATTTGTACGCGAGAACGTAACCCTACTTACAGCTTTATAGACGAGGTAAATAAAAATTGGTTCAATTTATTAGTGATGTTACACACACATCTGTATTGATCTTAAATTCATCGATAAGATTGATTAAGCAAAATAATTCAAAAATTCTGTATCGTCTATTTCGACATGGACATTTGTATAGAATTAACTATCACTATCAGAGATATCACCATAATCATATCTGGTAGGTACTTGTTGTATTTAGGTACCTATATTACCTACTCACTGCCTCTAGTAAATTTTATTTTCTGATTTATTATCATGTCAAATTGCCATTTTAAATATTAAAGTTTTTATTAGCTTAGGAACCTTACCTACCTAACTTTCTTGGCCGGAATCCAGGAGTGCTATAGATTCCTAGAATGGGCACTTTAGTTATAGGTACTTACGTACCTGCTGAAAAATATATTTATTGCTGTTTGTTCTTTTCTATATTTTGAAGCCAAGTAAGCCTTTATTAGCGCTCAAGAAATGCCCGGTTCTTACGCACCGCGAGGTTGCTTTTGCAGCCAGCAAGTAATTAGCTAATACTCTAATAAATTGGCCAAGTGCGAGTCGGATTCGAACAAGAAGGGTTCCGTATCATGTTACGTCAACAGAAATAATTACGGTTAATGAAATACACATTTTTTTTGGAAAGGACAATAATTGATACCCTGACCTTTCATCAACCTTACTTGACAAGTCGGCGAGCGCAGAGGGCTCTATATCGGGCAACATTTAGGTAACCACGCCTAAATGTTGAATCCACGGGGCACCTCCAAATGGGGTACGATCCTGGGGTAGGTACGAACGGAGTATACGGGCGGGGAAGTAGGTTGCGGCTCACTATAAGATGGTTGCGGTGATTAACGGCGGTATCGAAATTATTAGGATTAGGTACCTAAATTATGAAGTTCATTTTGAAAAGAGTAATTGCTGAGTTTATTGCCGGCTCTTCTCAGCAAAAGCTACCTTCCGAACCGTGCATTAGAGTCTGACTATTCATAAGTGCCTGTGAAGGTCTATTTGAATAAATAATATTTCATTATTTCATTCATATTTCATTTCATTTCATTCTTTGTTATAGCGGTAACAGAAAAACCAATTGTTCATGAAATACAGCGATCGGACAGCGAAGTCTTATTAATGGGGTTCCGTTGGCACCCTTTGGTTACGGAACCCTAAAAATGAACTGGCTCCCATGTGCAGCTGTCAGATCGGAATAGGTACACCGGTAGGTCTGGTGCTTAGATAGATTTTCAAATTGAGGGTGGTAGCCAGCCACGCGGGTACTATATAGTACCTAATTACCATACCATTGTTTGGCTAAATACTCGCATATACCTACATAATTATATTATATACTATAATATGTATATGCCTACGATTTATACCTATACTAGGTTTATTGAAACAAAATAACTCATATAAAACAACATTTCAAACAGCAAGCTTAGACTAAACTTACAACATTAGACAGTTATCTCACACGAAGCAGGATACACAAACATACAAACATGATATAAAACAAGACAAGTTTCTCGTGAGATATAATCGGATGTTTCGAGCCATGTGTCACATTGCGCTGCCTTGCTGGAGTAACGCCAGGGCGTGTAGACTAAGAGATAGGGGGCTAGTTTTAATCAGTATCTAAAGTTATGCTGCAGGCAGGCGGATGACAACTGGCGGTCCACTTGATGGTTATAGTAGGTACTGCAATGTTTTGGCACCAAAGTGAAGCACTAGCACAAACAGTTTCTTCAGATCATCCATTTAAATGGCCGTAGGATGCCATTATACCAAATAGTTTTCACATAATAGTGTTGAAATAACATGCGTAACATAAAAAATAATAAATATGTACCTACTACTCAGTTGCCGACCATAACAGAGCAATATTAGAGGAATTGCAAAAGTGTGGAGATTTGGAGAATTTTTGTGACATTTCTAAATGCCTTTTCTGGGCCTAAACTGTTTGAATTTATTGCCGACCTTTTACAATGCCAAAGAGCAAATTGACTTCAACTGTAGTCATTGCATTATCAACGAGTAAACGTCTATGTATTCTACCTACTCATTACAGCTAGGTAACTACCTACTTACAGTTTTTTTTTTTTTTTGAAAGGACTAAGTTGGTAGCCTCAGATGGCTGCAACAACCTTACCGGACAAATCGGCGAGCGCAGAGGGCTCTCAGCCGGGTAATATTTAGGTAACAACGCCTGAGGGCACCCCCGAATGGGGTACGAACCTCGGCTCAGGGCGTTACCGGGGGAGGGGGAGGACTTTGTACGAGTTACGACTAATTGGGGGCGGTCGGATTACTGTAGGCAGCTCGGGCCGCTTGAACGGGACGAGACTGAGTGGGACGTCGCGGCGGTCCTCGCCGTCGAGGACGGTAGCGTGATCGGTTGTGTGTAGTGTGTTGTGCTACTTACAGTATTTTGTTAATAAAAAACACTCATATACCTATTATTATCTTGATATAAAAATGGCACACCTAAAAAAACTACAACATTATATTAATCTTCCATTTTATTACGCTACAATACTCAATAATAATATTAAAGATACCCTTGTGTACTAAACACAGGCTCCAAGACTAAATGCTTCTAGGGTACAGTTAACGAGGATGTATGTTGTTCACTTACCGCGATATTGCACGTAGGTAACGTTATTGATTTTACTCCCAAACGTTATTAGCTCCACTTCCGCTTGTAAAACCAATAAAGTTATGTTTAGTCATAGAATAATAAATAGTACTACGCCTAGAAGGTTCACTGCCGAATAAACGCTTGCCTTCTTCCTTCACTTCTTGTAACTTTTTGGCAGGAACTTGCGAAATGACGTTGCGTTTTCATTTTATTTTCATAAAATAGTGTATTTTTTGAGTTTTATTGAATATAATCGGTGGTATTTTGTCCAATAAAGATCAATACAAGTGCACCAGTGAAGTGAAATGAAATGATTACGTGTATAGTGGCTTTTCAAGTTGTCTCAAGAAGTCCATGAAAGTAGAACTACTACCATTGTAGTAAAACCTAACTGAAGATGATCAAATAAGACAAGGCTGTATGGCTCTGTACCTTTGCCTTTTTAAAAAAAAACAACAATAAGATTAAAGTACCTACATACATAGACAAAGGCCACGATGTTAATATAACTACAAAAGTTGTCGTTAGAACTTTCCAGATCGGCCGTCGGGCGAGCGCTAAAAGTTTTGATGCATTAGAGTCAAGGGACCTAAATTGGTCATGCAATTTATTAGAAGTTAACAATAACAGGATATACCTACTAACGGTGACGTGTTTCCTAAAAACTTATTTTATTTACTTGTTTTACCGCCCTCAGCCCAGTCTAATCAAAAGCATTAACTATTTCTGTAGCATCATCTAATTGTAGGTAGGTACTTTTAGTCCTGGAGATTTTCATGGAATTGAAAAAAAAATCAGGAGCATTTCCAAAAATCATGGAATCTCCTGAAAAGAAGGAGAGTTTGCAGCACCGTACTAACTTGCATGTGTCTAAAGGAGTAGTACAGGCATAGAATAATTAATATACTACGTAAAAGTACAGGATAAGTAGGTAGGTACTATATTCTGACTGCGAATACTGTGCCGCGCATTGAGTGCAAGAGAACAGGCATAATGCGGGGAGGGAAAAGCTGCTTCACCTCCGAGTAGGTACACAACTTGGTCATTATTTATTCTGTTCTAAAGTTATTAAAGGCGGTACCCCAGAGAAAGGAAAAGAAGGAATACGGGACGATGGAACCGCGACAACAGCAGGCAGAACATGGTCTAGAATTGTACCTACACGATAAAATAAAATTAAAATAGTTGGCGTAAGCCTTTGCCGAAGAGCACATATATTAGTTAAGAAAACCAAAAGAAGAAAACTGAAATTAGATACTTTACCTAATTGAAATAGGTTATAATAAAAATAACAAATAAATCTTATCCGTAATAAAACGCTTTGTCAAAAATTCTATGTTAGAGTAAAATATAATTTTATCGCATAATAAGCCCACTGGGTTTAAGTACTTTGCAACGGTTAAAAATAGCCCATAAAAACATGGAAAGAATATTCCAGTCCCTGAATATATTTATCACCAATTCCCTGAGGAAAAAATCTCACAGCCAAGAAAGTTTAAGTTGTAAAGCCCATTATAACATTACACAATTCCCTCTACTGGGGTTTAGATCATCGGGAAAAAGTTAAAACAAACGATTCTCGACTGTCAAAGATTTTTACTGAAACTTGAAAATAACAGTGTTACATTTTATTTCTCAATAATAAAGCATTCCATATTCTATGTCATACTCCAGATACTCTTTCGAATCTTCCACATCGTCTCCAGCTCTTCTGTTCTGTACAAAGCTTCTCAACTCAGGGTACTGTTGTAACAACATTCTCTCTGCCTCCTTATTGGCCGTACCGTTCACTATTATATCTCTAAACGTGGCATTATTAATAAAGTTATGGTTAAGACCTTTTATTTGGCTCAACTTTTTCTCCAACGCCGTATCCATATGTAACAGCTCCATCTCATGAATATCTTTTACAGACTTGCGATCCTTTTTATATTGTTTTTTCAAATCCTTTATAAACTTCTTCAACTCCTGTGTCTTTCTCTTGCGCATCGTCGTACCATTCTTATAGGATCTATTCAGGATCTTCGTTATCTCAGCTATTATCTTCCGGATCGTTCTCTTAATTTTACGTTTACGCTTCAATCTCGCTTTTCGACGGCGTTTTTTGGCTCTCAGTATCTTCCTTTTTCTCTTTTCTTTCGATCCTTTACCTCTGTGTCTCTTTTCTTCTGAATCAGTCGATAGATTTGAGTCGTCGAATGATACGTCGAATGCTTGGTACATGTCGTAAGTATTAAGCTGTAAGGCGCAGCAGACAAATTCGGTTCGCCCGCAGAAATAATCACCCCGATAGATTCTGTATTCGGGCTCGCATTCCATGGGAATCATGCAAGAGCCCCATGGCATGTCGTGCTGGTTGGGATCACCGCAGGGTACGCCCCAAGGCCCTTGAAATTAAAATATCTATTTATGAATAAATAAGCTTATCATCTATCATCATCTTTCAGATGTCCACTGCTGGACAAAAGCCTCCCCAAAGGATCTCCACGATAACCGGTCTTGCGCTACCCGCATCCAGCGGTTTCCCGCAACCCTCACAAGATCATCGGTTCACCTTGTGGGGGCCAGCCCACGCTACGACTTCCGGTTCGTGGTCGCCACTTGAGAACTCTTTGCCCCATCATCATCTATATGTAATATGAATAATTACTTGTCCTGACTGACTGAATCATGAACACACAGGATAATCCTCTAGACAGATCGGGCTGAAAGGCATGCAGATAACTATTATGAGGTAGTCATCCACTAACAAATGATTTTTGAATCTATCCCTAAGGGGGTAAAATGGACAGTGACAAGCTATTAACTTACTTGCAGCAACCATATTTACTGTATCCCCAGGTGTCAAAGATGCATTGATAGCTTCAAACTTCTTTTGTACCCAATGCTCCTTCCACTGGTCCTTCCATTTCTTTATCTCGTTACTTGAGCTAGAAGATTCATCCGATGATAGATCCCTGTAGCTTTTGGCCCTTCTAAAAGAGGGTTTCGATCTACGCCTTATGAAATTCAGTACTGGATCCATATGGTAACGATGTTGGGATTGGGTCACTCCAAAATGTGGTGTCATTATATCTTTTCTCTCCACGACCTCGTCTTCTGATTTCTTCGCTTTCCATAACATTGCACGGTTTTTAGGTGCACCCATTCGAAGAGCTGTATGTCTTTCTGCATCATTTAACTTTGCCATTGTATCTATTTTATACATTGAACCGGATTTTGTAGTAATCTTTTCTTTTTGGCTCTCATCTTTACCTTTTTTAAAAAAAGTTAAGATATTTTGCTGAATATCCCCATATATTGATGACTGAATGATTTTGATCGCAAGGATCAGGAACAAAACGTGTGAAATTAGACGCATTTTAGAACTACATGTTTTTTTAATTTATTTGTTGACCTTAACAAGACTTCTCCGTCTAGTTGGCACTCAAATAAAAATTGTCATAAAAGAACTTGTTGAGAAATAATTTTATAGCGTTTTCAATAACATATTTTATGTGAAAATAAATAAAATAACCAAATATTACTTACGATAACTGAAAAAATTGAAATCAAGGTGAAGACATTCCATAGATTAAGAAATAGTACAGAATCCTCCAAAGTAAAAAGTCAAACATAGCAACAAGCATATCTTTCTACATAGAATCTATATGGACGAGGCAGGGGTGATGGTCCAGGTATCACATTCCTGAAATTCATTTTTTTTCATAATGTAGATAAGGAATGTGCATCCCATCCACAAGCCAGCATAATAATGTACTTCTTCTTTAGGTGCCATCTCCTACCAGAGATCAGCTATCATTAGGGCTATATTTTTATTAAACATTGATTCCCTAGTTAGTGACTACTGATGTTATGTGATAACCACAAGAAACAGGCAACTGTAGTAAAAATCCAATAAAACTGGCATATCAAAAGATTTACATGGTTTAATTAATTACTTCAATAACAGCCTCAGGTTTTTCTAACCATACTCTATGGTCTTTATTCTTATCAGCCGGCATACTCCTTTTTGTACTACAAGTATTACAGGTCCACTCAACAGTTTTTGACTTGTTTTTATTTTTCATTTTCATTTTTGCTGACACCCCATTAATTTGGATACACCTGCATTTTTTGCACAACTGTCTTTTGATATCTGGGTGTCTGAAATAATGTTTTTTAAATTATTTTTAAATATATTACACTATTTATGTTGTTGCTTGGTTCAGGTGACAGTAGTCATAGAGAAATGAAAATGACCCTTTTGTGTTAGCAATAAAATTCATCAGTTTAATCTATCATTCAGTATATTATGTAGATTCAGATGGACCTTATTGCAAAGAAATAAGGCTCATTTCCATATCTCTCTGGCTACTGCCAGTTGTCACTCACACCCAACTACAATGTATGGAGAGTAGAGAATATGTTTGTGACACCTAGTAATGATGGGTTTATTTCAGAAACTGATCTGATTTTTCAAGAAAGGGTTTGGTGTTTTCTTAGGTACTTATAGTTTAAAGATCCCATTGGTATAAGATTAGCTGCTTATGAGATATGAAAATAAGCCTTTTAACTTTTCAATAAAGTTAATCCGTTTAATCTTATAATCATCTCTCTAATTATGATTCAGTATATGTAGATTTCAGAGGGAGAATGAACTATCATTTTCCTGTCTCTCTGGCTACTGCCACATCGCAAAATGATCAGCCAGTGTTGCAATGCAAGGTACCATGATTTACGTTGTTTAGCTACATAGATCAAAGCAAGTAAGTACAAATAAGGTATTACCTAGGTACTGAAAATTATAACTTACATTTTTAAAACATTTTTCTTGGCTACGTTTACAATGAGGTTTCCGTAATATGATGATAATGCTGGACTTTTATCTGCTACGTATTTACTTATCTAAAAATAAGAACTTCTATTCTATATTATGAAATTTTTAACTGAATTCAAACATTATTAGATTTTCACTCACTTGATAAAGATAATTAATGCGTTGAAATGAATCGTTTCCTTGTACTTTTTTCATGATTACTACTGCCTTTTCACTTATTTGATAATAAATTAAAATATTCTTCTTCTGAAATTTTTGTAACCTCAAAAACTTCAAAACAAACAATTTGACAATGAAATGACAATCAGCTGATTTAGGGTGCCTTCCGAATCACGCTAAGATCAATGTGAGTTTTTGATGTTATGCTAGAGCATTCGCAAACGTCGTCGCCGCGCGGTACTTAGCACATGGTTGGACATGACATCACATCGTGATTTATACGCAAAAAATAGATTGGTTGATTAGAGTTACTTGGGTGGGTTGGGCCCAAATTATTGGCGAATTCTAGACCTGGCAACACTAGAAAAGTGTTTGCGGTGGTTTGTGGCAACGCTGGAATTAGTGGAATTGCTGGAAACCCTATTTTTAAACGTCATTGAAATCCCCGTACAAAAAATCATAATTTTTCTTTCATTCTGAACATTTATTTAAAATTATTGCATAGGTACATAAATTTAATAATTATACGTAAATAATTATGTAGCATTAATGTTCTTTCTATAGATAGACGCAAGTGCATTTTATGTGAATTATTTGTTTTCTGTGCCCTTTTATTGACCCCGCATAGAAACTTTATCAAAATGTTACGAAAGAAGACCATTGTTTTATCCAGAATTAGAGCCAAATGCCGTTTTTGTTGTAGACTATTCTCAGCGCAGTCTAATGTTGGTGAAATTGAAATTCCTTTTTCAAACGGGTAAGTTTGAGGTTGTAATTTATATAGGTTATGTCGGCAAAATCATTTTCGCTTTTCGCTGAGAAAGCAATCTATTATTTAAGAACTACTAACTTGCTTGGTAATAGATCTTCATCCTGAGGATGGTCAGCCAGGTACTACAAAATACCCTACCTACCTGCATATCACTAATTGCCTTGTTAAATTATTTGCACCAAAACCTGATAATGTAGACTATTTTGTACCAAGATTGAACTAAAAATATCATTATGAGAGGTAGAGCATAGCATTTTATCACTGAGAGAGCAGCTTGACTGTTGAAATAACTCCATTTTACTGAATACCGCAGACAAATAATTTATACTATTTACATAGCTTAGTGCAGGTGACAGTAGCCAGAGAAATATGAAAATAAGACGTCTTAGTAATATAGTTCACCTGTTTAATCTAAGATTCAGTATAAATTTAGATTGATATGATTTCATATGGTTCATTTTCATATCTCTCTGGCTCCTGTAACTCGCACCAAACTACATTGTTAATAGTTTAATATTGTGTATTAGTACATGAGTGAGGTGTTACCAGTGCTCATTGGGGAAAAAGTTGGTGATGTTGGGAGCCTCTCTAAGGCTGAGATCTGTAGTGTGCTTAAACTTTGCTCAGACTTTACTTAGGGTATAAACCTACGTAATAAAGTAAATGTTTGTGCGTTTTAATTTGTAGCCAAGTTTTTGGTAAGTTGTTGATTAGGTGCACTTAAACTTTGCTTAGCACACACTCAGGGAGATTCAAAGATTGCATTTTAAATACTGCCTTTGCATGGTAAAGTCGGAGCAAAGTCTAAGGGTGCTCTATAGATCTCAGCCTAAGTTACAGTGATTACTTACCATCA
Source organism: Tethea ocularis (assembly GCA_963555595.1). Taxonomy (NCBI): domain Eukaryota; kingdom Metazoa; phylum Arthropoda; class Insecta; order Lepidoptera; family Drepanidae; genus Tethea; species Tethea ocularis. The sequence continues at coordinate 1,808,739 of OY741973.1, read as the reverse complement.
GATAGGATGAATGCTTATCAACGAATAGAAAGTAAGAATTAATTTTAAAACATTCATATTTTTCAGCACTACACTCAAGCTATCAACGGGACAGTATGCAAGGTTTGCAGATGGTGCCTGCGTTGCGTCGCTGGGTAACACTAGCGTGCTATCCACAGTGGTGTCAAAAGCTAAGCAAAGCTCCAGTTCGTTCCTACCCCTGGTTGTAGATTACAGGCAGAAGGCTGCTGCTGCTGGACGTATTCCTACAAATTTCTTGAGGAGAGAGTTGGGTATGTATTTATATGATTGATGGATATATCAGGCAAGGGGATCAAAATTATCTTAAATAATAATATTACTTAAATATGTAAGATTGAAGAATTACTCCAAAGCAGAATTGATACTCAAGTGGTAAATCTCCATAACCCATTTTTTTAAATTATGTGTTTGACTACAATAGCCTCAAAGCCTAGAGGGGAACTCTCTCTCAAGTGCAGCTGTCAGATCACATTAGTAGGTAGGTGCTTGGTGACAGATTTTCATCTTGAGGGTGGTAGCCAGTCAGATGGGTATAAAGAATCCTACCACCGTGGCATGGTTACATCACTGTTTTCCTTCAATGAAAGCTCAAGGTCATTGTAGGATTCAAACCCACTGCTTTGTCACGGCCTTTGATGACACTGCCACTAAGCTATCTTCGCCTTACTTACCAATTATCTATCTTCGCCTTACTTACCAATTATCTGGCTGTTTGGAATTCAACTAGCGTTTAATTCCTTACATGGGACAGAAAAAAACTATGTATCACATGATTTAACAAAGTAAATCTCCAACAGGGCCGTCGGAACGGGAGATCCTTACTTCTCGCCTCATAGACCGCTCTGTCCGGCCTCTCTTCCCTCACAACTACAACTATGACACGCAGATAGTATGTAACATGCTTGCTGTGGATGCCACTAATCCTCCAGAGACCATCGCTATTAATGCTGCAAGTGCTGCGCTGGCACTCTCCGACGTACCGTGGAACGGGCCTATTGGTGCTGTTAGGTATGATAAAAATTCTAAATCACTCATAAATGGTAAAGCTATGTTTCCACTGCAGCGGAAAGGATCCATTGTGGACTCCGTTTAACTGTTTAACTCGTAAGAGTAAACTGCATACTATTTCCACAAACAAGTAGTTGAGAGGAAAGGACTAAGCAAACAGAAAGAGTTGAAATGTAAACTTATTTTATTTAAAACCGGGGCCGGGTTGCATTTTGAGCCTGCAATAAACTCAGCAATTCATTTTTAAAACAAGCTTAGGTTTATTACATTTTAGTCCCACTGATGACACAGTTTTTAGAATTTCATACTCAAAGGGTGCCAACGGAACCCTATGACAAAGCCTCCGCTGTTCGTCCTATACCTCATGAACGGTAGACAGTAGATGTAGGAAACCTTTTGTTTTGGCCGATTTTAGTTGACTGTTGATTCTCAATTATTTAGCTCATAAAGCCTTAGAGTCTAGAACTATGATGAAACCAAATCCTAAATCTCACATACTCTTCCTCAGGCTAGGACAAATAGACAATGAGCTGATCATCAATCCAACCCGTAAAGACCTTGAGAAGTCCACCCTGAATCTTGTTGTCTCTGCCACTAAGAGTAACCTGGTTGTGATGCTGGAGGGAAGCGCTAATGATATCCTGCAGCAAGATCTACTAAAAGCCATCAAATTAGGTATGAAAGTAAGTCGATTTATTCAATTGATACTATATCTATATTATCTGAAAAAAAGAAAAAAAGAATCCCCCGACACACAAAAGAGATGATGATCTTCCAAACAGCTGAATGGATTTTCTTGAATGGCTAAGAATACTTGATTAAGGTGGAGGCGTCGGTTGGAGCGCGAAATTCAAATTTTATCACGTTTTTTGCAAATTACAGCTCATTTATAGGTCGTAAGTCATCAACATGTTATTTGCGAGAAGAATTGAAGTATATTTACTGATTAATAACAAAAGAAATCATCAACATATTCTTCCAAGGTATATTAGTAACATTTTCATGAAATAGTCGTATATGTCAGTAAGTCGTATATGTCAGTTGATAACATACGACCTATAACTGAGCTGCAATTTGCAATAAACGTGATAAAATTTTCGCGCTCCAACCGAATGTTTACCCTTAAGACACTTCAAACGAAAAAAACATTATCTAAATTTGTTCTACCGTTCAGACGCTATGATACTATAGACATACAGATACACACTACAAACTTATAACACTCCGCCCCGGCTTTGCGCGGTTTTCCTCGTATTTTCTGTACTATAATATGCATGTATTATACATAGTACCTGGTTGACCGAGCATTTTTTTAGAACGACGTTTTCTAAAAATGAATCTTAGCTAGATTGATTTATCTCCCCCGAAACCCTCTGCATACTAAATTTCATGAAAATCGTTGGAGCCGTTTCCGAGATTCCGATTATGTATATAATTGCTTATTTAAAGGTATTAGATAAACCTTCCTCTTGAATCACTCTATCTATTGCTGAAAACTGCATTAAAATCCGTTGAGTAGTTAAAAAGATCTAAGCTAACAGACAGCGGAAGCGACTTCATTTTATACTATGTAATGATATATTACATACAGGTACAAAAGAGGCCCAACACATAGTGCGAGGGATAGAAAAGCTGCAGAAAGACCACGGCAAAATGAAGAGAGAGTATGAGATGCAATTGCCCTTAGAACAGAGCATTGTGGGCTCTATTAAAACGCTGTCTACAATGAAGTTAAGAGAGATACTCAGGTTAGTTAGTTTTTTTTTCTTTTACTATGTATATGACTATAAGCCTGTGTTTGACCACAATATCACCGTGGTCAGTGATGATGGTAAACACACAAAGCCTAGAATGGAACTGGCTCTCAAGTGCAGCTGTCGGAACACGCCATGTGCTTGGCGACAAATTTTCAACTTGAGAGTGGTAGCCAGCTAGGCGGGTACTAAAAGTGTATATAAATGGAAAGTGTGACTGACTGATCTATCAATGCATAGCTCCAAACCATTGGACGGATCGGATTTAATAAAGAAACGCACAAACATACAAGAACCCTGACTCACTTCCGGCAGTCGTGTATAAAAAGGAATTTGTCAATCAAAATGATTTTATTAAAATCTATACTAATAATAAAGCTCAAGAGATTGTTTGAACGCGCTTATCTACGGAGTTACTGGTCCGAATCAAAAAATTCTTTCACTATTAGGAAGCTAAATTATCCCCGAAGATTATAGGCTACTTTTCATTCCGGGAACGCGAGTGAAGCCGCGGGGAACATCTAGTATTATTTTTTTTAAGTATCTGGATGACTGAGCTTTGTTCTTTTTTTTTGTAAATCGTGTTTTCTAAAAATGAAACTTAGCTAGATCGATTTATCGCCCCCGAAACCCCCAGCATACTAAATTTCATGAAAATCGTTGCGAGCCGTTTTCGTGATTCAGATTTAATATATGAAAGTTAAAACCATGTATTTTTCCCAGTGACCCAAGCCACGACAAAATATCCCGGGACAACGCAATATCTGACCTCCGTCAGACAGTGCTGAACCAACTGCGAGACACGGAGGTGGAAGTCACACAGTTGCAAGACGCGTTCAACTCGCACCTGAGGCAGTTGTTCCGCGACATGATCTTCGAGACCGACGTACGGTGTGACGGAAGACACCTAGATGACTTGAGGAATATTAGTTGTCAGGTTTGTTCAGAATTGCATTAGTTTTTAGGGTTACGTACCTCAAAAGGAAAAAACTGAAGCCTTATAGGATCACTTTGTTGTCCATCTGTCTGTCAAGACCCTTTTTCTCAGGAACAAGTGGAGGTATCAAGCTGAAATTCATATCAAATACTTAGATCTACTGTCCCCTGTCCCTTGGGAGCAGTTCTAAGCTAATGCAATCAAAAGAAACAGTCGTTTATGCTGCAAATGTTCGACACTCGCAAGGGAATCAAAACCTACAGGGTACCGGTGAACTCAGAATCTTTGAAATTTAGTACGAAGCAACGTCTTATAGCACAGATAAAAAGATAAAGATTGCAAAAAGCATAAAACACTCAATTACAAAGTTAAGTTTGTACGGAACCCTCGGTGCGCTAGTTAGACTCGCACTTGTCCAGATTTTTATAATAAAAGTCCCATATGAAGTAACTAAGATGTCTTATAATAAATTCAAAAAGTATGTTAAACAGAGATTGATCGACAAGGCCTACTATAAGGCGGCTCATTTCGTAGAAGACAAGAATACATGGTTGTAGGAGTTTCTCTTTGCACATAAATTATAAGGCGATGATAGCTCAGTGGTAGTGGCGTCGGATGCCGCGACGAGGGTCGTGGGTTCGAATCCTACAATGAGCTTGAGTTTTCGGTGAAGGAAAACATCGTGAGGAAACCATAGCACGGTGGTAGGGTACTTTGTAGTACCCGCCTGGCTGGCTACCACCCTCAAGTAGAAAATTTGTCGCCAAGCACCTACTGGTGTGTTCCAGCAATTGCACTTGAGAGCCAGTTTGCCTTCTCGGCATTGTAACAGGTCAGCAACACATTGGCAATATCTCTGATATTGCAAATGGCGATAGGCGACGGTAACCACTTACCATCAGGTGGGCCATATGCTTGCTTGCTACCTTAGTAGAATAAAAAAAAAAATCAAAAGATCCACATTAGAAAAAAGCCTTGCCGCGTTTCTTGCCTGAATCTTCTCAGTTAAAGTGATGATTTTTGAAAATTCCACTCCTAAGGCCCAATTGCACCTACGTCTTCTAGCACTAACCCAAGGATTAAATATGATTCTCTATACAAATACTGTCACATAGTCATATTTAACCCGTGGTTTACAACGACCTTGGTGCAAAGGGCTTAAAATAGGGGATCGGGGCTTAAACCACGAGGTGGAAAGTTATTTTTCTATAATATAGCTATCGATTGACATAAACACTTTATTAATGGCATGCATACATGGCTCTAGGTATGCCAGTTTCATATACAAACTGTACTAATACCTGTTTGTGTTAGGTATCTCTTTACGAGCCCCTGCACGGCAGCGCGGTGTTCCAACGCGGACAGACGCAAGTACTGTGCACTGTCGCCTTCGACTCACCACATAGTGCACTCAAAATGGACACACTCACTATGCTTACCAGGTAAATATCTTTTTATTCTTAACTAGCTGTTTCCGCCGGTTTCGACCGGCCATTAGTAATCCGACCTCCCTCAATTAGACGTAACTCGTACTAAGCCCTCCCGCTCCTCCGGTAATGCCCTGACTGAGCCGAGGTTCGTACCCCATTGGGGGGTGCCCTCAGTCGTGGTTACCTACATGTAGTCTCAACCGCATTCCTAAGATAAAAAATAACCTATATATTACACTTGGGGATAATGTAGCTTCTTATTAGTGAATGTTTTTTTTGGATCCGATAGTTACAGATATAATTCTTATATTTTCCTGTCAAGGTTGAAATTTAAATAACATTTAAAAATAATAAAAGCGTAACGGAAACTACTTGTTATAAACAAAAGCCAAATAAGGACAGCGACGCCAGACTGGTTATATAAAGTAGGATAATAAAGTGTTAGCCGAGTCAGTAAAACAACTAATGGCTAGGATATTTTTCGTTTCTTGACTCTTCCATAGCTTAGTTTTGTATCCATAACGTTTACACGATAACCTACATATTTATTTTTGTTCTTATTTAAATTATATTAGTGAAAAGCTTGTAATTGACCTTGTTTTCATTTATTTTTGGTAAAATAGTGTTATTAGGCTGTAAATTTTTCCTAAAATAAAAAAAAGGATATAAATCCATGTTTTTTTTTCGTCAGTGGTATAAAAGAGAAGAGTTTCTTCCTACACTACGAGTTCCCTTCATACGCTACTGGTGAAGTGGGACGGACCGGGGCCCCTGGGCGGCGCGAGGCGGGGCACGGCGCGCTCGCCGAGCGGGGGCTCATGCCCGTCGTGCCCCATCAGCCCTACACTATCAGACTCACTGCTGAAGTGCTCGAGTCTAACGGTAAGAGTCTAATGTAAGCTCACTAGCGGATTTACATTTATGCAATCAATTCTGCACCATACGACAAAAACAAATGAAAATTGTTTTCATTTAAAATACTATTGAATGTTGAATCACTTTGTCACACTTCTACTTGATATTATCCAGGTTCAAGTTCAATGGCATCAATCTGCGGGGGTTCCCTGGCGCTGCTAGATGCGGGGGTGCCCCTGACGGCGCCGGCAGCCGGCGTCGCCATCGGCCTCGTCTCCAAACACAACCAGCAAGGCAACCTCGAGGACTACAGGATTCTCACTGATTTGTTAGTGAGTCTATACTGCCTTTATTGTATACAGTGATTAAATTATCTACTTCTTAGATCCACAAAAAAAGAAGCCTTGCTAAGTTTCTTGCCGGAGTCTTCTCAATTTAATTATATTCCGAACCGGTGGTAGAGTCTATTGTAATAATTGTAACTATCGACGTTCATAAGTGCCTTAACAGGGCCTAAACTGAATAAATGATTTTTGAGTTTGAGGCATCTGTCCCACTGAAATTTTGGTGTTTTGTCCCATGGATGTAGACAAAAAAGCATTAGATAGTCCGTTTATTAAAGAACATCACGCATTTTTAATCAAAATTTAACGCGATTAAAACCGGATCGCACCCCTAGCTAACCATAATTCCTACTCCAGGGTATAGAGGACTATATGGGTGATATGGACTTCAAAGTAGCGGGCACCAAGAAGGGTATCACGGCATTGCAAGCCGATATCAAGATTCCGGGCTTACCATTGAAAATAGTGATGGAGTCAGTCCAGAAAGCCTGCGATGCCAAGAGCAAGATTATCGATATTATGAATCAGTGTATCGATAAACCTAGGTAAGTTACCTCACTATAATATCAATCTTATTTTTTATACTATAACTGATGGTAAGCGGTTACCGTAGCTTAGTAATTTAGTACATTGCAATTAATTATAGCAATGATTTTTACAGTGATGGGTCCCAACTCTAAAATGAATAAGGCTTTTAAAAAACCAAAATGCAAGCTTGTCGGGCAAGTTGGGTGTGATTCGTTAAGATAATCACGCTGCAGATCGTGGGTTCGATTCCCATTCCAGACAAACAGTCTCTTTGTCCTGAGTCTGGATTTAATTATCCATATATTTAGCTATTTACAAAGAAAAGTACTTTGTACATGTATCAGATATCTGATTGTCCGTAGTACAAGCTCTGCTTAGTTTGGGATCAGATTAGTGTGTGAAGAATGTCTCAGGATTTTATTATTATTTCCAGACAAGGCCTCAAAGAGAACAGACCGGTTATAGAAGAAATGGAGGTGGAAGTACATAAGAGGCCCAAACTGATTGGCATTGGGGGTTCCAACCTGAAGAAACTGTATGTGGAGACTGGTGTTCAGGTTAGTAATACTTATCAAAGGATCAAGTTAAGACGTTTTAGTAGTTGTCACCCGCGTCTCACCTGCATTCCTAGGATTAAATCTAACCTATTGGGGATAATGTAGCTTCCTATTAGTGTTTTTTTTTAAAGGACTAAAGTTGTAGCCTCTGATGTACCAACCTTACTGGACAATCCGGCGAGCGCAGAGGGCTCTCAGCCGGGTAACATTTAGGTAACCACGCCTTCCGGAGATTACCTCCTCATCCAAAATCATAAACTTTACATGTTTATCAGTATAGATAATGCAGCCCTGGCTACCAAGCGATAATAAGAAGAAATTCTTCAAATTATCCTGGAAATGTCACATCAAATTCTATTTAGTCCTGTGACAGTAGCGAAAATGAGCCTTATCTCGTTGCAATAAGGCTCATGTGTTTAATTTATGATTATGAACATGTAGATTCAGATGAATCTTATTGCAATGTTATATGGTTCATTTTCATATGACTCTGGCTATTGTCTCAGGGCACATTCTATATTTTAAAAACCAAACCATAAGCGCTCACAAGCTTACAGAAAAAGGGGCTTTATTTTACACCATTTTATTTTATTAAATAAATATATTTTTTAATTTCAGATGACACCAATAGACGAAACAAAATATAACGTGTTTGCGCCATCTCAAGCGGCAATGGACGAAGCCCGAGCTCGCATCGCGACCTGGCTCTCGTCTGAAAGGACGCCTGACCTTGAGTTCGGCGCCATTTACAAGGCAAAGGTCATCGAGGTCAAGGAAATCGGCGTACTAGTCACACTGTATCCGGGCATGTCGCCCGCGTTGGTGCATAACTCACAGCTAGATCATAGGAAGGTGAATATCATATGAATATTTATTATGACACACACACTACACACTCTACGCACATAACACACACTCCACACACTTTACACACTACTCACACATAACACACATTACACACACTACACACACCACATACATAACACATACGCAACACACATTTTTATAGCTAAATAAGAAACATAATATTATTATAATAGTTTCACTCACGCAAACATGTAAAGTAAAAGGCAAGGCGGGTACTACAAAGCATCCTATATTTTGTTCCAGTGTGATCTATGTATATGCTAAATTTTATCCAAATCCGATATGCAATTACATTACAAACATACTTACACGAATATTCATATTCATTTATAATATACATATGACAAGTTGAAACCGCGGGGAACAGCCCCGCGGTTTCAACCGCGTTCCCGGTATAAAAGTAGCCTATATCTTTCTCCGTAACATAGGTTATCTTAGTGACAAATTTCATCGTGATCTATTCAGCGGTTTAGTCGTGAAAATGTAACAAACAAACAGTTACTTTGGCATTCATAATATTAGTATAGATAAACTAGCTCTCCACCAGATTCAACTTCAAAAACCACTAACAAAAAATAATTTATTTCGTAACGTTTTAGTGGCTGAGTGAGCATTTTCAGTAATTTAAACTGAATTCTACTAAACCACCAGCCAATAGCAATATTTCGCCACTAAAATGAGGGTTTAAACCACCAGTTTTAGTAGAAAATCCACTAAGTTGGTAACACTGCTCACAACTATATACCATGTATTTCTTCATAGATAATGCACCCATCAGCTCTCGGTCTAGAAGTTGGCTCAGAGATCCAAGTGAAGTACTTTGGAAGAGACCCCGTCTCCGGACAGATCAGGCTGTCGAAGAAAGTGCTTACATCCCCACCTCCGGGAGTAGTCAGACAACTAGATAAGAGCTAGTTTAGTATGATAATTTGTTAGATTTATATTATTGTTGATAGTTGTAAATATGAGGAGCTCGTTCTCATCACAGAAGCCAAAATGGTCTGGTCAGTGTTAAGAGCTTCCTACCGTGGACGGTCAGACAGTGGAATGAGTAAGTGGTGGTCCCCCCAAGGGAGTACAGCATGGGGTTCATCAAAAAGGGTATGAGAGGTTTTAGCAGGATGAGCAAGCTTCTATAGGTTGCGAAAACCGATTACCTTCAGGCGGGCCGTAATTGCTATGTGCAATTTTAAACGCAAACTGCACGATATAATACAAGCCATGTTTAGACACTTACCAGAATTAAAAAAAAATACGATAATTGTACAAATTGTACGCGTAGAATCAGCGTATATGGTACAAGTATAAGTATGGATTACGCCTCCATTGAAAAGGGAAGATCTCCCGCCAGGCTGGGTGAAGGAAAATGTCGTGAGGAAACCATAGTAGAAGGTACTAGTACTGGTAGTACTATCTGGTGTGCCCGTAATTCATTTATATGCAATACGTTCCGGGACGGAACTTCCGCGACGGAATTTCCGCATAGTATGGGAGACCTCTTAGTCAAAAAGTACCAATAATTATTTACATTAGTCCTATTTTCTTGAAACGACTTTCTTTTACGTACGTCTCCTAGAGATCTTTATGTCAAGTGGGAAGTGGAATGAAATAACATTACTTTGCTATTGTGTAGCTATTCATGTATTTTATTGTTATTTATAGTTTGTAATTAATTTCTTTAGTATTATTATTTGAGTTTATACGTGTTCCAAATTGACTGCCAAATTATATTCCTTACCTACACAATTGGACATTATAATGCGAATAAACGACTATACTATAAATTGGTGGCTTTTATTTATTAAACACAACCTATATTATATCTTCTAATTCACTTAATAAAGAAACTGTCATGGCTCAACAAATAGCAAACAGAACTTTTAAAAATGCGAAATAAAACTACCATAGACGACACGGGTGGTACACTTATCCCTACCGAGCTATCCCTACTGGTAGGGATAAGTGCACGTTTTTGTAGATTTATTTCTACCGGTATGGATAGGTGCACTGCCCATTTCCACTATTCGCTACTGCCATTCTATATTATTCGCTATTTCCTAATTGATAACTTACTAAATTTTTATCATTTCCTTGCCTCAGCTTTCTTGTTTTAAGTACTTTATGACCATGACCTTTTATCAATTTTACCCGATGTTTCTAAGAATGAATTGATGCTTAATACCTTATAAATATGTGATTTTTACAAAATATATTGAACTATTGTTTTGTTTTTTATTTTGGACTATAGTTTTTTTAAATCCAGTCACAGCTAACCCGCATAGTAGGTTCGAAAACAAAGGTTACACAATTTATAACTCAAGAACGGCTGCACCGATTTTTATGATCATTGATTTGTTGGATAGGTCCCGGCCCCAAATAGCAGAATAACTATGAAAATATCGAGAAAATATCAATTAATCATAATTTATATTAGATAGAGGATTCTGCTGCAGAACTACCAGGATAGCATAAGTTCAAAGATGTTTCATATGAAGGTGACAACATAAAAATTTTAACGCGTTTCATAACTTAATATATTTTGCTGGAGAACTACCAGGATAGCATAAATTTAAAGATGTTTCAAATGAAGGTAACATACAATTTTAAACGCGTTTCATTACCTAATAGATTCTGCTGGAGAACTACCAGGATACCATAAGTTCAAAGATGTGTCAAATAAAGCTGACAACATATAATTTTATACGCGTTTTATAACAAAATAGATTCTGCGCCGGAACTACCAGGATAGCATAAATTCAAAGATGTTTCAAATTAAGGTAACATAGAATTTTAAACGCGTTTCATAACCTAATAGATTCTGCTGGAGAACTACCAGGATACCATAAGTTCAAAGATGTGTTAAATAAAGCGGACAACACATCATTTTATACAAAACTAGCTTCCGCCCCGCGGTTTCACCCGCGTTCCCGAGAGACCTTATGTTTTCTCGGGTTAAAAAGTAGCCTATATGTTATTCCAAGGTATGTTTGTACATATTGGTAGTTTGAGTTTTTTTAATACATTATAAAAAAAAGTTACCAGTAGGGATTAGTGTACCGGCCGCCAAATTCTTTGCTCAGGTGTGTCATTATTACGAAATGAAACAAATCGTTTGTTTTATTTTGTATATTGAAAGAAATAATCTGTACAATCTAAGAAATATATTGTATCACAACAGGACGTTTATTTGTCGAAGGCACTACATTACATCGGGAACCCTTTCACGAAGGTCACTGGAACTTTGTCTCCCCTAAATATACGACGGGGACAGACAAAACTATATAAAAAACATAAATATATTCACATTATAGCCAGTACTCTTTGCTCGAATACAGTGTCCCATTTACACCTTACAACTAATAACAAAGTGATTGTCAAAAAATAAAGTAATCAAATAACGATACTCCTTATACATTAAACGATTAAATACGTAAAAAATATCATTACAAAAGAAAAAACACGTAAATAATCAACATGTCAAATTCTTATTAATCTTTTAATACTCGCAGTCTTTGATTTCGTTGTGACTACCAGCATTAAATTTAAATACATTATTTTAAACGCTATTTACAATATATTCGATGAAAAAAAAGTATAAATAAAACATTTAATTCGATTAGGAATGCTCTGCGCAGAGCGAAAATATCTAAATAATACCTAACACCGTGCGAATATAGTACAATACGGTGGCAACAGTACTCAATGGTATATATTATATCTTAGCGACTAATAGAATGCAAACGGAAACCTTTCGAGAGACGTGCTTTGATTTTTTACAATATGGCGACAGATATCCCGACAAGTTTCGCGTTTACATTAAAAAAGAACAGCGGCCAATATTTATACAGGCTGTAGACAAAATAGACTTACATCCCGGGTTGTATACTGTATTATGCATAATTAATCGTTGATTTACACAAACTTAACAACTTTAACAAAGTCACCCTTAGAAGAGGATTTTTTCTACAACCTGTATTTTATTTTAAAACGTACAAAATCGCTCAGTAAAGCGTTGAGATCAGTGACTATACGCTATTGCCACCATGTCGTATGTAAACAAGAGACGCGTGCAACACATGTTCACTACACAAATAAACAAAAAAGCCACTATAATAAAAAAAACGTCATAAAAAACATACACAAAACTTTTTTCCATTACGCTTTGATAAGCAAGTGATTATTTTAATAATGGCATTTTTTTGGACTCCAAGCGTACGCTTTTGATTTTTTAAAATCAATATTATGGGACAAAAAGTCTGTGACAAGCTAAAATTTTTTAAATTCGCTTACAAACTCGGTAACTTGAAACACTATAATTTTGTAAATAAACTGTAATTTTATAGTATTGTAAAATAATCTCTAAATAGTAGCTTGTCAAAGAAACTGTCCCTAAGTATTGTCGGCGTTATCTTACAGCTTTAGAGAGGCAAATTTACATAGGAGTTAATGTAACCTTATACAATGGCAAGATAAAATCAAATGTTATTAGTAATTTAGGGCGGTGACATACGCGATAACTTTTCTGCATCGACTAGAAAATTTGTCGTTGACAATTTAATTCTTAATTCAAAATTCAATTCAATTTTCAAGTAAATTTAGTTTAAATGCTATTTTTTTATTTCTATTCGTTCTGTATTCTAAATTACCGTAATCCGCACGCTCCAATATTCAGTCTATCTAATCAGTCGGTGAGTCGATGCAAAAAGTCGCTATGTAAAGTAGCCACGTGTACAAACGCCCTTAGCCTCGCGTCGCCATATTAAATCATCGTCATTATTACACAAAAACGGTCGTTTCACATCGAAATGCAACAATGGACTGAGTATTACAATTTTTCGAGTTCAGTTACCAAAAATCAAATATCACACACAATTTTGTATCATATCTCAATTGGCTTAAAGTTCAAAATTGTGTGTTAATTGAACTTATTATCGCGATTAGCGTTAACCATACAGAATAGTTTAAAACAATGATTTTGTGTTTCGTACGTCACTTTCATATTAAAAAGCGTTTATACTTTAAACTTTACAAACTCAAATTGCATACAAGGGTCGCTTACAGCTGTTTCTAACACGTATAGTAACATCTTCCAAAAATAAACTATACTGTATTGATAACCTAACACGCGACAACTTAAAGGCTTGTAGACGTGCCACATTAAAAAAATTACTGAATCGAAATCCAGTCACACAATTTTGCTTTTTATTCGTTTTAATTATGTGTTCGTACGTTAGAAAAAAGTTGCACGTCTGCATCGCCCCTAAGCTCAAAAATTTCGTTATGTTAACATATCAAATTCTTGGATGACGTTCGAAGAAAATTCATTTTAAATTACTAAATCATTGTCGTTTACAAACAAAGTCCATAAGGACGATATTCGTACAAATCTTATTGTAATCACTATAATTTTCAAGGCACAATATATAAGAAGCAAGGCACGCATTGGTTCTCTTTAGTTTATGTGATATCTTACTGATTTAAAGTCTCATGAAATCTTACAGACCGCAGTATGCTAACTGCAGTCAGTATAAAAAAATATTTCGTGGCAAATTTTTGATACAATTATTCTATAAAATTCCGCCATCAAGAGGTATGTGACAATGACCAATATTAACATTCCTTTTTAATAACCTGGCAACATTTTCTTCAAGTGACAGTTTATATTATACCATAAACAACTTCAAATGTCAACTCATTGTACCATAATGTAAACGCGCGTTGAAAATCATCCAATGAGGGCTCACCACGCCCACAAAATGGTCTTCGTCCTAGCGCGTCATTGGATGAAATCATTACGATTACTAACAGTTACGCAATAGCCCAACAGATTTTCACATATCTCTCCATCCTTCTAGCTGCTAGCACATAAGACTTCAAATCAGCAATAGTCACTTACTGGCTAAGTCCAAAGATCTTGAGGGCGTTGAAGGCAGTAGCCAGGGCGACGTCTTCAGGACTCTGCGCGAGGAACCCTGCGATCAGCTCCACTATAGCCGGAAGGGCGCAGGGCTCGTTGCGTTGGAACGTACAGTAGCGGTTCACGAAGTTCATCGACCTGGAAAATGGGAAGTTTCTGTCAGCCAACTGTGTGTGCGTTATCTCTCCTTGCTATGCGATTAGCAGATATTACTCTCTTGTATTTTTTATACAAGGGAATCGGCCTCCAAGCATACAGCCGGTGGTAAATAAATAAATTTGTAATATGAAAATAACAACTTTTTACTAAATTCATGTGAAAGTACTAGTTGTTCCCCGCAGTTTCACCCGCGGTCCTGGGATAACCCGTCTGCCTGTATATTTCGATTAATATCCGAAAGGGCTGGACCGATATTGACGGAACTGACACTGGAAGATAGCTTATTTATAAGGAGTAACTTAAGCACTACACTCACCTCTCAGTCAACGAGTCCTTAACATGCAGAGGCAGTTTAGAAGCCCTCATATTGGGGTACATAAATGGTGAATCAGTTTCCACAAGCAATTTATCCAATGGTAGAATCCTTTCAGACAACAACCTCCTGATTCCGCCATCTGACTTATCCTTGCATATGTACCCTGTGATACCCAGGTAGTACCCTCGTTCTATATACTTGAGGCCTTGTTCCACTGATCCCGTGAAGGAGTGGATCACAACAGGTGGTAGACGGTTGCCGAAATCATCGAGAATTTTGATCAGGTCGTCCTGAGCTTCTTTTTCGTGTACGAATAAAGGCTTCCGGAGGTCGCATGCCATTTCGATCTGGAAATTAATTGTTATTTTTAATTTAAAGAAATTCCACAATCTCTTTCTAGCAAAACAAAATTTAGCATGGAGTTTATATGGCCATCATAGTATATGACGTCACATACTATGTCCGATCTCTCTGTCTAGTAATTACCTAGTAGTTTAAAATGCTTTATCTTCATAATTTCATTTTTGTCATCTTCTTTTACGGTATTTTCATATTTTTTTAAGAAATTGTATAAAAAAAATTCATGCACATTCTCTATTGTTCGTTTAAAAATTAAAAGAGCTAATAAAAATATAAAGAAGCGGCGTTTCTGATTTTATAGAGGACAAGAACGGATTTGAATGTATTGCTCGCTTCACATGCTGTTTTATTGTATATCCTAACGTATTAGTATCTCAGCCAGATCCTTGTTTTAGATATTTATCCTATAGTAGTAGTAGTTTAGTATCTACTAACAGTTAACACGTTGACTGAGTTGACTTGTATCAGCTATTTACCCTATAACGTGTTAGTATCTCAGTCAGATCCTTGTTTTAGTTACCTATTTATCCTATAACGCGTTAGTATCTCAATCAGATCCTTGTTTTAGTTACCTATTTATCCTATAACATGTTAGTATCTCAGTCAGATCCTTGTTTTAGCTATTTATCCTATAACGCGTTAGTATCTCAATCAGATCCTTGTTTTAGTTACCTATTTATCCTATAACGCGTTAGTATCTCAATCAGATCCTTGTTTTAGTTACCTATTTATCCTATAACGCGTTAGTATCTCAATCAGATCCTTGTTTTAGTTACCTATTTATCCTATAACGTGTTAGTATCTCAGTCAGATCCTTGTTTTAGTTACCTATTTATCCTATAACGTGTTAGTATCTCAGTCAGATCCTTGTTTTAGCTATTTATCCTATAACGTGTTAGTATCTCAGTCAGATCCTTGTTTTAGCTATTTACCCTATAACGTGTTAGTATCTCAGTCAGATCCTTGTTTATATACAGTAGGAAAGATACTAACGGCCCGCCTGATAGTTATCCTTTTTCAGCAATGCGTGTAAAATTGATATGACGCGATTTGCAACTAAATCACCACCAATATTTCCATACAAAAAAGATATAATGCAGTTTTTTTTGGGATTGCTATTTTGTTCTGACATCATTTGTTCACAGAGTGACATGAGCCAGTGGACTTTAGGCCGTTGACTTAAGATATATTATTCACTGTTAATCAAAGCGCACTCGATGCGGGCGCGCCGGAAAAATCTTATCATGAATCTAGATACTATCAAATTGATAATACAAAACAAATTTATGTATTATACTTTTATTATCAATTCAAGAGTGATCTAGTCAGCTGAGCCAATTCCATATTTATACAATTCTATATCTTTTATAATCTGATAATCTTGTTGACAATTTATTTTATATGATTTATGAAGTGATTTAGATTTCGTTTACATTTAATTTACTTTGGCCGATGTTTCTGATTTTTATGACGTCTGTTAAGGCGACGATGGAAACCCCTTGGAATTACCATCCCGAAGTAGGTATATACCTGGCTGGAGCCGATAAAAATAATTAGGATATTATTATGCATTAACTTTTGAACAAAAACTGCTTTACCAAAAGCTGGGTACAGTATGACACAACTTAGATGTAGCATCGGCAAATCGTATATCTACACTTTACTTCAACAAGATCATTTTCGCCTAAAGTACTAATAAACATGGGTAATGTTTTAGGCACACTCTTGTCGGAAATGATCGATTTTACGAAATTTGCCGATGCTTCATTTAAGTTGTGTCATACTGTACGCCCTTGGAGAGAGTGACCTTACGCTATCCTTTATCAAATTTCATCCAAATCCGTTAAACCATGTATGCGATTGAGCCACAAAAATCCAAACTTTTAGTGAGATGAGATTATTCTACGGAACTCACAAAGTGACATTGCCTATATCAATATCATACATTGTCCATCACGTCGCATACCGTGCCAAAAACATGGAACGGAGTAATCACAGACATGCAACCAAAAAGCAAAAAACCAGATCTAAAAATAGCGATTACTAGGCGAGACGAAACATCAAAGCAGAGTTTTTGCTATCCGTAATAAAATGGCTCTGCTTATGTCAGTATTTTTTTAAGTTATATAATAGTTTCAATCTATCAAGAACGTAGTAGGTACCTACATTAGGTTGGTAAGCAGGCACGCAATTCACATGACGGAAAGTGGTAATTGACGCCAATGGGCATTTGCAATAGCAGGCGGTTTGCGAACATGTTGCCGATCTTGAAGAACTATCTTTACGGCTTTTTTTGAAGAATATATACGAGCTAATATTACAAATATGGAAGTATGTGTGTGCATTTTTGTTTGTTACAAATCAAAAACAAAAATATCTAATCTCAAACTGCTCGACCGATTTTGATGAAATTTGGTATGGAGTTTCATCATAATCCGTTCGGTATTTTTTACGTGAAAGAGTAACAAACATCCGTACATCATCACAAAATTTCGTAGGATAATAAATTTCAGATACAACCAATATGTGTCTCTATCTAACCTAATCGTAAATCTAGGGTTTTACATTAATATGCCTATAATAAAGTAGATATTTCCCGCATATTCACTCACATTCCTGGAATAAAAGAAGCCTATAGCACTGGAGGATGCTGAAACTTCTTATTAAAGATTTTTTTGAATCGGACCAGTAACTCCAGAGATTACCTCCTACATACCAACATACAAACTTTACCTCTTTATATTAGTGTAGAATACAAAGGTGATTAACCTGGTGTCTGTTATCATATTAATTAGTCACAATAAACTTATTGGAATTAAGTATTTAATTCGATAAAGCGGGATCGAGCTAATTTGGGTCATGACTGCATTTTGAACACAATGTGTGAGTCATGAGACTGAAGTGTTTTGCAATAAGTGGGACGGGGAATAAGATCAAATGACACAGTACATCATGTGTCCCGGTTCTTCAACGCAGTATCTCAATTCGAGGACAAACAATTTTGGTTGCTACACCACACATTGTTTGTATAAATTGCTAATATTGTTTGTATAATGTGTAATATAAGCTGAAGAGTTTGTTTGTTTGAGCGCGCAAATCTCCGATTTGAATAATTATTTCACTAATAAGATGCTACATTATCCCTGAAGGTTATAGGCTACTTTTTATCTCGGGAACGCGAGTGAAACTGCGGGGAACAGCTAGTTACTAATATCTCCAGCCTTGCTTTCGTTTATTTTATTCAGTTTTATTATTGTGTGGTAAAAAACAATATTGAATTATTTACGTATCTATCTATCAGTTCATTTGTTCATTTGACATAAATGTATTTAGATTTTTGTCTAAAACAAAAACAATATAAACTTGTTATTGTAATATTATCACTTAATTCCGCCGAATCCAATTCCACCCTCGCTACTAACTTATTAACCAAAACGTATGTTTCTTTTACAAATTTACTAATTCACTATTATTCATCTAATAATCACATAAAAATTTTTACTGCCAATAACAATAAAATTGTAAGGTAGGTAGGCAGTTGATATACTGTTTAACTTATATACTGTGGCAGCAATGCGTAGGCGCATGCACAGTATCAATTTAACCCCTGCAGACAAATTAATGATAATGAGATATTCAACCAATGGAAATGGAATCATGTAAATTACTCGTCTTAGTGAAGGTTATATCGAATCACATGAATGAATAAAATTACCGATTGAATACATGCTTTGGAATTTGAACTTCAGCTAATTTTGCAATTACTCACGTGTTTTATAACTTAGGGTTGGTTGCATAAGGTGCGGTCATAGTAAGGTTACGGTTATAGTTAACTTTAACAGCTGAATGAAAGCAAACTGGGTTGCTCGTGTCACTTTAAATAAAATATTAACCGTAACCATAATCGATCGGTTATCGTCAAAGTTAACCCTACTGTCAAAGCAGGTTAATTGTTATAGGGAGGTTAAAGTTAACATTGACTATAATTTTAAATAAAAGTATGAGCAACCGACCCAAAGGAGGTTATTTTTAGGCAGCTAAAATGCTGATTATCATTATTACCTTGGTTTTTTTTTACCAAAATAACCAAAACACATACCTGTCTCTTGAAGACGTCCCTCTGCACACAGGGCTCCGAGAAGTCTTTACTGTAGTTGAGTCCACACTCGCCGACCGCCACGCACTCCGGAGCTGACGCTGTCTCCATCAGCTCCGACCACATCTCCTCGTCAACCATCGACTTTGCATCGTGGGGGTGTACACCTGAACATACGTATCCTATATGTTATTTCAGGGTATGATTATAGTCGCCAATTTTTATCCAAATCCAATAATCTGTTCTTTACTCCAAAAAATCCATTTTGCTTCCTTTCCCATATTCACCAGCAATTAAAGGAACATTTATTAGGTAAGCAATTAAAATAAGTAATTTATATAGGTATGTACAGTGCATGCAATTTTGATGTTAAAATAGATAGTTGATATAAGTATCCTAACCTAATCATAATAGTGTGTAATACTCATACCCCGGTAATAAAATGTGTAAAAGTGCGACGCCTACAAACTGCGTCAGTAGTTTGGCGATTTAAAAAATATAAAACACATAATTTGGAGTAAACATAGAATAAAAAATGCAGTAATTCCTAAAAATATTAACCCTGACCCACATAATCCAAAAATCAAGTACAGTACAACCTTAATGGACGATTGTATGATATTCTAGTCAGTATGGTAGCATCAATTACAACCCAAAGTGTGACATTGACATGCTACACAATATTATAAGATTGCTACAATCAAACAGCTATTGTATAGATAGAGCCATGGGCATACCCGGGTGGGCAGGGCTGCTGCTTCCCCTGGATTTACCATCCCAGTTAAGTTTCTGGATAGAGCAATATTTAATAGCAGTCCATAGACCAATCATTGATCTAAGGTGTGAAATTAATCTCACATAATATCCAGTTGCAAAGTGTGGGAGATTTTTATCTCAGAATACAAAAACCTCACCTGCTGTTGAGTATATTGTGCTGGGGTACAGCCGAGTCAGCCTGAGAGCTTCTTTGCTGTTCCTCACTGATGTTCCCGTGACCATAATCTTTTGAACACCTGTTTCAAATATTGATGGGTGAAAAAGAATATTTGGTCATCAATGACACTTTTCTTTTAGTTTTAAGGTTGTTGAGATACTATCCCAGCTTAATGAGTTCAAAATGAACAGCTGCACTTGAGTGCCAGTACCTTTCTAGGCTTTGTGTGCTTACCACCATCGGCCACATCATCACAGACCATGGTGAGATTGTGGTGAAACACAGGGCTATACATAGTAATAAAACAATCAATTTGTCAATAAAGGCTGCTTGCTTGATCAATAGCTGACAAATGCACAGGCAGTCCAGGGTTTTCACCAATCATTACAAATCATATGGATGCTTATAGCTAATTATACTTTGGAGTACATTTTTAGTACTAGCTTAGTTTCAGGCACTTATTGATATTTGTAGAAGATAACATTTAATTAATTATAATTTAGTTATTTATATATTGGCTAAGTTAATTAAATAAAAATATTTTTAACAACAAAGCTTTCTCTAAATTCCCAATGAGTATAATTATGAAAATCTAGATTAACTTTAATTTTTACTTTTTCATATAGGCACCAGAATAATATGGAATTTAAAGAAATTGCAGGATGTGTAAATATTAGCTAAGGAATTTACTGTGCAATCGTTTCAATTGAATAAATTATCCTGACAATACGAATACCTATTGTACATTACACCTAGTTGTCGATTCATTGCGTTCTAACACGCTATTTGAACCATTTCATTTTTTTTTGTATACATTTTGTACATTCCATAAGCTAACCTGCATCTTTTGCCCTTTGGACGACAGAATCCAGATCACGGCCGTATTTCTTGTTTGTCAGGTTTGCGCCAATGTCGATTACAATAAGATTCTCGTAACATCCCTTCAGTTCTTCAGATACTTGAGTTTCTTCCGACGTCATCCTCGAATTTGTATGAAGCTTATTGGTTCGGTGTTTACCTGTTATTATATAATTTTGTTAAACAAAAATCTTACTATTTGTACTTATTATGTTTAAGAAGTAAACTTACAAATTGTATCAAACACTCCTGCTAAATAAGCTTCTGAAATTTTAATGACTAGTCAAAAGGTTCACCACTTTACTGAGCTGCCACCATGTTTTTGAAGACTGTTTTCGATTTTCGCTGTTATGTCATTTTTTATTTTTAGTCATTGTTTTGGACGTACATAAACTTGTTTGGCTATTTGATTGGTCAGTACAACTTTCATAGGCAAATTATGATTGGTGGTTTGTAATGTCAGTTTTAAGTCAATTGTACATTATGAACAAACCTGATAAATTAGGTGCGTTATTTAGTTTAGTACTTTTTATCTAAGTAGTTTTTAGTTTTTCTTAGTATGTATATTTTTACTTAATTATTATTAATTTGAATAAATGTATAGTTAGCATTGGTGCGTTAAGTAGTTTTGTTTTTTTGTTTTATATATTTCAAACTGTCTAAAAAACTAAACTTTCTCATTTCAATGGTAAGAATGTAATGTGCTATTTACTTTATTGGGTACATTTTTACAACTACTAGCAAAATGTCCAATACTAATACCACAAATAAATATTCTGTGCTAATACGTAGAATCTCTACATAGTTTGTGGTGACAGTGACAGACAGCTGACCGAATGTCAGCTGACAGCAGCTCATGACATGACATGACAGCTATTTATTTTTGTACATAGGTACCTTCTGAATTTTAAAGTAATCCTGCTAGAAGAAAAATACAGTAAATTGCATTAAATTACCCAATTTACTTAAGTATCCTGATTTGGTTACGTTATATACAATTTGTGAATCGAAAACAACCTAAACCTAGGTACTAAAAATGAGTGTGCGCAAATTTATTTCTAAAAATATTGTATTAATTGTAATGGTGCCCGCTCTGGTAGGCGCTCATTATGGCTGGTTAAAATTACAAGATGTAGATGCGTTAGTAACAGCAGAGGAACGGAAAAATCTACCATTTGCAAAGGTAAATACAGGACTTAATTCACATTTGCAGTGCAGCAGGTGGGTCTATATTAGACTGATTAAAATGTCACCTGAGTTACTACAAAAGCTACATTCAGTATTTTACTTTATCCTTTGACTATAACCATGGACATAATATATTTATAAATCTGTGATATAACCTAAGTTCCCTGTCAGTGTTAATTATTATTGTTACTAACTATATGTACCTATAGTAGTTCATTTTTCTTTTCCAAAAGCCATACAAAAGAACTAAAATACACTTTGCTCCAATCACACAGATATAATGACATGAAGAAAGTAGTAAAATAATATAACCTTTCTTTTTCAGACCCTTGACAGCATAACAAAAGGTACATCATAGAATAACAAGACTGTAAATAATGGGATATTGTATGAAACCAAGGTGTTGCAATGGTTAATGGGAGCTGCAGTATACAGTTAAGTTAATTTAGAATTTTGTTTTAGTCTACAGATATGTTTTAATTGTTAATAAATATTTTGTCATAACTATATACCTGATATTTACATTTCTACAACAAGTTTTCACAAATCCCAGTGACGAATTAACCACATAGTAAGAGCTATGGGCCTCGAATGGAGGATCGAGATCAACCCCATCATAAGCCAGGCGGTCCTATTCTACAGACCCTACCATCGAGGTACCCCCACCCCTCCAAAGGCAGTTACTCTATTCAGTGAACCAATCCCCTGGGGAAGGCAAGCCAAATATCTCGGGAGTAATTCTCGATTATCCTTTGACCTTTGATGCCCACATTAAAGCGGTCCGCGCGCAGCAAAACTTGCCCTTAAAAGCAAAGTTAGACTATGACACGTGTATCCGTCCCATTATGACTTATGCTAGTACTGTGTTCACACATGCAGCTCCTGCATGGATCCATAGCCTTCTATTATTATTTAAAATGAAACTCCATATGCTGAGGGAACATTTAATCACAAAGAGGTGGGTAATATTACAACCGGTGTCGTGTGTCGCGTGACTGTCAGATGGTGGGGAGATGCGACCGGGAGTCCAGGTCGGTCTTCTTGCCCTTGTGCGGCTGAGCTCGCTCCACTATCAGCTGTGGCAGGAGGGGCGATGACTGCACCTGGTTTAAATCAATATAGTTTTATTCCAATACTGCTAGTATTATTAGTATACGGGAGCAATTTAGATTACAAAAAAATAGAGAAGGAAACAAAAAAAGAGCCATCAAGGAATTCTATAAAACTACATTTTCAACCAAGAATTCTTATTTTAGCGTCACAATATGATGGCCGTTTTGACAGGTCTCACTTTGCATGTTTCTTTTTAACCCCCGAAGAAAATTAGGGGTGTTAGAAGTTTGTATTGCTCCTGAACGGATGAACCGATTTTGGTTGTTTTTTTCGTTTGGAAATTCGTGTCTTAATCGAAAGCATTCATAGATGTTTCAAGAAAATCCGCTCAGCCGTTCGAAGATATCATTCTAGTGTGTTTCGAGGGGTTTCTTAAAATTTTAAATTTTGGTTATTATCTCATGTATCAGGGTTGTCAAAACAGCCATCACAGGGTGCCGCTAGTACCTAGTAGATTCCGCCCGCTGTTTCACCCGCGTTCCCGAAGGATCTTATGTTTTCCCGGGATAAAAAGTATCCTA
Source organism: Tethea ocularis (assembly GCA_963555595.1). Lineage (NCBI taxonomy): Eukaryota > Metazoa > Arthropoda > Insecta > Lepidoptera > Drepanidae > Tethea > Tethea ocularis. The sequence continues at coordinate 1,784,976 of OY741973.1, read as the reverse complement.
TGTGTTAATCTTGGTTATAAACTATCTGTGTTCCAAATTTCATCCAAAACTGTTGTATTCCGAACCGGTGGTAGAGTCTATACTCACAAACTTTCGCATTTATTATATTAGTAAGATGTATCTAGGTACCTACCAACCAACCAAACTACAAAATAAAGTATTAGAATATCACCTCACAAAATAAACATCATATAAGTTACATGGTCTATTGATCATTTGCTTCTGCTTTTTGTTTTGCTATTTGTTACTGAAGGCTTAACAGTGATTTCTGACACTTCATATGTCATTAGACGCTGCATAAATTCATGCTGTGGAATGAGGAATACCAACAAAAAAATCTAATTAGTCCGTCAGTTAGATTATCTAAAAATATTGGATACGTATTTTTTATTTTGATCCGAAAACAAAAAATAACGAAGATACAGTGCGTTAAAATTTTCCGGTCTGCAAAAAGTGTACTAAAAAGTAGTTGTACAATGACGTCACAAGCCCCAATTCTGCACTTTGATGGGACTTATCTTTGTAATTTCTTATGGATTTGATAAAATAAAAAATACGTATCCAATATTTTTTGATAATCTAACTGACGGACTAATTAGATTTTTTTGTTGGTATTCCTCATTATTGATTAGTTAGGAAAACCTTACTTATAGCCAAAGAATTATTAAGTAGTAAAGTTACACTCTATATCGTCGCGTGCAGCGTAATAGCATAACAGTACTCTTAATAGTAAACATCCATCAACTAATTGCTTTACCGTGCGTGTCATCACAGCTTATGTAACTTAGTTATATTACCTAGTTAAATTTTATGCAGTGCTTAGCGTCATAAAGTAGGTAATCGCGGAGAGGAAGAATTTCGTACCCCTCACTGTTTGTCTCTAATCGTCAGTATCGCGAACGCAACGGCAACATAATTAGTGTGCGAGCGACAGAGACAAATACAGAGTCATTTTTTTTATGTCCGAAGGTTGACAAGCAGGCAGGCAGTCCACCTGATGGTAAGTGGTTACCGTCGCCTATCTCATATTTGCAATACCAGAAGTAATTTCCAATGTGTTGCCGACCTGTTCCAATGCCAAGAAGGCAACTGGCTCTCAAGTGCAATTGCCGGAACACATGGTGCTTGGCGACAGATTTTCATTCTACAAAATTCTGGACATGGACATGATACCTCCTCAAGGTTTAGATAAAGAACCACTAAATATAGGTACTCCATCTAAGTTTTCAGGGTAACCGAGAGTAAGAGAATGTCATACCTGTGCTCTCCTAGCCTTCTCGAACTCCAAGTGCTCTGAGTGAGGCACTGTGAATAGAAAGTTCTCGAAGATCGGATGTCGCAGTAACTGCTCGCATGTCCATCTTATCATCGGGTCTTTGTCTAAACATTTCTGGAATTACGATATGTATTTGTCACTAGCTGTTACTCGCGGTTTCACTCGCGTTCCCGGGATAAAAAGTAACCTTTGGGGATAATGAAGCTTCCTATTAGTGAAAGAATTTTACGAATCGGACCAGTAACTCCGGAGATTAGCGCGTTCAAACAAACAAACTCTTCAGCATTATTAGATACTAGCTGTTCCCCGCGGTTTCTCTTGCGTTCCCGGGACAAAAAGTAGCCTATAACCTTCAAGGATATTGTAGCTTCCTGTTAGTGAAATAATTTTTCAAGTCGGACCAGTAACTCCGGCCGGAGATTATCGCGTTCAAACAAACGAACTCTTCAGCATTATTATAGCATATAAAAAATGATTTCAGTATCTGTACCACTGTTCATTAAGTGATGCACCTCGGCAATCTTCGTGTATCCGAATTTAGGGCTAAATTGCCGAGAAACATATACTTTAACCGTTGGACTATCACATGGGTCAGAAATCGGGAACGGCGGCGTATGCCAGTTTTCTCACCTCACCCGCTGGCGAGCTAATGTGAAAGATGTAATTGCATGGTATGATATTGCTAAATTTGAGAGCAAGTTCCATCTAGGCTTTACTATGCTTACCACCTTCAGTCACGTCATTACAACGCCAGCGTAACCCATGAAAAATAATTAAAAATGTTAATACATACCTGCAAAAAGTCAATAACTAATTCATTATTTGCGTATCGTGGTGGTATCTTGTTCTCCAGTGGTTCGAAGGAAGTCGGCTCCGGGAGGGCCATACCCTTTAACAAACACTTCAAGTGAGCTGCACGTAAGAAATCCATCCGTTCGGAGCCAACGATTACCAATAGAATTGCACAAAAATGACGCGATGTGAATTTTGTGCAATTCTATTGGCTAATAATTCTTGTTCTGCTCCAACGGACTTGAGTTTAAGGTAGGAAGGTGCCTTAGTGCGCATGATTGCGCCGCATACACGCTAAATCATCCTTGATATTTGTTACGAAGGTATATGCAATGCGTTTGCGCACAACAAACAACCCGCGCAACACTATTGTAGCGACACCTATTAGCTACATACAGATAGTTCCAATACCAATTAATAGATGGCGCCAAAGGATCCTACATCGCGCTAACGAAGTTATCCCACCACTCGAAACATTATTATGACGAGGTTTTTTCAAGTCTTTGCAGAGTAAGTTTGGACAGAAATTGATTTTACTTCATTTGGGTGTTTCCTCAGATGAGTATTTCCTTTATGCATAAAAGGAATATCACTCACACAAGTGGTATTTATGAGGTCCATCGTAAGTGGCTACGTAACACTGGTCATACAAATGAAAAACTCGTCCTGTAATACTATTCTCACCTGAAAGAAAGTGTTTTGTGAGAATATAGTCATGTGTCGTGGCAGCAGGTCGCCCAGGGTCCTCCTGATGAGGTACAGCTGGTCCAGGTCACTCTTCCCCGGCCATAGCGCCTCACTTGATAGGAGCTCCGCGAACACACAACCTGGAAATGCAATGTTTTTGGCAGTTAAGGCGATGCTATACGAGAAATGGTGATTCTAAAATGCCTTTTTCTCTGTAAGAAAGGGAATAGTTTTCTTATTTAAAAAAAAAGGCTTAGTTATTTTTTAAATTACATAAAACCATATTTTTTACTAAAATTGCGTCTCTCCTGTCTCGCTTGTCTCCGTCAGTTTAGTAAGGGACGGAGACATTCGCGGAGAGCCTCTTCTTAATTACAAGCTCGGACCAAGAAAAAAAAGAAGCCGCTCCCCGCAAACGACCAAAGTTAATCCACCTATTGTATATGTGAATGCATTCGTTGAGTGTTCTATGAAAGTCAAAGCAAAGTTCATATAAATAATACTTTTAAGTGGACAGTGATTTTGTGAGATGCGCTCCGACTTTTTCTTCGTCTGAGATTACAAACTGAACTGAAACTGAAATACTGAATACGTTGGCGAGTGTTTTGCTATTTTTACGAGGAAGGCGCAGAGTTTGTGATTTAATCCTGGCTGACACAGATTTTTCTTTTCGAAGAATGTTTTTTTAATGCCCAGATACATGATAAATAAAACAGGAATTTATGTAGTGACTGAAAATCGGACCATAAACTGAGAAGACAAATAAGAAGTCTTTAGTAATACGTACCAATAGCCCATACATCAACAGGCGTGCTGTACATGGTGTCGCCGACCAGCAACTCTGGTGCCCTGTACCACCTCGTGGCCACGTAGTCTGTGTAACTCTCACCTGGACCTGGGCATGTATACAGCAATAATATCTGTTAGTTACATTACATATGAGTAACTAAACAACTTCTCCTGCGCATGAGTAAGGTCGTCAGAGCTCATCAGCAAACTATATAATGGTGCCGATTCTGTTGTTTACGAACTTAACTAATATTAGACAAGTCACCTCTCTTTCATTTTAACCTTATTGAAAAAAGATAGAACATTTTTAATGCTGTCAGTTTAATCCATACCGTCGTAATATACGGGTAAATAGTCGTGACCAACAAAGTTCGCGCTTAAATTCACGTTGAAATGTGTGATCGGATTAAACTGACAGGACTAAAATATCTTGCATCCCTTTCTTATATTTACTATTAGAAAGAGATATAGTGAGATTAAATTTATTTTAGTTCGTAAACAACAGAATCGGCACCAATACCTGCTTGGTAGAAAATCGTCCCTCTCCAATGACGAGTAATCCACCTTACTCCTACGTGGTAAAACTTCTGTATCGTAAATTTTTAAGAGGATTTAAGCTAAACACAAGGTTATTACAAAGTATAATAATGATCATAATATACTGGATGTTTTTTTTTGCCATCAATCAAACTTTTCATACAAAACATCCATCTATCTTGGAAAGGTGTGTTTTTTTCATGAATTCATAGTTGGTGAATCATAATTGATTAGTAGGTAGGTACTTACACCCCTTACTAAAGCGATACAGGTTAATCCTTAATAAAACTTGTGAGGATGTTTGGATGAAGGATGTTTGTCTCTTTCCCGTAAAAATTACTGAACAGTAAAAGCTAGATAAAATAACCCAGTATATTTATCTGATGTAGGGTAGTAGGTACATAAGAGCTTAGAAAGCAGAAAGTTTTAATTTTGCATAGTACCTATATGTAATCTGTAACGCAAATTAAAGTGGTTGCACAACTTGCTTGGGTTATACGAGTCTGAAATCACGCCGTGTAGTTAAGATGGTATCAAACTCGCTTAACGACTAAGAACAGTGTTTTTCAAAGTTTACTAGCCCCCTTGGAGCTACTTGCATAAAATGGCAATATTTTTCAATTCAAACTCGAAACTCATTTATTCAGTTTAGGCCTTGATTAGGCACTATGAACGTCGATAGTTACAATTATTACAATAGGCTCTACCACTGGTTCGGAATACCGGAGTGCGGAGTCTTTTCAGTTTAATTTATAAACTGGAATTGACTCCGGCAATTCATTGCAATTTTAATTAACACAAATAGTGATTAATTGATTAAATATACAGATACTGGAAATTGGTTAAGTAGGCAGTTGGTGGCATCGAAGAACCTATTAATATTAAAAATAGTCTAACATTTTGATTACCTATCCCTAATTTTGAGCCACCAAAGTCGTCAGAATCTAATAGACCCGTTTGACAGATCATTAACATTGTGCCAAAAACAGATAAACATAGTATTTTATACGACAATGTCGGCAAACAAGCATATGGTCCGCTTGATAGTAAGCGGTTACATGGTGGGACAAGAAGAGACATCCTTATATCAAAACTGACTTATTATAATGCGATATTAGCAAGTATTTGGCTTTTTACTATACTGAAAGAATATTTCTTGTAAAAAAGGGCGTAAAATTACGAAAGATTGGGAACCTCTTTCCGATGAAGGCAGCACGTAGGCGTAGTTTGATTAATGATCTTGTGTCTTCCTCCACCCACGCCAAGAATAACCCCAGCCCCCCGTATCGAGACCTCGACGAGGTTATATTTAGAAATTCTATTAAAAGTTGGGTAGTAAACACGCGTACATACATGCATCATCAGATCCTATCAGCCTGATATCGATTGATGTTTACTCTTAAGGTGGAGGCTTCGGTTGGAACGCGAAATTCAAATTTTATCACGTTTTTTGCAAATTGCAGCTCAGTTATAGGTCGTAACGTAAGTTATCAACATGTTATTTGCGACAAGAATGGTAGTATATTTACTGATTAATAACAAAAGAAATCATCAACATATTCCTCCAAGGTATATTAGTAACATTTTCATGAAATAGTCGTATATTTACCGAGAAATCGTTTTCCTTGGAACTTTGGCATAGAATACTAACTATTACTATTTACGCTACTTAGGTATCTGTAGGTAGGTAAGTAAGTTGAAAACTATGAAAGTCTATGGTCTACTGCCTACCTACATTTTGTATAGCCACTTACACAATAACAATAATCGTAAATGTTGTCTTAATTACGTACGTATTATACATTATTGTATGAGAGACTGATCTATATCCGCCTCAAAACATATGCCGACGCCAATAATCTCATCCCTGACGAACAATTTGGCTTCCGAGCCAAACATTCTTGTGTTCAACAAGTACATCGTATTGTTGAACACATCTCTTCCCAGTACCAAGAGCGTAACATGACAGGCGTCTTATTCTTCGATGTCGCGAAGGCATTTGACAAAGTGTGGCACAATGGCTTAATCTTTAAGCTATTCACCTTAGGTGTTCCACATAGACTCGTGCTTATCTTACGAGATTATTTGTCAAATCGCCACTTTCGATATCGCATTCTAGGCGCACTCTCCTCCCCTCACCCCATCGGTGCCGGTGTCCCTCAGGGCTCAGTACTGTCCCCCTTGCTATTCTCACTCTACACGAGTGATATGCCAAAGACCGACAAAGTGCAGCTAGCTCTTTTTGCGGACGACACCGCGGTCTACTGCTCTAGTAAGTCCCCCTCAGTCATTGTTAAGAACCTCCAAACCGCGGCTAACGCCCTAGGCACCTGGTTTCGGAAATGGAGGATCGAAATCAACCCTGTCAAAAGCCAGGCGGTCCTATTCTACAGACCCTACCATCGAGGTACCCCCACCCCTCCAAAGGCAGTTACTCTATTCGGTGAACCAATCCCCTGGGAAAGGCAAGCCAAATATCTCGGAGTAATTCTCGATGATCGTTTGACCTTTGATGCCCACATTAAAGCGGTCCGCGCGCGCGCCGCCTTTGTGTTAGGGCGCCTCCACTTTTTATTGAATCATAAGTCTAAACTTGCCCTCAAAAGCAAGGTTAGACTATATACCACGTGTATCCGCCCCATTATGACCTATGCTAGTACTGTGTTCGCACATGCAGCTCCTGCACGGATCCATAGCCTTCAGGTGATTCAAAACCGTTTCATGCGCAAAGCCACGGGCGCCCCGTGGTACATGCGTAATGAAAATCTCCACATTGATTTAGGTCTCCCCACGTTAAAACAATTTATAAAACGCGCCTCACGTAGATTTTTCAATACCGCCGTTAATCACCGCAACCCTCTTATAGTGAAAGCCGCAACGTACACGCCCTCTCGTATACTCCGTATCCTTAGACCAAGGCAAGCCCTCAGCGAGCCGGATGACCCCATAACATTAGCTCAGATCGAAGCTGACGAAGCCCGTAAAAGTACACAACACACTACACAAAACCGATTACGCTATCGTCCTCGACGGCGAGGACCGCCGCGACGTCCCACTCAGTCTCGTCCCGTTCCAGCGGCCCGAGCTGCCAATAGTAATCCGACCGCCCCCAATTAGTCGTAACTCGTACAAAGTCCTCCCCTTCCCCCGGTAACGCCCTGAGCCGAGGTTCGTACCCCATTCGGGGGTGCCCTCAGGCGTGGTTACCTAAATGTTACCCGGCTGAGAGCTCTCTGCGCTCGCCGATTGTCCGGTAAGGTTGGAGCAGCCATCAGAGGCTACCAACTTTAGTCCTTTCAAAAAAAAAAAAAAAAAAAAAAAAAAAAATATACATTATTTTTTTAGGTTTCTTGTGGCTCCGAATTAAGCAAACTTGACTATACGTACCTTCAGTGCCGGGTTTAGCTCTACCAGCACCCTGGGCGAGATGTGATAACCCCCCCCCCGCTTCTCCCGCCAACAAATGGGATTTTAAGCCATTATAGCCATTTTATCTTAAGACCTTGAGAATGTATTTATTTATTTAGACTCGAGATAGCAGGACTCGCTCATGAGCGACCGGAAATAAAGATGGGCCTGGCGCCCCTTTACATCTGGCGCCCTGGGCGATCGCCCTACCGCGCCCTATCCTAACGCCGGTACTGCGTACCTTACCTGCAAACTTTTTGTCTACATTACATTTCCGCAAATCCAAGAACAACTACCTACCTACCTAGTAAATCCTACTAATGTTATAAACGTGAAAGTTTGTATGTATGTTTGTTGCTCTTTCACGCAAAAACTACTGAACGGATTTGGATGAATCTTGGCACATAGATAGATCATACCCTGGAATAACATATAGGCTACTTTTTATCCCGGGAACGCAGGTGAAACCGCGGGGGACAGCTAGTAATACAATATTTATAATATTAATTAGACAATATTAAAGAATATATAAGAATATTAAATTCCTTTTCTGCTCATGATGTCACCATGACATCACTAATGACAATTAAATAATGACTCCGAAGATAATTCAATCATCCTATTAGTTCGAAGCTATTTTCAGAAAAATAATGTATTTTTGGATGTTTTAAATGGATGACATTTTAACTTTAGGTAGGCTTTAGGTAGCTACCAAGGTTAAAATGTCAATTAACTTGAACTTTCTGACACCTGGAAAAATGGGCTAATTGGCTGGAAATTAGATATCCGATTAATCGATTATGTTCTTAAGGATTCCGAGATAAGCCATTATTTACAAGTGTCAAAAAAGCATTCTATCGGCTGATGTAGGTAGGATGCGGGTACCTACCTACCTACTGTAATTCAAGCACAAAAGAGACGAGATAAAATCCCAAAATAATAGATTTGTTTAATATGGTATTATAAACCCAGTTACTCTACATTAGACAGAAGGCTAATAGATATCAAAATTGCGATTAATGACAGTGAAAAATATATACCATTTAGAAGACATGACCCGACACTGACAGACCCTATGCCGCGTTCATACAAAACTCAAAAAAGCTATTTTTCACCAAATTTTCCAATTTTTCTTAGCCTACATCATGAAATGGATATATCTGACCAACCGTTTTCAACATTTCGCTGATTTTATTTTATCTATGGTACCTATTTATAGATACGCACAGGTTACCTACCCTACGGTTTAATCCGCGTTCCCGGGATAAAAAGTATCCTACATTACTCTCCAGTCCATAACCTATATCTATGCCAAAAATCAAGAAAGCAGGACAAACCAACAAAATAATAAGTAGTAAAGATTATACATACCTACACCTACCTAGGTACATCAATTTAAAATTATGTCAGAAACAAATTCATAGACGAAAACGAACAAATAATCTAGGTACACTACAAGTGCATCAATATGAAACGCCTCGTCGAAGTCCGCAGCGACCTTGCGAGTCTCAACATAATTTACTTACTTACTGCTAGCAAGGTCAAGGTATGCACACTCATTTAAGCTATGATGCGCCGGAGCGCCGGTCAATAAAAATGAGAACTAAAAGGTGGAAACCAGTTCAATGGTGAGAGGCGCCACGATTCACGAATGTAGAGCGAATGGGAAATAGTAGTTGTGAGGATGTAAAAAAAATAATTAAAAAAAAAGGTAGGTAAAAAAAGTATGACACAACTTAGATGTAGCATCGGCAAATCATTTTCGTACACTTCACTTCCGATTTACACAACTAATAAAAATAATTCATTATCGCGCCATTCAACGTTCAACAAGACCATTTTCGCCGAACATTTTTTAACTCATGACCAAAGAATAAATAATATACTACTCATGACTAATGTTGTAGGCGCACTCTTTTCGGGAACCGAACGATAGATTTTACGAATTTTGCCGATGCTTCATCTAAGTTGTGTCATACTATATGTATGTATGAATGTTTGTAACTCTCACGTAAAAACTTGGTACTGTACTGATTTGGAGGACAAGTTTCATAGATGGATCATACCCTGGAATAATATAGGCAAGGTATAGGTACTTTTTATCCCGGAAAAACTTAAGATCCCTCGGGAACCCGGGTGAAACCGCGGGGCAGAAGCTTACATACGCGGATCGAGGTTGAAATGCGGAAAGCTAGTAAGTATACCTACAAATAACAATAATTGGTCACCCACTAAACAAGTATTGGAAAGGCTTCGTAGAAAGGTCAATCAAATTGCAACAAGTTGCTATGGCGGATTCCTGAATCAATATACACCACCCACCCACATAAGAATTCCGAACATAATAAAGTACCTAGAGACATTCATTTTTTTTTTTATACTACTAAGGTAGCAAGCAAGCATACGCCCCACCTGATGGTAAGTGGTTACCGTTGCCTATCGCCATTGGCAATACCAGAGATATTGCCAATGTGTTGCTGACCTGTTACGGTGCCGAGAAGGCAAATTGGCTCTCAAGTGCAATTGCCGGAACACACCGGTAGGTGCTTGGCGACAAATTTTCTACTTGAGGGTGGTAGCCAGCCAGGCGGGTACCTACTACAAAGTACCCTACCACCGTGCTATGGTTTCCTCACGATGTTTTCCTTCACCGAAAGCTCAAGCTCATTGTAGAATTCGAACCCACGACCTTCGACGCGGCATCCGACGTCACTACCACTGAGCTATCATCGCCTTATTATTATTTTTATTCTGCATTACCGAAACAACTAGGTATAGATTCTAACAGTAGGTACCTAGATAGATAGTCAGGCTATCAGATTAGAAAGTTGTCTATTTCCTATTTTATACCTACCTAAGTAAGTATAGGACATAATAATAGGTAGTAAATATTAGAACTTCATTTTTAGCTCCCGACGAAAGAGTGTAATACGTTTTAGTGTGTATGTGTGTCAGTCTATGGCATCATAGCGTCTGAACGTATCAACCGATTTTGATTGTTTTTTTCTTTTGAAAGGCGTCTTAATATAGAGTGTTCTTAGGTATGTTTCCATTTGTGCATTTTATAAATAAATAAATAAATAATAATAATATAATCCCCTAAGCCTCTGACCTCTTTTTTCTGTGATTCGGGGGTTTCTTGATATTTTTAATTTTATTTATGTACTTACAAAACTCATTTATTCAGTTTAGGCCCCTGATAAGGCACTTGTGAACGTCGATAGTTACAATCATTACAATAGACTCTACTCCTCATATATACAAATGTACCTACTCTTTGGACTCTACCACCGGTTGGGAATACACTTGAACTGAGAGGACTCCGGCAAGAAACTCAGCAAGGCTTATTTTTCTTTTTAATTTATGGATGGATCTTTCTTTTTAATTTATGTAATTACAGTTTTTGTTTTAAATATACATAAAGGTCATACAATTGTCACTTGGCCAGGGGGCTGCAAGTGTATTGAGAAGCTACTACAACCATTGTATTCTTGTCTTCAACATAATGAGCCACCTAGTAGACGTATGACTTACCTACTGTAATTAAATGGTGACAAAATCCAACTCCTTTAGTTACCTACACCAAAGCCTACACTGACCTTTGATGGACAGACGACTAATGACTTTAATAACAACATTATAGTAATGACTTTGCCGAGTCCGACCTTTTCGCAAGTAAAAAATATACAATGACTTACGGAGCCGAGACGGTCGCTTACGATGGGCCTCATAAGAAGGCTCAAGGTCACCCAAAGATGAGAGGAGATGGCTAGGAGTTTCTCTTCGAGATCGAACCGACATTGCCCGAAGAATTGCCAAATGTATATATATAAACAAGTGCCAGTGAGCGGGGCATATCGCTCGTAGAACCGACGGCCGCTGGGGTAGAAGGGTTCTCGAGTGGCGACCAGGAACCGGAAGACGCAGCGTGGGCAAGCCCCCCCCCCTCACCCCCTAAAAAGATGATCTTGGGAGAGTCACGGGACCAAGACCGGCCATCGTGGAGATCATTGGCTTTTGTCTAACTTCTAGACTTTGTGTGCTTACCACTTTCAGCCACCACCAAATCATCACCGACCACGGTGAGATTGCGGTTAAACACAGGTCAATCAATACGAAATACAAATAAAACCGGAAAAGACGTGTACCTAATTAAGACCATTTCTGAAGAGGTGAACTCCTAGTACTATACAGTAATGGCAGTGCCACCTACTTCATATCTCTATGAATATGAAACATGATCCGAAGCCAGGCGACACTAAATAATTGAGCAATTCTCCCAGCCACTTAGAAGCGGTGCGGGTCGATGTGGGTGCATTGCGAAAATTTCTGACATTACGCGAGAGTGTGCGCGTGCTTCCATCTGTGCCACGGTCGGAGATGTCTCGTTTATTTCAAATATTTGAAGGTATTGATCGGTTGCTATATTGACCTGTTTGATCAAAAGTTACTTTAACGTTTGAGCGTGCGCAAGAGTTACTAATTTATAACCCTTTGCCTTCTTTTTACTCCAATATTATGCATTTTGTTTTTGTAACTTTATTTATATCTATACTTATAATAAAGCTGAAGAGTTTGTTTGTTTGAACGGAGTTTGTTAGTCTTCGGAGTTCTTTCGCAAATAGGAAGCTAAAACCTTTGGGGATAAGGTTATAGGCTACTTTTTATCCCGGGAAGCCGCGGGGAACAGCTAGTTTTTAATATAATCGCATTGTTTTGGTTTTCTTAATAGAGCCTTTGATAGAGCTAAGCATCGTACTTTTATGTTGGCATGATTGTACATATCCTGAATGAACTTAATATAATATTCTGGGACTTTTTGTTGCTGAAGAGCCTGCCACACTAGCTTATGGGGTACTCTCTTATGGGGATTACAATAAGTAGTTAAAAATAATGCGTGTACTCTCACAGGAATCTCAAGCAGTTCGTAGGTAATTAGAAATGGTTGAACCGAAATTATTACAGCCTAATTTAAATACCACGAATCAATAAAAATTCTCCATTACGTGAACACAATCATGCAAAATAATTTTAGGCAATCTAAGCCGTAAATACAGTACTGGCGTGGTATGCCGATCCACCATTAGGGCTGCTAGCAAGGTATTCCACGGAAAATTGCTGCTTACAACTTTTTACTGACGTAAATCGTACTTGTTTTATTTTTGTTGCTTGTTTTTCTGCCTACCTAAGTAGGGAAGGCTATTTATCGAAATATAATGCTCGCTACCTTGATGTTGGTTACACATGAGTTACGATTAACGGTGGAAGACTGCATGCTTTTAATACCCCACTAGATAGGATTGAAAAAAAAAAATAGTAACAGGATAATTCAGGCCAACTGCCGCCGGTCGTGGGTTCAATTCCCATCCAGGACAAACTTTTGTGTGTTTGTCCTGAGTCTGGGTGTAATTATCTATATAAGTATGTATTTACAAAAAAAAGTAGTATATCAGTTATCTGGTTTCCATTCCATAGTACAAGCTCTGCTTAGTTTGGGATCCGTGTGTCGTTTGCTGTCCCAGAATATTTATTTATTATTTAATTAATAGAATAGGTACCTAAATAGGTGCCGGAATTTCGGTGGGAAAATATTCAAATAGGTAATAACCTCATGAATTATAAATTAGATATTTCGAGAACAATAGTAAAAAAAGGTTAAAGGTTTAAAGAATATCCTACTTATTTACAACATAAAATTCAAACAATAGAACTACATAATATACGTTGAAATCGTTCATAGGATTAACACACATTACCATACTAAGGTCTAAGTTCACGGCTAGAAAACAGTGCGATAAATCGGGCGTTTACCATGAATTTTCGTAGGAAAAATTCATCGTAAACGCCCGATTATAATTTATCGGAACGTTTTGCCAAATTTACAACCCTTCTAGGCATTTTGGGGGTACCACCTCCGGCCACTGATGATTGTGGTCAAAACACAGGCCTATACCTACATAAAAGGTTAAAAAAGTTACCGAATAAGTTACGTGAGACAGTGAATTCGCGAGCGTGAGTAAAACCGGAGCAGAAACGATATACGCTGATAAAATATTACGCTCGTGGTTATAAAGTCAAGATAAGTTCTAGCGAGCTTAAAGAGGCCGATTGCTGATAAGGCCTAACCTGGAAACCGGCCTATCGAAGCTCAAGCCGTATCTTCAATCAGCTATACTGGCCTTATTTCTCGCCTTCCAGCAATTTACAGAAAAATTTATGCGCGATAAATTTTATAGATTTTTAACTAACGTCACCAACATTCGAAATCATTTTTGTTCTGGAATTTTCGTATTACTTTTTTAAAATTCCGCTTTAGACAGAATACTACAAGAAATAATTCTTTGATTACAAGAAAACCTATAAGAAGTCTGTGGTATTTAGAGTAACATAGGAAATTACGGAAACCTCGGTGCGCGAGTCAGTCTCGCACTTGTCCGATTTATTTTAAAAGTCGTATCTACCTAAGCACTGGATTCCAAAAAACTTGCTACTTTATGGAATTAGCTCCTCGGCTACATAGGGTTCTTCATGAAAGGTGTGAAGAGATTTTTGCAGGGCTGGCCGTTCGAGTGATAACCCGTAAAGGGTGTATAGGGTACAGTAACAACAACCATCAGGGGAAAGAGGTGATGGTGATCAAGCGGCTGAGCGGATTTTCTTGAAACATAGGTAGGTAGTTAAAAACATTCTCGGTTAAGGTCGATATTCCCCGACTAGAAAACGGTACGATAAATTATAATTGGGCGTTTACGATGACTTTTTCCTATGAAAATTAATTTAAACGCCTGATTATAAGTTTTCTAGTCGGTGTCGGAAATCGTTTCATCCGTTCAGGAGCTAAGATGCCATAGATATACACAGATACACACTACAAACTTATCACACCCCTCTTTTTTGTTGGGGGTTAAAAAGTAGGTATCTACATATTAATATTCAACAATAAATTATGCCGAGTCCTTCACCCTCGGGTGAGATGATAAACAGCTGATTAAAGTTATTTATTCTGTTTTTCATGAGCTCGCTCACGAACCCTAAAGGACGTATGTAAATTTGAGGTCTTTCGCCTCGGTCAACACCCGTGCTCGTAGCTTTTCAGCATTTAGGTGTATTTTTAAACTGATTAGTTACGAAATGGGGAATAAACTCGATGCATGTATTTTTAACTTTAAAAAACTTTAAAAAAGTTTACAATTCGTCGGAATCTTTGTTATTGTTTTGATTTGGAAAAATATTATTAGGTTTTTTAATGTTTTTTAGTGCTTTTGAAGGCGGTTCTATGTTATGTTAAAAGTTTTTTAAATATTTTTACATACATGATTTTGGACAGATATTTTTTTATAGAAAGAATATTTATGGTCGCATATAATAATTTTAATTAACTTCTCATTATCTGTTCTAATTTCAAATTAAATATGACAACATTTATATGGCCATAAAAATCAGCCCTGAGCAAAAAAAAAAGATATACCTACTTTCAATCTAATTAACTACCAAATAGATTACTAACCCTATGACTATAAAGATAAGAAACAAAATAGTTTAAATAGTTACTATTTCGCCTCCTCACGTCCACACCGAAAGGTATCATCGTATGCACAGAGTATTCAGACGATGAGCTGCCACCTGAAGGAAATGGAAGGGTTTAGGAATGAGGAGAACTTCTGGAAGATTCTAAATGGATCGGGATGGGTAATTGGAGTTAGAAAATGAAAATATTGTCTAGGTATACTGAAACGTGTGCCATTGAAAAGTCCGAATATTTTGATGTTTTTTTTTTTTTTTTTTTGGACATTCTTCACATACGGTTAACTGATCCCAAACTAAGCAGAGCTTGTACTATGGAAACCAGATAACTAATATACTACATATACTACTTTTTTTTTTTTTTAAATACATACGTATATAGATAATTACACCCAGACTCAGGACAAACAGACATGTTCATGCACACAAATGTTTGTCCTGGATGGGAATCGAACCCACGACCAGCGGCGCTACAGGTAGTGTCTTAACCAACTGCGCCAACTGGCTTGTTGTTTAAAAAATTCCTGCTTTAGGTTCCTTACCGACGAATGTAACTACATACCTTTCTATTTGAGCTTGCTATGTTCGTCAAATAGCCTGACTCTAAAATCAAAGTCAAAGCCATTTATTCAATCTAGGCCCCAGGTGGGCTCTTATGAAGGTAAAATTTACAGATTTACTCTCGAAATGTTTGCCGGGCGAACAGATGATAAGCCAAACTTAACTGGCTAAAGCCGGAGGCCTGGCAGCCCTATTGCAATATTGCGCTAATAATTTTGTTTACAATATGACTTCACGCACTGTCAAAATAACGAAACTGAACAGCTGACCTGTATACCTAGTTAAGTGTGGTTAGGATTTCTTATTCTGGATGATGGGCGATGAGGCCTGCACTGACGTACCACTTGGGGTGTATTGTGAATCGACAAGCCAGTTGGCGCAGTTGGTTAGGACACCACCTATCACGCCGCTGGTCATGGGTTCGATTCTCACCCAGGACAAACATTTGTGTGCTTGAACATGTCTGTTTGTCCCGTGTCTGGGTGTAATTATCTATTTGTGTATGTATTTACAAAAAAAAAGTAGTTTATGTAGTATATCAGTTATCTGGTTTTCATAGTACAAGCTCTGCTTAGTTTGGGATCAGATAACCGTGTGTGAGGAATGTCCCAGGATATTGTTATATCCCAGGATTTTTTTTTTTTAATTCCCCCTTGCCAGCTTTACCCAAGCCATCCTACCTTAAAGTAGCGGAGTGTGGCCTTGGGGTGCTGACAAATTTGCTTCAGTGATGTGGGTGTTGCTATTGACAATGGTGGCGAAAGCATCCTTGAAACTTGATTAGGACTTATTTAGGAACCTATTATTTATTTTGATATATATTTTTTTATTATTTAACGCTTTACTATTACACAAAAAAAAAACTTTTGACGCTGACTGTGGATATTGTAAATTAAATAAATTACAACAAGAGTATATACGCACTGATCAACCGAGCGAATCCGAAGTCGCATAGCTTAACAACTCCATCGCTCGTGAGGAGGATATTCTCTGGTTTGACGTCTCTGTGGATACAGTTGTGGCGGTGACAGTACGCGACTCCTTGCAGCGTCTGCCAGATTATCTGCTTGGATAACAGCTCGGGACAACCCTGGGGAAAACACATCTTATCTATACTTTTTTTTACTATAGGCCTATGTTTGACGACAATATCACAGTGGTCAGTGATGATGTGGCCGATGGTGGTAAGCACACAAAGCCTAGAAGGGAACTGGCTCTCAAGTGCAGCTGTCGGAACACACCGGAAGGTGCTTGGCGACAGATTTTCAACTTGAAGCCAGGCGGATACTATAAAGTACCCTACCACCAAACTATGGCTTACTTCATCTCGGCATCCGACACTACCACTGACCTTTATTCGACTTAAAATATTATGAAGATAGTTCATGTTAAGGATGTAGGAGGTAATCTCCGGAGTTACTGGCCCGATTCTAAAAAATCTTTTACTATAGAAGCTATAAATTATCCTCGAGTGCTGGAGGCTACTTTTTATCCCAGATACGCGGATGAAACAGTAGTGCTACATTTTTTTATGATGGCAAAATGAGACGTCTGCAAGAGTAAAGAAACCAATTAAGGATTTTGCAGGATATCTATTTTATTGTATCCCTTTTCACATAGCCACAAGAATACAAAACAATATTATATACCTAACTTTGCTGAAACATACTTTCAAACACATGTATTATCCTCCCATCGCATAATTTCATGAAAAAAACAAAATTCAAGGCGCGCATTTATTTATTCAAGTATAGTAGCTAGTATACGATTAGCCCTACGAATGTGCAACGCCCCTCGTGGGTAATGCAATCAGTTCAGGTTCCCCCGGATTTGTCGTGGATTGGAGGGCGCTGAGGAGAATCCGTCAGATGTTTTGAATACAGTCCGGATTTTAAATTGTAAAATACTCAGATATACCTACATACGAAAGGTAGATACTTACTTGGATTAGGCCCCGAAAAGACACGTATAAAAATTCCTAATTATAGGGTTCCGTACCTCAAAAGGAAAAAACGGAACCCTTATAGGATCACTTTGTTGTCTGTCTGTCTGTCAAGGCCTTTTTTCTCAAAGTGTGAAGGTATCAAGCTGAAATTAATTTTAAATAGGTCAGGTCTACTGTCCCTTGGAGCTGTGAAAAAATCAAACTTCTAAGCCAACGCAATCAAAAGATACAGCCGTTTATGCTGCAAATGTTGTATTTGGTAAGTTAAAAAACATGGCATCGAATATAATCTCGTCAATCTGTGTTTTTTTCATGTCCTGTTACAGAGGTGGCAACCCTACTCTAGGGTCACGGTCCTAGCTTTATAATAAGGCATGAGACCCTCGCTTTTCTAAAATAATGCTATATAACAAGGCCTGGCACGCGATTGGTCTCAAATTGCCGTTAGTAAAAAAAAACAAGCAAATAAAATACAATTACCTGCCTATAAAATGCCGTCATTACTCGTACTTTTAACAATTTACTCGAGGTTATGGATAATCTAAAAATACTCCAAAATAGTAGCGGAAGTACCTACTGTAGTACCTACTTTTTAATAAAATTCTATCTAATCTTTTTCCTTAAAGTCGAGAACCACCCACTACGTGGTCAACCACGATTTCAGCTTCATCAACTCCATTAGTATCTTTTCTTAAAAATCTTAAACAAAAAAAAATTAAAAACTAAAACCTGACTTACTACTGACTTACCTACTTAAAAAATCACGCTCTAAAAAGTATGAAACAGGAATATATTGTCATCTGTCCCGTAACTTGGCAAGCGTAGACGGAACAGATGAACACACATACATACCGGTTAAAATCATAACCCTCCTTCTTGTTTCGCCGTAGTCGGGTAAACAATTTAATAAAATTGTGTAGGGTACTCACAGATGGATACTTCTCCAATTCGTGAAGAACAGTGTGGTCGCAGTACTCGAAAACGAGGTGCAACTTGCGCTTGCGTCGAAATACCTCGATCAGGTTCACCAGATTTGGGTGCTTCAAGTTCTGTTGGAAGACACAATAGGCAGACATGTATAGCAGAGGTCTTAGGTTGGATGATTTGGCACCAGGTTACAGGAATTACGTGTGATTCACAAACGCCTCTAAAGCTAAAGGGGAGGATTTATACGTCCGTGATGAGGCCTGTATTAATGTACCATATTCAGAATGTTGGGCAGTAAAAGGGACGGATTAAATAAGACTGATTGCACGCAGCTGAGATGAGAAAGAGTAACAAAAATTATCTAAATTAGGAATGTGTACAAAGAAAGTTTGAAAGTAAGAAGCACCAGTGAGATAAGTTGAGAGGGAATCGTTTATATGTAATCGTTCGGATATGTTATGAGGAGGGATGAAACCCATGTGACTAAAAGAGTCATGAATACGAATGTTTATGGATATACGGGAAGGGGACGACTGAGAAAGAGATGGATGGATTGTGTGAATGAGAGATAATGAAGATGATATGAGTAAGAAAAGAGTGAATGCTGATAGAAGGGCTGAATGGAAGAAGACCTTCTTAGCGATAAGACCGTCCATTCATAATATTAAGCTTTTATTTTTATTTTTAAATGTTGATTTATGTACAATAAAGTGTTATCTATCTATCTATAGCGCCAACCCCAAATGATTGGGAACAAGGCAGACAGATGATGATATAGCAGAGAGCTTAGGGGCTCTGGTACCCCCTAATTGGCAAACGCAAAAATTCTCCAAATACCCACTAAAAGCTTAACTTGCGTGTACCTAATAAATAGTATTTTTTTATTATTATGTATAGGTTGTACGTAGTATATTATTTATTCTATGGTATAGGCCTGTGTTTGACCACAATCTCACCGTGGTCGGTGATGATGTGGCCGATGGCAAGGTAGTAAGCACACGAAGCCTAGAAGAGAAGTGGCTCTCAAGTGCATCTATTGGAACACACCGGAAGGTGTAGTATTCGGAAGAGCTGATGGCTTTAAAGCATGAAAGGTTTATGAGGGAACCCGACAAACAGAGCTCGCTGATACTGGATGGAAGGTCCTCGAGACCGTTCGTTGTGAAAACCTATAGGTCCTATGTAGAGCTGTGGACATCCCTGTCTGGGTTGACTGAAGACAGCGCGCGATGGCGATATCATTATGACTTCCTAAATAAATCATGTAACAAAACTCGTGGAGCCAAGTCCTTATGCTGGAAAAATGGGTAAGTGCATAACTTAAAGCCAGACAATCGAATGTATGATCTCATAATTTCCATACGTTAGTGCGGGAATGATAACGGATCGATGGTTGACAAACCGATTAGAGTCGATCGATTTGTAATAGTACCTATAAACAACCCATATACCCTCTGTATTATGCATGTAGATATGTCAATTTATGAATGCCCCCATTTATCAAATCGATTGTCATAATTGAATAACGTTATGAAAACGCAAAATAATGTCAGAAAACACGTCTGATTTTTAAATTTACTTGACAATTGAGATCATTTTCTACAGTCAAACTTGGCCCTGTCTATTAAATATTTGTTGATGTATTGTTTCCAATTTCAATAATAGAATACCTTACCTTCAGCATGCGAATCTCTCGAAGTGCAATTTTCCGTATTAGTGGATCGTCTTCGTTTTCGACGAATTTCTTGACGGCAACAATTTCACCTGTGTCCCGATTGCGGCATTTGTACACGAGGCCGTACGAGCCCTCGCCGAGCTTGGCGAGTTTCTCGTAGCGCTCCATCGCGCGACTGCTCGCGCGGGACCTGTGACCATATCCCTTTATTTTGTAAACTATTACTATGGAAGATTGTAGTCCTCTACAGTAATAGTCATCATGTCCAACATAGCGTGACATTGGTTCAGTAACTGAATAATTATGATAGGGAACCGTTTTTCGCGATATGGACATGTTATGAGGGATGAACCCCAAGGGACTGCAAGAGTTATGAATATGATGGATATATACGATACGGTAGAAGAGCCGAGAAAGAGATGGATGGATTATGTAAAAGACCATATGAGTAAGAAAAAAGTTTTTTTTTTAATCTAGGTCCTCTCGAGTTTATCATAATGATCAACGATTTGCCGAAGGTCATCAGGTATGGGTCGTGCTTGTTATTTGCAGATGATCTCAAGCTACTGCTCGAGGTTAGAGACACGACGGATAGTGAACACCTTCAGGAGGACATACAGAGAGTCGTAGATTGGAGCCGCGAGAATAAACTGTACTTCAACGTATCCAAATGCTCCGTAATGAGCTTCACCCGTGCTCGGAGCAATGCAACGGGTGACACAGGTACGGGACTTGGGTGTTTATTTCACTCCAGATTTATGGTTTCGTGAACATATTACTAAGGTTTGCAAAAAGGCGTACAGAAACCTGGGGTTTGTACTGAGGCAGACTAGGGAGTTCAGTAATTTGTCAGCTGTAAGAGTCCTATATGATGCGCTAGTCAGGAGTCATCATAGTGCAGTTATATGGGCCCCTCACGAACAAAAATATAGGGTCATGTTAGAGCGAGTGCAGAATAAGTTCACGAGGCACCTTTACCTGAGGATGTATGGAATATACCCTTTGTATCCCCTAATGTATCCTACGCTATTTGAGTTAGGCATGGTTGGTTACAACGAATTGGGAGTGCGACGAGAATTAACTCTTGCCATATATCTCGTGAAACTTCTACGTGGTATAGAACATAATCCTGGGATACTACGGCGCTTGAGCTTCTGTCTTCTTGAGCTTGGAGGCGGCTCTGCCCACCGCTGTTGTCCGTACCATCTGCCAGAACTAACTTATAGGCAAAAACGCCACTCACTCGGGCAATTGGAATATTAAATAAAGTAAATTATAGGTTGGATATATTTTCATGCCATTTGAGTGAATTAGCAATAGTCCTATTAAATATAATTTAATGTAATGTTATTATTTTGATGTGTATATTGTGTTATTGGTATATTATTTATTTTCTGGGTGTTTTTGGTGTAGGATATTCTTTGTTTGTTTATAATTTATATTTTATTATAATGGTATAGATGGTTAAGGCAACACTATCGCATTGGGATTTCCTGTAATATAGTTTGTAAGAAATAAATAAATAAATAAAAAAAAAAGAGTGAATACTGATATGACTGGGAACTGAGCAGGCTGATGACGATGACTGTAGCAGACTGTATTAAACTCTGGTATTGATTTATTTGATATGTATGAACAAAACAGGTGATCCGACAGAGGACCAAAGTCATCGACATAGCTCAGCGGATTAGCAAACTGAAGTGGCAGTGGGCCGGCCATACCAGCCGAAGAACCGACAACCGTTGGGGTAAACGAGTTCTTGAGTAGAGACCGCGAATCGTAGTAACGCCCTCAGACTAGGTGGAGCGATAATCTTCGCAAGGCGGCTGGAAAGAGCTGGACGAGAGTAGCCGAGGATCGTGCTCAGTGGCGTGCAATTGGAGAGGCCTATGTCCAGCAGTGGACTAATATAGGCTGATAATGATGATGATGAACAAAACAGTTTTCTTTAGCAGAGTTTACGTTTTCTTTAAGAATTGTGTTTCAAACGGATCATGCGGCAGAGTTTACAATTCAAAGGATTTTATGAAAGAAACTAGTAGTATATTAAATACTATAAAAACTTCAATTCACTCGCACCGACTCGCACGCTACGTTGCTGTAACGGATCCTTATTGTCATAAAAAAGGTTTATATTATATACAATGGAACTAACAATAAACTGAAGTGGAACTATCTTAGATCTAAAGACTCGTACAAAGGGTTGGTTGCAGACCGTGAATGGAAAGATGCATCATATTTTGTTTTATATAAAGGTAGTAAATAAGTATACGGTCTGCTTGATGGTAATAGACGCTAGAAATACTTGTGTGTTGCTGACCTTACAAAAACGTCCTCCAAACCATTTTTAAAGACCCCTAAGCTGTAGTCTCTTGGGAAAACCACGGCGCGGAGCTTATTCCAGAACTTGAGCACCCGCGGTAGTTAGCTCCTTTGAACCGCACATTGTGAGACTATTTTGGTTCTAATATATGAGGGTAAACCAGGTATCGATGGTGAGAGGTGCAATGGGCAAGTCAAACAATTCCTCAGAACACTATCCATTGTTTTAACTATTTGGTCAGTCAATGGCTTTACATGGCCCATAATACGGTCGACTGACGATATTTGATCGACTGACCTAGAAGCAGTTATGACAAGACTAAGGACTTGTATTATGATAGCTCAGAAAATGCTTAATCACTCTGGCCTTGAAGGCATTACGTTACGTAGTTTTCTTTAATGACACTTATAATATATATAAGTGTCATTAAAGAAAACTAACGCTGGAAGAGGAAGAAGATAAAGGGTAAGCAGGGTATGTTAATAAAAAAAAAAGTTTCTAACCATGCTGTAACAACATTGGGCGAAGTAATAGTCCTATTGATTTCCCCTTTCATATTCACACAGAAATTTCAGCCTTATATACAACCATTTATAAACTTTTCGATGTTAACAATCAGCTCGTCAGCATAATTTGAATTGGGCGATAAATAACTATTGGAATAAATAAAAATAATTTCTTCAGCACATAACCGAAGAGACGCTTTCTGAATTTTGATTGTCGTTGACAGTTTACGATAAAGAATAGAAGAAAGAAGAAAAAGAAAGACAGCAAGCCCAAACTGTAACCTCTTTGCTTTGAAGGTAGACATTTTTTTAATTTCGGTGTATTCAATGAAATTTGCAAAAAGCCTGATAGGAATAAATTCCTTCGGTGCATGACAAAAATAGATAACAGTTTTATTAAATTTGAAGTGCAAGGTCACCCCACGACGGGGTCGCCCTTCATTCAACAAGGTGTGAATGGCTCATCAGTAATTTTCCCGCCACTGAGCCCTATTAGTAATTTCTGAACGAGGAGGGCACATCGTTCAGGAATCGATAATGGCCTCCAACTACTGGAAAGCACCATATGGTCTGAGGACTTAGTTGGAGACGCTAGACAACTCAAGACGATTGGTAAAAATCCTTTGGGAAAGCTTAGGTATACTCAGCACTAGACTAGACCCTGGGCTGATTATAAATTTTATTGCACTGTCATTCGTAAGTAACACGGCTCCAACTTCGCTAAGTAGTTCATCCAGGAAATAGAAATTCATGGTACAGTTAAATAGGTGCAGTCAATAGGTGCAGTGCATCATTGAGCTCACCTTCTTGGTAACAGCGGCAGGTTGTTTCCGAATAACCACAGCCGTTTATCACCGAACCATTTCTCCATACAGGACGCCACGTTGTTCCACAGTTTGCTAGAACTGTCCCAAAACACTACCGTATTATTCATTCGCGTTTCTAAACGAATTTTGACGCATTCATTTCCCGCCGAAAATAAAACGTCAAAATTTACGCGCGCAGCCGAAAATCGTTTGGGACATAAATATTATTTTTTTCAACGGAGATGTTGTCTTAGCGAATGCTGCAATGCTTTTGGTCGTAGTTCGAAGTAAATATCGATCGAAGGTTTGTTTACAGTTTGAGTCGGTCTGTGTACATGACAACCGCGGTAGTAGGGCAAAATGTAGTCTAGGAGCTTGATTCATCTGAAAACGCGTTTATGTATGACTTCAATGCTTGGTAAGCGGGATAAAACCTGCCCTTCTGGCTTCTATATACCCTACTGTATTTGGAACTTGGCTATCCTATAGTGGTACTTCCAAGTTATTTGGGGTTCTTGGATTAAATAGGTATTCGAACCAAAATGAGAGTATTATATTATCTAGACGGGATCATTAAGATACGATTCGAACCGTTAAAAGCACACACACAGAAGTTCTTTCTTTTTCAGTGTCTGATCTGTACATTTTTTATTTTTTTTGCGATCTTACTGTTGTTTAATCATCTTTTGCAATTATATAATTAACATTTTTAAATACTTAAACTAAAACTAAACTAAAATCTACTTAACTAAATGAAAAAATCGCTGTCAGAAGGCATCATTTATTCAACTCCTGGACTATAAACTTTCACGTTATTATGACAGAATCGCATTTGAAATCGATGTACAACAGTACTTTTTTCCTGTCAATGTGATGTGGGTAGGTAATTGTTCTAATATAGCAGCATAGATACAGTGGGTTATTTGATTTATGAGTTTTATAACCTTTGCTCGCTTATAGCTATAATTTCACAATTTTATGTCCGTCAATTAATATTCCTACTGTAATGTTTTAGATGTGGGAGGGTAGATAATGCTGAAAGTAGTACAATAAATATCAATATAGAAAAAAAATAGGCAAAGGAAACGATGAGGTGTAGGTATAGAGTAAAGGAATAATTACAAGAGTTGCCTATTTAAATAAAATAATCTATATAGACAGAAATAAGAAGGTAACTGACCTCCACACCTACCGGTCTGTTAATCCGTTAGTTTATGAGTTGTACCAACCACCCAGTCATTCTGGATTTCTCACCAATTACGATAATCAAGTCAGTCGAGAATGCACAGATTTATAAACAATAGGCGAGAATGTATCAAGATTATTAAGATTGTTGTAGGTGTGAAATCTAACTGACACATCCTCTTATTCGAAGTTCAACATAAAAGCATCAGCGAGGCCTTTTTCTTTCAAGAGAATGTTTAGTTAGTGTACATATCTATTTTCAAGATCAATGTAGAGTTTCTACAATATTTTGTGAATACAAAAGTAAAATATAAGTGCGTGAGGAATATTGAAATACATACCTATATAAAAAAAAGACAAAAAATTTAACCGCCATAAAAGGCTCTAAAAAGCATAAAATAACTATGTAGCAACTCTAATCTAGAACTATTTAGAGTTCATGACGTTAGGTAGGTCTTATGTCATCCACAAGGGGGCTTCACACGAGGCCCCTTTAAGTGCGAGGCTGTGGGTGAGGGTCCGCTTCGCCCTCGCCTAGCTACGCTACTGCGCTCATATTATTATGTAACTACGCACAGTAGATACAGTACCAAGTACTCAACTCAAGTTGGACATCTGTCGCCCTTGAGATGTTGAGATAAGTACAGTACAGTACCCTTCAAAGCTTTGTGTGTTAGGCATCTCGAAATCTTTAGCCTATAATCATTTACCTTCCTAAATTTTAATGGGCTAAAGAAAAAACAATCCGACTGGCAATAATATCCGGGGACTTTTCGGGGATTCAAACATAAACTCTTCAGCTTCAGTAGTACGTAGTTTATTATTTATTCTTTGATATTAGTAAACGTAGTGAATGCGTCGTGATTATACCTATTGAAATACTTCTATGTAAGTACCTATTTTACGGACGCGTGACGCGTGTCAAAGCAAAAGTATTTGAAAATCGCGCTCTAATTTTATTATTTTGTGGGAATAGATCTAAAATCGGCACCGGGATAAATAAAATAAAGGTTGTTATGTTATGCTAAAAATACTAAAACAAAATGTATCTGAAACGTGCTGCGTAGACTTTCTTTGCTTTCTATTTTTCGGACAGAATCCATTGGAAGTACGTATTTGAAAAAATCTTTTGTCTCTGTCGTTCTCGAAATATGTTACGTGATTATGCTGTTATATCTATCTCCGTTGCACGACCTCGAATAATGCTTCGCCTCTCTCACTCCAAAGACTACAATATATATGGCTCACTCACTCACCAGATGGCTGGCTGGCTGACTGTCTTCTGTTGTCTGTAGTCTAGTCTGTTAATGTTTAACTGTCAAAATCATTCCTGTCAAATACTCGCGTAAGATAGCACGTATTTATTTGATTTTTCCGATCAATGATTGTTGTTTTTGTTGTGAACGTATGTTGAAATGATAACACATCTTCGTCCGCGTAATCATCCTATCTAGTGCCAACATTTTATTTTAAATAACGAACGTGAATGTTATGTACATAAACCGGTGAAAAGGCGCACGATTGTAATGAACTAGACTGAAAACTTTGGGTCCGCGAATTTGCCTGGTATTCGACAAGGTCATGCGAGGTGAATCGAGATAAAAATCTGGAGTATGCTATGAGAACTGATGTACCCTTTAGCTTGTTAAAGAGAAATCAGTCGTGTTGTATAGTGTAGTGTTAGTGAGTGACTTAAAATGGGGTCTACAGGACTTACGCTGGCAGATTTGCCGAATATATTTATTATGATCGGCGCTTTGGTGGCGCTCTTTGTGATGCTTGTCATACTTCTAAGGTGAGTCAAATATTTGGGTTAAAATTAACTAAGAACGCAGAACAATACCTATTGTATTTCTGTATGAAAGACATGATGTTTATTTGAATAGCTGCTTATTCCGTCAAGTGTTACTGTAATGTACACACAAAAGGTTAAGAATTCTATGTTCTAAATTCAAATCCGAATGTAATTATGTAGATGTACAAAATGATACCAGTGTTTTAGAAACATACAAATTCCATTGTAAGTAATTAAAATACAATGTAAGTAAGTAGGTATATAATTAAATACAATTTGATGAAGAAACATTTTTTTTTATTATTGCTATTCAATTATGTTCCATGTCATTATCTCTTAAGTTATTATGTATAAACAGTTCCTTTAACATAATGAAACTCCTTACAAATACAGTGACTATCGAAATAAAATAAACATAACCTATATATTGCTGTCCCTATATGATCATCACTACACCACAATGGCCCCCATTATATTGTTTACAATCTAAACTTATTTAGGTGGATGTTCACAGGCTAAAAAACGGTCCGATAAGTTATAATCGGACGTTTACCACGAATTTTCGAAATTTACGAACATCAACCTTAATCTCACTATATCTCTTTCTAACGTAAGAAAGTGCTAAAAGAAATTTAGTGATGTCAAATGTAGCTTGTTTCAACATGTATTTAATTGTGTGGCCCTTCCTGGCAGGGCCACCATTACGGATTTGAATAGGTTGTAGGCAGGGCCACCTCATATCTCAAGAACTAGAGCTACTAGCGAAGATCTGTTTGCTTCCAGAATTTGTCTCTAATTTGTCCCCGAATCCCAGATTTTGTTGTGTCCTGGATCAAAAGTTATTTATGAATCTAAAATTCTCTATACTCTTGTACAGTGGCCCTGCCAGGCAGTGCCACACTATTTAATTGCCACCTTTATTCATACAATGATTTACCACTACCATTAATGACAATGGCATATACTAATTTGAAAGCATTAAAAACTCTTTTTTTAATAATGTTTGCAAAAAAAGAGTTTAGTGTTTCATCTGTTATTGGCTCCAATGCCTATATTAAACTGATCTCGGTAAAGTAGCTCAGGCTCTAAACTAGTAAACAACCTGGGCTGTGTGAGTACCTGACATTTGTCGTAGCATTCAGTAACTTGGTGTGATAGCCCATGTAATTGCTCCATACCAAATCTCTATGTGAAATAGGTGTTCATGTTTGTTCTATTGTGTCTTCTTGCAGCTTTAAGTACTTAAAGCTACCTATTTTACTTCTAGGCTTAGTATGCTCACCACCTTTGGCCACATCATCACCTATTGTTGTAAGATTACTACTGTATTAGTACTGTATAAAGGATCCTGAAGATTTTTTTTTTATGCTACTAAGGTAGCAAGCAAGCATACGGCCCACCTGATGGTAAGTGGTTACCGTCGCCTATCGCCATTTGCAATACCAGAGATATTGCCAATGTGTTGCTGACTTGTTACAATGCCAAGAAGGCAAACTGGCTCTCAAGTGCAATTGCCGATTTAAAGAAATACATAGATTAATTAAGATACAGAGTGACTTGGATCATAGAGATAAACATAGGGTACCTGTTCTTGATCCTGGGAATTCAGGTGAAAAAGCAACTAGTTGAAATTATGCAAAATCTATTGAAATATAATAAAGCAGAAGAGTTTGTTGTTTTAACAAAAAAAATACAAAATGAATAACATTAGCCTTGCACGATGATATTAATATCTTTATCACATATTTTTTATAATATTATATATATATATGGAAATTTATATTTCCTAGGAAATAATAAAATTAAGTCTAGAACATTATTTAAATGCCAAATTAATTAAAATCGAATAGTGCATAATATACATTTACATAGAATAAACAGAAAAAAACCTGTAATAGTTAGTTTAAATATCACAGACTTCTTATAGGTTTTCCTGTAATCTATAATATGTAAAGAACTGGTTTCTGTAGCTATTTTTTTTATTTTAGTACCTGTAATTTCAGGATTAAGGATAAGCTGTTATAGGCGGACAGACAGACCCACAAGTGACCCTATAAAGGTTCCGCTTTTTCCTTAAAACAGTATTTTAAATCCAAAATAAAACATAATTATATTCCTCAAGCTTTTGCAATTTATATTACAAACTAGTGATTCGCCCGGCTTCTACGTAACTTTAAAACAATTAATAATTAACACATGGTCTAGCTAATAATAAAACAATTGATGATTCTCACTAAACATTTGACTTTTAAATATTATATTTACATACAGACAACGCGTCAAGAATATATTAACTCGCACTTATCATTTAAATAAGTTAGGCACGACATAAGCGCAAAATATGCCTAGAATAATATTATGATATTCCGCAATAGAAAGCCTTGAACTTTAACGATCAGAGCCTATATTTGTCTAACAGTAAGATCGCGTGAAGAACGCGGAAATTGGCAAAGCATACAGCAACATAATCTCAAGTTGCTAAAGTAACTAACTACGGCTGTCACGACTGGTATGGGCCAGATGCCATAGAGTTTTCTGAAGCGTGTGACAATATAAGACAACGCCCACACCGAGGAAAGAAAAACGCACGACGAGGAAAGAAGAGAATGTCTTAAATCAACCAAACTACTAAACTAAATCAATATTTCAATTATAATGGCACTCAATTCTGCTTCCGAGGCGCCGTTAGAAAAATAAAAAGTCACTGGCACCGAATGGATTATATTTTAAAAATCCTTCGGTAGGGCATGTATTTTAAAACACGGATTCGATATCGGAAACAGTTCGAAAACTTCTGTGACGAATTCCCGCAACTGCTATTCCTAGACACACTGCATCTTTCCGCTATCGAATCTTTTCGGTCTGTCTGTTACCCGACTGCTATTTAAAATAGCCTTTTGACAACTCGTCGGGAACGGAATCGACATCGGAAAGTTTTCTTTTCCGATTCTGATATCGAAACGAGTGTTTTAAAATAGCCCTGCAGTTTAATCACCTATCCACATCGACGTACCTAAATCAAATCCTTGCGGAACTGTGAATTATCTGTATGGATTTAATTGTAAAATCGCTTCTGTACTTGGGCCACGTACAAGGATATCAGGTGATTATGCGCTATCAAATATTCATACACATTTTCCTCTCAATCATTGCCCGGTATTTTTTGGAGTCCTCAATCAGGCGTACGCGACGTATTTCACACCCACAGATAACCGGTTTCCTCAAACCCAAAATCTTTTGTGGTATTATTTATTGCAATATCAGATCTATAACCAGTTTTTTATGCCTATTTCTAAGGAATCAACATAATTGTTATACATAATTTTTTTAACATTATCAGGTAGTAGTCGTTCTTTAAAAGTTTCTTTAGGGATTTGATAGTGAATCTTTGATCATTTTTTTTTTACCTTTTAAGTTTTTGATGCTGATAATTTATTTGAGACAAGCTCTTCTTAATATTCTTCCATTATTTACTGCAACATATTAAAAGATGCGTTCAAGATAAAAATTAAAAAATCTTTTGTCAGGTACTTAGGTTATTTTATTTTTTCTTCATTATTATTTTATTCCTCATCTCTCTTATTTTAGGTACTAACTGTTTATTATTCTGCTGTCAAAAACTTTTTTCATTATTATTTTTTCAATTATTAGATAACTATTTTTACTATTTTAACCTTAAAAAAGTAAACATGGAGCATGCTTTTATTGATAGATAATAATTTAAGATTGTGTATCACTTGTCCATAAATTAAATATATAAATAAATAACTTTAGTCTCAAAGTGAGTCAAGCTGATAAATTGATAAGAACCACCGATCGTGTGTTATAGATATTAGACTGGTACAAACAGACCAAATTAAAATATATGTATTTCCAGGAACATGGAAGTGATAGGCATCGTGGGCGAAGGGCGCGACGACGCATGGAGACAGGCTATGCAGCCACCTCGACTCCTAATGCAGCGAGTTCATATTCCATTCACCTTCAAATTGCAGGAGAATGCGCCTTTAGGATATAGCGGTATGTAAAAAAGGATTATATTTTTCACTTTGTACCTATAGGTCGTCGATCTATGTATACATACGTCGGATGCCGCGACGAAGGTCGTGGGTTTGAATCCTACAATGAGCTTGTGCTTTCGGTGAAGGAAACAATAGCACGGTGGTAGGGTACTTTGTAGTACCCATCTGGCTGGCTACCACCCTCAAGTTGAAAATATATCGCCAATAGCACCTTCCGGTGTCATTTGACAGCTGCACTTGAGAGCCAGTTGCCTTAGTGGCATTGTAACAGGTTGGCAACACATTGGTAATACTTCTGGTATTGCTTTTCAACTTGATGGTGGTATGGTAGCCAGGCGGAACTACAAAGTACCCTACGACCGAAAGCTCAAGCTCATTCTAGGATTTGACGTCAATACCACTGAACTATCATCGCCTTAAAAAAATCTCGTTCAAATGCCATTTAATTCTGCGTAGAGGGAAAGGTTACTTAAAATTGATTACTGCTCTCAGCTATTAATTTTGCTCTTTAATTCTACGCACTGCTGGCATTTTGTTTACAAATATCTATGTGATTGAATCATCAAAAGTCTCGACAGGCTCGTTTCCATCTTCATCATCACTTGTCTTCTTATTCTGTATGGGGGCGATGAGGCCTGCACTGACGTCCCGCTTTGGGGTGTATTGTGCATTCCTCCCTGCCAGCTTTACCCAAGCCATCCTAGCTCCTTAAACTAGCGGAGTGTGGCCTTGGGGTGCTGACAAGTTTGCTTCAGTGAATCATCACTTATCATGGTGGGGAATTTCAAAGCCTATTTAGTAATCTCTATTCCTATTTGATTGTTACATTGATTGTAAGAAATAAATAAATAATTTTAAAAATAAAATTGTATTAAATAACCGGATAAGTTCGAGTCGGATTCGCGCACGAAGGGTTCCGTACCATTATCTATAAAAAAGGCAATAAAATCACGTTTGTTGTAAAGGGGCTCCCCTTAAATATTTATTTTAGTCTGTTTTTAGTAGGTATTTGTTGTTATAGCGGCAACAGAAATACATCATCTGTGAAAATTTCAACTGTCTAACCCTCACAGTTCATGAGATACAGCCTTGTGACAGACTGACAGACAGACAGCAGAGTCTTAGTAATAGAGTCCCGTTTTACCCTTTGGGTACGGAACTCTAAAAATTAGCAGATTTTGCGAGGTGATTCACAAGGTAGAAAATGTATGCGAAATAGGTTGGGTTAGTGATTATTTGAGTTCTGACCTTTAAATACATTAGCTTAGAGTCTGTCTAGTATTTTTATTTTGAAATAGACCCCCAACCTAATTTAAATTTTATGTAGTAGTTTTTAAAATATACAAAAAGTAACAACAGAACATTTGTAATAACTTCTGACAAATATCCTAAAATTGTAATATATTATTTCTGGTTCTATTAAACCCTGAAGTGGCGTTTAATTAATAGTTTGATACGCTATTTACATTTAATCGATCAAGGCCTTTAATAATGTAGCAGGCATCGGTTGTCGTATCTCATAAAATCGATAACAAACTACTTACTCCTAAATTAATACATGCGGCCCAATTTAATATTAGATTCTCGCTTTTTCGCGCAAGAAGCAATTCGTCTGACTATAAAACATCAAAGACATGTAAAAATAAACCATATCAAGTAAGCCCCATAGACGTATAAAGAAATTTTAAGACCTTAAAATATTTTGTATGCTTATTTTTTTTTATTTCCTCTCTTACTTTGCTATACTTCACGTTTCATATTTGATGGATCACTAAAATATTTGACGTCCGTTCTTTCGTCGAGGGCCCCTTATATCTCAACTAGCTGTTCCCCGCGGTTCCACTCACGTTCCCGGGTTATAAAGTAGCCTATAATCTTCGGGGTAATGTAGCTTCCTTTTAGTGAAAGAATTTTTCGAATCGGACCAGTAACTCCGGAGATTAGCGCGTTACAAACAAACTCTTCAGTTTAATTATTGGTATAGATTACCCAAAATAGGTATGACCCTCATTTCACGAGTCTTACAATTAATCGTTCAGAACCTTTTCGAGGACGCGCCCTATTATACCTATACTAAGGTTTTTGCCGGAACTCCATCATTAATAACGTTTTTGGCTGGTACCCGCCTTCCTCCACCCACTCGTCTAACCTTTGACATTTGCCAACGTAAATCTGCCACGCGAATTGGTAATTGTCGAATTTGACAGGTTCAAGGTGGTGCCCTTTCGCGAAAGACGGATCTAAAAAAGTCTACGAATAATGTATTGTTTTTGCTTTTTCTTCTTTTGTGATATCGAACAAAGCTTTGTCTACTTGTATTGTATGAATTATGTATTATATTTTTTTCCTAATGCATTAAGTATTGTTTTATTTGATTGAAAATTAATACATATATTTTCTATGGTTGTCTTGGCTTGCTTTCCTGACTATAATATTGTTATGTTATTTACTTTTGATTTTATCTTTAACTAGCTGTTCTCCGCGGTTTCGCTCGCGTTCCCGTGATAAAAAGTAGCTATAACCTTCGGGGATAATGTAGCTTCCTATTAGTGAAAGAATTTTTCGAATCGGATCAGTAACACCAGAGATTAGCGTGTTCAAACAAACACATTATTATTAGTGTAGATGCATTATTATGTATGTATTTTAATTTTATTTTAGTGATTATTATGGAGTCTGAATAAAATTACTCAGAACTAGCGTATAATAAGGATGGAATATAATTTATTTATTTTATGTTTTATATGTTTGCTAATGTATGATGTCATTTTATTCTGTGGTTTGCCTTTATTACTTGCATCGTTACATCAATACCTATTTTTTAAAATTAATCTGCAAACTGTGTATTTATTACTCTAACCGGTGGTGGTAGCGTCTATTGTTGTATGTGCCTTATCAGGACCTAAACTGAATTAATGAGTTTGAGTTTAAGACCTAAATCATATATTCGGGTAGAATAGGGGATAAATCGCGCGGCTATCTGATCCCAGCCAATCTAAGCAGAGCTAGTACTATGGAAACCAGATATGACGTACTTTACTGTTCTCATCTTCTGACAATTCCAGTTCATTTCCGCGGAGTCAGAGCGTCATAGCCAATCTGCTGATACATTTACTCGTAGCAATTATACTCGACTAGATTCCGCCCCTCGGTTTCACCCGCGTTCCCGAAGGATCTTATGTTTTCCCGGGATAAAAAGTACCCTATGTGTTAATATAGGTTATAAACTATCTGTGTTCCAAATTTCATCCAAATCCGTTCATTAGTTTTTGCGTGAAAGAGTAACTAACACACATCCATACTCACAAACTTTCGCATCTATACTAATATTATAAATGTGAAAGTGTGCATGTGTGTCTGTTTGTCCGTCTTTCACGGCAAAACCTGTTGCGTTATGCGGACTATTTGTGCCTAACAAAAAAATCGTGCATATTTTTTTCTTTGATAAAACCCCTTAAAAGAGGGGTGAAATTTTATATGGGACTTTTCGCAGTTTTCAAGGTAGGAAGGTAAAAATCGGTACATAGACTCTTTGTTACCATGGAAAAATACCTGCCTTATTTTTTTTGGAAATCATCCCTTAGCCCCTAAAATAGGGGATGGAAATTTGTGTGAGACTCTTCGCAAAATTTGTACAGAAAAAAAAGTTACGTGGAAAATAGTTACGTAAATAGGTAGTAGTAGGTAGGTAGGGTAGATAAGGGTAGGTAGATGTAGGTAGGGACAGGTAGAGGTAGGTAGGTATAGGTAGTTAGGTCCCAGTTTTTTTTTGTTCTCGGGGCAGGACAACGTCTGCCGGGTCAGCTAGTTCACTATATTAGTAGGATATTATTTCGATGGTTCTAACCTAAAAGGTACATTCATTAACTTGATTATTGCCTACAACAATTCATTTACAACTTGCAACTATAACACACAAAGCCGCACAATTGACCACCAGACGACAATCCCTCATGAAATTAATTGCGAAAGCGAAATTACTGGTGCCTTGGCAATACTGCATCGCGAACAAACTGCCAATTGGGTCATCAACAAACTCGTCCATCTCGTTATGATGTGGATGTGATGCAAGCCTTATGCACCGGCCATTACGGGAACATGTCCTAATCACGTCAGATCACACCGCAAGGTAATAACAACCCAAGTCATTGGTGAAACGAGTTGATTTGCTGTAAAAGTTTGACGCTTTAAAATTTTTCATTGGCCTGTACTTATTGCTACGTTTATAACTCAGGTTAAGTTTATGCGTATGTTGTGGCACTATCATGTTTGGCACATTCTCTTTGGTAAGTGATTATGTGGTCGGAGGTGGTAAGCACACAAAGTCTTAAAAGGCTCTCAAGTCCTGCTGCCGTAAGTACTTGGAAACCGATTTTCAACCTTAAGGTTGCCAGCTAGGCGGGTAATTGAATTTACCATCATTTTTCTTCGCCTATAACTCGAGTCCAATATAAAATCCAATCGAACCCATGACTTTCGCCTTGGCTTGACGTCACTAATACTGGGCTATCGCCTTCGAACATAAATTGTACCATTTGATAGTATTTTGACTCGCTTAGAGAAAAATTTAAAAATTACTAGCTATGCTTCAATTGTTGTTCAATAAAATATCGGCATTATATTGAGGGTTTAATATTTAGTTTACCTTGTACTCGAATCACTATTAACCTCGCATAACTCGCGCTATCCTCGAATAAACGGCTCTGGACTTCCTTTATTGTGACAACAGTGTCGATTATCCTTAATGCCTGGAGAGGAGCAGATTATTTCGACATTGTCCTCCTTGCTTCGCCCTTATTTGGTCGCCTTTGTTAGTCATGTCAATACATTTTTTTCCAATCTTCTGTCATACCATATCTTCATTCAGGCAATCACCTTCACCTTTTACTAACTCTGGTCTGTTAGTTACTGACTTACGTGGTCTCAACATAAGAAAAACAGCAATGTTGCCAATTCTGTTGTTTACGAACTAAACAAATTTAATCTCACTATATCTCTTTCTAATAAGAAATATAAGAAAGGGAAGCAAGATATTTTAGTCCTGTCAGATTAGACCGATCACTTATTTCAACATGAATTTATTGGTCACGACTATTTTCACGTATATTACGACAGCATGGACTAAACTGACAGGATTAAAAAATTTCTATCTTTTTTTTCATTAAGGTCAACAAGTTCGTAAACAACAGAATCGGCACCAATAATATGTTAATTTTTTAAACAGCAGTGAGTTCTTTGTTGTTATCGCCAGCAATCAGTATATCGTCTATATAACAGTACATACCATTTAAGCAATTTCACTCATTCGTGCTATAACGTCCATAGATAGACAATACAGTTACACACATTATGTTATCACAATTACTTAAACGGAACCGGTGCAACCATACTCGCTGCGTGCGCGCACACTGATTACCATGATACATACTAATTTTATCTTTTGTCAGATAGAGACCTTTAATTCTACCATTTTTATTTAATTACCGTTGAGAGGTTGTCAGGAATAGTGTGCTGTCTTTTATGACCCAACGGTGAACTTAGCCCCTGAAATAAATGACAGTAGTTGGCATTGGTACTGGTATCCCATACCATGACTATTATTATGGACCTCTTAGGCCTGTCTATTCAACTCTACATTTGCCTGCTTCTAATTATGATCCTAAATCTATTATGTCGTGTATTTATCACATTTGCTTATTTTTTTTAAATTATACTAGTTACCTGCGATCTTCTATTTCACCCCCTAAAAGGTTTAATTTTCCTTTTTAGCGGATGCCTGCCAATAGCTATCTGTATGCCAAATTTCAGCCCGATCCGTCCAGTGGTTTGAGCTTTGCGTTGATAGATCAGTCAGTCACGCTCTCCTTTTTATAGAGGTACTTAGATCATTCGTTTTTATCAATGTCATCTGAAATACAAGATGTTTTATCGCTTTTGTATTTACCATCACTCTAACAACTGGATAGATCCATTGATTTGCATGGCGGATTATAGTTTCTTGTTATTACAGAGAACCTGATATTCAATTCATAATACACTAGAAAGCTAAGTTTATACAGGGAGTGGTCTGTAGAAATGTTACGACTGCATACATACCACCTTCATCCTGCACTATGCAATCCTTGGCAAGAACGAGACACAACTATACTAAGTTATGTCTGTCCCTTTCGCACTGGTGTACGATGAACAAAGAAACACGCGGTTTGCAGTGCGTTCACCTCAGTTCACCTCAACTGGTCAGCTGTATCCGCACATATTTACTAATGTTGATTCATGGTTTATTTAATTTCCGGGTCATTCTATTGGTTGTGAATTAGGATGCTCTCGTGTTTGTTTGTCTGGTTTAGAAACTAGGTAAAGTAGCTGTTATTTTGACATGAGCTGAATATTTTGACATAACTTTCTCATACGCTCAGACCAATGATAAATGAAAGACGGAGTGCCCGAACAAATAAGTGAAGCTTGAATCGTCCTCCTCCAAGTGAAAACTCACACATAAACATTCACTCAAAACCGTGCTGTTATGTGAAAAAAATGTGTGTAGTTTAAATGAGAATTAATAACAGTAAATCAAAGAAAAAGTCTCGGGCACTCTATGTACGCTTCGAGCGAGACGATCTCGTATCTGGTGGTTTGATCGCCTGGAGTTATTAGAAGCTAGCGGCCTAAGACCGTTCAGAGTGAAAATCGAATCGTCATTTTTGAACTGAATACAAAGATGACGTGCAAATGCATTGAGGATGCATTTTAAGAGAGGTAGAGCATAGCGATTTTTCGCTTGAAGAGCAGCTCGACTGGGAAAGTACCTCCACCGTACAGAATACCGCAGCCAAATAACCTGGTTGTGTTTCTGCGCGTGAGTAAGGTCGCCAGAGCTCATCGGGGTGGGGGGAAGGGTCAGCAATGCGCGAGTGGTACCCGGGGCGCGGATTAGTACATGGTCTCTGTCCCGGGTGTCGCTAGCGTCCATAGTCAAGTCCAAGGTATTGAAGCCTATCTACTAGACCTCGTCTTTTTCAATATCTTATTTCAATAGCAGATAGACGACTCCAAAAATATCTATCCTGGAAAGCTACATCTCAATATAGGTTCAGCATTCCATATATCCATTCCAGTCTAGACTAACAGGTCATCAGATCATCTGATGTTCATAATGACGTCTCTTAATGTATCATGTTGCAAGGAATGTCTGTCCATAGTCTGCATTTATGAATGCATTGACACAACTCGGGCGCTGCGCGTTGGGATTGCATTACATTAAGGCTGCTTTTCCAACAGAGATGTGCTATGATGCGAGGATATGAGACCAAAGCTGCGGACCTATTTTATCGTTTCCACTGATGCTAAGCTATGTAGCGGCGAGTAAGTTGTGCTATGAAGATGCGCCTACCTTTGGTACAATGCTCTGCAAACAGCTACGCCATTTGCGACCATCCTCGCACCAAAAACATAGCTTAGTAGAACCCGTTTCCACCAGTGCTGTGCTATCTGGAACAGTGAACGTTATCAAACGCATCCATAGCAACATAGCATAGCACTCTAGTGGAAAGGCAGCCTAACGAATATATTCATAAACAACTGATGAAAACAAAACAAGGACCGGCTTTAAAATATTGTTATCTAAACATTACGGATGTTTGCAATTGTTTAAGGAATTTGATTTTTAACCCCCGACGAAAAAGAGGAGAGATAGGTATCTGTGTGTGTCTTTTCACGATTTTTTTCCGACGTTACTAATGAAAAACATTCGTAGTCATGTATTTTCTTGTTTATAATATATTTTTTTATTTTATAATAAATCTCTTTCAACAAATAATGCAGAGATTTTTTTTATTTAGAATCATTATTTTAATTTGTTTGTCGATTCTGTCATTGACCGTCCGTTCTTCGACAGACGTGACCGGCCTATTACGACTCGGTTGCTTTAATTGAATTGAGCTGTCGCTTACTTGTCGTTGTGTCTTGGTCGATTTTTGTTCAAAACACTTGTTTAAACTATGTTGTATTCATAATAGCAAGAGGTAGAGTACAAACTTATTTGCAAAAACTTGATTTACCATAGATTGATAATGCTCAATCAGCGACGCGACAAAAGTATGTTGGCTGTATAAACTTTTGCGCTTAGATTATCAAAATTTTCTTGAACTGTCTATTGTTTATCTGTGAGACAGTTTCAATCGTTGCAAATTAACATTGTCGAAAATGTTTCCATGAGCAATGCAACACTATTTGAATATATCAAAATGTAAAAAAGTTATCAGAAATCCGCAATATTTAACCGGTTTCAATAAAAAAATATTGAAACTGATTGCAACATAGTTACGTGATTGCCCCACTGTTATACTTGAAAAAAGCTTAATAAAGGCGGTAATTAATAAATTAAAGTTAGGTAGTAGATTGCCTTTAGTATATTTTTTTTATCTTCCGCTATTGAAATATAGATCTATTTATATTGCATTAAGCCTTCAATTCCAAGAGTAGGAAACAGAAAGTATACATATAGAAGATTGTTGTAAACCTTCCGAATTGTGTTGAAATTAATTTTGGTTCGTGGTTATTTTCGGTTATGAAGTCACCTTGTACTTTATTAACAATTGCAAACGAAAAACGGTGCTTGCTGTCCTGTCCTGTATTCTACTAATGTTATAAACGCGAAAGTTTAGGAGTATGGATGGATGGATGGATGGATGTTTGTTACTCTTTCACGCAAAAACTACTGATCGGATTTGTATGAAATTTGGTACACAGATAGTTTATAACCTAGATTAACACATAGGATACTTTTTATCCCGGGAAAACATAAGATCCCTCAGGAACGCGGGTGAAACCGCGGGACGGAATCTAGTAAACAAATAAAATTCGATCCCCACACGTGTCAGTCAGTGAGTCATTCAGTCTGTTCAACCTCAAAAGACTCCAGTCGCAAAAATTTATGTGGAGACATAAGCGCCTGCTGCTTATTTATTTATTTAGGACTATACTATAACTAGCTTTTCCCCGCGGTTCCATTCGCGGTCCCGGGATAAAAAGTAGTCTATAATCTTCGGGGATAATGTAGCTTCCTATTAGTCAAATTTTTTTTCGAATCGGACCAATAACTCCGGAGATTAGCGCGTTCAAACAAACTCTTCAGCTTTATTATAAGTATCTATATTAACATTCAATTATGATGTTTTAATCTATTCAGTAATGTAAAATCATTAGACTACATGACGCGCTACTAATATTATAAAGAGGAAAGATTTGATTGTTTGTTTGTTTGCATTGAATAGGCTCCGAAACTACTGAACCGATTTGAAAAAATCATTTTCATTCATTCTAGTACTAATAGGAAGCTACATTATCCCCGAAGGTTATAGGCTACTTTTTATCCCGGGAACGCGAGTGAAACCGCGCGGAACAGCTAGTTATTCATAAAACTCATTCATCTCGTTGGTTTCGTAACACTAGTAAGACAGGTGATTTGCTAAGCATTACTTCAAGTTCAAATCGCTTAGGCGTTTACCAAATATCGTCGATACAAATACATGTTGCGTACATTATGTTATCGCACGTAGAGTTCGATAAGACTGATTGTTATATTATTTATCGGTCTGTTTATAATTGCGTAGTTAATTAATGACGTCTGATAATGAAATAATGGTCGGTTCAGGTGTTTTGTGGACGGATTTCCTGTGAGACGTGCGATGGCTATCACATGCGCTTGCGTCAGTGTCTTGGGAATTTGAAAATCGAATATCGGCGCACGGACACCTTTGACATTCGCTACGTTTTTCTGACAAGCTCGTAAACGTATGAATACGCTGTTTGATATAGAATTTTACAGCAGAAAATCTTTTTGACTTAGGACTTTATCTGATATGCGCGGGAGTGCCATGGCAAGGTACCAAACTAATCAGCAAGTGAAATATGTATAGGCGCTCGGTAAGCGTTCGGTACCGCATATACCGAGCATTCTGAAGTCGCATCGCACCGCTGCTGCGCCGACGCATGCCGACCGCAAATCATCTTTTGTCGACCTTCGTACTGGTGCTCATTGTATAATTAACTAGAATCAACCAAACTACTGCTCAGCTGGTTTCTTCGCGCAAGGCAATATTCTAAAATATAGATCGTATCCAGCCATAGAGTTCATCCCAACTTTTGTGGTGACGGTCTGTGATGAAAGTAGAATAATAGTTCTGATGTTGTTTATCAAGCTAAACTAAAAGTAGAAGATGTTGAAACCTGTCAAATTGTGAAAGTAACGTTTATGATTTTTAATTTGAAATTAGCCTAATTTTAGGCAATTTTTTTAATTTAAACTACTTATATCCTTATCTTAATTGTTTTAGGAAGAGATCGATAAGACTATTAGTTAGTTAAGTTATACAAACTTCCACATTTATAACTTTCAATTTATATTTAAATAGAAAAAATTCTGAGCGTTTTTTTTAATTTGATACACCATCCAAAAATCAAGCATTTTGACAAAGTAATTTGGGTAGGACTCACCCAACCGGAGAGATATTAGCATAAGTTGTTTGTTGTTGGGTGGGTCCGCAAATATGTATGTTCACCTGCAAAAAACTTGTAATGCAGCCAATATACTGTAGACCTTGAAAAGTTCTTCATCTTAAAATAAATTTGTTTTGTTGCGAATTTTCAAGCGCTCCCGCCTGCAAAGGCATGTCGAGAATATCAGCTGATGTTAATTATAGCCTACTATGTAACTGTCCCCCGCGGTTCCCGAGATAAAAAGTAGTTTTTTTTTAGGGTTACCTGGAGCATTCATCTTATTGTGACGACTTTAGAGACGAATGTCCAAAATCCTTTATTTTTTGAAAGCCTAATACCTATTAAATATGAATGCAAAAGTGTGTTTGTTTTGTTTCTCCAATCGTGATGGAATTGAGTACACATGATATGGAAAAGGACATAGGCAATTTTTTTATCTGGAACGCGATTGAAGCCGCGGGAGACAGCTAGTATGATATAGTTTGTGATGGTTGGGACAGTACTACTCGTGTGTTAAAAAAAATTTCGACATTTACCTTTTGCAATATGAAAAGGTTTTCTGTCACTTTCATACTCCTTTAATTACAGCACTAATCCACATTACGAACTTAAGTGTCCAAATATCTGTTGCAACATTGCCGGTGTCGAAATTGAAGCAGAGTGTTCAATGCCATAGTTCTTGTCAGAAGGCAATCTTGTGAACTTGTCGTTACGAAATGGATCACATATTTTAATCATCTCTAGTCTAGTTTGACTGGTGGCTTATCGGCTAGTTTAAAAAAAAAGTTTTTCTTCTGTGGATTCAGGTCATGGTTTTTTGTTAAAAATCATTAGAGATTTTTTTTGTTTGCATTCGGAACAGTAACTTTTATGTCGATACTAGCTGTCCCCCGCAATTTTACCTGTGTTCCCGGGATAAAAAGTTGTCTATGTCCATCTCCATGTAGGTTATCTGCGTGCCGTTCAACGGTTTAGGCGTGAAAAGGAACAGACGGGCAGAGCTACTTTCATAATGCGAAGTCGAAGCTCGTAGAAAGTCAGCTGAAGGCTAGATGAGAAAAACGAATGAATGACGTAACCTTACTTTCAAATTCAAAAACTGCTGGATCACCTCTGTAAAATTTAATTCCAATACTACGCATTTTTTATACCTCTAAGTGTAGCCTCATCTGGCGAAGGTAAGGTAATCTATGGCACATCCGTCGAGCGTAACGCGCTGAAGTAGACGCCGCATAATTCCGACTATTTAAAGCGTTTTAGTGTATCATGGCAAGCTCCTTGCCGGAGTCTTCTCTGTTCAAGTGTATTACGAACCAGTGGTAGAGTCATTTGTAACAGTCGACGTTCATAAGTGCCTTATCAGGTCTGAGTTTGAGCAGATACTACGACCGACCGTTCAGCCACCGATGTGTAGGCGTCGTACCTTCGGCGTGGTGGTAAATATACGATAAGCGGTTAACGTGACATATAGGTGTAAGGTAGGTACCAAGGTATCTTTCGTTCATTGCCTATCCATCTAAAAACCACTTCACTCCCGTCTCGAAGAACCCCATATTGTATCCCTTGGGAAAACCAACCAGTCTCACCTTCCTTCTTTAATAAACTGTTCACTTTCTTTCCAGGAGTAAATTACTGCGTGTCATCAACGGTGAGGTACTGGCACGCGAGCTGGTGGGGAGCACCAGTCAGAGAGCTGCACAGAACCTTGTGGGGGTCGCTCGGTGAGATCCTCGCTTCGAACAACTTAAACTTCACCAAGTAAGGTTTTTTTTTGTATTTCTTGGGTTTGTTCTCATTTTTGTAACCCCAGGGAGTTAGATCATCTCTAGCAGACTGACTGGGATCGCATTGAAGGATTAAGTCAGTGTTAATCTGTTAACTAGTGGTGATCAACATCATCTCTAAAGACTTAAGAACTTAGAATAATATAGAGGTGTTATGGGCAATTTAGAAGATTTCAGAATCGTATTGGCTTTTAACACATGTCAGTGTCATACACCTTCTAAGCTTAATGGGAAGAACTAACAGGAAACTCATATACCTACCAACCTATATAGCATTTATTGGTAGTAAATATTATTTCTTTGAACAAGGTATGATAGAAGTAATTGCGCTAATAGGTTTATTGACCAAACAATGAAACAGGCAAAATGCTTTTTGCTAAATTTGCAACACGGTTCCATCTATTAGATGCTTCTATAATTGGACAGGGAACCACCGAGCAATACGGAGTCATTAGCCCCGATGTATTTGCAAATGTTTGCTCGAGGTTGCAATTCAAAGTAAATAAGATGTTTCCATTTAGTACATGATAAGTACTATAACAAAAAAAAAATTGGGCGCCAATAATAGTAATATTAAAATACTACTTATACTATTTACTGATGGTTCGTTAATAAGCTACGCAAATATTTGAAAACAGATGAATAATTCTTGACTTATAAGTCTACTAACCCATAAAGCATCATGAGATCATGAGGTGGGAAAAAATCATATAAACCAAAAAAAACTACATTGATATGATATGACTCAC
Organism: Tethea ocularis; assembly: GCA_963555595.1. Classification (NCBI taxonomy): domain Eukaryota; kingdom Metazoa; phylum Arthropoda; class Insecta; order Lepidoptera; family Drepanidae; genus Tethea; species Tethea ocularis. Next base: position 1,741,188 of record OY741973.1, on the reverse strand, counting down.
TTAATGCTACAGAAAGTTTTTGTGAACAGAAAAAAAATGCATAAGAAATACGCTACTCAGGAACAAGAATCCAACGTTAACGGTTATATTCTATATGTAGAAATAATGTGTCCATTTAACTATGTATTTATTGCGGCTTTAGACGTGATTCACAGATCATAAAAACAAATACATTTCGAATAAATATACCTAGTCCGATTTAGCGTTGGCTCATGTCTCTAAAGGTGGGCGTCTGTCGTCTGCGTTTTGTGATGAAAACAAAAGTATAATGACCGCACTGATACGAGGTTATAGGAAATTCGTACCTAGTTTATATTAATTTAAAGTATAATATAAGTATTAAGTCGTCAAGGTTGACGTAAGGGTCAATGATCCTAAAACAAAAGACGCGAAAGATCCTAAAACAGAAGAAGTGCAAAAATTGAAATGTTTATTGGAAAGGGGTACAGGGCTTTATACCAAGCAAGAAGATACGTTGGCTATGTTGTGGCTTAGCGTATTCTTGCATGCTCAAAAGGTGAGAGAAAAGACCTTAACAAGCCAAGTACCGACTGAATTGTAGGCCGCTTCTATGACTCTTTAGTTGTTAGGAGTCCTACATAACCTTTCTGTTGCCCTCGCAATGGGTAGACATCAATGAGAATTGCCCTCGAAAAAAACTAAGGCAAGTGTTAAGCTTATGAACAAATGAAAAATAATGCGTTAACTTTAATGAATTTTTACTCTCACCAAAATAGACTCATGCCCCTAAAGAATAAAAGCCGCTAATGAATGATAAATTCCGATGAATGTATACTGTATTATGTACAGTTGTTCAACCCAGTCACGGATGATTAGGCATCTATTCATCTGACATCATATTAGCGGTACAAAACCACAAACCAGATGTCCATTTCTATTCCGTCAGAACTTCCGTCCTATATAGCTTCGTTTAATGAAGACACTCACTTTATTGAAGGTGAAATGACTGACGACAGTGATTATATAGATGTAGTAGATTCTGCGTAAATTCACAGTTTTAATTCCCACTATGTTTAGGTTGTCAGTAATGTAAATAAATCTAAAGAAAGAAAAAATAAATACGTATAAAAATAAAGAAAAAATAACAACAAGTGACATCAGAAATAGACAGTGACTCAGTTGCATGGAAACTATAAGCTCGGTACGGATACTGGCTAAACCACTGTTTTTTGTGATTTTTTGTTATCGTTTTGGTATGAGTCAACCTTACAACTCTCAAATTAAATTTGAAAATACTTGTTTAAGTAATAAGTACTTCAAATAGTTTCAGCCTATGGCAGAACTGCTCCAAAAAGCAGTACCTACTCGCTTATCTCAGCAAGCTTGTGATCAAACTGGACCAAACAAACTAGAAATTTTAATCTGTCCACATGGATTTCACTCAATTTAATATAATGTAAATAGAATAAAGAATATCCGTTCGTCAAAATTAAACATAATTCTTATGTATGTATGTAATAACACTAATAACATCCAATAACCAAATAGCTACGAATAAAATATTAACCAATCATCAAAAATATTTATGCCGGCATAAACTATATCCTCCGAGTGGACTTATTTCCTGAACAGCGTGTTAGCATACGCTGACGAAGGAATATCGCGGAAATCAGCACGACCAGAAAAGGATAAGTAAATTTTATTACCGTCATGCCCTGAAATGTCAGGTTTTTACGCTATGATCATAATGCAATAATTACCTACCTAGAATTGATAACAGTTTGCAAAAAACCCGGTGCTGGTGCACCTTTAAGTGCCTAAATAGATGGTCATGGTTGTCAGTCGCATTGAACTATTTAGCCAATCAAAAATCGTACTCATACTAGCTGGCATAGATCAAAAGTCTGATTGATTGATCAAGGCTGAAAACAACCGATGTCTGTCTTTGAGACTATTACTGTTTTAACTCTCATGCAATTTCTAGACGCACAGTTCATTCAGTAATATTTCGTTAAGTCACGGAAAATATTGCCTTATGTCGAACCATTTTATAATATTTATATGATCCATTGCAAATGTACGTAATTGAAAAGTTACAATCTCAGTTTCCTTCCACGCAATATAAAGCGGTAATAAAACATGAAACGTAGTTGGACCCAGTGGCATAGTTGCGAAACAATAGCGGCTCGATTATATCGCCCTGTAAATAACTACCTACTTGCAGGAATCGATTACAATCTCATCTTACTGTAAGTAGGTAAATACTATTGGTATGCCCGCGGATTCTCGTGCATTCTGATGATATTGTATAATTGCTGTTCAATTGTAAAGTATCCATCAAAATCGGACTCACCGCAAACACAGCATTATTAACAATATTAAACTTCGAAAATAAAATAATGCATCAATTAATTTTATGACTAGCAGCTGCAGTTTCCAGAAATGGAAACCCGATGAGTGTCCGACGTTTCACAGTATTGAATATCCTGTTATTATAATGTATATACTGTTGGTGTGAATATAAAAATACTTATTTTTTAAAAATCGTTAAAGAATGTACGCAAAATCTGCTCTTTTCCTGGTGTGAAAAGTATTCTATAGCATTCAGGGGCATTATCCCTGCCATAAGCTTCACTATTAGTGAAATAATTTTCAGAATCGGATCTGCAGAGCTATTTTAAAACACTCGGACTCGACATCGGAAACGGATACGCAAACTTCCGAAACGTATTCTCGCTATTCCCGATATTTATTGCTATTTTAATTTCTTCGTAAACGCTTCTTTCCGCTATCGAAGCTTTTGGATCTCCGACTGCTATTTAAAATAGTCTTTTGACAGCTCGTCGAGAGCAGAATCAACATCGGAAAGTTTTCATTTCCGATTCCGATGTCGAATCCGAGTGTTTAAAAATAGCCCTGCTGTAGTACCGAAGATTGCCTTACATGCAAACTTTGCCTATTTGCTTGTAATATTGGTACCATAGAATAATTAATATACTACGTACAATTGTACGTACGTGTCGTACGCATAGATTTTCAAAATTGTATAGGTAAAAATCTCTGCTCACTGATTACCTAGTATTGTTGTTATTATTTTTTTGCAGTAAATTACTTAATAGTTACACGTGATCGGCAATCTAACATGCCTCGGCCACACGTTTTCAAATATGAAGCAAAAAACACAAATAATACAGGTATTTAAATGTCAGTGACTGTCAGTATCTTGATAATGGCGACCATGACCCGCGTCTCGAGTCTCGTGTCAAAAGCATTATCAACTGCTATCGGGTTTGACTATTGCTTAATAACATGTCGTTATTTATGAATGCATGATGAGCTGACCTATTCACATATGCGTGATATACACCGTAGTTTCTCACCAGTAGAGGGGATTAAGGCCACAGGTCACGACACCGGCTCGGTACGCAGATTTACTGCACATGCTTATTGAATTTATGCGAATCGGTAAAGAAATATTGACAACAGGATTTGTAGAAAAAAAAATGAGAATGTTATAGTATTTGCAATGGCGTTACAGTTCATTTTGTCTAAGAACTTGAGGCGATTTCAAAATGAGTTTGCTTGGGCATTTTGATAGTCCATTATCTATAGCTAAGGCAAAAAAGATACAGGCGTAGCTAAAAATGAGGCATCCTCATTCATAGAGTGCAGCTAGTTTTTTTTAATAAAGCATATGAAAGATGTAGCAGTAGGAACTCCTATCTGTAATTGCGTACTGTTTTGAAGTCAGCGAAAGAGTACTATCAAAATATATCGCCTACCGCACATTTATATAATATTGGTATACATGACCGCATAAAAGCTTGCGTTACAAAAAGTTCGCGGACTTTACTGTTCCGCGGATTCCAGCCCCTCGTCTACGCAGGCCTTTATATCAGCAAATGAATAATTTGTATTATATTTCAATTTGTTTACATATTCTGTTATTAGGCGAATACAATGCTGACATTTGTGATAGATAAGTTAATTGTTATTTTATATTTAATAGTTATAACTTATAACGCGTGCTCTAAAATTATATGAGGTCATAACTTTATGATATATTTCCTTATAATTATGTAATTTTTTAACCTAACGTCTCTGTTTGTAAGAGTTGTCATTAATTACCCGAGAACTACAACACTGCTTTGGATGCGCGATATACTCACGGATAACGGAAACTACTGAACGGATTTTCATGTGGTTTTCACCAATAGACAGCGTAATTCATGAGGAAGATTTATGTGTATAATTTGTTAAGGTTTTGTGTAAATTAGTTGAAATATGTTGAAGAGATCGAAGATGTTGTATAAAAAAAAAGATGTGATGCGGTCCCACACCCACACCTTGCGAAGCCGGGGTGTAATGTTATAGGAAAGCGAAAATAAAAAAAACCGGCCAAGTGCGAGTCGGACTCGCGCACAAAGGGTTCCGTAACCTTATCTTACATATTTATTTTATTCTGATTTTTTTATATTATTTGTTGTTATACCGGCAACAGAAATACATCATCTGTGAAAATTTCAACTGTCTAAATATCACGGTTCATGAGATACAGCCTGGTGACAGACGGACAGACAGCGGAGTCTTAGTAATAGGGCCCCGTTTTATCCTTTGGGTACGGAATACTAAAAACGATCTCATTTTACGTATTTAAATATTTAAACTGATAACCAGTTACGTTCAACCTTGAATCTCATCTCACTGAGACAGGTTATTGTCCCTATGATGGATCTGCATGTATGTACGAAAAGAGTTCGCTATTAAAATTTAATCCCATAGTACAAGACTCCTACATAGATGAATGAAAGGTATCAAAAAGCTGCGATCTTTAAAAAAACATCTGGTAGGTATACCTAAATTACTGCATCGTGTGTGTGACCTTATAGCACATTGACCTTAAAAAATAAATGTATTCTACCTCCATTTGACCCACAAACATACAATAAATGCATTTATATATTATGCTAACGCGTAAATGCTCCTTTAAATATTAGTACCTGGTTGGCCGAGCTTTGCTCGTTTTTTTAAATGGCTTTTTCTAAATATGAAACCTAGCTAGTCATCTCATATCAATTTTGAATTTTTTTAGGGTTCCGTACCCAAAGGGTAAAACGGGACCCTATTGCTAAGACTCCGCTGTCTGTCTGTTCGTCTGTCACCAGGCTGTATCTCATGAACCGTGATAGTTAGACAGTTGAAATTTTCACAGATGATGTATTTCTGTTGCCGCTACAACAACAAATACTAAAAAACAGAATAAAATACATATTGAAGTGGGCATCCAGACAACAAACGTGATTATTTTGCCGTTATTGTAGATAATGGTACGGAACCCTTAGTGCGCGAGACCGACTCGCACTTGGCCGGTTTTCTTTTATTATTAAAAAAAATCGATACTTTGAGTTACTAATTCGACTGTATATTCAACATGGAACATAATATTATTACTTCGTTTTTGTATATTACTTAAAAAACATATTTTTATTTTCCAGAAGCAACCCACACGATGAGAGGCCGATGAGGTTGTCCACAGACGAGCCAGTCCAACTGGGGCCTCCTCCACGCAACTGCTACCCGCTGGTCGTGATCCTAGCGCGCGACCAGAGGGATACTGGCGAACTGAGGCCTGATGATACGGTGAGTCTTTGATGATTTTGATGGCCTTAGGGGCCGCCTATAATGAGGAAGCTGGTGTAGTAGGTAATACCTAGTTAGCTAAGTATATACATATAATATAGTAATACCTAATCAGAATTTTAAATATGATAATCCAAATTCTGACATTACATAAAGTGCCTGTAAAAGTCTATTTGATTAGAAAATATTTATTTTATTGTGAAACAATCAAACGGCTGAGAGGATTATCTTCGAACATAGGTAGCTAAGAACATTCTCGATTATGACTTTCAAGCAAAAAAAAATTTGTCAAAATCAGTGCATCCGTTCAGGAGCTACATACTGTTACATTTTTGCAAAGGAGCTATGCAGTCGCATGCTTAAAATTTTTCTCACTAAGGAACGCCCGCGGTGAGGACGCTCCTTTAGATACAGTCCGACTAGCAAATATTTTCTCTGCTACTAATTTCCACCCCAAAATACTTCAAATATTGCAAAGCGGTAACCAGTGTTGTATATTGTGCAGGTGGCGTTAGTGAGCGTGATTCACATCCGAGACGACCAGTGCTCGCTGCCGAGCGGCATCATCGCTCAGTACTTGAAGCAGGCGAATGGACATTTGTCTTGTTTGAAGGTATAGAATCTGTTTGGTCGTCTATTTGCTACGGCAAATTATTTTTAAGGCGATGATAGCTCAGTGGTAGTGATGTCGGATGCCGAGACGAAGGTCTCGGGTTCGAATCCTACAATGAGCTTGAGCTTTCGGTGGTAAGGTACTTTGTAGTACCCGCCTGGCTGGCTACCACCCTCAAGTTTAAAATCTGTCACCACTTGAGAGCCAGTTCCTTTCTAGGCTTACCATCATCGGCCACATCATCACTGACCACGGTGAGATTGTGGTCAAACACAGGCCTATATATAGTAAAAAAAAAAAAAAAAAAAAAATTAATTGATTTCGATGAGATGTGTATGGGCAGCATTTTGGGAAACTGAACCATCGAAACTGGGTATATTAATATATTTATATTTGACACACATCCGGCTCGAAGGATGAAAATTAATGAATTTGTGTTAGAAAAAACTTGATTGTACAAAGATAATTCGGTTCGAAGGACCAAAATAAGTTGTAAATTTTCAATCATACGATACTTGGCTCGAAGGACCAAAATGATCCCTATGATTGACTTACTATACCACCCTTTTAGCAACTGTACGTGACGGGTGAGTGCGGCGCGCCGGAGGGGTACGCGGAAGGAGTGGAGGGCACGCTGGGGGGAGATGGTCCTACGGAGGGCGTGGGTGAGGGTGAGGGGGAGGGGGAGGCGCTGTGCTGCGTGTGCGCCGCGCACCCGCTGTCCCGCGCGCTGCTGCCCTGCCGGCACGCCTGTCTCTGCGCCTGGTGCTTGCGTTAGTATCACTAACTTACATATTCAACATTACAATTCCTCTCCATCCAAAGGTTGCCTGGTAGAGATCACTTTTAGTGCCATAAGGCCGCCGATTGTAACACTTTTATTAATATTTAAATTCTTGTATTGCTGTACTCATAATGTGGTGTGACAATAAAGCATTATCTATCTATCTATTACATAACACATAATACTACATTACACAACACATACACTACATTACACAACGCATACACTACATTACACAACACATACACTACATTACACAACACATACACTACAATACACAACACATACACTACATTACACAACGCATACACTACATTACACAACACATACACTACATTACACAACACATACACTACATAACACAACACATACACTACATTACACAACACATACACTACATTACACAACACTTACACTACATTACACAACACATAAACTACATTACACAACACATACACTACATTACACAACACATACAATGCATTATGCAATACAGTGCGTTTAAATTTCGCGTGACGTCATGTCTTAGTACACATTTTACAGAGAGATGACGTCACGAGCTTTAAACTCCTGAACTTTGCTTTGACTTATCTATGTAATTTTTTATTGATTTGATAAAATACGTATCCAATATTTTTGATAACCTAACTGACGGACTAAACAGAATTAATTATTTTTAACCCAGTCATCATCCCTGTTTACTTTCTGCAAGTAGACCAAATTAAAAGGACTTTACGTCAAATATTTTCAAGTTAAAATATTAGGCTTTAATACTATAATAATAATAAATAATAATAAATTTATTTATTTGTTTGCACTAAATCAATGTTACAAAAAAGGGTGTTACATATACAACTAGAGTTATGTGACAATTTTGTGCAAACTACCACCTAAACTAGGACAAGCCTGTATTTTAGGCAGTAGCCCCCATAGCTGAAGAGATACAGGTACTATATATGGTATTTGCTGTAACAGAGCCAAGCTATAAGCGAATATTCTAGCTGACTTGTCCTTCTCAGATGAACTTAAATGCATACATTACATAACGTCTGCATCATCACATTCGTATTCTCATCACATATCCGACCCGGCATCATCCTCAAAGGCCGCATCCAAGGTTTGAACTCCGAGCAAAGATGTATATAGATTGTACATTAGCGCTTATTCTGATGCTGTCCTACACGATTCAGAGAAACGAAGTATCCTAAAATGTAATAAAAACGTATTTTGTGTTGTATGTATGTAATTCTGATCTGATCCCAAATAAAGTACCTAGAGTTTATGCTTTGCTCTTTGTGCAGGCAACTGATATCCATACTGATACTATAAATGCGTCATTAACTCTTGTCTGTCTGTTACCTTTTCACGCCTAAACCCCTGAACCGATCACGATAAAATTTGGCATGCAGATAGCTTATGATATGGAGAAAACAACGGGCTATGTACATTGTATTCCAGGAACGCGAACTACATCACTATCACTACATAGTATAAAACAAAGTCGCTTCCCGCGTCTGTCTGTCCCTATGTATGCTTAGATCTTTAAAACTACGCAACGGATTTTGATGCGGTTTTTTTTATTAGATAGAGTGATTCAAGAGGAAGGTTTATATGTATAATACATGAATATTATAGTACAGAAAACCCGAGAAAAACCGTGCGAAGCCGGGGCGGGTCGCTAGTACTACATATAATTATGTTGCATTGTGTTAAGTTATAAATATACCGACACTACACCTAAATACAAAATAAAAATGCACACGAATCATTATCTTGAGTTGAGAATCTAACCCAGCGTAGATGACACGTGTGACCTGTCTGTTACTGTCTTTGATCGAAGGTCTACAGTTCAAATCTCTGACATTGGCACGGGCAATTAATATTGACTCTATTGTTCTACGGTGCAAACGTTACGTTGAGAATTTGTAAGTAGATGTAATTAGGTATGCGTCACACGTGCGGTGGAGCGATGTATCTGTTCGATATTCCAGATCTTTCTTTTGCATGTAAAAAATGCTAAGAATAAATAGTCACTACTTTATGGCATAATTTCAAATTTATATTTAATCTATCACTTCTATTTGACTGTAAAATAAATAAATTTCACATTAAACTAATTAAATTAATTTCATGCAAATAATTCTTATTAAAATGCGTGTAGCCGAACTTAAAATCAAAATCTTTTATTCAGTTAAAGCCCAGTAGTTATATTTTAAAACACTCTGATTCGACATCGAAAACGGATTCGAAAACTTCCGAGACGAACGATCTTTCCGCCATCAAATCTTTTCAATCTGTCATCCGACTGCTATTTAAAATAGCCTTTTGATAGCTAGTCGGGAACTAGTGTTTTAAAATAGCCCTCTTGATAAGGCACTCTTGAACGTCTAAAGTTATAACCACCGGTTCGGAATTTCACTTAAACTAATAAAATATCCTCGGACATTCTTCACACACGGTTATCTGTTCCCAAACTAAGCAGAGCTTGTACTATGGAAACCAGATAACTGATATACTACATATACTACTTTTTTTTTGTAAATACATACTTATATAGATAATTACACCCAGACACAGGACAAACAGACATGTTCATGCACACAAATTTTGGCCTGGATGGGAATCGAACCCATGACCAGCGGCTTGATAGGTGGTGTCTTAACCAACTGCGCCAACTGGCTTGTCAAAACTGAGAAGACTTCGACAAAAAGTCAGCAAAGCTTCTTTTCGACTCAACTCAATCTTCTGCCTGTGATTTGGGGATCTTCCATTAATTTTATTGACTGAGTCGTTCAGTTGCAATAAATTCAATATAGCTCGGATATCTATAGCGTAGCTAAGCTCCCTCTAGCATACGAATGATCGATTTATATTTACAGGTATACCTACGTATATCGATACGTACATGGAATATACAATTTTCAATTTGAATGTATTTAACATATAAAGAGTAAATTATTTGCTGACACCTTCAATAAAACATTAGCTTATTTATACATACTGACTTTATTTATATTCTAATCTGTAATCTGTATATATGTAATCTGTGTATCTGTAATCCATTGGCGTGGTTCGTTAAAACAATACCTATCCCGCCGCAGGTCACGGGTTCGATTCCCGTTCAGGACATACATTTGTGAGAACATGTCTGTTCGTCCCGAGTCTAGATGTAAATATCTATATACTAGCTTCCGTCTCAAGGTTTCACTCGCGTTCCCGAGAGATCTTATGTTTCCCCGAGATAAAAAGTAGCCTATATTTTATTCCAGGATATTATTTATCTACGTGCCAGTCCCATCCAAATCCCTTCAGTAGTTTTAACGTGAAAGAGTAACAAACATTCATCCATACATCCTCACAAACATGCACTTAACAATAGGGTAGTTGACACTGTCAAAAATAAATTACCAAACACTAACCAATGCATAAAACATCTAAAAACACGTGGAAATATCAAATATGTTGTACATTTAATGCTTTTTATGATTTTTAATTACCTGAGGAACCACTAAGAGTAGATGATTTGATGCTGTGAAACTATGACGTCATAGTGTAATATTTCATACAAAATTCCATATAAACTATCGTTTTGACATTTATTAAAAAGTAGCTGATTTGTTATGTCAGTCAACTACCCTATAGACACCCTCCAAATTACATGTCTCTATTTAGTCTGTGCGTTGATCTGTCAGTCTATAATACGACAGAGATTTGAATTTTAACTATAAATACATATTGCTTCGTTCTGACTGTAGATGTATATCTACATTGTATCATTATCGAAAAATCTGACCTTATTTTAAGCAACGTGTTTAATAATATTCATATAATAAATAAAACATGAATCTTGCGTATTGAAATTGTTATGCACACATTGTTGCGTGAATCATATTCCATGTTTTATTTATCTTTAATTACTGAACTCGTTAACAAAAGCCAACTTAATGCCAAGGTCAGACTGGCAAAACTCATGATTTATTAATAAACACTTGTGTATTACACACTAGATTTCGCCCCGCGGTTTCACCCGCGTTCCCGAGAGGTCATATGTTTTCCCGGGATAAAAAGTATCCTATGTGTTAATCTAGGTTATAAACTATGTTCCAAATTTCATGCAAATCCGTTCAGTAGTTTAAGTCTAGTTTTTATGTCAGAAAAGTGACAAGAAGACATTCGCTCCACCTAATGGTGTGTATTATCCATACATTTATCTATGTATTTACAAAAAGTAATATATGTAGTATATCAGTTATCTGGCCCCCATAGTACAAGCTCAGCTTAGTTTGGGATCAGATTACCGTGTGTGAAGAATGTCCCAGGATATTTATATTATTTAATGGTAAGTGGTTACCGTCACCTACCGCCATTAGCAATATATACCAAAATTTCGATTTTCAACTTGAGGATGGTAGACAGCCTGACTATGGATTCCTCACCGAAAGCTCAAGTTCATTGTAGGATTCCAACCCACCTTCGTCACGGCATTCGATGTCCCTACCTCTGAGATATCATCGCATAATCTAAGTTAGAGTAAACATTTTTAGACAAAACAGGCCCATGTAATTGGAATCCATAAACCCGGCAAACCCAGGTCCGAGCCCTCCAGTTACCGCCCTATAAGTCTATTAAATGTCCTGGGCAAGATGTATGAGAGACTGATCTATATCCGCCAACATATTCCGACCAATAATCTCATCCCTGATGAACAATTTGGCTATCGAGCCAAACATTCTTGTGTTCAACAAGTCCATAGACTAAGCGTCCGTCAATTATAAGTAGACCCTAGTTCAGGTTTATATGAATTCCGTTGTAACCGGGTGTTAATATTTGTATGTTGCATTTTCCAGCTAAACTGGACAAGTGCCCGATCTGTCGCAGCGTGATATCGAGCTACTTCTGCATACGTAACGAGGAGGAACAGCTCTCGGAGCTGAAGCAGCAGCGGTTCCCGTTCAACAGGAGGCTCTTCAACCTGTTCCACTACCACTAGCCTGACATTACTGGTGAGTTGGCTGCATAAACATAATCAATAAGTACCTGGTTGACCGAGCTATGCTCGTTTTTTTAAACGTTTTCTAAATGAAACCTAGCTAGATCGATTTATCTCCACCGAAACCCCCTGCATACTAAATTTCATGAAAATCGTTGGAGCCTTTTCCGAGATTCAGATAATACGAGAAGAATACAAGAATTGCTCGTTTAAGGTGGATGTTGATGTTTTTTTTTTGTTATTAATCAGTAAATATACTACCATTATTGTCGCAAATAACATGTTGATAACTTACGACCTATAACTGAGCTGCAATTCGCAAAAAACGTGATAAAATTTGAATTTAACGTCCCAACCGAAAGTTTACCCTTAAAGGTATTAGATACTAGATAGATAGATGTTAGTGTTTGTTACTCTTTCACGTAAAAACTACTCAACGGATTTGGATAAAACTTGGCACATGATAGATCATACCCTGGAATAATATTTAGGGTACTTTTTAATATTTTATCCCGGGAAAACATAAGGTCCCGCGGGGCGGAAGCTAGTATCAGAATATCGTAAAGATTCACAATGATACAATCGTAACGATATTTGATTATCATTGGCATGCTAACACGAGACCCTATCTATATCTGTCTCTCTCTCTCTCTATATATATCTTATTTTTTTAGGCGATGATAGCTCAGTGGTAGTGACGTCAGATGCCGAGACGAAGGTCGCGGATTCGAATCTTACAATGAGCTTGAGCTTTCATCATATCAGCCGAAAGACGTCCACTGCTGGACAAAGGCCTCCCCCAAGGATCTCCACGATGGCCGGTCTTGCGCTAGCCACATCTAGCGGTTTCCCGCGACCCTAACAAGATCGTCGGTCCACCTTGTGGGGGGCACGCTGCCTGCCCACGCTGCGTCTTCCGGTTCGTGGTCGCCACTCGAGAATCCTTCTGCCCCAGCGGCCGTCGGTTCTACGACCGATGTGCCCCGCCACAGTGGCAGTGCCACTTCAGTATGGCAATTCTTCGGGCTAGGTCGGTTATTTTGGTTCGCCTGCGGATCTCGTCATTGAACTTGCGCTTTCGGTGAAAGAAAACATCGTGAGGAAACCATAGCACGGTGGTGGTAGGGTACTTATTAGTACCCGTCTGGCTGGCTACCACCCTCAAGTTGATAATCTGTCGCCAAGCATCTTTTGATGTGTTCCGACAGCTGCACTTGAAAGCCAGTTCCCTTCTGGCCATCCATCGGCCACATCATAACTGAACACAGGCTTATACATAGTAAAAAAAAATATATATTAATTTATTTTGTTTATTCCGCAGGGCTTGGAGTTAGTGACCGGGGGACTCTATGCAAGTACTTTAAATAATATAATATTCGTTTAAAATTAATCTGAGACAGTGAGACGTGAAACTACTATCATAATATAGATTATGCGACAATTTAAAAGTTAGTTTAGATATAAAAGAAAAACGAAAATGTCTGTGAATGAACGATATGCACTCAAATCATCGTGATTTTATTGTACTATTATTTGAATGCGTAGCGCGTATCTAAATAATGTTTAAGGCGGTTGATACGCAGTTGTTGGAAAGCCACCTTTTCTGTTATTTAAAAAGTTATAAATATTTTGTAATCACGTCACGTATTGAAATGAGCCAGACAATGGTGCCGATTCTCTTGTTTACGAACTTAACTAATATTAGTCAAGTCACCTCTCTTTCATGTTAACCTTATTGAAAAAAGATAGAACATTTTTAATGATGTCAGTTTAGTCCATGCCGTCGTAATGTACGGGTAAATAGTCGTGACCAATAAAGATCGCGCTTAAATTCACTTTGAAATAAATGATCGGACTAATCTCACAGAACTAAAATATCTTGCATCCCTTTCTTATTAGATTTTGTTTAGTTTGAAATCAACAGAATCGGGGCTAATATTAAATGCTCCCAAATTACAAGCTAATAGAATATTTGCGACAAAATTCTCGTTGAAACTAGCAATCGGACAATTTTTTATACCTACCATGTTTTTCGTTAGAAAAAACTCAAGCAAGCAAATTATTCTAGTTTTTAAACAACAGAACTGGTGCCGCACCAGTGTTATCATTAGCATTACTCTTTTAAACCTACGAATACGATGTAAATTAAAACTAAAAATCACATAAATAAATTTAATAAGCGTTCATTGTTTTAAAAAATACTTAGTGTTGTTAAAAAGCAAAATACGTTCTCAATTAAAATAATCAAATTGAGTGTAAAAATTTACTTGTAAGATTGGAATACATTTTTGATATGTCAAAGTTCGACAGCCACGTATCGCTATGCCTAAATACATATAATACATAGACTTCACTATCAAGTTGAAAAAAAAAATCATGAAACAAATATAGTCGATTATCGATTAGTATAAGTGTGGGTGCAAATTATGGAACTGTGATAAATGAGAAGCTTTGTGAATTTGCTTAAAATATATGTAAATATTAAGTTTTTAATGTTAAATTGTTAGTTTTAATGTTAAATTAATAGTTTTAAATGTTAAATCGTACGAGGAATTATGTGGACCTCTCAATATCACTTATTCCGTTCACTTAGATCAGCATGGCGATTGTGGAATGCTCTCGGAATATAACTATCTCTTTCCTATGCGCACACGCATATAGAAGACAAGTGTAAATAATTTTGGTAGATTTCTTAAAAAAAATCACTAGTTCAACACGTAAACTAGGGTTAAAAATGTTAATTAATATGTAAAATAGTTATTATTATTACTTATTACTTTTTTAATATGTATAAAATATTTTATTATAAAAAGAAAAAAACATAAAAAGATTTCACTTTATTGTCTATTAAAACTATATAGAGATAGTAAGTCAATTAAATTGATCGTCACATCAATTTAATTACAAATCGGCTTCAACTGAGAGAATTGTACAATCGCCCTGCAATATTACCACATAAATAAGTTGCTTTTATTAAAAGATTTATTCCCATATAACATCATTTTTTTTAAATATTCATGAAATCACAGCTAAATACGTGCTCGCCATGACTTCTGCATTACAAATTGAAATTCTAACTTTCTTTTGATTGAAGCAATTTATTCTGCGCCGGCGCACGTCGCTCATCTGACTTATTTATGTGGTACTACTGTACTTTATGGTACACTTAGCGAGTAAATCCTTGAACCCTTTTGTAGTCTTCCAATTAGTACCCTAAAGTAGATCTCATTGCTGACACGTTATAATACAACTATGTGAAGTATTTCACTCGATGTTATACTTTGATTTGTTTGAATAGGGTTCATTTTAAATCTGCCGCGTTATATCGAATATCATCCAACATTTCAGCGAAGTCCTAATTTTGTATGCTGTGAAAAGGGTTTTTAATGGTGTCTACATTTTTTGTTAAGTAATTTCTTCGGCAAATTTTTCATTCCTTTTAGACGAACTTCTACCTTAAAAACATGATTATAGGACACAAAATTAAATTAGACCATGGGACGAGTTAGTGAGTCATATGATACTCAGAAATAGTGAGTGTTATAACTCCTAAAAGTTATAATATCAACGCAAAACTAGCTTTATGTTAAAGGCATAATTTTCCGTGTGTATTTTTCTTAGAAGCTCTTGTGATATTCGGGCATTGCACTTAAAATACACATTTTTTTTTTGTAAACTGAATTATTTTCGTTAACGACTCTGACATATCTCTACGAGAAAACATTTCAGATTAAAAAAAACCTAGTTTATCGATGTAACGGTTACTTTTATGTAGGCGCCATAAAACCACATAATGTAATTTTTGTACCGTCCAAAACGCATTGTAACTCGTATCAATCAATAAACACGCATGCCCAAGGTTAGTATCACCTCTTTTTAGGCTCCTTTATTGTAATATGGGTTCTCGGTTCTTTACCATTAAGTTCAATATCCATATTTAAACAAACACTGTCAAAATGTCTAGTCAATTATTAATTGATTTTCTTTTCAACTTTATGAAATTGGTGAAAATTGAAAATGATTTTAAAGGAGTCTATAAGAGTAAATTAAATGACACAAACTGCCTGTTGCACGAGACTTTGGCTATTTATTCTGGAAAAAAACTGTTTTTTTCTGAAGCTGTGACTTAATTTTCTTGTATTATTTTTGGTATCTCGTGAAACAGGATTATGTAACTAAATACAAATAAATGTAAACCTTAAGAGGCTATTTATAATGAGCAATGTTTGAGAGTTTTAAAATAATGTATATTTTTGTCTAGATTATTGTAACGAAATTTCAAAATAAATGTAAGAATTGCCAAAGTAATCATTGTTTGATTCCTTTCCCTTCTTCCTTCCTCGTACTCGTACTCAGCTAAGCAAACACAAAGCTGACAAATTATTTTATGTTATGTCATTTTGTCTATGGTTTGGAATGTTTTCTTTTTAATTATAAGTATTCAAATAATGCGTGAACATACTAAGTTTAGGTCAAATCTTGTATGTCAAACACGCTTCCCGGTGTTTGGTACAGTCACGAGCATAAATATATTACTGATTTCATGATTCATTCATTAATTTCTGCTCAAAATGACAGTAAAAATATGTAATCATTTGTGGAAGGCATACAAGTAGCAACACTATTGTGACATCGAAAGAACATCAACACTCCTTTAAAATTAAAAAAATCGGACATGTCTTGCGTTATAAATATGTACCTACAGTTTAGTTCAGAAATATCTGGTATGTACTTGTCTGTATTAAAAAAATATAAAGTATCTACCTACTTGTAAAATTCATTCCACTAATCATACTTTTGATTCACATGAAATCAGATTTTTAAATTGAGAATTGAGAAATTATTGCTGGTCGTGACTGTACACATGTAAGTCCGATGACAATAAATTAATTTGGTGCCATTGAGCTGGTCTGATGCTGCGTCTGCTGGTCTGAGCTGAATAAAAAAAAAACCTTTTTTTGAACATTATTTATTTACTAATTTAAGTACCAATTACACTTATCACACTTACAATAACAATTCACGCCAGACAGACTGTAGTTGACTGGTCGTTCGCATAGTCCTTAATATCTTCGCACCAGCTCTGAACAGTCCTGACGCCACGTAATTATTTTTTGCTTCGCTCGTGGTGGAAATATTTCAGCGTTACAAAATTCCATATTAAACAATCGTTTTGACATTTTATTAAAAAGTTGCCGATAAGATATGTGAGTCAACTACCCTATTACACATTACAATCTTTCTCTTTCTGCCTCTCAGCGTACAACTGCGAGTTTTTGACAGCCGAATACAAACTGAACAACAAATGTAACGCTTGTATCCTATCGTTCAATGTGTCACCGGTGACAGGGATGTCAAAAACACCGCACACTAGGTCCACGTACTGTGACAACGAGCAATCCAAGTTGGCTGGTGGGAAACCTACTTCGTTCAGCGTCTCCTCCATCGCTTCAGGCCATTCCTCCATTAAATTGTCTATGTCGGGCATTTTGCTGGAAAATATAATAACCTGATATATCAGTCTATTTGTCTATGAAAGAATCCCTAACCAAACTATTCTACTCTTAAAATTAATCATTAATCACATAATTTTACCACTGCTAACCAGGTACTTGGCGACAGATTTCAACTACTTCAAAATACCCAATTATGATTTCGTCACGATGTTCTCCTTCACTGAAAAGCACAACTAACTTAAGATTTGAAGCCGTCTCAAGTAGAGCTATGTTACATGAAAGTGACACCATCATGTTTTCATTTCAGAGATGGTAGGGTGGGGTGGATCGTGGTTTATTGTCATGGCTGGAAAGTTAAATTCAAAAGCAAAAACACACTAGAAGTTAAATGAATTTGCAGAAATTCAATACTAAATAAGCAGGGTCTACAAACATGCAAAGTGGTTGACAACATAAAAAAAAGTGAGGGGACCTGTGTAAAAAGTTTGGGGACATATGTAAAAAAGTTTGGGGACCTCTGTAAAAAAAATTTGGGGACCTCTGTTCGTAGGAACCTACGTAAATCCGCAGGGCGAATGCTATTTATCTCACCTAGTATAGGTAACGGTGGGCGCTGGCTTCGACAGATGCAGTTCAGACACGTCCTTGATCCATCTTTCGATAGCTTTTGTATTTTTCTCAGCGTTTTCTATCTTCTTCGTTAGCTGTGGATTTTTATGTTATTAGAAACCAGACATCCAAAATAATATATATCAATTATCTGGTTTCCATACTCCTTTTTTTTTGTAAATATGTACGCACGGCCACAGATCAAGCTACACATTTTTGTTGCAAAATAGCTCCTATTACAGCCGTATAAGGTGCCGCAGTGTGTAGCTTGATCTGTGGCCGTATGTACCTACAGTATACTTATATAGATAAATACAGCTAGACTCAAGACAAACAGACATGTTCATGCACACAAATGTTTGTCCTGGATGGGAACCCACGACCAGCGGCGCTACAGGTGGTGTATTAACCAACTGCGCCAACTGGTTTGTCAATATAATAGATTTATGTAACATACCACAGTGGACTTGGCACTGTTCGTCTTGGAAATAGCTCTCAGTTGCAAATGCAGCAACGCCGACTCGCTCTGTTCCGCTGACGGCTCATCCAGCACTGTTAAACCTGAAACATATATACAGAACACGCTGACTGACTCAATGAACGCCTAGCCCAAAAACATAGGGCGTAGAAAGTTTACATTTTATACGGAAATAAAGAAAAAAAACCCCCCTAAGGGAGAAAATAGGTGATAAGTTTTTTTTTTATAATTCAAAATCAAAATAGTATTTATTAACCTTTCATATGTTTGTTTGTTTGCTAGTAAGTTATACTACCAAGGAGTCATTTAGGCTTTAATTAGGCTAGCCTGTGCGCAGTCCTCCGTCATAATATTTTATTTTAATAATTACGATTTTACTAACTTTAGTGTCCGACTTTGGCCATCTTCGGCAAACCTTCAGCTTCGGACAAAGAAGCCGAAGGTTTCTAGCTAGCCGAAAAAGAACGAACTGTTGCGCGACCACACGCCGCTTTCGCTCATTCAAACCAATCTTAAAACTTCTTAGGGTCTTTCAAGCCTACGGCTGTCTCTGAAGATTGTGGCGATAGCCGATTAATCGGCTTGGGTTTCGGCCAGAAATCGATTATCGGTCTGATGATAATTCGTAACTTTCGACGTTCATAAGCCTTGTCAGAGCCAATACTTCATAAATGTTTTTCGGGTTGGAGTGTTTTTTTTTTCCTCCAAAGGCAGCATACGGGCCACCTAATGGTAAGTGGTTACCCTAGCCTATGGACGCCTGCAACACCAAGGATATCACTCGCCCTTTGCCGACTCTGCAAGAATCTCTTCACACCCATTTAGAAGAACCCCATACTAAAATGCCTGAAAATATTGCGAACCGGTGGTGGTAGTCATTTGCAACTGTGGACGAATGTCCACGGTAAGGGCCTAAACTTAATAACTGCGTTTTGAATTTGTTTTTTTTTTTACCCAACAGAGTTTTCAAATATGACAATTCAAAGTATTCCTGTACACGTCTGTGCACTGAGCTATAAATATAAACTATCAGTAACCAAACTCTACCCAAGTTATCAACATGTTCGAGCACATGTTCGGCGAGGGCTGCGGCGCGGACGTTCCTGGCGGGCGTCGTCACCTTCAGGAACGCGTCGATGTCGCCGACAGCTGGCACGTACTCGGGGACGAACGGCTGCAGTTTCAACTCTATGTCTATCTTCTGAGGGGTGTATCTGCAATGACAGGGGGTTATTTTTTTAAATAAATAAAAAATAAATAAATAAATTTTGAGTAACCATGTTTATATGGTTACTCAAAAAAAAATCGGACAAATGCGAGTCTGACTCGCGCACCGAGGGTTCCGTACAAACTTAACTTTGTAATTGAGTGTAACTAAAAAAAAATAATTTGACAGACAGACGGACAACAAAGTGATCCTATAAGTGTTCCGTTTTTTTCCTATTGAGGTACGGAACCCTAAAAATGAAGTAACTAGCTTACGCCCCGCGATTTTACCCGCATTCCCGAGGGATCTTATATTTCCCCGGCATAAAAGGTAGCCTATATGTTATTCCAAGTATGTGCTAAGTTTCATCCAAATCCGTTCAGTAGTTTTTACGTGAAAGAGTAACAGACATCCATACATACACATAAACTTAAAGATATTCCGAAATCATGTCGCGTGTAGAAATACAATACAACTTACAAAATCATTAAAATCGTTATAGTTTCATATTTGTTTCAGACTCGAACGACCTCGATAAAAAGCCACTAGCCGCATATTATATCTCAACAACCTACATTTATCAATTGATATTTAACCCTATTTTTATGGCGGTAAGATTGTTTTTTAAAGACCTAGGTCTAGCTAGTAATGAATGTGACAAGGTTAGGCTGTGGGTTGTAACACCACCCACCTTCCCGTCTGAGTACGAGTAAGTACTGTCATTGAACTATTATGGGATTATGTTACTTATTTATATGGACTATAATGAAGAAATTAGACCAATTTTTATTTTAAACGAATCTATCTATGCTAATAATAAAGCTGAAGAGTTTGTTTGAACGCGCTAATCTATGTAACTACCAGTCAGATTCGAAAAATTCTTTCACTAATAGGAATCGTGGGAACGTGGGTGAAACCGCGGAGGACAGCTAGTCTTAAGTATGACGATAAATAATTTTATTGTAACCGATCAAATTATCTGTAATTTATATTGAAATTAGGTTATATCTTAAAATGGTCACTAAGTAGCGAGTTGGAGTAAATCTATTCTTCAGAGTGCTTTCCACAATCAGGTTCGCTCCTCTAAGTTTGAGTTTTTATCTAATTCAGTCCAAAAAGTATTTTTCGCTATTCCCTATACTTCAGAATTTTCATATACGCTCAATAGGGTAGTTGACACTGTCAAAAATAAATGACCAAACACTGATAATGCATAAAACATCTAAAAACACGTGGAAATATCAAATATGTTGTACATTTAATGCTTTTTATGATTTTTAATTACCAGTGGAACCACTAAGAGTAGACGATTTGATGCTGTGAAACTATGACGTCATAATGTAATATTTCATACAAAATTCCTTATAAAATATCGTTTTGACATTTATTAAAAAGTAGCTGATTTGATGTGTCAGTCAACTACCCTATTGAAAAATACGACGAAATAAAAAAAAATGAACGACTGCCTTTTACAAAACTAAACTAATTGACAGCCAGTGTCACTCGGGATGATGTAAGGAATCTAACGATACCCCATACATACAAATCTGTTCAGCCATTTAAATGTTATGATGGAATAAAGAAGCTCACAAGCATAAATAATCTGAAAACATTAGATTTCTGGAGCCGTGTAATAAAAGTGGTTTATAAAAAAAAAACAAAATCATCCTCACTTCATAATGTACTGGAACACGTTTTCCATGTCCGGCGGCACCTTCAGGTCTTGGAAGTGCTTAGGGTCGTAAGCGCCCTCTGCCGGGATCACAACGCCCCCGCGCTTGCGGCCACTACCTACTGGGAGCTCCAAATGTTCCGGCTCCAGGTCTGCGCTGTCGGACTCTGCAAGTTACGAACCGATTAACTAAGATGTCTTATAATAAATTCAAAGAGTATGATAAACATAAGATAAGGTGGCTCATGACATAGAAGACAAGAATACATGGTTGTGGTAGCTTCTCTCTGCGCTTGCAGCCCACTGGCCAAGTGATAATTATATGAAGTATGTATATTTAAAAAAAAAACTGTAATTAATAAATTAAAAAAAATATATCCATAAAAAAAAGAAGCATTGCTGAGTTTCTTGCCAGAGTCTTCTCAGTTCAAGTGTATTCCGAACCGGTAGTAGAGTCTATTGTAAAATTGTAACTGTTGACATTCATAAGTGCCTTATAATGGTCTAAACTGAATAAATGAGTTTTGATTTTGATTTTTGATTGACTAGTTCAATCGTTCTCAAAGTGGGCGATAACGCTCCCTTGCGGGCGTTGGACGCTTACAGGCGGGCGGTAAAGGGCCCGGAGAAACAATTTGACATTTTTAATTTGAATAAAAGATTATCTAAGTATTATAAATTAGAAAGTCTTATTTAAAATAATCTATATCATAAAAATAAATACTATTTCGTCGGTAAGCAAGCACATCACTTCAGAACGACATAACAGATTATGGTATTTTTTTTTAAATTGGATAAGTTGCCTTAAATTGAAAAACGGAAAGTCCTTTTTTCCTTGCGATTTTGGGTATAAACTTGAAATGACAGAGCAACGTCTGTCATGTTAGCTGGTAATAAATAGGTTGAACTTACCAGAATTTGAAGAGTCGACTCTTTTCGCCGGTGCTCTGGGCCTCGCGCTCGGCATCTTCAAAGGTTTCTGTACCTCCAGAGACTTCTCTGAAGGCTGAGACTTCCTATCTGGAGACTAATTTCATCATATCAATTAACAAATATAAGAATATAATATTACGGAACCCACATAGAACAAACTTCAGCCCTATGCTTTTGTGCAAGATTTTCTCTGATAAATAAATTATCTACCTAACGAACACTAACCAATTCTCCTCAACCTTCTAATTTATCTTCGATTATATTAGTTAACTAGCTGACCCGGCAGACGTTGTCCTGCCCTGAGAACAAAAATAAAACTGGGACCTACAAACCTATCCCTACCTACTCCTATCTACCTCTACCTGCCACTACCTACCCCTACCTACCCTACCTACCTACCCTACCTACCTACCCTACCTACCTACCCTACCTACCCTACCTACCTACCCTACCTACCTACCCTACCTACCTACCTACCTACCCTACCTACCTACCCTACCTACCTACCTACCCTACCTACCTACCCTACCTACCTACCCTACCTACCTACCCTACCTACCTACCCTACCTACCTACCCTACCTACCTACCCTACCTACCTACCCTACCTACCTACCTACCTAACCCTACCTACCTACCCTACCTACCTACCCTACCTACCTACCCTACCTACCTACCTACCCTACCTACCTACCTACCCTACCTACCTACCCTACCTACCCCTACCTATCCTATGTCCTTCTCCTGGCTCTAAACTACCTCCCTGCCAATTTTCAGCTAAATCGGTTCAGCCGTTCTTGAGTTATAAGTGGAGTAACTAACACGACTTTCTTTTATATATATAGATTAGATTTTTGTTTAGATCGTAAAATAATGCATGAAGATTCCAAATACATATCGTGGGACAATCTTAAAGCTATCTTGGATAACTACCTAAATTAAATCCTGAAAACAAATCTTGCAAAATCAGGATCTATAAAAAAATCGTTAGGTTAATTCCACATTCAACCAACATAGAATATAAAAAAAAATATCATACCGGTATCCATTCAGAATCTGTTCAGTATCTACACTTATCTTTAACTAGCTGTTCCCCGCGGCTTCACTCGCGTTCCGGTGATAGAGTGTAGCCTATAACCTTCGGGGATAATGTAGCTTCCTATTAGTGAATTTTTCTAATCGGACCAGTAACACCAGAGATTAGCGCGTTCAAACAAACAAACTCTTCAGCTTTATTATTAGTATATATATAGATAGATAATAGGCAAAATTTAGATATGACAGCATGTATCAAAATCTACCACACATTAAATTACGTGTAGATGCTGCAAGCAAGAGTGAAACCAATTAAATTATGCGCCCATTACCTACCACTTTTCTGACTCACCATCTTGCTCTAGATTTATTAAATATCCGAAACTGAATATTCCGCGTTTACTTAACCTCATGAGATTCTGATTAATCTATTTTCGCAATGAAATTTTATGCAGCTCTACCTAATAACTGTATTTTAATACTTTCGCCAAGTGTGGGAGCTAACAGTTTATTGGTCATACGTCGCTGGGTCATACATAATATTTATTAACTTACTATAAATTGTTGTAACACTATCTTGTAATATTTTTAACATATTTAAGTATTTATTAACTCACATTTTCATAATTATATATTTATAAGACGTTCGGTTCAACACGAAGATCAAGTCATCAAGTAAATATAAATTATTTATTTTATCTTATGCGATAGTCCCCAAGTGTAATTAGTTAAATAGACCACAAACATTGTGTATAATATTTATTGGTTCTAACGAAATTTAGATTTTATCAATAATACTTATTGACATTTCAGTTTGTTAGGTCTATACAAAATGACTCTGAGCAGAGACTTATGGTAACCTTTCCCAATGTGGATAAAAGCGAAAAACAGAACCTAGTTAATTAATGATTCAGAACAGAGCAACATCTATTTTGGAAATATAGAAAAATCAATTACATTTAAACGTAACAAGTAAAAAATAAAATCGGACAAGGGCGAGTCGGACTCGTGCACCGAGGGTTCCGGAATTTCCTATGGTACTTTAAATACTAGACTAATATAGACTTCTTATAGGTTTTCCGTAATCTATAGGTAATGAATGTACTATACTATCATCTGTATTTTTTTTAATTTTTGGCCCAGTATTTTCGGACAGACAGAGAGACAGACGCACGAGTGATCCTATAAGGGTTCCGTTTTTAAACTCCGGAACCCTAAAAATGTAAATGCATGTGTCCATTGCGTGCCCAAATAAGCGCTACAACATAAGCAATGCACATAAATTATAACAGTTTAGGAACGAGATAACATCCTCATTTGGTGCGTAAATTCAAATCAAAGGCAGGTGCCACCATATGTTATCCGACTATCATAAAATAAACATTTAATTACTTATGAGTTTCTATTCTTGGCGACATACATTCCGGGGAACAACGACCTAACGCATCCGAATTGTATCGACAAAAGCTTTGCCCGAAGCTTCTACTGCATTCAATATATTTTTGGGTACAGACTTGTAGACAAAAAACTTGAGGGGCGCGGGCGCAATCTAAATGTGCAACGAGTCAATCAATCGAAGCCAATATTAGACATGGTATACGAAGACGTTTTGTAATTCGTGCCAGTCGCTCCTTTGGGAAGCGTTCCATAATCAAGTAACTATTATAACGGGATAGAGACCGCATATTACTAATTTAAGCGCGTTTTTGTATTGATTTTAGATTCTACTTATAAAATGACCGTTCACTTCTGCCCTATGCATAGGTACGTCTACTAGCTGTTCCTGTACTCCTAGATTTAGTCCTAATGTTTTTGGGCAGTCGTGTAATAGACGTGCTACAAAAATCTTTTATTTGAAGACCATCCAGATGCTTTCAAAACCCATCTCCCTGCCCTTTTCTTAATTATTTGGGGTCGGTGCCGAAATGTACTCTTCAATGCTTCAACCATTCAGTTCTTTTAGCCGTCTTCCACTTTCATATTAAGGGTAAACCTTCGGTTGGAGCGCGAAATTCAAATTTTATCACGTTTTTTGCAAATTGCAGCTCAGTTATAGGTCGTAAGTTATCAACATGTTATTTGCGAGAAGAATGGTAGTATACTGACATATACGACTATTTCATGAAAATGTTACTAATATACCTTGGAAGAACATGTTGATGATTTCTTTTGTTATTAATCAGTAAATATACAACAATTCTTCTCGCAAATAACATGTTGATAACTTACGACCTATAGCTGAGCTGCAATTTGCAAAAAACGTGATAAAATTTTAATTTCGCGCTCCAACCGAACGTTCCCCCTTAAAGTCATATTGCTTTCATCCCTCTTCCTAATATGTCCATACTACGACAAACGGTACCCTCTCAACTACTACTAATTGTATGATCAACTTATGTTCTTAAAAACAGTATTTTATGGGAAGGAAATAAACTTATCATTATTATGTTTGGGATAACTTACCTCATCCTCCGCAGAAACATTATCGAGGAATTTCTCAGGTTCTGAGTCTGTTTCGCTGTCAGAGTCGAAGTCGTGTCTGGCGGTGTGTCTCACTGGCGGGTTAAACTTGTTCATGGTAGCTCGCACGACCTCGTCCTCGTCGCTAGATGTTGATGGGCTATCTATCTCTCTAGCGTTCACCACAGGAACAGTCTCATCATACATGCCTCTAAAATACTCATTTGTGTCGCTAATTACAGCCTTTTTGTCATTGACGGACGTCTGACAGTGTTTGTCGCTCGTTGCCATGACGACGGAATCCAACCTCTTCGATTGAAAACCGCAAACGAAAGAACCACGAGCAGTGAAAAATAGGAAATAACTCCCATTCGTTTTCCATTTTTCTTGTACAAAAAGCAACGTGGTACCGACTGGCACAGGATGATATATGAACACGACGCCTTCATGTAACTGCTTAAAATAACGAGTTTAGACAGCTCGAGTAAAGAATAAGTCCAATGAAAAATATCAATAACTTTAATAACTAGAATAATGGCTAATTTCTAATATTATACAAAAATAGTTGATATAACAACCCGTTAATTAAGTTGTAGATCATACTTAACACATTATTATAACATTATAAAACAATGAGATTTTTATATCGTCGGTTACTAAGGCACTTATTAGCATAAAAATTAGTTAATTAATATATTATTATGATGCAAATGACAAAATAAAAGAGATTATGAGAGAATGAAAACTTTGGAAATGGATATTGATTATCATAAAATTATACAATGTCAATAGATTATAGAAATTAGTAAACATAATCATGTGCTAATTAATAAGGGACCACATTGAAGACGTGGAGAATCAACATTAGTGCCACTAAGTAACCCTTACCGGGTCCAAAATTTTGTCATATATAGATACCATCAACAGAGTTGAAGCATGATCAGTTTTGAGGCCTTTTCGCTTGCACCCAGTAATCAGTAGTTTGCCCTGTCAATTGTTGACAATAAAACGGTCTCTTGTAAAATATTTTGTTTAAACTATTTTTATGACAAACGCATTGTTTGGTTATATTGTGTTCACATGTAGCCGCTGGTCACTGCACACTAAAAACACCCTTAAGGTGATCATGCTTCAACTTTGTTGATAGTATGATGACTAGGTAAAAAATAATTAATTCTGTTTAGTCCGTCAGGTAGGTTATCAAAAAATATTCGATACTTATTTTCTATTTTATCAAATCAATAGCAAATTACAAAGATAAGTCGCATCAAAGTTCAGGAGTGGGAGCTTGTGACGTCATCTCTCTGTCAAAAGTGTACTAAGACGTGACGTCATGACAAACGCATTGTTTGGTTATATTGTGTTCACATGTAGCCGCTGGTCACTGCACACTAAAAACACCCTTAAAGTGATCAAGCTACAATTTTGTTGATAGTACATCAACAAAGTCACGGACAAGCGTCCTTACGTACAAGAGTTCAAAGAAGCTTTCGACAAGCTGGTATTTCGTAATTTATACATTAAAGAAAATATTCGAGACTTTTTATAGTAATAATATCTACAGAATAATATTCAATTTGTAATAACAATATCAAACACAGTACAAAAATATTCAGGGTGTAAATTACGGTATACAAAATAAATATCAAGGATTTTTAGTCTAACATCATAATAATTAAATCATGCAAAAAAATAAACAATTTATATATGTACGTAATTTTAAATGAGTGACTTTGTATAGGGTAGATTGCACTGTTAAATAATTATGACCAGCATAATCTAAAGTGCAATCGTATCTAAATTAATTAATATAAATTACTGTTAATATTTAATAATTACACACATAGTTTCAAGGGAAATTCGAATTTCTTATCACATTTTGCAGTCTTGGAGTAAAAATGAGGAATAAATCGTGTTACACTACAATGATTTGGCACAAACTGTCACAGACACTAGTTTCTTTTAACTTAATGCTACTTATCACCTGATAAGCACAAAAGCGACGAGTTCCGAAATATCAGCCTAGATCACAGAATGCAATATAAAGCGAATGTTTAGATACGCCTAAAATTAGTTCAGCCGACTTTGTTGATGAGTTCATCGCATATAGCGGTCAACTCCTCGTTAGCTTTAGTTTTCTGCGTGAGAGTTTCCTCCAGCGAAGTTATGTGAAGATCCTTCCTCTTAATCATTGCGTTTAGCTTCAGCACTTCAGCTTCATGAGCACGATTTGTCTTTTCCATTTCGTGATTAGCATGGTTAAGTTTCGTCGTAGCATGTTGTTTTAGTAGCTCGTAATTGTTTTGCATCTTGTTGAAATTCTCCACACATTCCTTGATTGACTTTTTGTAAGTATCTTCGTTGGCTTTGCAACTGAGGATTATTTGCTTACTTTTCTCGTATTTGGTGTGCAAATCGCTAAACGATACCTCCATGCTCGCTAAATGAGCAGTTTGTTCGTCTCTCTCTTTTATTAATTGCATTCTCTCTTCAGCGTGTTGCTTTTTGTCCTGCTCTATCTCTGCGATCAAACTTGCGATCGTCCTCTCATATTCCTCGACAACAGCCGCCATGCTCCTATTGACTTTTGTCTTTTCAGAAAGCCGCCCATTTAACTCATTAATATTTGATAACCTTTGTTGACTTTCCGATTCTAGCGATTTCATCTGAGATTCCAATGTCATTAATCTATCCTTCATTTCTCTGGTTTCAGATCTTAGATTGTAAACATGAATCTCTTTTTCAGCCAAAAGCTCTCTTAATTGTGATAAGGCTAAATCAGCTTCATTTTGTTCTCTAGTTGCATGTGTGATCGTAGTGTCATGACTTAGGAGAGAATTGTTGGCACTCATAGAAAGTAGTCTATCAATAACGGCCATGGCAGGTGACGTGAATGTGATAGAATGTCTGTTTGTTCTGGTTGGTGTCAAAGATTTATTTCTTGGTGTGACCACCGGGTTGACCGCGGGAGTGACAACCATCATTGGTTTCGATACAGTGACGTTAAGATCTTCGCTACTTTCATCATTTATTTTACTCGCGTAGTTTTCATATGTGGTATCTAAATTCGAAGGGCCTGCAGTAGGAGATTTCTCAAAAGTCATGTTCCATTGAGGAGATTCGGTCGCTTTAGTAGTGTTTGGTTGCTTTCTTTGTACTTTACTCAATGCAGCGAGAACACCATCAGACGACATTCTTTTCGCGAACAATGGATCAAACTTCAAAAATAAGCTCTCTTTACCACTATCAGCCACAATGTTACTCTTATTCTGATTCAAGAGGAATTCAAAAGCTTCTGCATCAATAAACATTTCTCCGGTTAAATTGTCGTCTTTAGTTTGTGTAGGAAAGTCATTGATTTGCATCATATCAACGTTGTCACCATCGAAATCAGACATTTTGTCGAGGTTGTTTAAGTCATCTGCTTCAAGGAATGGACCTTCTTCAGTGTCTTCATCTTCTGTATGGACTTCTATAACCGTCGAATCTTTGTCATCAGCCGCTTTTGACGAACATGTTGTACTACTAATGTTTCCCAAAGTCTCTTTCTCCATTCTTTCAGTTTCCATCTTATCAGTGTTATCATGTTTCTCAGGTTCATTCAGAATTATGGTAGGATTAGTCTCATGCTTTCCATAATCAATCATAGAAGAATCTGGTGTAAATTTCATGTTACTTTTAGTAGCAAATGGATCATCTGTTTCTAAGTTAGATGGCGGAGATTGACGCATTTTAGATTTAGTAGTAAAAGGATTATCCATATCTAAGTTAGGTGGCGGAGATTGACGCATTTTGGACTTAGTTGCAAATGGATTAAAGTTCATATCATCAATCTCAGGCAAGTTAAAAACGTTTCTGGATGGAATACTTTCATTGGACGACGTACCTACTGAATAATAAGTAGACTGCTCTGACGATGATGTGTTTTTGATTTCATTTTCTACAACTGTTTTAGTTTTAGTAGATTTATTTTCCTCACTATAAGTTAAATCAATATGTTTGTCTATATTTTCATTCATCTCAGTCACATTTTCGTCATCAATCTTCTGAATTTGAGGTATGTCTAATTCATAATTACCAAACTCTGTGATTGAGTTGTTACAAACACTCTGACACTTAATAGATTCAATATCAATGTCTTCATTAACAAACTTTTCGATTTCCACCTTAGGTGAAATTTCTTTACTATCAACACTTTTAATAGGGTCCTTTATATCTCCATCGAATGTCGCATTAAATTTATTTTTAGTAAGAGCAGGTTTTTTTCTTTCTGGTTGTGACTTTCGTCTATTTTTATTTATATCTCTTTTTGGTGGCTCAAATATTTTATTGTTATCTTCGCTCCTAAAATCCATTTTAATTGGAGTGCTTGGAGGTGACATTCGTATATTAGTTTTAGTAGCAAAAGGATCGTCCATTTCATCAAAATTAAAGTTGTAACCTTTAGAGACTATCGCAGGCGAAGACGGAGGTGCGTTAATGACTTCAGCTTCTGGTACCAATGAATTTTCTGATTTAGGTTCAATTAAGTCTATTCCTGCCGACATTGAAACAAATGGACTAGTATTAGCAGATACTACAATTTCTTCATCATTTAACACCTCTTTATCAGTTATTTCTTCTATACACTGATCTTTGAGATGAATATCATTTACTTGATTTTCATCATGAATAATTAAATTATTATCTAACGTAACTGTATTTGTTACCATATAAATTTTTTCATCATTGAACATGTTTGTTTTTTCTGAATTAGGATCAGTGATATTTTTATTATTATGAATCTTCTCCGTAGTATCGCTTTCTAGTAAGGAGATATTTTTGGATTCGACATTGTCCATTTCAATTGATTTTGGACCAACATTAACATTTTCATTGGTTAAAGCTTCAATATTGTCAGTAATTTTATTAATAGTTACATCTTTATCATCAATTTCAGGTAAAACTGTGATTTCATTCGCAACAACATTAACATTTGAAACATTATCTATGTTTTTCTCATCAATAGAAATAGCGATTGTATTATTCATAATATCAGCTACTAAATCATGATTGGGTTCTGTTATACCATCGCCGACAACATTTGTTTCAACATTACGAGAACTACAATGAGATAAGGTATTCATTTCTGAACATTCAATGTTATTAATATTGTTTTCTATGTTTTGTGATGGTAAGGTTATTGTTTCATTTTGACCTCCTGATGTGTATAAGTTGTTAATGCTCTCATTTATATCCATGGTTTGAAAAGTTTTTAAGTCAGCTTCAATTTGTTCTACAATTTTGGCAGATGATTCAGATTCAACTATGTTTTTTATGTCATTGAGAAGTTGAATAGAACCAACTGACATATTCTGATCTATTTGATTGGATATATTTTGTGTATCTGTTAGTTCTGTTGTTATATTTAATAATTCATTCTCAATATTTACAGTCATTTTGTCACTTAGTACATTCATTAATGATTTGTCAAGTTTTTCATCTAATGTAATGCTACTTGGAATATTTTCAGCTTTTGACAAATCTTGAGATAAACTTACAATATTCTCTGCTGGGCAATCAATAGTCATATCCAGTTCTTTTTCAATGTCATCTTCTTCAGGTAATGGTACATCAGCTGGTGATTCTGTTTTAGGTATATCACACAATATTCTATTTACTTCTGATAATTCAATTGAATCATGTACTGTGTGAAGAAGATTTTCGGGATATTCAATAGGAGCAATCACTGGTTTTACACTGATTTCACAATTAGCTTCGACATCTTTAATAACTTTGACTTCATTATATTCAAGGGAATCTGGCTCCAGTTCAGAATTCATTTTAATAAATTTATCATCATCTGTAGGTGTACTTACATTGTATTCTGATTGATTATTTACTGCAATTTCTTCAGTTACAGTGTATTTTATAGGTTCTGAAAGCATCACATCACTTGGCAAAGTTGACATAAATTTAGGATCATTATTGCATGGTAGATCTTTATTGTGGGTAAAAACTTCATTCGTCATTGACATTGTAGATTTAACAGGTTCTTGTAATTCCGATATAATGTTACTCTGACTGTCAAGGGGTACTTCTTTAGCTTCCATTATTATTTGTTCTTTTATTTCTGTCAAATCAGCAGGTACATCTATAGCACTATTACTTGCTATCACATTTTGAGTGACATGAACATTAGGAATAGCAACATTTTGAATTTCTCCATTATCTAGATCATGAGAATCATTTTTAGAGAATGTTGTTTCACAATCCAGAAACTCACTGTCAGATTCTGTAGCCGTTAATTCATTTTTATTTGTTTTAATTTCAGTCATTGTACTGTCTATTATTGTAGAGACATTATATGAGATATCCATAAATTCTACAGTGGCATTTAAGTTGTCTTGTTGTGCTTGCTTTTCTACATCATCTATAGTATTTTGTTCATTTGATTTACAATCAGGACTCAAAGACTTTGTTTGTTGAAATAATAGTTTCTGAACTGGTACCTTCTCTTGATTTAAAAGGATATCTGTTTCATCTGTCCATTGCAGTTCTTTTTCTAAGTCATCATTAAATACTATACTATCTTTATATGGACTACTCCTTTTATTAACTGTATCCTTATTTCTATGAGCAGCTATTGGAGTAGATGCAATAAGTGCTTGTGTTGCATTATTTTCATCACCATGATATTTAGGTGTTGTCATTTCAGGCTTAAGAATCTCATGTTTAAAATCACCATTGTCAACCTCAGGAGGAACAGGGCTCTGCGAAGATCTGAACATGTTCAAAACACTCTTAAGGCCTCTCATTATTGGTGATCCACCATCTTTTGTTGGTGTTGTAGCTTCGGGAGTGTGCGGCGTAGACGACAAGGAGCTAGGCAATGATCCATTTTCATCATCATTTGTTCCACTGACTATCACTGTCACATTAGCATTATCAGCAGTGATTGTTGAATCTAATTGTCTCAAAACTGACACATTCCTATTAGTATCAGTAAACTGGTCTGTAGGGAGTACTTGTAGAGGAAGCATTTTTAGTGATTTAATAACACTGTCATTTTTAGTCATAGTAGAATTTAATGAGCGAGTCAAATTATCAGTAACTGTTGTATTTAGAGAATCATCACTTACATCAGTATTTCTACTGTCATGACAGTGTGCTGTGTAACTCTTCGACATTGGTGAGGATGCTGGAGTGATGGAGTACCTCAGCTTCATGTTCAATTCGGAGACATCTAGCTCTTCATAGCCTTTCTCGGTACATGGTAACACATTACTATGGTGAAAAGTATTTTCCTTATTATCAAAATCACTGTCCATACTGTCTATGTCCATTGGCTCCACATGATGGGCCATGTTTACAATTTTTGTTGCACTTCACTGTTAAATTCCGTCGCGCTCGCGGTCGAAAGTCCGTCGCAGCGGCTGCGGCCGTCACTCTTAACACCACACCACGTCAATCTGGAGTAAGATAAGTAAAAATCAGTCCAATGTTTACAGTTAGCCGATTTCTTAGTTTCTCTTATGATTTCTAATAGATACGAGATACGTAATTTAATCAACGTCGCGGTATGTGTGTCATTTGAAAACAAAAATGTCCGTGTACTGTTCACGCAAATCACTGTGATCTATTTTTAACCTTTTTGTGTAGCACGCAGTGCGACGACGTTCATTTTATGTAACGTGCGCGCCCGAGGGAATCTTGCCAAAACGCGAAGCAGGCAGGAGCAGCGAACCCAAACACAAATATACCACACCGAACGAACAAAACCGTTTGAATTCCGGTAACTTTTTTATAATTTTAACTGTCAGTTGATATAACGAAGTCAACACACGATACAAAAATAACAGTTTTTTAGAACAGATATTTTACTCTTATAAATATTAATTACTTTATTCGCTTGAATTTAAAAATACTATAATTAATGTTATTTCATTATCCAGTATTTTTAGCTATATAGCATGATCACACAATGATTAATAGGTATTGAAATTATTTGGAATTTACAACACGTGTATCGTGTATTGGTCCATTTACAAATGCAAATGTTTTACAAAGCTAGTTGTTATTAAATTTTTAATTAATCTTTTAAAATTGTATAAAAATACATTATTTAAAATTCCTTCTTCATCAAAAAAATAGTAAAACAACGAATCACAGTAAAAAGTGCTTCGCCTACTTTGTACATAACTATTTACTCACAAGCAAGATTCGTAAACTCACTAGGGATGTTGGAAGTGCCAAAATGTATCGACAAAAAGTATTGACTGTGCTATTGAGATATTGTGTCACCATTTTTTTAAAAGGACATAAATTGGAAGCCTGATGGCTTCATCAACCAGATAAATTGGCGAGCGCAGAGGGTTCCCAGTCGGGAAAGCATATAATTTACGTTAGAGGGAATAGTGAGTAAATATAGATGATACATTTCATACTCGAGGTATGCGTTACTTCAAAACTATGAGATTAGATTTCCAACATTATTTTATACTTTTTAGTGTTTTTGAAGGCGGTTCTATTTTATGTTATTTGGTTAAATATCGATAATCGACAATCGATTGCAACACAGACCATCAAATCAATACTCTCTAGTCTGTCTCTACTCTTCTACCTACTTATATAGTCTGCTACACAGAGCACAGTGTACCTTTTTATGGTCTGCTGTCTGTCTGAGATTCATCATCTGTGGCCATCCAGCTGTCACTGTCAGGCCTGTCAGCCTGTCAGGCTGTCACTGCTGTCAGCAAAGGTCAGGCAGGTTGGATGTCAATTTAAAATTGATATTATTAATCGTTGATTAATCGGTTCCTTCGTCATTATTAAATTTTTATTTTACAGAAGGTAAAAATAAATAGGTACACAATACTCAGCCTAAAACATGAAATGTGTAAGTATTTGCCATGTTTATTTTATGAAACATCCAGTAATATGTAATGTCAACAAGTAACCTCTTTCGTAATCATAAAATAGTACCTTGGAACGAATTTAATTATAAATTACCCACGTTTTAACACCGTTTAAAATTCAGCTGTAATTAATTCGGAAAGAAACTATTGTTTTATCTTTGTAATACAATTAATTACGGTTCAGTGAAACTGTTACTTGAAAAACCGGTGTCTGCAGCGTGTTTCGCAGCTCGGCATCGCAGGCATTCGGCCAGTCATTCGTCTGTCGTCGCAATACTCGCAATAAGTGTTAGTTTCGAGTGTGAGAAAGTACGTAGACACCCGTGTGGTACATCATTACTAATCAGTTCTAATTTATTTTTAATCGACGTCAATAAATTGTTCGCATTGGCACTGAGTATTATCCATTTATACCTATTTACGTAGTGTAAGTATATAGTGTATGTCATGAAGTGTGATAAAATAGTCTTTAAAACTCTTAATTAAATTATTATCTTGGAAACTGGTTTATTAACCTCGGATACATGTTGCAAAAGAGCTATGGGAGTTATGTTGGAAGTTTTTTTTTTACATTAGTTTCCTGTTGTTTTTAAGTGATACCTTTTTTCTGTTTTATTCATATCAAAGTGTTTTTTACAATTTAATTGTATCTATTACTGAATAAATATTTAGCCTTGTATTATGCTTGAATGTGATTAATAATATTAAAGACTTCAAAATGAAATTGGTAATGCTTGGTTTCCTAGTGAAAGATTGGCCAGTTAATCAAAATACATATTATATCATTTACATAATTTAGAGTAAGAGTAGGGATAGAGTATTATATTTAAAAGTTGAGCTCTAGAACATTTAAAATAGGGTTCAAAGTTATCTAAAACTATTGAAATTTCTAAACTATAGAAGCAAACTTTGATAGCTAGTCTGTGTGAAAGTCGTATGATCTGCATAAGACAGCATTTATTTCAACCCATTAGCTAGCTAAGATCATCTTAAAAACACAAGAAAAAATAAACCAGGAACTGAAATTAAAGTGATTAAAAAAAAAACCTTTTTTTACAGTATGAAATATGGACATTGAGCATGGCGTAACAGTAAAACTATTATTTTTTGCAAAATCAAAAGACCTTGCCGGCACAAGAGAATCATCACTTAGATTACCAACAAAAATCAGCTACAAACAACTATTGAATACGATTGCAAAAAAATATAATTTAGAACCGATAAAAAATAATATATTACTAGCAAAAAACGAAGAGGTGTGCGAAGATACGATTGATATAGAGATAAGAGAAAAGGATAGTATTGCTGTGATACCACCATTAAGCGGTGGCTAATTATACAAATTAGGTTAATTACAAAATGGATCATTTGAAATTGACATTTGATAAACTGTCCGTGGATGACATTAGTGATCTTGTAACTGATGAAAGTTGCGGTGCCATTTCAATATTTGTTGGAACTACAAGAGATAATTTTGAAGGTAAAAAGGTTAGTAGCATCTTATTTATTTTTTTTATAAAACAATAACAGGCTATAAAGAGATTGTTACATTGTAACTAGTTGTTGTTCTGTTATAAATGTGACTTCTCGGTAAGTTTTTTTTTGTCTTCTAAAAGAACATAGTCTGAATGTACCTATCCTGTATTCTAAACCACTGGTCATGGTAATTATTTGAACACTAGCTGTTCCGCGCGGTTTCACTCGCGTTCCCGGGATAAAAAAGTAGCCTATAACCTTCGGGAATAATGTAGCTTCCTATTAGTGAAAGAATTTTTCAAATCGGTTTAGTAGTTTCGGAGCCTATTCAATGCAAACAAACAATCAAATCTTTACTCTTTATAATATTAGTATAGATAAAATATTTTCCCTAAGAGGGTAAAATAGGGGAACGCATCGCTGGTGAAACTGCGGGGAAAATGCCAGTTGTTTATAAAATAAAATATTTTTTTTATTCAAATCGTTGTTCATAGGCACTTGAATTATCAGACTCTTGGTTTTTTTTTTTTTTTTTTGATAGGACTAAAGTTGGTAGCCTCTGATGGCTGCTCCAACCTTAACGGACAATCGGCGAGCGCAGAGAGCTCTCAGCCGGGTAACATTTAGGTAACCACGCCTGAGGGCACCCCCGAGTGGGGTACGAACCTCGGCTCAGGGCGTTACCGGGGGAAGGGGAGGACTTTGTACGAGTTACGACTAATTGGGGGCGGTCGGATTACTAATGGCAGCTCGGGCCGCTTGAACGGGACGAGACTGAGTGGGACGTCGCGGCGGTCCTCGCCGTCGAGGACGGTAGCGTAATCGGTTTTGTGTAGTGTGTTGTGTACTTGTGTACTTTTACGGGCTTCGTCAGCTTCGATCTGAGCTAATGTTATGGGGTCATCCGGCTCGCTGAGGGCTTGCCTTGGTCTAAGGATACGGAGTATACGAGAGGGCGTGTACGTTGCGGCTTTCACTATAAGAGGGTTGCGGTGATTAACGGCGGTATTGAAAAATCTGCGTGAGGCGCGTTTTATAAATTGTTTTAACGTGGGGAGACCTAAATCAATGTGGAGATTTTCATTACGCATGTACCACGGGGCGCCCGTGGCTTTGCGCATGAAACGGTTTTGAATCACCTGAAGGCTATGGATCCGTGCAGGAGCTGCATGTGCGAACACAGTACTAGCATAGGTCATAATGGGGCGGATACACGTGGTATTTAGTCTAACCTTGCTTTTGAGGGCAAGTTTAGACTTATGATTCAATAAAAAGTGGAGGCGCGCGCGCGGACCGCTTTAATGTGGGCATCAAAGGTCAAACGATCATCGAGAATTACTCCGAGATATTTGGCTTGCCTTTCCCAGGGGATTGGTTCACCGAATAGAGTAACTGCCTTTGGAGGGGAGGGGGTACCTCGATGGTAGGGTCTGTAGAATAGGACCGCCTGGGCTTTGACGGGGTTGATTTCGATCCTCCATTTCCGAAACCAGGCGCCTAGGGCGTTAGCCGCGGTTTGGAGGTTCTTAACAATGACTGAGGGGGACTTACTAGAGCAGTAGATCGCGGTGTCGTCCGCAAAAAGAGCTAGCTGCACTTTGTCGGTCTTTGGCATATCACTCATGTAGAGTGAGAATAGCAAGGGAGGCAGTACCGAGCCCTGAGGGACACCGGCACCGATGGGGTGAGGGGAGACTCTTGGTGTATAATGCATGTTAGGAACTAATATAACACATATAATTTGACTAAGCTAAATACTCCTTATCACTCTTGCAAAATACATTTAACGTCACATTATAAATAAATACATGTTTTGTTAACATTTAGTTAAGAAAATATATATTTATTTGACATGTGTGCTGTGTTGTCGAGGTTATACATGTTAAGTAATTTTATCACTTAGTGTTAAGATCATGTCCTTGCCTTACTTTGATAAATGTAGTATAAACCATCCCTGGGTAAATTCTACTAATATTATACCTAAATGCGAAAGTTTGTGAGTATGGATGTATGGATGATTGTTTGTTACTCTTTCACGTAAAAACTACGGAACGGATTTGGATGAAACTTGGCACATAGATAGATCATACCCTGGAGTAACATATAGGCTACTTTTTATCCCGTGAAAACTTAAGATACCTCAGGAACACGGGTGAAACCGCGGGGCGGAAGCTAGTACCTATAATGATCTATCTATGTGCCAACTTTCTTCAAAATTCGTTCAGTTCAGTAGTTTTTAGTCAAAGTGTACAAATACCTTCACATCCATAAAAATTTTCAAATTTTTTTGGATTTTGTTTTAAATGACTGTTATGTGATGTCTCTGTCATTTACAGTTCGCCTGACAAGTAGGTAATTGAAAGTGCAATATACGATGCGCAAACGCAACCTAGTTTAAACATATAGTATATTATACACATTGAATTTGCATACTTATCACCTTAAATTAGGCTTCATTTTGTATTATTCATAAGGTTCTTTTCCCTTTGACCTAATACTACATTGTATGTTTACGTATATTATATCTATCTATATGATAAAATATGTCAAAAATGTTGCATCTAAAACTTAATTTCCGATAAGGCCTATCAAATGTGTGCCTACAACATTAATAATACTTGAGATAACACTCTGATACGAAATTGTTATAATTCAACACTGAGTTATATTATTATATATAGAGAAGCTATCCTAAATAAAGGTCATACTACATTATGTTAATATTCACTGCAGCACTGAAACAATAATTA
Organism: Tethea ocularis; assembly: GCA_963555595.1. Taxonomy (NCBI): domain Eukaryota; kingdom Metazoa; phylum Arthropoda; class Insecta; order Lepidoptera; family Drepanidae; genus Tethea; species Tethea ocularis. Next base: position 1,702,228 of record OY741973.1, on the reverse strand, counting down.
GTCGTCTAACCAGACAGTAGCGCTAGAACGCTTTTAAGGTATATTTTTTTCGCGACCTAAAATTCTTAAGCGCCGCGGCGCCGTGATTCTCATGGTGCTTGAAGTGCGGCCGGATGGCTGCACTTGAATTGAATATGGTGGCTATGTGTGGCGTCTTCTCTATACGTAATAATATGCCTCAGTGTAATTCAATCCGTAATAAATATGTTATGGACATTTTTATTTAAAAGATAGAATAGAAATATTGTAGCATAGTCATGGTTTTAAGGCGATGATAGCTCAGTGAAGGAAATTATCGTGAGGAAACTAAAGCATGGTTTTTCGGTCTTCCTCTTCTCGTATATCCATACACTTTTTAGTGACATCAAATGGCATTCCAACTTCATAGGCTACTTAATTATCATTTGGTAAACAGACAATTTGTACAAGCTGTTAATTGTCTTTTATCTTATTTTGTATGTATGATCACTTGAGCAAATATCTCTATATAATTTACATATTTTATAATACCTATATGTACATACTTCTTAGTTGTTGGTTCCAACGTTGGCAGATATACCTATTGATGAACATTCATAAAAACAAAATGCCTACATACAGTCGAACATAGAACGTCTTCCTGTTTTGAAGTCTGTTAAAAATTGTATTATATTAATTAGTACCCATATCTAGTTGTCTTGTTTCCAGTAGCTTTGATTGCTTTAGGGTTATATCACTTGAAACCATGCAGGGTGTCTATTGTTAGTTTTGTTAAGCGTAGCTTTTGAACGCACGTTTAGAATGAAAATAAGACTGATCAAAATTAAAAAATGTGTGACGAACGAACTCGACAATGCAACCACGTGGATTATAGATTAATTTGATTTGATTAATTAATTAAAGTCCAAGTTAGTTATTTATATCCGTTAACCTCCCCCCCCCCCCCAATAACTACTATCAACATAGTTAGTTAATTAATCATATTCTTTAAAATAATTATTTCCCCAGGTGCTAAGGCTAGAGTATGAAGCGTACGAATCAATGGCGTTAAAATCCATGAAGGCGATATGCGATGACGTCAGAAACAAATGGCCGGTCGTCCACAGCATCGCAATGTACCACAGGTGTGTTATATTCTATACTAGCTGTGCCCCGCGGTTTCACCCGCTTTCCCGGTCTAATAAAAAAGTAATTAGTCTTTTTTCCTTTTTGAATCAATAGGTGTTAAAAATACGAATGTATGTATCTGAGGTCGCCAGAGCTAGGCTAAGGTCTATGATGGCTAGGTACCACCAAAATAGTTTGTTACAACTCGGCTTCGCAACGGATCGACGGATTTAGATGAAACTTGACACATAGATAGATCATGATAGTAGAGTCAATTGTAATTTTCGACGTTCATAAATGCCTTTTTTTAACTCCAGCTACCTCCATAACAAATTTCATCAAAATTGGTCAAGCCGTTTGAGCGTGAAGAAGTAACAAACATACTTTCTCACAAACTTTCGCATTTATAATATTAGCATATTAGTAGGATTGATTATTTTTATTAATTTCTTCCGCGAGTCAACAGGTTGCTTTATTGGTCACTAGCTTCCGCCCCGTGGTTTCACCCGCGTTCTCGAGGTATCTTATGTTATCCCGGGATAAAAAGTAGCCTATATGTAATCCAGGGTATAATCTATATGTGTGCCAAGTTTCATCCAAATCCGTTCAGTAGTTTTTACGTGAAAGAGTAACAAACATCCATCCATCTATAAATCCATACTCACAAACTTTCGCATTGTGACCAATCTTAATTATTGTATTTAAAATCCATCTACACATAAGTATAACTGCAAATAAATGATTATTATTACTTAAGGGTCCGCTAACGGCACCAACTGCTTTACTATAAGCGAAGTTATTCTATATTTTAAATAGTAACCTTAATGATAATAATGTTAGAAGTCATTATGTCTTGTGTTGTTCTTATCAGACGATGTTCATTCATTCATTGCGTTTTGATTACATCATTTGTTTTTATATGTCACGATGGCACCTTATCAATCAGCTCGATGCTAACTCGTTGGCTAGTGACGTAGAAGGCCGTGAGCGCGATTTCTACAAGCTCGAGCTGTCGGTGAAAACATCGTGAGGAAACCTTTGCACGCAATTAGCAAATAATCTTAGTAGTTGTAAAGGCAGACGTTGTCCTGACCTGAGAACAAAAATAAAACTGGGACCTACCTACCTATCCCTACCTACCCCTACTTACCTCTACCTGCCCCTACCTACCCTTACCTACTTACCCTACCTACCCCTACCTATTGTATGTCCTTCTCCTGGTTCTAAGCTACCTCCCCACCAATTTTCAGACAAATCAGTTCAGCCGTTCTTGAGTTATAAATAGTGTAACTAACACGACTTTCTTTTATAGATAGCTGTTCGTGTCCGGGTGACTTTAACTGAGATTTTATTACAAAAATGCCATCGAAATTTCTTGCTCTGCACGTGGAATTTCCAAAAAAATCTTATAAGGGGGTAATAATAGTAGGGGGGGGGGGGGGGGGGGGGGATCGCGAGTGAAATCCAATGATGATATTCAAGTTCGTAATTAGTTAAATTAATGTTATTAATTAACGGTTAATGTTGTTGAAACGTGTAGCATTATCTTTATTTGTATTGTTTCGAATTACTTGAATTACTCGAGGTAGCTCAAAGCATACGGCCCACCTGATGGTAAGTGGTTGCCGTAGCCTATGGCTAGCAACACCAGGCTAGCAATGACTCGCGCGTTGCCGACCCTGCAAGAATCTCTTCACACCCTTTTTGAAGACCCATACTGTAGTCTCTAACGGAGAGGAAACTGCAGGAAATATGCTAGTGATATTTAACAAATGCTATTGAATTCTATAACAATAGAGCATATTATGTCTGACAGGTTGTTCGTCATGCTAAATGACTAGCTTTCCAACTAAATTGCCAACGTCCTTTGATGCATTGAGCATCATTTGTATACATCATTATTTTAATGTGTGTGTGTCGAGTCTATTTTAGTATGGCCTTGTACTGCACTGTGTGTAGGTATGTAATTATTTTCAATGAGTTGTTGTTTTCTTTCAAAGTTTTTATATATAGTTGGACCATAAAAAAACCTCACCATGATGCGGAAAACTAATTGAACTTTTTTTCTTCTATTGGTTATACTTTGACATCGGTACGGTCCGAATTACGATGTTACTTCTCACGGCCCTAACACCGGGCTATGGTTTACTCACGATGTTTTCCTTCACTTCGCATAGCTGAATTTTAGAGCCAGATCCCTTCTAGGCTTTGTGTGCTTTCCACCTTCGGCTACATCATCACTGACCATGGTGACATTAAAAAAATATAACCCCATATTCTTTTCCAGACTTGGCAACGTCCCGTGTCGGGAAGCGTCAGTAGTCATTGCAGTTAGCAGCCCCCACAGACGCGAGTCCCTAGATGCGGTCTCGCACTGCATAGACCAACTCAAAGCCTCCGTGCCCATCTGGAAGAAGGAGGTGTACGAGGGAGAAGCACCCGTGTGGAAAGAGAACGTCGAATGTGCGTGGTCTAGTAAACGGTGTAATGGGAGGATTGGAATATGATTTTGGATTTTTGAGTGGGCTGTATCAACTAAAGGATGACTCACGCTAGGGTCCGAGCCGAGCGTCGGCCGTAGCACGGTCAACTAAAGGGGCTCGGTATAGCGTGAGTGTGTCCATACAAAATATATATAATACTAGCTGACCCGGTAAACGTTCTTGCCATATAAATTATTTCTAGCGTAGCGGTGTAAAAAATAGTTTACGTCCTATCCAGACCTACCGAACACAAAAAAAACATAAAAATTAGTCAAGCCGTTTCGTAGGAGTTTGGTGACAAACACTGTGACACGAGATTTTTATTATATTAGATTAACTAATCTGGTCAACTGACCGGCCGATGCTCGTTTCGGACACGACCACGACTCGGTCTAGCGTGTCATCCTTAACTGGCGTTCACGATCGCTAGCAACTAGCTATTTTCAATATTTAATAATATGTCTAAGTTGATACAGCCCAATAGATAAGTACATCAGCGCTTAATGACGAACATCAAAAAATATATCTCGTATTTTCTCCGTAAAGGCTGACCGATCTTTGTCTGAAGATTAAGCAATTTACAAAGTATGCACTGCTTTATTGTGTATCCAATTTGTTTTTGAATTGCATGAAAGTTGTTATTTTTATATTATATTGCTTTTTAATGATCAATAAATGAACTTTTAGTCTTTTGAGGTTAAATATTTGTGGGAGTCGAGATATATTTACTATGAAAATATGTGCTTAAACTTTACTAGAGCTACTTAAAAAAAGACTTTCACATAGGATTCTAATTTAGAAGATTGTTATATTTTTAGATCTCCTAAATCAAATATTTTGTTACCTCCATACTTTTTGTGTACATTAAATGTTATCAAAAAGGGAATTAAATACGTAACATTATATTATTTTTTTTAAAACTGTCAGCTAGTGCCGACAAATATTGCAATATGTCGACAATGTCCGACAATAAGCTTCCTAGAACAAGGTTGTATGATACTGTTGTTTTATTTTTTAGATACCCTCTAGGGTAGTGTAGTTATAAGTATTAAAGTACACCGTTTTGATATTTTGAATAAAACATATATTTGTTTTTCCATTGAAGTATTTTTATTTATATTCCGTTAATCGTATCTTCTCGGTTCGATTCCGGGTCAAATTATATACCTTCCCGCTACTAGTACATACAATAGTAGAATCCTTTTGGCAAATAAGTAGTCATAGAAAATCGGTCCTTCGAGCCGGATGCTTTGGTCCTTCGAGCCAGGTAAAACATTCTCATAACTCTAATACTTACAGGTACAAATACAGTAGCCACAACAACAAAATCCTTCGAGAAAATAGACCCGAATTTAATACAAATAAACGTTTCAAGCGACGAATTGCAACAACGCATACAAAACTTTATTGAAAGAAAAAGAGAACAAGTGAATTTAAGCAATATACATGATTTTATACCGTCTAAGGGAGAGAGCGAGACGGAAGATATGGATACGTGCGCGAGAGTGAGAACGCAGTTTGTGAGACGGAGCGATTCTAAGGGGCATCTGAAGAGTGAGTAATTTTTATATGTTTTATTTTATTAATTCAGCTGTTTATTGTATTTATACTTGTATGCCCTTGAACGGTAATGTGTTATCATTTAATTTTATTCAAGCTGCTGTTTTTAGACATACATGTGAATTTTCTTGAATCATAGCTAATAACACTGTCTCGATAAAGACACGTTTAAAAAAAAAGCTATGATGCCTCAGACAGACACATACACACTACAAACTAATAACACCCCTCTTTTCGTCGGGATTGATGATAGATTTGAAGTTATTTAAACTTATTTAGTACCTACGATTTGCTGCTGAATTGCCTAGCAACGAATTTTATACCTTTTTGTTTCGATTTTACGTCTCGGTAAATAACAGCGCACTTGAGAAGTGAGCTCTTATTTTGTTTAGTTCGATTCATTGTAAGTATTAGATAATATTTTGAAGATTTGTGACATTATTACTAGGTGCTATGGTTGTAATTAGGTTGAACTTAAAACTGTTTTAAAACATTTCTCTCCGTTTGTTAGTAAACGTGATATCTATGATATTTTTGATTGAAGACTAAAATAGTATAAATTAATTCCAGTACGCAAAGTAAATAACGAATGGGGTCCAATGACGGTTCAAGCTTCGGATTTCCATACTGAGTCGTGTTCGGACACCGCCGCGCGAGACCTGCCCTCAGCCATCGCCGAACGAGTGCTCACTATAGAAAAATATCTGAACATTCGAGGACCAGTCTCTAAAGACATATATAAGAGATTGAAAGAGATGGAAGATAAGATGTCGTACTTGCAAGCTGTGTCGCCTGAATATGCGCAGTTTTGGGTGAGATAAAATGTTACATTTATTTCTATACTAATAATAAAGCTGAAGAGTTTGTTTGAACGCGCTAATCTCTGAAAAATTATTTCACTAATAGGAAGCTACATTATCCCCGAAGCTACATTAGCCCGTTTATTGGCTAATTTTTTATCCCGGAAATGTGGGTGAAACCACAGGGGACAGCTTTTTTAATATAAGTAGTAATGAGATTTTGGTCTAACACAAGTATCAGGTCTTTGCTTTCATCATAGATAATCTTTGACAGGCCAGTTGGCGCAGTTGGTTAAGACCACCTATCGCGCTGCTGGTCGTGGGTTCGATTCCCATCCAGGATAAACATTTGTGTGCATGAACATGTCTGTTTGTTCTGAGTCTGGGTGTAATTACCTATATAAGTATGTTTTACAAAAAAAAAAGTAGTATATGTAGTATATCAGTTATCTGGTTTCCATAGTACAAGCTCTGCTTAGTTTGGGATCAGATAAACGTGTGTGAAGAAATGTCCCTATCTTTTCGAGTACAATTGAAGTTTTTTTTTTTCAAACAATGAGTAATAAATTTTGCAGAAAACCAAACCGGAGGCAGACGATAAACTGGATAACTTGGTTGATTATACATTCTCAGCTGATGATATCTCAAGGAGAATAGAGGAACTTGAAAAAGAAGCCATGAAGACTGAACACTGAACAAACATTTGTTATATTATTAGTTACATTACTTTAGTATTAAAATATTTTTATAACACATGTTTTTATTGATCACTAGCGACCCGCCCCAGCTGGACGGGTGTACAAATCTTTGTATTTATCTACTTTTCTGTATTATAATATGCATGTATCAAAGATTAGACCTTCCTCTTGAATCACTCTATCTATTGCTGAAAACATTAAAATCGTTGGGTAGTTTAAAAAATCTAAGCGAACAGACAGCGGAATCGATTTCATTTTATACTATGTAAAGGATACATAGGAATAGGCTATTCTAATTATTTGAAAGACATTTTTTAATCTCCTTCAAAAAAGGAGGAGGTTCTCTATTCGTCTGTATGATTTTTTTAAAATATTCACGTATATCTTTTTGCATAAGAACCGATTTTAATAATTCTTTTTGCGCTGGGATTGCGATCTCACTCACAGAGTTTTGGACTTTATTGTTTGCTATTGAAAGAACATAATTATTATTATAAATTAAAATTAAAAGTAATATCAGAACTTCAAAAGGGAAGCAGCCTACCTTACCTATTAAATAAAAACATCAATGTATTATCTTACAATATTTATATTCAATTGAACTATTATACACAGGACGTTATTAAAAATATTATATTAAAACTAATCACAATGAAATTAACAACACTTTTTAAGGAACTATAATCATTAGTTTCAACATTTTATGAACGCATGTAATATTTAACATTCGTTTGAGACAATCCACCCTAAAGGTGAACGCAACACTTATTCGAACCTAAAGAGTCAAACGAAACGATTTATAGAATTCTTTAATTTTCCTATGAAACCTCGCACTCCTCGCACGCCCGCGTCGAATCGGCGGATATGTGTGTGCTCCTTCGATTCGTTCAGCTCGGATAAGTGTGCGTTCACCTTTAATGTCACCTGTAAATTCCATATTTGGAGGCGTAAATTATGTTTACTTTGTATTGATTATGTGTGGCGTAGTTATTAATTTTACATTTAATCCGTAACGTCAAAATATAACTTTTTGTCGTTTCCATGGGTTTTTATTCGCGGCCAGCAACTAACTGATTTTAAATGTCGTTCTTTATACAAAGTTTATTCAGTCGTTTGTGTTCATAAATAAATATAATATTTAATAACTTAAGGAGCTGAAATGTGCACAATAACTCTTTGTGTGACGGGAGCGTGAAATAAAATTCACTCTTGTATTATGTACATTGTTTTATTGAGGCTGTTGGGCCTTCAGCGCCACCTGTCGACAATAAAGAACACATGTTAATGGACTTAATATTCTGTCTTCCTTTAACAGGATATACAATCCATGTGCTAAAGATATACAAGTATAGCGCAATAGGGATGTACCATCGACAAAGTTGAAGCATGATCACTTTTGAAACCTTTTCGCTTGGAGCCAGTTATCATAGTTTGCCCTGTCCATTGTTGACAATAATAACCATCTCTTGTAAAATCATTTGTTTAGACTATTTTTATGACGAACGCATTGTCTGGTTATATTGTGTGAGACACAGGTAGCGGCTGTTCACTGCACACAAAATACACCCTTAAGGTGATCATGCTTCAACTTTGTTGATAGTATGATGACTAGGTAAAAAATAATTAATTCTGTTTAGTCCGTCAGGTAGGTTATCAAAAAATATTCGATACTTATTTTCTATTTTATCAAATCAATAGCAAATTACAAAGATAAGTCGCATCAAAGTTCAGGAGTGGGTGCTTGTGACGTCATCTCTCTGTCAAAAGTGTACTAAGACGTGACGTCATGCGAAATTTTAACGCACTGTCATCTTTTTTTTTTTATTTTCGGAGCTAAAGAAAAAATATGTTTATCGTTATCTGTTAGTGAAAACTGTATCAAAATCTGTACCGTCGTTCAGTAAAAGTAAGCGGAGAAACAGACAGCGCCTTTTTTATACTATTAAAGAGATTAAATTCACCTGAACTCACCTCAAAAGATCTTCCACAAATATGACTTGTAGCGAGTCAGTTGGCAGGCTGGAGTGGGGGCCTCCTGAGGTAGATAAGGACCCCGAGGGCCCCCATCAGCGCCGTGATCAGGTACACGTCCCAGTTGGACATGAGCGGGGACTCTCCCGTCAGGAATATCACCGCCAGGGGACTCTGCAATAGGGACTGATGATTTATTCATACTTTAGCTGAATTTGAAGATTATTGGTGCCGATTCTGTTGTTTATGAACAAAATAAATTTAATCTCACTATATCTCTTTATAATAGTAAATATAAGAAAGGGATGCAAGATATTTTAGTCCTGTCAGTTTAATCCGATCACACATTTCAACGTGAATTTAAGCGCGATCTTTATTGGTCACGACTATTTACCCGTACGTTACGACGGTATGGATTAAACTGACAGCATTAAAAATGTTCTATCTGTTTTCAATAAGGTTAAAATGAAAGAGAGGTGACTTTTCTAATATTAGTTAAGTTCATAAAAAACAGAATCGGCACCATTGTTTAGGATAAAATACAGGATTACTGGTAACTAAAGCATAAATTCTTAAAGGTAACTTAGGTAAGTACATCAAGATTAATAACTTTTGTTCTATGATTTTTGCCAAAACGAAAAAAAATATGTTTTTGTAGAGAATTCTATCAATCGTTCTACAAAACTGTCTGAATGTGTGACTGCCTCGTGGCGTGTGCGTAATTATGGCTTACTCAAGCTTCCTTCTTATGTCTTCCCGGGATAAAAAGTAGCCTATATGTTATTCCAGGGTATGATCTATCTATGTTCCAAGTTTCATCCAAATCCGTTCAGAAGTTTTAACATGAAAAAAAAACATCCATACATACATACATACATCCTCACAAACTTTTGCATTTATAATACTAGTAGGATCTATCTGTAACTGTCTAGCTAGAGAGAGAGTTTATGTAGAGGTAAGAAAATTAACGTAGTAAAAAAAAATGAGAACTGCAAAGTTTTTTTCATACAAAATCATTGAATTTGAAAAGTCGTAAAACCAAAGTTGTCAGTCTCGATGAAATATTGCGTTAGTAACCAGTGAACCTATATGTTTATATAGGCTAGTTGACAGTATCAAAAAAGACCAAACACTAACCAATGCATAAAACATCTAAAAACACGTGGGAACATCAAATATGTTGAAACATTTAATGTCTTTTATGATTTTTAACTACCAGTAGAAGCACTAAGAGTAGATCATTTGATGCTGTGAAACTATGACGTCATAGTGTAGTATTTCATACAAAATTGCATATAAACTATCGTTTTGAATTTTATTATATCACTTAACTTTCGATTTACACAACTAATAAAAATCATTTATTATCGCGCCATTCAACGTTCAACAATATCATTTTCGCATAAAGTAAACATGGGTAATGTTGTAGGCGCACTCTTCGATCGATTTTACGAATTTTTCCGATGCTTCATCTAAGTTGTGTCATACTGTACCCTATTAGAATTGGAGTGAAACATGTGACAGGTTACCTCAGCTAGATTAGAGAGCGCTGTAGCAGCGTTGAGCTTGGCGAGTGCGAGCGCTGCAGGCAGCCGCGCGTCGGGGGAGGTGTCGGCCGCGAGGTCGTAGCAGCGCTTGGCGAGGTGCAGGTCCCGCGCCAGCCCCAGCCCCCGCTCGTGCATGTAGCCCAGGTTGAACGTCGCCTGGGCCACGTGCAGTTGCTCCGATGCTATTCTGTATGTGTCATTATTAATAACTACAGTTATACTTCAAATGTGTATTCCGAACCGGTGGTAGAGTCTATTGTAATGTTTGTAACTATTGACGTTCATAAGTGCCTTACCAGGGCCTAAATTGAATAAATGAGTTTTTGATTTGATTTGAAATCATTGTAATCTTCTATCGAAGAAATAAAAATCAATAGGGTATATATATAGTACATGTTTTTTTATCGCATTCCTTAACAAAATATGAAAATACCGTAAGTGAGATGATAAAAAGTGAAATAATAAATTAACGGACAGATTCGATATGCCGTGTACCCAAAAAAAACATCCCTGTGCACATTTTTTTTTTAATAAGTAACCAAGATATATGCCATCAAAGATTGATATCTATCGTTTCCTAGCAAGCACAGAATTTAGCATGGAGTTTATATGGCCGTAGTATACTATGACGTCATACTCCGCGTGGATAAATAAATAAGCAATGATAATTCGTATAAACCAATAAAACAGATTCTTAATTTCCAACTCTTTTAGAGTTTCGTAACTCAAAGGTTAAGGTTCGCTTATAGGATCATTTCGTATGGCGGTCTGTCTGTGTCTGTAAAGACCCTTTTGTTACCTGTAGTGATGCGCGGCCGCGTCGAGGTCCTGGTGGGTCCCCAGCCCGTAGTAGTGGTAGTCCCCCAGCTTGACCCGCGCGGGCCCGCAGCCGCCGGTACCGTACCTACTGCAACACTCACCTGTAGTGATGCGCGGCCGCGTCGAGGTCCTGGTGGGTCCCCAGCCCGTAGTAGTGATAGTCCCCCAGCTTGACCCGCGCGGGCCCGCAGCCCTGGGCGGCGGCGCGGGCCCACAGCTGCAGCGCGCGCGCCCACCGCTCCTCCGCACTGTACTCCGATACTTCACCTGGTACATTATAACGGCCTCAAAAGCCTGACAAACACGAAAAGACTGACAATCACTCGCTAGTCTCCGTTTAGACATCTGTCAGAAGCATCCGCGAAGATAATGCTATACTGTATGGTCAAACTGTGTAAAAACTACTCAAGTAAAGTGAGAAAAGTCGATGGTGCTAATAACCTTTCAAATTTTCCAAATCGGTCCAGGCGTCTCCGAGTAATCGGGGCACATTAAAAAAAAAAAAAAAAGATTCTGACGAATTGAGAACCTCCTCCTTTTTTGAAGTCGGTTAAAAAGTAGCCTATATGTTATTCCAGAGTATGATCTATGTGCCAAGTTTCATCCAAATCCGTTCAGTAGTTTTTACGTGAAAGAGTAATAAACATCCATACATCCTGTCAAACTTTCGCATATATGATATTAGTAGGACAGGTCAGCGTCAGGTCAGTGTTTGACCACAATCTCACCGTGGTCATTGATGTGGATTTATACCTAAAATCATGCGCTATTCAAATTCAAAATAAAAAAAACATTTATTATCCAGTCAGGCGGCGCTGACAAATAAAAAAAAAATTATAAATCTAGGAAAGTCGTGAAAAGCAACTCTTTTGCAGGCGAATCTTGTCCTTATTGACTTTAAAAACGTTATTATTATAATTCTTATATTTTCCTGTCAAGGTTGAAATTTAAATAACATTTAAAAATAATAAAAGCGTAACGGAAACTACTTGTTATAAACAAAAGCCATATGCCAACAAAATTGTTGGGCCAAATACGGACAGCGACGCCAAACTGGATATAGATTCTACCACCGGTTCCACATACACCTAAACTGAGGAGATTCCGGCAAGAAATATAACTTACCATTATCAAGCAGGAAGGCAGCGTTGGTCTGCGCGACCTCGTACCCTCGCTCCGAGAGGGACAGGTACTGCAGCAGCGACGACAGCGAGTCCCGAGCGCGCCACGCCGCGTGCCCCAACATCAGCCTGGAGCCCCACGGACCGCGCTCGCATACGTTCTTGAAGAGCTGACAAAAAATAGAAGAACAAACGTAGAAGAAAAAATCCGGGCAAGTGCGAGTCGGACTCGCGCGCACAAGGGTTCCGTACCATTATTATTATCTATAAAATCACGTTTGTGTATAGGAGCCCCTTTAAATATTTATTTTATTTTGTAGTATTTGTTGTTATAGCGGCAACAGAAATACATCATCTGTGAAAATTTCAACTATCGGACATATGAAAGAAAGAAAGAAAATATATTTATTTGACGAACACAAAAAAGTACAAGAAAACAACAATAGGCTAGTTGACAGTGACAAAAATAAATGACCAAACACTAACCAATGCATAAAACATCTGAAAAACACGTGGAAACATCAAATATGTTGTACATTTAATGCTTTTTATGATTTTAATTACCAATAGAATCACTAAGAGTAGATCATTTGATGCTGTGAAACTATGATGTCAATGTGTAGCAAGTATTTCATACAAAATTCCTTATAAACTATCGTTTTGACATATGTCAGGAAACTAGCCTATTACAAACAACAAAGTGCCACCAATTTAACTGTGAACTGGAGGGTGGCGCTGTGTCCATACTGAATTATGAGATTACTAATTGTCAAATGTACTGATTTTGTATTTTTGTAGTTCCATTTTCTGCCATATAGCGGAGTCTTTGCAATATGGTCCCGGAACCCTAAAAACATGTCAAGAACGAGTCAGGCCCGTCCTTATTAGGGTGAGAGTTACCTCTACAGCGGTAGTGCAGGACCTCAAGACGCCGAGCCCCTGCGCGTGCATCTGCGCGAGGTGGTACAGCGCCAGCACGTGGCCGGACTGCGACGCCAGCGAGAAGTACTTGTTGGCTTGCTTGAAGTCGCGCCGGATGCCAATACCGCCTGACGAACAAACAAACAAACATACAACATCTCAACACTTTTCGAATCTTCTATATATATAAAAGAAAGTCGTGTTAGTTACACTATTTATAATTCAAGAACGGCTGAACTGATTTGGCTGAAAATTGGTGGTGGTAGCTTAGAACCAGGAGAAGGACATAGGATAGGTAGGGGTAGGTAGGGTAGGTAGGTAGGGGCAGGCAGGGGCAGGTAGAGGTAGGTAGGGGTAGGTAGAGGTAGGTAGGTCCCAGTTTTATTTATGTTCTTAGAACAACGTCCGCCGGGTCAGCTAGTCAATTTATAAAAGTCTTTGGTGACATTAAAAATGGTCCAAGGCTCGGAGAGTTACAGTCTCGTCATATTTTTTTATGTTTAAGCGTAAACTTTCGGTTGGAGCGTTAAATTCAAATTTTATTACGTTTTTTGCTAATTGCAGCTCAGTTATAGGTTGTAAGTTATCAACATGTTATTTGCGACAAGGATGGTAGTATATTTACTGATTAATAACAAAAGAAATCATCAACATATTCCTCCAAGGTATATTAGTAACAATTTCATGCAATAGTCGTATATGTCAGTAATATACCTTGCAGGAATATGTTCAAGATTAATTATTTATATTTTCCACGTTTCAATTAAATCCGTTCTGTCAAGAAACAAAGAACACATACAAACATTCGCATTTAAATATACCTGGATGACCGAGCTTTGCTCGTTTTTTTTTATTTTGGTAAGTCGTGTTTTCTAAAAATGAAACCTAGCCAGATCGATTTATGTCCCCCCAAACCCTCTGCATACTAAATTTCATGAAAATCGTTGGAGCCGTTTCCGAGATTCAGATAATATATTTGAATTGCTCGTTTAAAGGTATTAGATAGATAGGCATTAAGAGGCTAGTCTCCAAGCGTGGGAATTTATCATAGACTACACACATTGACATATTTTACTCACACGTTTGCGTCATCATTTTAACAGAGAAATGGGTGGATTGCCACTGTCCGCGTACTACATGTTATTTAGATAACCACGGTACAACCAGTACGTACCAGATCTTACATATAATAATTTTATATTAATTAGCATACACACTTAATTTTGGTAGGAGAGCTAACTGAACTATCCTACTAACTCGTATCCCGCAAAGCTAGTAAAAATTTATATGATGTTTTATTTATCATCGGTCAATGAACAATGTACCGTTCTAGCACGGTAATGATTATAATATTACCGTGGTTCTAGGCATCTCGCGGTAGCGTATCATCCCTTATATTTTTGAAAGTGTAAAAAACATTTTCACCTCTCTCGCACGAAAAAAGCACTTTTGACGTGTAAAAACAAAAAAAGCTATTTTGCTGCGAGCGTGAAGAAAAGTGATTCGAACGAACACCGCCTTATAGAGCACTACCACCATCTAGTCTAAAATAAAATGGACGCTGGTTTGATCAGAAAATCATTTAAGCCTAGCGATTTAACACATAGGCACAATATTTTGTGTTATTTTTTGAAATTGAAGTTTATGAATTTTACTATTGCATTTTTAAGGACACGAAATAATATTTAAAATAAATAACTTCATATTTTTATATAAAATTGTATAACAAATTTCCTATAAAAATATCATGTTAAGTTTTGATACAAATGTCAAGCAGTGTAGTTTCCAAACGCAACATCTAAAAAAAAACACTTAAAATCGTAATGGCGGATATCAATTTTTTTCAGCATTACGATGTGCTGGACCGCAATGAACATAGTTGACTAACTCCAAAAGCGTTAATAGAACAAGTTTCAAATATTGACTTAATTGTTTTCTCGCTGGTAGAATTGAAAAAATGAATTTCACACATTGTTTTCTCGTGGCTTTAAAACACTCATTGTGCTCAGTAGTCTACATTAAAATCAATCGCCCGTGATTCAATTTTTGACTACTTCTTACAAAAATAACGCAAGCAAAGTTATTTTTCGCTACGAGTGCGTATTTCAAAACATGAACTAATGAAGTATGTAATCTAGAATTGAATCAAGAGCGTAGCAGTGATTCTAATTTTAAAATTCTTTAACTACTAACCACAGTGAGTGATTTAAAGGCACGAGATATAAAAAAAATGCTCTCGTGTGAAACATGCAACTTTTCACCTCGACCAGCGAGAAAACAATTAAGACAAAGAAACATTTAACAAAGAATAGAGACGACTTCAAAACACTACAAATCATAAAATAAACATGTTCGCTTTTTACAATTATATATAAAGATCCATTTGTGGTAAATAGTTAATGTGATATGGAAAGATGTTATTTCTTTTTACTACACTATTTTTATGTTTATTAAACTTTACTTAATCCAATCGTTGAAATGATTCCCATTGTCTGAACTAGTCGGTGGCCAATCGTATAATTCGCCAAATCATTATATTCCTAACCTAACCTATATCATGATTTGACGAATTATACAGGCTGATTTTTAAATGGTATAGTAGGCCGAAATGGCATTGATGTATACCTTATACAGATCATGAAAAATAAATTTTAGAGTTTATTTAATAAATCATAATAATAATTAATATCCTGGGACATTCTTCACACACGGTTAAGAGTGGAAAACAATATTACAATATTTCTATACAAACGAAAGATATCAATCAATAAATTAGTTCATCGTTATATATACACTGCAATGTGAGTCTAACTGGGTATCAATTAAATTACTCGAGCGAGTATAATATAGCTATTTGGCCCTGTTAGTACTATTCTGATTGCGAGTAAAGGCTTTTACTAGAGATTTTCGATAAACTTGTAAATCTTGTCATCGTAATGGTAGTGCTCAGGCACCTGAAATTTTGTAGGATTACTGATAATGATGTACACTATCCTTAGAATTCGGGTTAAAATACCATTTCAAAATCATCCTGTATACATATAATAAGCCTGTAGAAAATTCGTCTGTAATTGCAAACTTTTTAAGAAAAAAAAGGAAGGAACTAATTGAGCGACACTGAAGACGAATTAATATTTTTAGTGTTGTTGTTTATCTGTATGTTTGTATGCATTAGTTTGAGTTTAAAATATTTATGACTTTCAATAATTTTGAAACATCACAGTTATGTAGGTAGTAACAATATTGACAGTCAGTCATAATGTCTTATTGAGCAGTCGCGACCCAACTTATGCAAAAAACAAAATTCATCGTCGAGCTCAAACTGGCGTGCTCTCACCTTTGATTCTAAAAAGGTACTGAAAATGTTTGATACACGCATTCGAAATAATTCAAATCAATTTCAAATAAATACGGTGACGTTCCGCCATACAAATTACTATGAAAAATGGCGGACGAATTTCATGAATATTTAAACGTAGATTATTGTTATGGTATTAGTTTGTAAAAAAAACTGAGACGGTGAAGGTGGGTTTCATACTTTTAAGTTTTATTTTATACAAAAAGATTTATAATAAATTCATTCGAAATAATGTAAATTTGGAAAACCGCAAAGGTCAATTTTAGGTTTTGAGATAATTTATTATGTTTTTTTCTGGAAATGAGAAAATATTTCAAAAATATGGCTAGGTGAAGTTGTTGATATACCTGTTTAGATTTTAAAATGTCTTTGAGATATTATTAAATGTGTTTTTTTTGCCGTTATTTTTGGGAAACCGTAACACATGTTTTAGCGTTTTTCAGGGAATGGGGTCTTAAGTAG
Organism: Tethea ocularis; assembly: GCA_963555595.1. Lineage (NCBI taxonomy): Eukaryota > Metazoa > Arthropoda > Insecta > Lepidoptera > Drepanidae > Tethea > Tethea ocularis. The sequence goes on along the minus strand of OY741973.1, from coordinate 1,685,402 downwards.
GATAATATTAAATTAAACTTACCAAAATACATGAAACCCAAATGCAGCTGTCCTTCAACCCAGCCCTGGTTGGCGGCCATCGTGAAGTACTTATAGGCCACTGCTGTGTCTTTTGGTACTCCGCGACCCTAGCACATAAACCATAAAAGTTTTCAAATCAAAAAGTATTTTTCGAATCGGACCAGTAACTCCGGAGATTAGCGCGTTCAAATAAACAGTCTCTTCAGTTTTATTATTAGTATATATACAGATATTAGATAACTGGCCGTATTTTTTTGTTGCGCTGACATAGAAGCTAATATTTTTTCAATTCCAAGGGTCCGTAAACCTAAGTAATTGATATTAATTTCAACTTGATACCTTCACGCGTTCCTGAGGGGCCACGCGTGCCGTGAAAGACAGACAGACGGGCAACATAAGAGTTTCTTTTTTTCCTTACCCTAAATTCATCTATTAATGCTCTGACTACCCATGTATAACTAGTGATCTTAATTGCTCCTATCGCCTAAGGTAAATATACTGTATATATCAGGTAAGTATGTATTACCTGAAGGTACATAATACCGAGACCGCTCTGTCCAACAGGGTTGTTCAACTCTGCAGCCTTTCTGAAGTACCTGAGCGCCGTTTCATTGTCTGCCTTGATCCCGTCACCGCCTTCTAAATAAATCTGAAAAAAAAAAATTATCTATCAAATGTTTTTTATTAGTTCTTCGTGTCGTATAAGGTGGCCTAACACCTTTCCTCTCCTATTTTCTATCGTCTCTTTCTAATAAGCTTATGTTCTCTTTGTCGTCTGTAGTGAAAGCAAAATGGACATCGTGTCGTATAAGGTACAGGTAGCAGCCAATAACAGGGAAAAATGGAAGAAGCCACCGACAAGAGCTAAGCTCTTAAATAACGACGATGATGAGTTATCAAATTAAATCAACACTCAAAATGTATACCATCATTTGGCAAATACCGTTTCTGTACTAAAAAGATATTTCATTCCATACATTTTATGTCGGCAAATTCAAATTTTAAACTGGAAATATGGTTACCTTGCCGAGGAATGCATTAGCGACTGCGTTGCCGGTCTTGGCGGCCTGCTGGAAGTAGTGCAGAGCCTTATTGATGTCCAGGGTCACGCCGCGCCCGCCCTGGAAGTGCAGCTGCCCTAGACCCACCTGTAACGTTATTATGAATAGTTTATCGGTAGCCACTATAAACAATTCCTGTCGAAGGTCTACTTACTTATTTACATAGTTAGATTTTAAGGCTTCCGTGGTTAAGGGGGAACGTTCGGTTGGAGCGCGAAATTCAAATTTTATCACGTTTTTTGCAAATTGCAGCTCATTTATAGGTCGTAAGTTATCAACATGTTATTTGCGAGAAGAATATATTTAGTATATTTACTGATTAATAACAAAAGAAATCATCAACATATTCCTCCAAGGTATATTAGTAACATTTTCATGAAATAGTCGTATATGTCAGTTATATCCCTTGGTGGAATATGTTGATGATTTTTTTTGTTATTAACCAGTAAATACTACCATTCTTGTCGCAAAACACACGTTGATAAACTTACGACCTATAACTGAGCTGCAATAAGCAAAAAACGTAATAGAATTTGAATTTCGCGCTCCAACCGAAGCATCCACCTTAAGGCTTCCGTGGTTAAGGTAGTGACGAATGCCGAGATGGACATTGAAGGTAGCGGTTTCGAATCCTACAAGTATCTTGAGCTTTCGGTGAAGGAAAACACCGTGCTTTATACCCGCCTGGCTGCTTACCACCATCAGCCACATCATTGACCACGGTGAGATTGTGGTCAAACACAAGCCTATGCATAAATCAATATTCATACTTATACTATTATCATACTTTTTACAATAGCACCAAAAATAATTTAAACTTTTCATACATATTGACCAAAACAAGATTGATTTTGTATGATTTTTTTTTCGTTATTGCCTGAAACGTAACCCTGATTATTCTCCTAAAATTAAACGCATTTTTGTGTTTTACCTGCGCCTGCACATCTCCCTTCTCAGCCAAAAGCTGATAATACTCAATAAGGTCACTATCTAGCGCTCCACTGGAAGCCCCGCCTTCTGCCTCGTCGATTAACCGAGTCCTTTGTATTGCTGGTCCACCGCTTAGAGTTACTTGGCTCGCCACTGTCAGACAATATCAAAATGAGTTTTACTATGTAAAACATAAGGTTTAGTTTTAGGTGTTCTTTGATGTTCTTTCCTACAGTATAATCATAGTTCCGGTAACAAGGTGAATCGTGCTTTATTGTGAGGATCATGAAGTTGCTTTCAGAACCTTGCATATCAACTGAGTTTTGTGTACTTGAACCCTTGCTAAGTGTAAGAAAGCTTACCACAGTAGTATATACAGAATTGTGGTTTATTGTAAAGTGCAAAAAAAAACTTTTAAAGGGTTTTTGCATCACAAGAAACCTATAGAGTTAATTTTGGGGGAGATAATAAAATTGTGGAGTAAATTTTGTATTTAATCAAGACCTGTCTATATTGTTAAACAAATGTTTATGGAACATTCTATGCAGATAGTTCATAACTTGGAATAACAAATAGGATACTTTTCATCCCGGAAAAACAAGTTTCCTTGCGGGTACTCTTTTAATACTGCCAGTCTCAAATAAAATTAGGTGTTCCACAAGGTTCTATTTTAGGTCCACCTTTATTTCTATTATACATTAATGACACTGACCTTTAGAAGCAACCTTCATATACAAATCCATAGCTTTGGGACAGGAACTGGGCACAGTGACGCCTGCCCAGTAGCGGTACGCCAGCGCCATCTGTGCGTAGTCACTGTCGCCCACTGCGCCGAGTGTGTAGTGGACTAAGGCCTTTGCTTGGGATACAGGGACTCCTGTTCCAGTAGCATAGAGGAACCCTAATCCCTAGTGAAGAAAATATATTAAAGTGGATATCTATTTCATTATGTTGGTTCCTTATCATTAAATAGAAGAAATATTTATGCCGACCACCTTAATTTTGGAAATGATGACAGACAAAAAGAAACTGAGCATTACCAAAATCACAAAGAAATAATAACACTTACCGCATGAGCATCTCCATTCCCCTCCTTAGCCAGATCTTCAAATATATCTTTAGCTTTGCCAATGTCCAACTCAACTCCTTCACCAAAAATATAGGACCAGGCAAGCTTGATCCTAGCTGGTGTGTACCCAATGTCAGCTGAGTGTTTAATCTGTAGTATCGCGCTGCGGAGGTCGGGAGACCGACGGTTGAGCTTCGCCATTGCTGACTCATACAGTTCTGCCACTGGGGATGGAGAAAAAATTTAAAAAATAATATTTGGTTTAGGTGATTTATGGGATTAAAGCTTCCACTAGTTTGAAAAATATGTGTATGTATCTGTCATGTTCCCAATAACATGCCCACATAATTGACCAGTGAAATTCTTCACACAGCTATCAATCTCAAGAGCTAATCGTAGCTTGTATTATACTGGTTTTTTTGTAAATGGATAATATATAAATATTTACATCCAGAGTCCAGACTCAGACATGTTAATACATAAATCTTTGTGCTGGCTGGGATAGAACCCACAGCTTGCGACTTGATGATTGAGAATATTAACCAACAACACCAAACAAGGCGTTAAAACATAAAAATATATTGTTTATTATACACACTTTCTTTCATTTCAGGAGATAACTCAGTCTCCTCCTTTTCTGGCAATGGCGGCAGAGCATCCAGAATATCTTGCGGGTTCTCATCAGATTTCTAAAACAATGGATAAAAAAGTATAAAATGCTAATGACTGGCATGGATCTTGAAGGCTACCAGACTTCATCTGCTCAGGAGTGAATGTTGTGGGTCTGATTGCCGGTTTGAGAGGAGAGGCAGTTTTGAACATACAACAAATCATAGCCTCCAGCACTGCCTCCAGTCATGATTCATTCGCAAGTTTCCAGCAATCTAATAATTGTATTTCAATTTCATGGTTGCTATCTATTCAAATAAAATTGAGTGTTCTATTTATTCTGCCATAAGTGTTTGATATGCAAACCAACCCACTCTTTTAGTGAGCACTCAAGATCTATCCCAATATCTGTGAGTGAACTAGTGGCAGTAGTTTTTGTATGTTTGAAGTCTTTCATAGCGATCTGGTTGTTTTAAAAATGAGCTACTTCTTTGGCTGACTTTAATCTTCTGAGTGAAACCTCTGTACCTTATCTATACCTGATTCAAAGAGACATGCATACAAACCGACACCCTCATGTCAAAACAGCCATCAGTGTGCCATTAGTTTTGATATAATTACCTCTAAATCATTAACAGGCATTTCAGCCACCTTGACTTCACTCATCCAGTTTGGCTCTGTGTGCCGGAGTAGACTCTTCTTCAGTAACTTCAGGGTGTACTCCATCTGTTCTAGATGATTATCTGTAATATTTAATATTTATTTAACAGATATTTAGAGTACAATGGTGACACCCCAGGTGTTGAAAGTATCTGTAAGTGTAGGGTACCACCACTAACTGTGTTTTAGTATACAAAATGTAGTGTATACTAAAATATTGGTCATTTAAAAGTTTTCAATTCACTTGATGCAGATGTAGGCACGATAAGATTGATAATGTTATAGTGCTCCGGTTTCACCTTCCCGCGTTTTGCGTCATTAATTCCTCTGTAGCAAACACTAATGTCCACTACAACTTTGACCTAACTTGAGCTATGAAAAAAATACTCTAAAGTTTACCTTTGTTTGTTTCATCATCTTTAGGCTGATTCTTATTATTCATAATAGCTTCAGCGTACTCCTGAAGAGTGACAATCTCTTTGTTTACAGCGTAAGTCAGCTCCTTGAAGTATTCCGAGTCAGCTTCAGACTTGGTGTTGTGACTATCTGACGCATCATCTTCCTCGTCTTTTTTCTCGTCCTCCTTACGAGTATCAGGCCCGAGAAGTTCCGCCGCCGCGAGAGCGACACATAAACACAATACATAAAACTCCAAGCGATTCATTTTTTTAAATATTGTAGGTGCATCACATCAAAACAATTACGTGTCCCTACAAGTGTCGAAAAGCGAAGATTTAGTACCGCATGGAATATAATCTACCGCTAAGGTTTGTACACGTGTACTTCTAAGCTTTGCCCCTGCAGTAAGAGAAATATTTTGGTAAAGTAATAGTTATTTTAGTTTATATTTCTAGAAAAACACTCCTAAGGATCGATATCACGTCAATTTATTGACTGTCAAACTGACTGTCATACGTCATACGTCAACATTGCTGTCATGTAGGGATTCACGATATACATCGATATCGTATTAACTCGATGGAGCCATAAACAAGAAATTGGAATTGGATATCGTATTAAAAACATTCGATGTTGTAGGTCGATTGATGCATCGAATAAACTGATATATAGGAAGACCCCTATTGTGTTCGATACATCAATGTTTTTGATTCGATGCATTGTAAAAGCATTTATAATAGGTGAATGAAAGAATGTTAATGTGACTTGTGACCGCAGAGCAAAATAAATATATGAGGTTGCCAACTCCCAAAAATTGTTACCCCTAAGCTCAAGTCAAAAACATACATGCCTACATAGATAACCCCCTAAAAATATACAATATTATAATTTGTTGTTTCTTTAATAAAAAAAAATATTTTACTAAAACAGTTTCAGTAATATTATTATTAGAATAAGTAGCAGTTATTATTTGGAAATACCTTGTTCGTAAGATTTGGCACGCATATATCATTTGGCAACATTATATTGACCTACAGGCTACATGAACATGACAGACAATTGACATTGACTTAAAGCTGACAGTAATTACTTGCGCTATTTTGCAAAAAATCTTTCGCAAATTGAGCAAAAGCGAAAACAAATCATTGGACGCCGAAAACCGTGACCTCAAAAACTACATTCTACAATTTGCCGTCGTAATAAGAAGTTGTTTACAGTTGTTTTCATTGCAAACAAACTTATAGTACGATGTTGCGTTTACCGGTTATAAGCAAAACTTGCAGAAATATACAAATTCGTTCGAAGTCCTCTAGCAGTTTTATAAGGAGTTCTTTCATTGAGTATTTCGTGGAAAAACATGGGCATAGACATGTAAAATCAAGCTCTGTTGTACCGCTGTGTGATCCCACAGTCCCCTTCGTAAACGCTGGCATGAATCAAGTAAGTACCTACTTGTTATATATTTAGAACTAACATGATGGTATATAGTAATACTGGTAAATATTGACCATAGGCAGGCTATACATATTCTCCTATAGATATTCTAGTCTGGCCTATTTACAAAAAGGTGGTATATGTAGTATATCAGTTGTCTGGTTTCCATACAGTGGGATATGAAGAATGTCCCAGGATATTTATTTATACTTAACAAGTCAGGTGCAACCTATATTTGTGGGAGAAGTCCTGTATAATTCCCATGAGAATTATAAGATTAAGGATTTTTTTTAAATTTTCCTTTATTAAAATTATAAGTGAGGCACTATATTCATTATTTTTTTACAAAGATTTTAACTTATTGTTCTCAGAGATGAGATAACTATATACTTACAAACTTCAGCATTTTCTGCCGAGTAAATTGGGAGACTTATGAGACAGACAGACACAAGTGGTCCTAAAATAATAGACAGTGACATGATTCTTATGATTTTCAGTTTAAAGGAGTATTTTTGGGTACAGTAGACCCACCATGCAACAGAGCGGTGAACTCACAGAAGTGTGTTAGAGTAGGAGGCAAACACAATGACCTAGAGATAGTGGGGACAGATGGACATCATCACACATTCTTTGAGATGCTCGGAAATTGGTCCTTTGGAGATTATTATAAGGTAATATTAAGGCAACATGAAATGCTGTGGCGAAGGTTGGGGTTCCAAATCCTACAATAGGCCAAAGATTGATTTTATGGTGAAGAAAAACATTGTGAGGAAAACATAGCACTGTAGTAGGGTACTTTGTAGTACCTGCGCGGCTAGCTACCACCTACAAGTTGAAAATCTGTTGCCAACACCTACTAGTGTGTTCTGATAGCTGCACTTGAGAGCTAGTTCCCTTCTAGGCTTTGTGTGATTACCACCTTTGGCCACATCATTAGTGACCACGTTGTGTTTAAACACAGGCCTTCAAAAAAACAATGCAATAAACTACATATTATATTTACTGAATTTACTAATCTATTTTTTGACAGGCCAGTTGGTGCAGTTGGTTAAGACGCCACCTATTACATTGCTGGTCGTGGGTTCGATTCCCATCTAGGACAAACATTTGTGTGCATGAACATGTCTGTTTCTCCTGAGTCTGGGTGTAATTATCTATATAAGTATGTATTCACAAAAAAAAAGTAGTGTATATAGTATATCAGTTATCTGGTTTCCATAGTACAAGCTCTGCTTAGTTTGGGATCAGATAACCGTGTGGGTAAAAAAAAAAAAAAAAAATTTATTCATCATGGTTTCCATATCAAGCTCTGCTTAGTTTGGGATGTGATAACCGTGTGTGAAAAATGTTCCAGGTTTTATTTTTTATTTTTATCATTATACCCTGTCACTCATTCCTCTGTTGGGCTGCAAATCAAAACAAGAACACTAAACTGTCACTAGCAATCATCAGCTGGGTATTTTATTTCACAGAAAGAGGCATGTAGAATGGCATGGGACCTGCTCCTGGGGCCATATCGTCTGAAACCTGAAAACTTGGTGGTGACATATTTCTCCGGAGACATTATCATAGGTCTGAAAGAAGATAGGGAATGCAGAGATATATGGAGAGCTATTGGGTATGATTCTACGAATTCATGTATTTTGTATGGCTGAAAATTAATAGTTAAAACACATTTTATTTTATTATGTGATAAAACTCATGTATTATATAAATAACTTTTAAAAATCAGATTTTATACATGGCTAAGGACTTGCTTACTGAGGTGAAGCCATAAAAGGAGTGTTATGTGTTTGATTTGTATGTATGTTGACTATGTTTCCTCGTAACTACTTAAGGGCTGAACCGATTATGATATGTTAGATTTGATTTTATTGCGCGAGTATCACTGAGTAGATATTTATAATTATATAAAATCAATATGGCGGATATTTGACGCTAAAATGACATTTTAAAAACAACTCGCAATCCTATTGAATAAGGCATCAAAAAGAGTTTTAAACGGTGATTACTAAAACATATACAAATGATATGTTTAAATGTAATTTGGAATGACAAATAACAAAAAACATAACTCAACCCAACATGGGAAGATCATATATTTTGTAATAAAGGAATATTTATTAATTATACTTTTTCAATTTCCAGAGTGCCAGATAGTAGAATAAAAGGTCTAGGTGCAGCTGATAACTTCTGGGAAATGGGCCCCACTGGCCCTTGTGGACCCTGCACTGAAATACACTATGTCAACCCTGACGGTTCACTCACAGAAATCTGGAACTTAGTATTCATACAATGTCATAGGTAAACTATTATTTTTAACTTCATCATAATTCTACTAATATTATATACTTACGTGAAAGTTTGTATGTATGTTTGTTGCTCTTTCACGCAAAAACTACTGAACGGATTTGTATGAAACTTGGCACATAGATAGATCATACCCTGGAATAACATATAGGCTACTGTTTATCCCGGGAACGTGAGTGAAACCACGGGGGGCAGCTAGTAATATTATAAATGCGAATGTAACTGTCTGTCAGGTACCTTGTCTGGACAGATTTCGATGATATTTGGCATGTAGATAGTCAATAGTATGGAGAGCGACATAAGGCTACTTTTTATGGCGTGAGGGATAGTTATTATTAAAACTAACATAGACTTTGATTTAGGTAATATATTGATAATATATTTGCCTGATATTGGAGCATTTTTTTTATCTGATATCTGATATACTTAATATACTACTTTTTCTTTTTCTCAATGTAACTGTTTCCGCCATTTCTGTATGTAATATGGCTTTGCTGTCAGCAACTGTAATAAATGTTAAAATTGAAAAGTTTTTTAGGCTTCAGTTTACGAAATAATACGTTTTCTTGTCTTTTTCATTCACAAATCTCCAAAATAGCAAAAGCTATTAATGACGCTTAATATGCATCCGACCCTGAATATAGTAAACGCCCATCTTAGGCCTTTTAGCCAAATAATATATATTCCCTTGCAGGCAACAAGACGGCAAAGTAAAAGGGCTCCGACGTTACCACGTGGACACTGGCATGGGTTTGGAAAGAATGGCCGCCTTACTCCAGGGCGTGCCTTCCAACTATGATACAGATCTATTCCAACCCATTATACGGGCTATTGAGAAGGTATGAATATTAACATAAGCTCATAAGCTGTATTATTTATTTAATATCTGGGGGGCAGGCAGGGGCGTAGCTACCGCCGTATCTGCCGTATCAATTATACGGGGCCCCGGGTCACAGAGGCCGAGAGACGTGCGTCATAGAGGCAAAAACATTAGAAAAACCAAAGTCATCATCAGCTATAAATGATTTAATAAATCAGTTTGCCGAAAAAAAGGCAAGGAGAGTGTATATTTAATTTGAATTGTTTGTAAAAAAAAAAAACTTTAATTTTATGCAAACATTTTTTTTTTCTTAATAATCTTTACCATTCATAAGGGCCCCCAAACATTTTTTTATACGGGGCCCCGCAGGGCCACGCTACGCCACTGGGGGCAGGTATAGTATGACACAACTTAGATGAAGCATCGGCAAACTTCGTAAAATCGATCGTTCTCGAAAAGAGTGCGCCTACAACATTAATCATGTGTTAAAAAATGATCGGCGAAAATGATCTTGTTGAACGTTGAATGGCGCGATACTGAATTATTTTTATTTGTTGTGTAAATCGGAAATGAAGTGTACGAAAACGATTCGCCGATGCTACATCTAAGTTGTGTCATACTGTACCATTGGTTTTAAAACCTGGCTGTCTACCACCCTCAAGCTGCTTTTATCAGTGTTCCAGCAGTTTGATTAATAAATATCCTGGGACATTTTTCACCCATGGTTATGTGATCCCAAACTAAGCAGAGCTACGAGGGAACCAAACTACTGATATACTAAATATACTAAGGAAACCATACTACTGATATCTATAATATATCTAATATTATAAAGTTGAACAGTTTGTTTGTTTTGTTTGAACATGCTAATCTCCGGAGTTACTGGTTCGATTCGAAAAATTATTTCACTAATAGGAAGCTACATTATCCCCAAAGTTTATAGGCTACTTTTTATCCCAAGTGAAACCACGGGGAACAGCTAGTACATACATACTAGGAAAACCAGACTACTGATATACTACTTTTGAAAAGTATGTATATATATGGTTCCTGAAATACAGTTGACACTAGTTTGGGAACCAGAGGATTCATATGATAAAATGTACCAAATTATTTTGAATGTCAATAAATATTATTATCTTCTTTATTTATGTTATTCCTTAAAATTAGTTTTTTTTACAACATTAGTATCAAAAATCAAAAATATTATAAAAAAAACTAACCCTATAAATAAACATATGATTATTTTTTTTATTATTATTATATAATTAATTATTTATTTAATGTATTGGGTGTAAACCACCAGACTCAGGACAAACAGACATGTTCATGCACACAAATGGTAGTCCTGGATGGAAATCGAATCCACGACCTGCGGCGTGATAGGTAGTCTTAACCAACTGTGCCAACTGGTCTGTCAACTGTTTTTTTTTTATTGTAGAACAGCAAAAGTACGTCTCCATACGGTGGCAGCTACAATAGTGCGGCGACGTTAGACGCCGCGTACCGGCGGCTGGCAGATCATGCGAGGATGATCAGCATTTGTTTAGCTGACTCTGCCTTCCCAGCTACTAGGTAATAGCTTCGTCAATTAGTACTACTATTTCCAATAGGTACCATCAACAAAGTTGAAGCATGATCAGTTTTTAAACTTTTTTTTTAAACTACTAAGGTAGCAAGCAAGCATACGGCCCACCTGATGGTAAGTGGTTACCGTCGCCTATCGTCATTTGCAATACCAGAGATATTGCCAATGTGTTCCTGTTCCTGTTACAATGCCGAGAAGGCAAACTGGCTCTCAATTGCAATTGCCGGAACACATCGGTAGGTGCTTGGCGACAAATTTTCAACTTGAGGGTGGTAGCCAGCCAGGCTGGTACTACAAAGTACCCTACCACTGTGCTATGGTTTCCTCACGATGTTTTCCTACACCGAAAGCTCAAGCTCATTGTAGGATTCGAACCCACGACTTTCGTCGCGGCATCCGACGTCACTACCACTGAGCTATCATCGCCTTTTCGCTTGCAGCCAGTTATCATAGCTCGCCCTGTCCATTGTGGACAATAAAAACCGTCTTTTGCAAAATTATTTGTTTAGACTGACAAACGCATTGTCTAGTAATATTGTGTGAGGCACAGGTAGCCGCTGGTCACTGCACATAAAATACACCCTTAAGGTGGAGGCGTCGGTTGGAGCGCGAAATTCAAATTTTATCACGTTTTTTGCAAATTGCAGCTAAGTTATAGGTCGTAAGTTATCAAAATGTTATTTGCGAGAAGAATGGTAGTATATTTACTGATTAATAACAAAAGAAATCATCAACATATTCCTCCAAGGTATATTACTGACATATACGACTATTTCATGAAAATGTTACTACTACGAAAAAGAACAGGGGAAAACAGCCTTTATAAGATATGACAAACTGGTAATCCTTGACAAGAAGGACACTCAAACGGAGCAACAACAACCAACCAATAAAAAAAGAAACCTATCACAATCTCCTGAAACATCAAATAATTATCATAAAAACGGCAACAATAACGAAAAACAACCTACGAAAATAATTAAACCAAACAACATGAAAAACTTCATCATAAAAAAACCTACCCTTCTACAACCTATGGAGAGCTCGTCTCACATGCAGAACCCTAACTATACGAAAGAAAATACAGATTAACAACTAACGGCCCCTCTCGATCTTCTTCCAATCCGGCTGGTCACCGTGGAAGAACATGACCACAACCCTCCAAACAACATTTCAACAAGATTAAAATATAAAAACGAAATTAACAACTTGAAAATTGCTACATATAATGCTAGATCACTTTCAACTCCAGAAAAATACACAGAATTAATGCACGCTATCCGAAACATAAACATAGATATACTTGGCCTAGCAGAAGTAAGAAGAATGGGATGCAAAATAGAAGAACACAACGACCACATATTTTGCTACATGGGTGAAACACCTGGTTTACATGGTGTAGGATTTCTCATTAAAAAAATACACAAGAAGAATATTACTAATTTCCACGGACTATCAGAAAGAGTTGCGCTACTCCAGTTAAAATTTCACGACACTGACTTATCTATTATTCAAGCATATGCCCCGACAAAGGACTCGAAAGAGGAAGACATTGAAATGTTCTACCAAACACTACAAGACGCTCACAATATGTTGGGAAACTGTAAAAACATCTTGGTAATAGGAGATTTCAACGCTAAGATAGGACAACCGAAAAGTACTGAAAGCCTAATCATGGGAAAACATGGGTACGGAACAAGAAACCAAAGAGGAGAAAGGTTGATCCAATATGCCCTTGAATACAAACTATCCGTCATGAATACGTACTTCAAAAAGAAAAAGCAACTAAGATGGACTTGGATATCGCCAAATGAAAAAATAAAAAACGAAATCGACTTCATTATGTCCAATTTCCCCCGAAATGTCACAAATATAGAAGTATTAAATAATGTAGAGTTCCCGTCAGATCACCGTATAGTAAGAGCAACATTACTTCTGAAAAACCCCAAAAAGAATAGAACATTTTTTGAAAACTCAACAAACACACTTAAAAAAGAAAAAGAAATAGAAAAATATCTGTCGAACTTGAAAACTAACATCTCTGAGTTGTCTATCACCGAAAATGAAGACATACAAGAAACTTATGATAAATTCGAACTCTGCATAAAAAACAGCCTGAAACAGGATACAAGAAACAAAAACAAAGATTACAGCTGCTATTTTTTCACCGATCTGACAAAACTATTGATTCAAAGACGAACCGAACTTATAAAAACCAAAAACAAATCGAAAGAAAAGAAAAAAGAACTATCAGATCTATTTAAAAGAACTAACAAATCAATAAGAAAGGACTACAAGAAACATAGGACAAGAATAATAGAAACAAGCTTAACACACTATAGAAGTGCGAAAAGAGCGTTCAAACAATTGAATACCTATACTGACTGGATCAAAAGCTTAAAAGATGGACCAAACGAAACAAAATCAAGAGTAGACTTAATATCCTGCGCTACCAACTTTTACAAAGCTCTATACGCCAACAATAAACCACCGAACTCGACATCTGTCACCGAAACAAACTTGTCAGACATAATGACGAACGATACAGTTATTATAAAAGAAGAAGAAGTCACAAAGAGCATCAAGAAACTAAAACGGGAAAAGAGCTCTGGCCCTGACGGCTTAAAGAACGAGGTACTTATAACGGGAGGGATATTACTTACCAAACTACTAACATACATACTTAATAGGATCCTAAATACAGGTAAAATACCCGAACAATGGCATAAGTCAGATATTATACTGCTGTATAAAAAAGGGAACCCACTCGAAATAGCCAACTACCGCCCAATAAGCCTGCTCTCAAACGTGTACAAACTCTTCACTTCAATAATACAAGATAAAATAAGCCCTCAAATAGACAGTATGCAACCTGTAGAGCAAGCGGGCTTTCGTTCTGGATTTTCGACCATGGACCACATCCATACGCTTGAACAAGTTGTGGAAAAGTACACGGAATACAACAAGACCCTCTATATAGGCTTCATCGACTACACCAAAGCCTTTGACAGTCTCTATCATGAATCTATCTGGCAAACTCTACAAAACTGCAATATAAACCCAACAATTACGAGAACCCTAAAAAACATTTATCAGAACAGTGTGAGCAGAGTCAAACTAGAAACTCGAGGTGAAGAGATCAGAATTGCTAGAGGTGTCAGGCAGGGGGACCCACTATCTCCGAAATTATTTATAGAGGTCCTGCAGTCCATATTTAAAAAACTAAATTGGGCCTCCGAGGGCATTCAAATCAATAACTCACGTCTGAGTCATCTAAGATTTGCAGATGATATCGCTGTCTTTGCCAAAACCCACCTGAAGTTAGAAAAAATGATACATCAACTTAATATAGAGAGCAAACAGGCTGGTTTACATATGAACCTAAGCAAAACAAAAGTAATGACAAATGGCATAAAAGGAAAAATCACGCTAGACTGCGAGGAACTAGAGTATGTAGAGCAGTATATATATTTAGGAAAACAAGTATCCTTTTGTAAAACAAATAACGAAGACGAGATCAACAGAAGAATCACAACCAGTTGGAACAAATACTGGGCTCACAAGGAAATACTAAAAGGCAACTACGATCTACATCTGAAAAAGTCTGTTATGGAGACGTGCATTCTACCTTGCTTGACCTATGGCTGCCAGACCTGGACCTTTACAAAAAGCATGAAAAACAAAATAACAACTTGTCAAAGGGCTATGGAAAGAAGCATCTTAAGCTTAAGGAAGATTAACAAAGTAAAAAGTCAAGAAATCAGAAAAAAGACCAAACTGACAGATGCTTTACATCACACATTAAAATTAAAATGGAATTGGGCCGGCCATATAGCGAGATATACAGACAAGAGATGGACACTCATATGCACTAAATGGACAGGTCCACTTGGAAAAAGGAACGTGGGAAGGCCACAAAAACGATGGATAGACGATATCGTAACGGTTGCAGGAAAAAATTGGATGAAGACAGCACAAGATAGGAAAAAATGGAAGGAATTGGAGGAGGCTTATACCCTATCAAGGGATTCCTGTAAATAAAATAAGAACTAAATTAATATTTATCAAATTGCAATATGTACTAACACTAGAGTCATTTACTAACACTAGGTTATAAGAATTGTAAAGTGGTTTATGGGAAATAAAAAAGCTAAATTATTATTATTATTATTATTATTATATATCCCGGGAACGCGAGTGAAACCGCGGGAAAATGGCTAGTTTATAATATTAGTAGAATAATAACGTGGAACATTTTTCACACATGGTTTTCTGATCCCAAACTAAGAGAGCTTGTATAGGTATATATGGAAATCAGATAACTGATATACTACATAATACTATGATAATACTTTTTTTTTTGTAAACTAACCTACCTAATCAACTTATTTCCAGCCTCAATCTTAGACAAATCATGAGGAAATCATTCAAAATATCAACAGACATCTTCCAAAACCCAAATTTACTCCACCTTCTATACGACGAAGTGGCATCAACCCTCGGGTCCACATACCCAGAGTTGATCACCAAAATGTCCGAAGCAAAACTGATCATCGAACATGAGAGACAAGCTTATGCCAAGATGAGAGCCGGCCTAGTGAAGAAGTGGAAGAATTTGGTGATGGAATACCCTGAGGTTGAGTTGATGAGTGATGTGGAGTTGGGAGGATTCGCTTTAGGATATAAGGAGCTTAAAGAGGTAAGCGCTTTTTATTATTAGAAAATATATTTCTTAATATTCCGTCTGTTGACGTCATTCTATTCGGCTATATTTACTCTTTCTTCACAGACAATGTCCAAACAAAAGTCAACTGTAATACCAGGGGATTTAGTATTCAAATTGTACGACACACACGGCTTCCAAGAAGACCTCATTCAACGAATAGCCAATATTAACAACTTTGAAGTAGACAAAGATGGATTTAAAAAGCTTTTAACTCAGCACAAATCGAGGCACAAGACTGCATTCAATGAACAAAGCTCAAATAAAGGAGATTTATTTAATGAAACCATAGATAAACTAATAAAAAGTGGAGTGACGTCAACAAATGACCAACATAAGTATGATTACTCACTCACAGATAATAAAATTGTGTTCAAACCGTTACACACTAAACTTATAGCAATTCTAAATGAAAATAGCGAATGGATTGACATTTTAGATCCAAGCGAAGATCGACCTAATTACCTAGTGACAAAAGATACAAATTTCTACTGCGAAGAGGGTGGTCAAATCGCCGATACTGGTATAATACGGCTAAATAATAATGTAACATTTACAGTGGAAAGTGTGTTCAAAATACGTGACTTTGTATTTCATTTAGGTTTCTTCAATTTAAACGGGGATAGTGAAAATAATTATGTTAAATGTAATAGTGACGTCATTTTAGAAATAGACGGAGATAGAAGACTGAATGTAATGAGGAACCATACGGGAGTGCATTTACTGAATGCAGCTATTAGGAGAGTGTTGCCAAATAGTGTGGTATGTCCAATAGGTTCCGGTGTCACGGATAAAGGATTCTATTTAAATTTGTCGGTTTACGGTGAGAAGCTGTCGCAGGAGGTGGTTTTGGAAGCTCAGGAATTAATTAGGTAAGTGACGTAGGTAATTAGGTATATATTTATTTTCAATCTCTCAATTGTATTTTTTCTCTCTGGAAAAGCGTAAGTGAGATTTTTCACAAACAGCCATCTATACTGATAATAAAGCTGAAGAGTTTGTTTGTTTGAACGCGCTAATCTCCGGAGTGACTGGTCCGATTCCGAAAAATCTTTCACTAATAGACTAATAGGAAGCTACATTATCCCCGAAGATTATAGGCTACTTTTTATCCCGGGAACTCGAGTGAAACTTAGCTGAAGTTATATAAAAATGATAAAATTATTAATAGACTTTAAAATTATTTGTTCTTTATATTCTGATTATATTAAAAAAAAATACTGTTTTTGATTGCACACATAAAGGGGCTAGGATGGCAGGGGGGAATAATGCACAATACACCCTATGCGGGTCGTGCAGGCCTTATCGCCATTACCCAGATTAAAAAGATTGGGTCACTATTGACTGTCATACATAATACTTAAGTAGACTTATATGTTAGAACCCCAGTCTAAAAATGATCTAACTGATGTAAAAGTGACCAATGATCATTTCAGTCATTCTAACTTGTTTATAAACCTGTTTTAATATACAAATCCTCGACATTGTAATAGTTCAGAATATTTTGGAATCATCGACGCTGTGAGAATAGATCAGAATATTTTGAATATACGTTTAAATTGTGAACAGGGAATCAATAAAATCCAACGCGCCCATAGAAACTCGAGTCATAACGAGCGTGCAACTATCTCAAGAGCCGGGCGTGATCACCGTCCCCGGGGAGACGTACCCGGAGGTGGGCTTGAGGCTCGTCACTGCGCATGAGCCATTGTTGTCAAAGTAAGTTACTAATATAACCGAAATCTTCTTTATAAGTAAGTATTCAGAATAGGTGGTAGAGTCGTGGTTTTCCCAAGAGACTACAGCATGGGGTTCTTCAAGAAGGGTGTGAAGAGATTTTTGCTGGGTTGGCAACGCGAGAGTGATACCCCTGGTGTTGCAAGCGTCCATAGACTACGGTAACCACTTACCATCAGGTAGGCCGTATGCTTGTTTGCTGCCTATAGTAGTATAAAAAAAATCGTCAAAATATCTATGTAGGTATTTAAATAATTATAAATAATACAAATTTTGATAATAAAATACCCTATGAAGTGAGAAGTTCATTCAAATGTGTTCTTGACCTTATATAAAATCAGTAAATGATAGTAGCCTTTTGTGTACAGTTTATCTTTTAAAATTTAAAGTCGGTTGTAACTTCTGACGTTCATAAGTGCCTTATCAGGGTCTAAACTTGATAAATGAGCTTTGAGTTCTTAACTTCAGTCAGACTACCAATAGCATTTCAAGTGTAGTTAGAGCCAATAATCACATGGAGAAAAAGAAGAAAACGAGCTCGCTTATAGGGTACTCGCAAGAGAGCATGGGAACTGCTGCCAACAAGTTTAATCTCTATTTTATTTGAAATTTAAATTAAACCACAAGCTTTCAAATTTTAAACGTCATCATCATTATCATCATATCAGCCGAAAGACGTCCACTGCTGGACAAAGGCCTCCCCCAAGGATCTCCACGATGGCCGGTCTTGCGCTACCTGCATCCAGCGGTTTCCCGCGACCCTAACAAGATCGTCGGTCCACCTATTTTAAACGTATAAATTTTTAATTAATAGTAAATACAATTTATTTTTTACGAGTTGCGCTAAATTGATTTCACTTGCAATGTGTGGGGTATAATGGGTTTTATATGACAGGGCCTTAATAACATAGTAACGCATTACCAGTCGGTCTGCGCAGGGAGCTATGCTGCGGGACACACGTCCCCCACGCCGGGGCACTGCGCGACTTGTGCGTCACCCTCGTGAAGGGCGCCGGGGGACACGCCCCCACCATACACGCACTCACGGGGGACACTGCTAACCAGGTCAGTATATAATAGGGTAGTTGACACTGTCAAAAATAAATGACCAAACACTAACCAATGCATAAAACATCTAAAAACACGTGGAAACAACAAATATGTTGTACATTTAATGCTTTTTATGATTTTTAATTACCTGAGGAACCACTAAGAGTAGATGATTTGATGCTGTGAAACTATGACGTCATAGTGTAATATTTCATACAAAATTCTATATAAACTATCGTTTTGACATTTATTAAAAAGTAGCTGATTTGATAAGTCAGTCAACTACCCTATAATGCCATCAATCTGCGTTGGCAGTTGACGTCCAGCTTAGGGTCTAACAAGATCTTAATAGCGGCTAGTTGTAGGGTACAGTCACTGTTATAATTAATATATTTTTCAATAGTTCTGTACGCTATAAGTATTCTTTGTATGGAATGATAAAGTAAGCAAGTGTTTTGTTTATGAAACCAACCCTGAAATCACGAAAAATAACAACTTTTGGGATCAACCCTGAAATCACTAAAAAAAAAAAACTTTTAATAATTTTTGACTTGTTGTTCATAATGATAAGGATAATAATAATCCGTGTAAATTAAAACACTGATCTACAAATCACCCTGTATATTCCAGGCCCGCGAGTTATTCTGTCGAGCACAGAAACTAGAACAAGTGATAGAACTAATAGACCCGACACGCAAGCAAGAGGAAGTGACGGAAATGAAACGCGCTTTAACAGAGGTGTGTGGCTCCAGAGGCGCGCCCTACGCTGAATACAAGCAGTGCTTGGAGCTGTTAGACAACTTGCAGAAGAGACCTGTCGATAGGAACGATATGGCGTTGCAGTGAGTATCATAATTATAACTATAAAACGAGCACTTGTGTATATATTTATGTTGTTTTTCTTCAAATTTCCAAATTTTCAGAGATTATTGAAACTTTTCATACAAAACATAAATCTTGCTCGGTCAAAATTTATGTAAAGATTTTTTTTCGAGATTTCAGGGATCCATATTAAAAGTTGACTACGAAAATGATGACTAAAATAATCCCAGAAAATTTTGTTACTCATTGAAATGAAAAGTAACCCTGTGTGATTAAACTTCGTCAGCGCGATGTAGAACCCTGTTACGCCATCTATCCAACGGCGTGTGAACTATGCGGCTGATTGGTGTTACTATAATCATTTTAATCATGTTTATATTCCCTCCAGTGCTATAGCAGAGACAGAAATTGCAGAGACAATAGCACAGGCTGCCCGCGAGGGTCGAAAGTTCGTGGTCCACTTCCTCAGGTGTTCGTACCTCATGCAAAGTGAGGGAGTATCCCTCGCGCTCGGGGCTGGTGGTGAGCCCGGCAACACGCCGACGCTGCTGGTGGGGTGCGCGGGGGGCGTCATTATTGCTGCTTGTAGGGTGCCACAGGTATGTGTCTAGTGTAGTCTACTGTACAGTACAGTACAGTACAGTACATACCTGATGCAAAGTGAGGGAGTGTCCCTCGCGCTCGGGGCTGGTGGTGAGCCCGGCAACACGCCGACGCTGCTGGTGGGGTGCGCGGGGGGCGTCATTATTGCTGCTTGTAGGGTGCCACAGGTATGTGTCTAGTGTAGTCTACTGTACAGTACAGTACAGTACAGTACAGTACATACCTGATGCAAAGTGAGGGAGTGTCCCTCGCGCTCGGGGCTGGTGGTGAGCCCGGCAACACGCCGACGCTGCTGGTGGGGTGCGCGGGGGGCGTCATTATTGCTGCTTGTAGGGTGCCACAGGTATGTGTCTAGTGTAGTCTACTGTACAGTACAGTACAGTACAGTACAGTACAGTACAGTACATACCTGATGCAAAGTGAGGGAGTGTCCCTCGCGCTCGCGGCTGGTGGTGAGCCCGGCAACACGCCGACGCTGCTGGTGGGGTGCGCGGGGGGCGTCATTATTGCTGCTTGTAGGGTGCCACAGGTATGTGTCTAGTGTAGTCTACTGTACAGTACAGTACAGTACAGTACAGTACAGTACAGTACAGTACAGTACATACCTGATGCAAAGTGAGGGAGTGTCCCTCGCGCTCGGGGCTGGTGGTGAGCCCGGCAACACGCCGACGCTGCTGGTGGGGTGCGCGGGGGGCGTCATTATTGCTGCTTGTAGGGTGCCACAGGTATGTGTCTAGTGTAGTCTACTGTACAGTACAGTACAGTACAGTACAGTACATACCTGATGCAAAGTGAGGGAGTGTCCCTCGCGCTCGGGGCTGGTGGTGAGCCCGGCAACACGCCGACGCTGCTGGTGGGGTGCGCGGGGGGCGTCATTATTGCTGCTTGTAGGGTGCCACAGGTATGTGTCTAGTGTAGTCTACTGTACAGTACAGTACAGTACAGTACATACCTGATGCAAAGTGAGGGAGTGTCCCTCGCGCTCGGGGCTGGTGGTGAGCCCGGCAACACGCCGACGCTGCTGGTGGGGTGCGCGGGGGGCGTCATTATTGCTGCTTGTAGGGTGCCACAGGTATGTGTCTAGTGTAGTCTACTGTACAGTACAGTACAGTACAGTACATACCTGATGCAAAGTGAGGGAGTGTCCCTCGCGCTCGGGGCTGGTGGTGAGCCCGGCAACACGCCGACGCTGCTGGTGGGGTGCGCGGGGGGCGTCATTATTGCTGCTTGTAGGGTGCCACAGGTATGTGTCTAGTGTAGTCTACTGTACAGTACAGTACAGTACAGTACAGTACATACCTGATGCAAAGTGAGGGAGTGTCCCTCGCGCTCGCGGCTGGTGGTGAGCCCGGCAACACGCCGACGCTGCTGGTGGGGTGCGCGGGGGGCGTCATTATTGCTGCTTGTAGGGTGCCACAGGTATGTGTCTAGTGTAGTCTACTGTACAGTACAGTACAGTACAGTACATACCTGATGCAAAGTGAGGGAGTGTCCCTCGCGCTCGGGGCTGGTGGTGAGCCCGGCAACACGCCGACGCTGCTGGTGGGGTGCGCGGGGGGCGTCATTATTGCTGCTTGTAGGGTGCCACAGATATGTGTCTAGTGTAGTCTACTGTACAGTACAGTACAGTACAGTACATACCTGATGCAAAGTGAGGGAGTGTCCCTCGCGCTCGCGGCTGGTGGTGAGCCCGGCAACACGCCGACGCTGCTGGTGGGGTGCGCGGGGGGCGTCATTATTGCTGCTTGTAGGGTGCCACAGGTATGTGTCTAGTGTAGTCTACTGTACAGTACAGTACAGTACAGTACAGTACATACCTGATGCAAAGTGAGGGAGTGTCCCTCGCGCTCGGGGCTGGTGGTGAGCCCGGCAACACGCCGACGCTGCTGGTGGGGTGCGCGGGGGGCGTCATTATTGCTGCTTGTAGGGTGCCACAGGTATGTGTCTAGTGTAGTCTACTGTACAGTACAGTACAGTACAGTACATACCTGATGCAAAGTGAGGGAGTGTCCCTCGCGCTCGGGGCTGGTGGTGAGCCCGGCAACACGCCGACGCTGCTGGTGGGGTGCGCGGGGGGCGTCATTATTGCTGCTTGTAGGGTGCCACAGGTATGTGTCTAGTGTAGTCTACTGTACAGTACAGTACAGTACAGTACATACCTGATGCAAAGTGAGGGAGTGTCCCTCGCGCTCGGGGCTGGTGGTGAGCCCGGCAACACGCCGACGCTGCTGGTGGGGTGCGCGGGGGGCGTCATTATTGCTGCTTGTAGGGTGCCACAGGTATGTGTCTAGTGTAGTCTACTGTACAGTACAGTACAGTACAGTACATACCTGATGCAAAGTGAGGGAGTGTCCCTCGCGCTCGGGGCTGGTGGTGAGCCCGGCAACACGCCGACGCTGCTGGTGGGGTGCGCGGGGGGCGTCATTATTGCTGCTTGTAGGGTGCCACAGGTATGTGTCTAGTGTAGTCTACTGTACAGTACAGTACAGTACAGTACATACCTGATGCAAAGTGAGGGAGTGTCCCTCGCGCTCGGGGCTGGTGGTGAGCCCGGCAACACGCCGACGCTGCTGGTGGGGTGCGCGGGGGGCGTCATTATTGCTGCTTGTAGGGTGCCACAGGTATGTGTCTAGTGTAGTCTACTGTACAGTACAGTACAGTACATACCTGATGCAAAGTGAGGGAGTGTCCCTCGCGCTCGGGGCTGGTGGTGAGCCCGGCAACACGCCGACGCTGCTGGTGGGGTGCGCGGGGGGCGTCATTATTGCTGCTTGTAGGGTGCCACAGGTATGTGTCTAGTGTAGTCTACTGTACAGTACAGTACAGTACAGTACAGTACATACCTGATGCAAAGTGAGGGAGTGTCCCTCGCGCTCGGGGCTGGTGGTGAGCCCGGCAACACGCCGACGCTGCTGGTGGGGTGCGCGGGGGGCGTCATTATTGCTGCTTGTAGGGTGCCACAGGTATGTGTCTAGTGTAGTCTACTGTACAGTACAGTACAGTACAGTACATACCTGATGCAAAGTGAGGGAGTGTCCCTCGCGCTCGGGGCTGGTGGTGAGCCCGGCAACACGCCGACGCTGCTGGTGGGGTGCGCGGGGGGCGTCATTATTGCTGCTTGTAGGGTGCCACAGGTATGTGTCTAGTGTAGTCTACTGTACAGTACAGTACATACCTGATGCAAAGTGAGGGAGTGTCCCTCGCGCTCGGGGCTGGTGGTGAGCCCGGCAACACGCCGACGCTGCTGGTGGGGTGCGCGGGGGGCGTCATTATTGCTGCTTGTAGGGTGCCACAGGTATGTGTCTAGTGTAGTCTACTGTACAGTACAGTACAGTACAGTACATACCTGATGCAAAGTGAGGGAGTGTCCCTCGCGCTCGGGGCTGGTGGTGAGCCCGGCAACACGCCGACGCTGCTGGTGGGGTGCGCGGGGGGCGTCATTATTGCTGCTTGTAGGGTGCCACAGGTATGTGTCTAGTGTAGTCTACTGTACAGTACAGTACAGTACAGTACATACCTGATGCAAAGTGAGGGAGTGTCCCTCGCGCTCGGGGCTGGTGGTGAGCCCGGCAACACGCCGACGCTGCTGGTGGGGTGCGCGGGGGGCGTCATTATTGCTGCTTGTAGGGTGCCACAGGTATGTGTCTAGTGTAGTCTACTGTACAGTACAGTACAGTACAGTACAGTACATACCTGATGCAAAGTGAGGGAGTGTCCCTCGCGCTCGGGGCTGGTGGTGAGCCCGGCAACACGCCGACGCTGCTGGTGGGGTGCGCGGGGGGCGTCATTATTGCTGCTTGTAGGGTGCCACAGGTATGTGTCTAGTGTAGTCTACTGTACAGTACAGTACAGTACAGTACAGTACAGTACATACCTGATGCAAAGTGAGGGAGTGTCCCTCGCGCTCGGGGCTGGTGGTGAGCCCGGCAACACGCCGACGCTGCTGGTGGGGTGCGCGGGGGGCGTCATTATTGCTGCTTGTAGGGTGCCACAGGTATGTGTCTAGTGTAGTCTACTGTACAGTACAGTACAGTACAGTACATACCTGATGCAAAGTGAGGGAGTGTCCCTCGCGCTCGGGGCTGGTGGTGAGCCCGGCAACACGCCGACGCTGCTGGTGGGGTGCGCGGGGGGCGTCATTATTGCTGCTTGTAGGGTGCCACAGGTATGTGTCTAGTGTAGTCTACTGTACAGTACAGTACAGTACAGTACATACCTGATGCAAAGTGAGGGAGTGTCCCTCGCGCTCGGGGCTGGTGGTGAGCCCGGCAACACGCCGACGCTGCTGGTGGGGTGCGCGGGGGGCGTCATTATTGCTGCTTGTAGGGTGCCACAGGTATGTGTCTAGTGTAGTCTACTGTACAGTACAGTACAGTACAGTACATACCTGATGCAAAGTGAGGGAGTGTCCCTCGCGCTCGGGGCTGGTGGTGAGCCCGGCAACACGCCGACGCTGCTGGTGGGGTGCGCGGGGGGCGTCATTATTGCTGCTTGTAGGGTGCCACAGGTATGTGTCTAGTGTAGTCTACTGTACAGTACAGTACAGTACAGTACATACCTGATGCAAAGTGAGGGAGTGTCCCTCGCGCTCGGGGCTGGTGGTGAGCCCGGCAACACGCCGACGCTGCTGGTGGGGTGCGCGGGGGGCGTCATTATTGCTGCTTGTAGGGTGCCACAGGTATGTGTCTAGTGTAGTCTACTGTACAGTACAGTACAGTACAGTACAGTACAGTACATACCTGATGCAAAGTGAGGGAGTGTCCCTCGCGCTCGGGGCTGGTGGTGAGCCCGGCAACACGCCGACGCTGCTGGTGGGGTGCGCGGGGGGCGTCATTATTGCTGCTTGTAGGGTGCCACAGGTATGTGTCTAGTGTAGTCTACTGTACAGTACAGTACAGTACAGTACATACCTGATGCAAAGTGAGGGAGTGTCCCTCGCGCTCGGGGCTGGTGGTGAGCCCGGCAACACGCCGACGCTGCTGGTGGGGTGCGCGGGGGGCGTCATTATTGCTGCTTGTAGGGTGCCACAGGTATGTGTCTAGTGTAGTCTACTGTACAGTACAGTACAGTACAGTACAGTACAGTACAGTACATACCTGATGCAAAGTGAGGGAGTGTCCCTCGCGCTCGGGGCTGGTGGTGAGCCCGGCAACACGCCGACGCTGCTGGTGGGGTGCGCGGGGGGCGTCATTATTGCTGCTTGTAGGGTGCCACAGGTATGTGTCTAGTGTAGTCTACTGTACAGTACAGTACAGTACAGTACATACCTGATGCACAGTGAGGGAGTGTCCCTCGCGCTCGGGGCTGGTGGTGAGCCCGGCAACACGCCGACGCTGCTGGTGGGGTGCGCGGGGGGCGTCATTATTGCTGCTTGTAGGGTGCCACAGGTATGTGTCTAGTGTAGTCTACTGTACAGTACAGTACAGTACAGTACAGTACAGTACATACCTGATGCAAAGTGAGGGAGTGTCCCTCGCGCTCGGGGCTGGTGGTGAGCCCGGCAACACGCCGACGCTGCTGGTGGGGTGCGCGGGGGGCGTCATTATTGCTGCTTGTAGGGTGCCACAGGTATGTGTCTAGTGTAGTCTACTGTACAGTACAGTACAGTACAGTACATACCTGATGCACAGTGAGGGAGTGTCCCTCGCGCTCGGGGCTGGTGGTGAGCCCGGCAACACGCCGACGCTGCTGGTGGGGTGCGCGGGGGGCGTCATTATTGCTGCTTGTAGGGTGCCACAGGTATGTGTCTAGTGTAGTCTACTGTACAGTACAGTACATACCTGATGCACAGTGAGGGAGTGTCCCTCGCGCTCGGGGCTGGTGGTGATGGGCCCGGCAATACGCCGAAGCGTTTCTTCACCCCTTTGAGATTTGAATTCCGAGAAATATTTTGTTGTAATACGTTTCTCCTATTAATTAGTTCTCGTCTGAGCCATGGTAAATAAGTCAGATATCTTCTTTTATAATTATAGATTTAACCTACAATAATAATGATAATGCCTCCAGGACATGGTAACAGACTCGTTCACGGCGAAGCGTTGGCTGAGCTGCATTCTGCCCGTGTTCCAGGCGGATGTACTGCCGGCGCGGCCACAAGACTCACCACACACTTATGCGGAGATGACTGCCACTAAGGTATTTTCTTTTTTTTTTGGCGTCACACTTCGTATATTTTGCCAGTGTCAAGTTGAGCAATGTAGGTATTTTTATATTCTTCATGTAATAAATTCTCGTCAATCGTCAAGTTTCAAAGTTCAAGTCATGTTAAATCTTCTTCGAGTCAGAGTCAGTCAGTTTAGTTAGGTTTTAGTACGATGGTAGCCGTTCTACTAAAACTGTTCATGGACTTCTTGAGACAACTTGAAAAGCCACTATACACGTAATCATTTCACTTCACCGGTGCACTTGTATTGATCTTTATTGGACAAAATACCACCGATAATATTCAATAAAACTCAAAATACACGATTATATGAAAATAAAACGAAAACGCAACGTCACTTCGCAAGTTCCCGCCAAAAAGTCCCCACTAAGGTATTTAACAGGCTCCCTTACATTTCCTACTGATATTATAATCCTCTTGCTACATAGTTCACACACCGATGGATATGGCGCTACAATAATCTACATACAACCTACATCGCGCTTGCGAAATTTATTCGGTTATACCGGGTGTATGGGACAGCGTAACGAAAACTTTATATTTTACTGATCCCAAACTCTGCTTAGTTTGGGATCAGTAAAATATAAAGTTTTCGTTACGCTGTTCTTCTTACGATCTTGTATTATGAAAAACTAAATATACCACTTTTTTTTTTTAAATACATACTTATATAGATAATTACACCCAGACTCAGGACAAACAGACATGTTCATGCACACATGTTTGTCCTGGATGGGAATCGAACCCACGACCAGGCTACAGGTAGTGTCTTAACCAACTGGCTTGTCAGGAAACTTTAGGAAAAGTTTACACTGTATACCTATAACAACATTATAAAAATCAATTATGTCAGAATTCATGGGTTACTGATATCGTAATTTTTGAGCGCGCAATGTACTTTACAACGCTATCACACACAACACGTGCAGTCTTGCGTATTGATTTGAATTTTGATTTACATTGCAGTTTTATGTCTAAATTAGTAGTTACTGTTTATTTATTTTTAAATTACGTTTAGTTTGACTTGTATAATATAGTGTAATTTAGTTACCTAAATATTACCCGGCTGAGAGCCCTCTGCGCTCGCCGATTTGTCCGGTAAGGTTGTTGCAGCCATCTGAGGCTACCAACTTAGTCCTTTCAAAAAAAAAAAAAAACAGTCCTAAAATTTTGAAATAGATCGGCTAAAAATTCAAAGTCTAGGGGATTCTGGAAATCATGAGTTGAATCCATGGTATCAGTTTTCGGTACGCTGTCCCTTATACCCGGTATGTATACCAGAATCCAAAATCATCAAAAGTTTATAAATTTGTGGCACTGAAATTTGACATTCTCCCCAGGTAAGTCTAATCAACTGCGAGCAGCTAGTACAAGATGCGATGCGCATTGCCATCAAGTTTGCGCAGGCGCACCTTAGAGACGTACCTGATAGAGACGCCAGCGGAACTCCGACGCAGACTAGACAACACAATTAATTTAGGACACTTAAATCTTCTTTTTTTAGAGAATTATGAGAAATATATTAATCTCAGAATAATAAAGCATGATGTAATTTTTCTTTATAATAATTTGTTGAATGTAACCAATGTGTGTACTTGAATCTAAACGCAACTAGAGGTGATACGAACTAGTATTTTTGAAAAGTATTTATTGCGGCAAGTTTGATGTTATAGTATTTTTTTATATCATATTATTTATTTTTTTAAATGCATATTGCGTTAAACAACTTATGGTTAGTAATGTCATCGAAATATTGGATATCCAGTCTGGCGTCGCTGTCCGTATTTGGCTCAACAATTTTGTTGGCATATGGCTTTTGTTTATAACAAGTAGTTTCCGTTACGCTTTTATTATTTTTAAATGTTATTAAATTTCAACCTTGACAGGAAAATATAAGAATTATAATAATAACGTTTTAAAGTCAATAAGGACAAGATTCGCTTGCAAAAGAGTTGCTTTTCACGACTTTCCTTTTTTTTTATTTGTCAACGACGTCAGACTGGATATATAAGTCCCAAGCGGACCGAGCAGACTCGCTTAGGATAAATGAACGTAACTAATGCCGAGCTTTACTAAGGAATGTTTCTGTCAGTCTTGCATTTGTAATTAATTTGATAGTTTCTTATTGCTATTTTACTTTGTTAATAACAAAAAGGAAATCACCTTGTTAATCAATAAATTCCTATTCCCATTTTAAAGCAAAAGATTTGAATTATATTGTTACATGTTTATTTTAATGATAATAATTAAAATAAAAAGTTTCTGCAAGATGAAAGCATGCAGCATCTGTATTATCTATTTGTAAATAATTTTATTGATTCCCTATTTTTGTAAATAAAAATATGAAAATCTAATTTTACTTTTTCTGTACCTTAAAGCGTTATCCACACATGTCCGGGTAGCCCGCCCTGCCGCTAAGCATGATAAGTAAATAAGAAAACAGTTAAATATTTCACAGTTTATTAACTAAATTTTATATTAACAGTCTCAAGATTATGTAGTACATCACAAAATATTCACAATCGACCCTTGTTACAACCTTGTTACAAGGTAATATGTATGTATGTAAAATACATAGATTTCTTAAAATATGCATTATATTTCATATAAAATTGTTTCGTGACTATTTGATAATCAACATAACTGTAGGACCCTATATTCAGACCAATCTAGCATAAACAATACCATAGTAAAATTAACCTTATTCCTTCAAAATAAAGTTCACTGTATCAATTAAGGAGACCAATAAGATTCTATGACATCCTTAAACTTTAAAATCATACGTGGGTACAGACATGAGCATAAATGTATTGACATGGCATCAACATCGGGGTTCATGATGTATCCACGTATTTAGCAAAATATACGTGAAATTATTTAATGAATTGAACATGAAATCAGATATTATTGATCTGTCCAAGGTAATATTACTGTTGAAAAAAGACATAGCTCCTGCTAGCTGCTTTTTTTAATTAGAAAGACGAATCAGCTTGTCACTTTAGCACCCTTTCATAGTAACTATTGATATACTGTTGACAATTTGTAAGAAATCTGTGAATTGCGTAATATGACAAGATTCTTAAGCGATCAGCTACTTTTGAAATTCACTATACAGTATACATAAGTAAAATATGACTATCATAAATTAAAACAAATTTATACATTTTTAACTATATTTATTTTAGATTTTTAAATTACTTATGCTCGTGACTGTACTTTTGTAGGAATTTTGAGAGTGGATTATTCCTGATAAGAACTTCAATATTATTTTCGCTTATACACTAGAGCCCCAGCAGGCATATGTAGTAGTTCCTGAGAATACCCATTGACAAACGTTCTAACTCTAAAAAGGTTCCAATCTATTGAGATTTCTTTGGAACTTCTTTGTCTCGTAATAAAATAAGTATGGAGTTACCAGCCGTTTAGTAAACATTTCAAATTATAGGTTACCTCCCTTCGCGCTTCCCCACACAGC
Organism: Tethea ocularis; assembly: GCA_963555595.1. Taxonomy (NCBI): domain Eukaryota; kingdom Metazoa; phylum Arthropoda; class Insecta; order Lepidoptera; family Drepanidae; genus Tethea; species Tethea ocularis. The sequence continues at coordinate 1,655,928 of OY741973.1, read as the reverse complement.
GTCTCAAGTTAGACCCACGTACATTGCGACAAGGATGTTTCAGCTCGTGGCCAAAATCGGAACTTTTGAGAGTTCGCTCTGTCCTGTTATCATTGTTGTATGTTGTGTTGTTTTTGCTTGTTATATAACACTGGTGCCGATTCTGTTGTTTACGAACTAAATAAATTTAATCTTACTATATCTCTTTCTAATAGTAAATTTACTTACGACTGTGTCGACTACTGTTAGGTCGGTATCTTCATTGCTAATTTCTGGCAAACCATGAATGAGTAGTATTTTCCGTCGGCTCAGCATTTCCATATTGTCCTGACCGCGTGAAATAAACTGCACTTGATTATGGAGAGACTGAAGCGCAGCAAGAACAAATGTTTTAAATGTAGCAAAATCAGCAGTCAAAGTGGCAATGGTGGCAGGCGTAGAAGACTTCTGAAGCTGCGCTTGAAACTCTTCCATCTACTTTGTGAAAATAACAGAATCGGCACCACTATCTCTCTGACCCCACTTCTTATTACTTTCGGCATATTCATGGATTAATAGGCCTTGTGGGAGGGGGCCATGGCCCCCTGTATCCGCCACTGAGTCACGGGCAAAACTACACCCACCTCATCTGACAGCGACATGCGTTTTCTATTCAATTTTGTTACCAAAATATGTTCCCAAATTGTTGACTAAACGGCCGGTAAGCATATGGTTTGTGCTAGTGATTGTCCATATACTGCAACTCTGAGAGTAGCAGCACTGTGTTGGGGAGGGGGCGCGGCTGCGGCGACAATATCGTGAGAGTCTGTCGCTCCATATCCACTGCAGTACTGCAAGAAAAATACCATACAATATAACATAGTAAAAAGTATCTTTCTCCAGAGATAAAAGCATAGCTGGCTACCACCCTCAAGTTTAAAATCTATCGCCTAGTGTCAGATTAGAGTAATTTATTTTAAAATTTTTAGTTACTCGCGTATTTCCTGGTATCCCATCATCAGATCCTGACATGGTGACAATGAGACCAGCTCAAGTGTATTATCTTTCGATTGAAAAAATATTTTTTAAATCGGTCGACAATTGGCAGACATATCAATAATAAAAAAGGAGACGGTTAAATAAACACATACAGTCTAACAAAGAACCACCTCCTTTTTTGAATTCTGTTAAAAAATAAGTATTACTAGAGTGGAGTGGAGTGGAATACGTACACACACACAAATCCGGCGAGGTTGGAATGCAGCACGGTGTCGTCCGGCTGAGCGGCGAAGGAGACGGCGAGGAGGCGGTGGTGGAGAGCGGGCGAGGGCCACACCGCCACCAGCTTGGTGAGCGCGTCCTCCGACCGCATACCCAGCGGCATGCATGAGTCCGGCAGTGAAGGAGCTCCCACCTGAGGAGATCCCAGATGAAGAGGGGAATGTACAAACTACAATCTGACCACAGTTTAACTATTCCTACAGTGCGGTACTTGCGCAGAGCAACGGCGAGGTCCGCTGCCTGCAAACACGCTTAGTTTGAGGGCAGACGCGATTATGACATTACAAATAGACATTGAATTCTAGGTTCGCAGGTGACACCGCGGGATAAAGCTACATTATACTTATTATATTAGGTTCGTTCGTAAACCAAAATACTTGAGATTTTTTTTATGCAATCAAAAATACTGTTCGAAGTAAATGTTTTGTTCTGACGCACTAGGCTAGTTGACAATGTCAAAAATAAAAGACCAAACACTAACCAATACATACAAAATCTAAAATATTGCTACATTTAATGCTTTTTATGATTTTTAATTACTAGTGGAACCACCAAGAGTAGATCATTTGATGCTGTGAAACTATGACGTCATAGTGTAGTATTTCATACAAAATTCCATATAAACTATTGTTTTGACATTTATTAAAAAGTAGCTGACAGGAAACTACCCTATTGTGTAGGCTGTAAGAATAGTAATCACTCACCTTATATATCTTGAGATCTGAGAATTTGACATCAAACGAGTGCGGGTAGTAGGGCGTCCGTTTCCCATAGAAGTACTCCCTTATTCTAGCGTCTCGGACTTCTGCTCTTTGTGTGGACGAGCGCTCGACCACCTAAAAACATTGAGAGTGACAAAAACACTTTCTAACAGATAAACCTTATTTTGACCCAATTAGGTTTATTTTTCTTTGACACTACACGTCAAAAAGTATTTCTTATATTTGATAGACTGTATTATGCAGAAATAACTGAAACGCTCCAATTCTGATTAGATTTTGGTATTTTTTCAGCACCTATGGATGTATTCCGACAGCTGCACTTGAGAGCCAGTTCCCTTCTAGGCTTTGTGTGCTTACCACCATCGGCCATATAATCACAGCATGGTGAGATTGTAGTCAAATACAAGCATATACTCATTAAAAAAATAATAACACTACTTATTATATATGTGTTCAAGACTTACCCCACCACTTTTAGGTAGATATACAACTTTGACGAACTTGGGCATGTCCCTCTTAAGTTCATTGTATAACCTTTCATTGTCTAATACTAATATCACGTCCACCTGTTGAATTAAATATTAAATAAATATGTAAAACAACTGAAATGTCGTTGAGTTATATTACTACGTATAGAGAAGACGCCACATATAAACACTATGACATTTTCCGTTCCAAGTGCAGCCATCCGACCACACTTAGCGCCATGAAAATCACGGTGCTTACGACCTTTTGGTTGCGAAGAACCTACACATTAAAAGCGGTGTAGCGCTACGTGTTTAAACTGTCTGGTTAGACGACTTATTGTTGTTTCAGCGCTGCAGCGAATATCAACAAAATGGAGCATTACCTTTGCTTAAGGTAGTTTCTCTATACGTAATATACCTCAGAGTCTATTACCTCAAAAGCTTGCGCAGCGTGCGTTAACACTTTGTACCCCGCTCCCTTGATCCAACCGCACGTGTTTATTATCACGCCAGACGTGGAAGCTGTAATTATAAAATACCACATATTTTACACTAGTGGTCCGCCGCGGTTTCACCCACATTCCCGGGATAAAAAGTAGCCTATAACCTTCGGGGATAATGCAGCTTACTATTAGTGAAAGAAATTTTCGAATCCCACTGGTAGATCCAGAGATTAGCGCGAAACAAACTCTCCAGCTTTATTATTAGTATATAGAATATAGATTCAATAATCCTCCATGTACTTTTATGAACCTTAACATCATTTTCTAGCTATATGATAGTTATTTTCAATTCAGATTTAGTTGTATTGGGTATCCAAGAGACACTGGCTGTAAATAGTTTACTTTTTATGGAGTGTTTTTTTTAAACATAAAAGATATTTTACCTTTTTTATTATTCTCACACCTCTCTGCAATTACTTCAGCTAGCCTAGACACTATGGTGTTATATAACTCTAAGTTCTCCGACGGCGACTTGTGTCCAAAATGGTATACCAGTGGTGCTTGCTGACTGAACCCTTCCTCTATCGAAGCTGGTCGTTCCACAAGTAGGGCTCCTGAAATTAACAAAAATGCATATATCATGTTTCTTTTTTCAGTTTTCCTTATAATAGCGTCTTGCCAAATTCTCGAATCGCGGTTTTCTCAGAACTCCTATTACTTTGCCTTTACTGGACATAGGTCTCCCCTAAAGCGCGCCACTCCTTCCAATTTTTTTCCACCCGCATCCAGCCCAGACCACCTTTATAAGGCCGTCAGTCTATTGTGCTGGAGAGCGTCCCACATTATGCTTGCGAAGACAAAATAAATTACTTTGCCCTAAATTATAAATATAACCATAACCATAGGTACATACCAATAGTCCCAGGTACACTAATATTTCCCTGCCCTATATCCAAATCAACATATATAGGCCTCCTTCCCATCCTTACAGCGTAATTAAGTAACAACTTGGTTAGTGTTGACTTTCCCACGTCCCCGGGGCCTACTACCATGGTGACAGGACCCCGGGTGTTCTCCTGTTCTGCTGCTACCCGCTGCTGCTCGAGGGCTGCGTGGACATTGAGGTAAACTACCTGAAAGTATCAGTAAGTAGTTATTTGAGAGGTATGTAAACTGTGTGATTAACAATCACACAAATATTATTAATTAGCTAAAAAATCTTTTAATCTCAAATAGAACCACCTTCAAAGGCACTAAAAAGCATAAAATAACTCTATATAAGCATGTTATGAAATATTGTGAAATATAATGCTACTAGTTTGTTGACTCATCAAACATAAATAAGCTTGACAGCAAAAAAAAGTCTCCACCATTTTTTCATACACTAAGGCTGAGATCTATAGAGCATACTTAGACTTTGCTCAGACTTTACCATACAAAATCGGTATTTAAAATTAAATCTTCGAATCTCTCTGAGTGTGTGCTAAGCAAAGTCTAAGTGCACCCAATCAACAACTTACCAAAAATTGGGTACAAATTAAAACACACAAATATTTACTTTCTTACATAGGTTTATAAAGTCTGAGCAAAGTCTAAGTAAGCTCTATAGATTTAAGCCCGAGAGTTAATCTTTGATTTGCTTGATAAATAATCAAATTGTTGCTTGGCAAACATCATTGCTCAAGTATAAATTTACAGTTTTTACTTTTAAATGCCATTGGATAAAATTTCTCATGATGTGACAAACTACATTCACATTTTAAAATTTATGTATTTTTTTTCTTCTTAAAATAACTGCCCCTAAGCAGCTATGTTAACATACCATCAGGATTATCTACCTTATGCACAAATAGGTAGCTTTACTAGACAATGCAGAAAACCAGTCAATTGGGCCTAAACATTAATTATATTATGGGATATTCTATGTATACAGTTTAACCTTACCATAGGAGTCTCCTTAGCAACATAGCTGACTTCAGTCCGACCTCTCAGCTCCACCGTGCAGCCGTGCCACGTGAAAACAGCCACCTTAGCACCCGTGTGGAACTCATATGGTTTCCCTTTCACAAGCTCAGTGCCAAATAACTCTGCATAACCACTCTTAACCTATAAAATAAATAAGAATTAATGGTCAATTATAGATTCGATTTAACTAGGTACAAAATATCTTCAATTTTGGCCCCAAAATACTGGGTCATTTACCTCCAAAACAACTTTTTCGTTCTTAGATTCCACTTCGAAGCGTAATTCTGAATCAGGATCCAATTTGAATTCTTGTAGTTGAACTTCAGTCATTTTTAGATTTATGAGTATGTTCGTTTAAGTAAAGGTTTGTTTTATGAATAAATTTCTAAATAGTACGTTAAAATTATTAATTTCGTTAGTTTCAGCAGCAAACAAACAGCACAGCAGGCAATCAAAAACAAATGTCAAAGAGAATATAAATCACTACGTATGTCAATCAGCAGCTGTGCTGCCAGTATATTCATGTCAAAAAATACTTATGTAAGAAACGAAACTTTCTTTTTTTCGTACGTTTCGTAAATGTAACATTTAACCCCCTTATTCATAAACGCTTTTTAACTAAATCAGTGTTATAGTGTCCTCCGTCTCACTCTTTCGATCACCATACGTCATGTGTCAGATAAAGACTTCGGAATTTTAACTAAATGACGTTTCGTAACTTTTTTATGAATAAGACCGTAACGGTCTTATTAGTAGCATATTAGTCATCATAATATTTTGAACAGTACTACCTTAGTTTAATTACTAATAAACATCTGTATGAACATTTGTATTTAGTAGGAAGGGTGGGAGTTGAGGGTCCGCGACGGTGACGACGGCGGCTGTTTGCGGCGCCGGCTGGAGTACGCACTTGTCGCACTCCTGAATGTACCCTTCTGGCAATGCTACTGCCATCAGTCCTTTCACGTCACTGTCAGTCTAAGCTGTCACTGTCAGTACTATGCATATTTTACAGTGTTGCTAGAAGGTTAGAAAAAGTACGAGATTAATATTTTTTTAACCCCCGACGAAGAGGGGTGTTTTAAGTTTGTAGTATCTTATGTATCTGTGTGTCTGTCTGTACCCTCATAGCTCCTGAATCAATGGACCGATTTCCACGACTGGTTTCTTTCTGAAAAGACTCTATCTACTTAAAAACCACAGACAAAGATTGGTAAATAAAGGTATATACATTTTTAAGCTGACTGACTGAAGAAGAGCAATAACTAAACGTTAATATGACAAACTTCATTTTCAGATAATAATATATTCAAATAATCTGAATCTGTGTTTTTATTTGATAGAAAACTTACAACAGTGTTTAATTACTTTATTTCATTTATTACTTTTACGTAGTAAGCATTATTATCTTTGATAATCGTTAATCTGACTGACTGTACAAGAGCAATAACCAAACGTTAAAAACGACAAACTTCATTTTCAAACATTCAAATCTGAATCCGTGTTTTTATTTGAGATAAAGTACAGCAGTATTTATTTACTATATTTCATTTGAAAAGCTTTTACAATGGATAGTTCGTTTTTCGAATATCGCGATAGGACCGGAGTCGATAGCGGCTCGGACGACACAGAAATCATTGATAATAGTTTAGTGGAAGATCTTCTTGCATCGAAGAAGAAAAATCGTACAGTATTCGTTGCTGAATCCGATGAGGCCACTACAGACGGTAATAATTACTCTAAATCCTTTTTGTTTTATTTCATTTTGTGGTGTAAACAATAAAGCGTCATTAATATCGTCTTAGGCTTCTTGAATTCTGTTAGCTTTCATCTCCAAATTATGTCAAGATTAATCCACTGCTTTGTAATTTGATAAGTATAACTATTTCTGATGCGTACTAGCTTTGTAGATTGTAGAATAAAAAAGAGTTATTAAACCATGTTATTTGTGTTGCCGAAAAATATGGCTTTCAAGCAATTTGCAAGCAAGCCAATGATTAACTCTTTATCTTTCAAGCTAGCAGAAAAGAAGGAAAATCAAGCCACCGCATGCCAGTCTGATTTTGTTGCTATAGATACCAAAAATCTTATATGTATATTGTCCAGATATGATTGAATCTCTTTCGAAGTTACAAATTTGAACTCAATTCTTATTTCAGATGATATTGAAGATGAAATTTTACGTAAAAAATTATCGAAATCTGTGGTTAGAAGAAGTAGTGTTGCAGAGCTGCATGTTATTTCAAGTAGTGAAGATGGTAAGTACAGAACTATCATCTTGTAAATTAATAAAATTGACATTATTATGCATGTTTTCATTTCATAAATCATACACTAAATATTAATGTTTTATTCTCATAATTATCTCATATAGATGCTAGTAAACGAGGCAGCATAAGAAGACCATCAGATATTTCACAAAACAATGTAGTTTTAAGCTCATCTGATGAAGAAGGTAATTCATAATCATTTTACTAACTTTTGATATCTACATAGTTTAATAGGAAGGAATTTTTTCCCACTGATCATAAATTTATTTACAGAAGAATTATCTCCAGAAATGTTACCAAGACGGCGTCCACCAATCAGGCCATCCAATGATTCTAACCAGTCTATCATTGGACGTAAAAACAAAAAACGTATGATCCTAATGGATTCTGATACGGAAAACTCAATTGTAATTGAACATGACAGACATAGGAAACTGGCTTGCTTGAAAGATACGCCATTAAAATTAGCAGATAATAAAAATCGCAAAGTAAATGACAGTGAAGAAGAGATTGATGATGAAAGTGAAGGTGAAGAGAGTGTCAGTGAAAATAATGACGAAGATGATGAAAATAATGACGAAGATGATGATAATAATCACGAAGATGATGATAATAATGACGAAGATGATGAAAATAATGTTGAAGATGATGATGGGCCCGATGAAGATGAAATGGTGATGTCGCGGGCGACGCGTATGAGTATAATGGGCGTGATACCAAAGGGTAACGACAGTGACGAATCTGACTTCATACAGTCTGATGATGTAAGTACCTTTCTTCATTTGTTTTGTGTATTTAGACCCAGGGTAGTTTATTGTATTTAAGTAAGGACATAAAAAAAAACTAACTTGTCATTGTTGTAAGGAATTGACTGGTGTTAAATACATTTAGCGCAAGACCAGTCATTATGGAGATCCTTGGGTAAGGCCTTTGTCCAGTAGTGGACATCTTTCGACTGACATGATGATGAAATTCATTTGAGCCATACATTTTTTTAGCATATTTAGTCAATATTACTGGTTGAACTGTCTGATGATACATTAGCACAAATATGTAATTGGTGTTTCAGTATTTAGCCGTTATTCAGATTTTATGTAGTTTTTTTTTAATTTATAGAGCAGCAGAAAATCTGGAAGCATTTCAAGGAACAGCTTTCCAGATTCTGACTCTGACCTTATAACTCATACTGACAATATGCCAAAAATATTACCGCACACCGAAACACATATACCAAAGACTCCAGAAAAAACGACAGAAGCACTCAACGATTCCCAGCTAACATGTTCTCCTTTCACAAGTCCACTCCAAGATATAACTAAAGATGTGAATGAATCATTCAACAATACATCTAATGTCTTAAAAGATAAGAATGACAGTGGCATAAATGTGATCTCAGCAAATGATAATAAAACTTTTGACCTCACAAATGATTTGGCAAATAATTTGTCAAGTAAAGTGAATAAGGAGAACTTTATAAGATACGATGATGATGTGACTATAATAGATTCGAAGCCCGAAATTATTGCGCTTAGCAGCGACGAGGAAGATGTGGTGAGTACGATTATTATCTACTAGCTTGCGCTCCGCGGTTTCACTCACGTTTCCGAGGTATCTGTTTTCCCGGGATAAATAAGTAGCCTATAAGTACGTTATTAAAATAAATAAATAAAAATTCTGGGACATTCTTCACACACGCTTATCTGATCCCAACTAGCAGAGCTTGTACTATAAAACCAGATAACTGATATACTAATTATGTATTTACCCAGACACAGGACAAACAGACATGTTCATGCACACAAATGTTTGTTCTAGATGGGAATCGAACCCATGACCAGCGGCGTGATAGGTTGTGTCTTAATCAACTGCGCCAACTGGCTTGTCAAGGGTATGATATTCCAGGGTATGATCTGTCTATGTGCCAAGTTTCATCCAAATCCGTTCTGTAGTTTTTACGTGAAAGACTAACAAACATCCATGCATACATTCATACATCACAAACTTTCGCAAGTAGGATTTTACTTGAACTGGTTTTACCTACAGGATTGTTTTTGACCACAATCTCACGTGGTAAGTGATGTATGTGGTGTCAGTAATGCTCTTTGCAAGATTTTTCTTTATTTTTCAAATTATCGAAAGCGAAATAATTAAAAAATGTGGGTAGTTACCAGCTAATTCAAATTGCGAGATTGTCATCTTCGTATTTAATATATCGGGTAGATGTGAAAAAGAATGTAACGATCATACGTAATTTGCGCCGGCCGCGATGATTATTTATTTGTAAAACTAAATGATATTAGTGTTTAGAAATAAAGTTATTCTATTCGTAGTTAATAAGTACTGTGTGTTTGTTATTTCGTTTCATTATAGTAATTAAGTGAATATTAATTTAAAATGCCTCGAAGCCCGAAAGACGTAAGTTTATTTCCACAAAGTATTTGCAAGCCTTGGACTGTCCCAACATTAGTCATAACTAAAATTTAAAGAAACCGCCGAAACTCACTAGAAAATTGGTCATACTTCCAAACGGCTAAGCTGATTTTCTTGAAACATAGCTAAGATTCACTTGATCACTCGATTAAGACACCTTTCAAACAAATAAAAATAAATCGAAATCGGTCCATCCATTCTGGAGCTATGAGGCCATAGACAGACATATCAAACTTATAACACCCCGTCGTTTTTGCGGTAATGGTAAACATAGCATTTTCTGATCAGGTGCAAGTGGAAAAAAAATCGCCTAAGATGAAAAAATCGCCTAAACCTAAAGTTGAACGGGCTACGTCGTCGTCGAGTCGAGAGAACACCATAACACAGTACCTGGCTCCCCCTAGCTACCCAAACCAACAAGTGGTGTATGTAAAGAAAGCAGTAAAGGAAAATGAGTTGAGCAAACTGAACTCGCTCAATGCGGATTTATTTGATGTGCGGGTAAGTATTTTACAAGATACTTATTGTAAATCCAGATTTTGAATAGAACATAACAATAAAACACAATAATAATTTAAGGCGATGATAGCTCAGTGGTAGTGACGTCGGATGCCGCGACGAAGGTCGTGGGTTCGAATCCTACAATGAGCTTGAGCTTTCGGTGAAGGAAACCATAGCACGGTGGTAGGGTACTTTGTAGTACCAGCCTGGCTGGCTTCCACCCTCAAGTTGAAAATCTGCCACCAAGCACCTTTCGGTGTGTTCTGACAGCTGCACTTGAGAGCCAGTTCCCTTCTAGGCTTTGTGTGCTTACCACCATCGGCCACATCATCACTGACCATGGTGAGATTGTGGTCAAACACTGGTCTATACAAAAGTAAAAAAAAAACAATATCCTGGTTTCCTCAAATGTTGTTACCTACCAATGTTAGGTATAGTATGACACAACTTAGATGTAGCATCGGCAAATCGTATATATCTACACTTCACTTCCGATTTACACAACTAATAATAATCATTCATTATCGCGCCATTCAACATTCGAACATTTTTTAACACATGAGTATTGTTGTAGACGCACTCTTTTCGGAAACGATCGATTTTACGAATTTTGCCGATGCTTCATCTAAGTTGTGTCATACTATAACGAAGAGACACGCTTGATAGCTTTCCTCATAATATCGGTCCATTTTCTTAGAGTATAATAATTCAGTATAATTCAGCGTATCCTGGAGACGATGGATCTGGACTCGCTGCCCGACGGCGGCAGGAAGCTCATCGAGAGGCTCTCCATCCTCGAGAGTGAAGTGAGGCGGCAGGGAGACAAGGTCGCCAACATGATTGTGGAGCCAGGTGATATGACTATTATCTCTTTAGTTATTTTTAAGTTTCTGGTATTCGTTATCTCCCATGAAAGTTAAATTTTGAAATACCTTAGTACTACTACATTATAAAAATAAAAAGTTTTAAAAGTATATTGTTAGAATACTAGGTGTCCCCTCCGGTTTTACCCGCGTTCCCTGAAATAGAAGTAGCCGATAAAAAGTTTGAAGATTATCTGAACTTACAAACGTTCCCTTTTTTAATTTTTTTTTATTTAACTTGCACTGTATGTATGTTCGGGTGAAATCTTGCTACTCAATTTTGAAGCAGATAATTGGTAGAATGAGATAGAATAATATCCAATGGTATTTTTTTATTTTATTTTTAGATAAACCAACAGCAAAGGATATTGCTCAGGATGGGTTTGACAAAGGGCTCACGTGGGACGAGATCCAGAAAGCAAGCACAGCTGTCCAACCCAGAATGTTTGGCAAACAAGGTATGTAACACACAACCGATCACGCTACCGTCCTCGACAGCGAGGACCGCCGCGACGTCCCACTCAGTCTCGTCCCGTTCAAGCGGCCCCAGCTGCCTACAGTAATCCGACCGCCCCCAATTAGTCGTAACTCGTACAAAGTCCTCCCCCGGTAACGCCCTGAGCCGAGGTTCGTACCCCATTCGGGGGTGCCCTCAGGCGTTGTTACCTAAATATTACCCGACTGAGAGCCCTCTGCGCTCGCCGATTTGTGCGGTAAGGTTGTTGCAGCCATCTGAGGCTACCAACTTTAGCCCTTACAAAAAAAAAAAAAGGTATGTAAGTTGATTTATCATGCTGATTCTATTTCCGTAGCTAATATGACGAAGTCAATACAATTAATGGGATATAGATATGTGATCTATTCTATTGGTGATTCTGTGCTATATAATCTCTGGAATATACCTATATTATATAGTATGACTAAGTATAAAACTCTTTTAATAATAACAAGCTGACCCGGCAGACGTTGTCCTGCCCTGAGAACAAAAATAAAACTGGGACCTACAAACGTATCCCTACCTACTCCTATCTACCTCTACCTGCCACTACCTACCCCTACCTACCTTACCTACCTACCCTACCTACCTACCCTACCTCCAATGTAGAAATTATATATCAACATGTAATAGAGCCAATAGTCACATATGCCGCTGAAATATGGAGTCAATCCACAAAATACGAAAAAGTAAAGTATGCACTCAGAAAACTACAAAGAGCCTTCGCAATAAAAATAATTAGAGGTTTCCATACAGTTTCTACTACCGCAGCAATAGCACTAGCCGATCTAACACCCCTAGACATTAAAGTTAACGAGACAGCAGATATTCAAAATACCAAACGAAAAGAGACCTCCATTTACCTACCAGACGATATAAAGCTAGACAAACTCATCCATCCATCAAAACTGCCACATCCACACTTAAGAACTGAAGCCAAAATAATCACTGAAATAGGAGACGAAGTAATAGATCTGATAAACGCACCTGACGTGACAAAAATCTTCACTGACGGAAGCAAACACGATGATCAAGTGGGAGCGGCATTAGTAATATACCACCCTAATGGCAAGAAAACAACACAACGCTTAAAACTACACAGCAGCTGCTCCGTTTTCCAGGCCGAATGTCTAGCTATAGAAAAAGCATGCACCTACAGCAACACTAAAAAAATAAACAAAACAATAATTCTAACAGACTCCAAATCAGCACTACAAGAAATCAAAAATATCAATAGTTTGAACAACATAGTACATGAAATACAACAACAGATAAGAAATATTGAAAACAAAAATTGAGAAATCACTCTAATATGGGTCAAAGCACATAGTGGCATAGAAGGGAATGAAGAAGCCGATCGAGAAGCCAAAATTGCAGCAACACTACACAAAGCCCCGCAATATGATAAGTTTCCACTAAGCCACTATAAATATAAAAAAAAATAGAAACAGATAGAGAAAGCAACGTAGCATACACCACATCACCAACTGGACAACCACTAAAACAATGGCTGCCCGACATAAATGCCATTAAAGAAATGAGAGGCCATATGAAAATCACTTTCGAATTAACACAAATACTCACTGGGCACGGCTTTCACAAACAATATCTAAATAAATTTAAAATAACAGAAAACGACCAATGCCCATGTGATAACAATAGCACCCAAACAATAGACCACCTAATAAAAGAATGTCCAAAATTTACCACTGACAGATACGACCATGAAGCATTATGCAATAATTTAAGAATAGAACCATATAATATTAAAGAAATCAACAAAAAAGAATCAGCCACAGAATCATTCACAAAATACATCCACATAATAGTCAACAGCTTGAAAAAATTCAATAACACATAATAAACAAAATTAGATCGATCAAATTTATAAACAGAATATTTATTTATTTATAATTATATATATAAAAAATATATCTATTATATCGAAATATATATAAAACCCATCATCTTGGCACCATTTTAAAAAGAACTCATGTTTACTCAATTTATAAAAATTACTCCCAAGGAAATTTAGCAAATGGACCCAGCCGCCCGTATCCTTAGCGGGGACTGGTGATCCGGCAGAAAGGGGAGGACAAAGTCCTCCACTTTAACATGAAAAAAAAAAAAAAAAACTACCCTACCTACCTACCCTACCTACCTACCCTACCTACCTACCTACCCTACCTACCTACCCTACCTACCTACCCTACCAACCTACCCTACCTACCCCTACCTATCTACCTACCCCTACCTGCCACTACCTACCCCTACCTACCTTACCTACCTACCCTACCTACCTACCCTACCTACCTACCCTACCTACCTACCCTACCTACCTACCCTACCTAACCCTACCTATCCTATGTCCTTCTCCTGGCTCTAAACTACCTCCCTGCCAATTTTCAGCTAAATCGGTTCAGCCGTTCTTGAGTTATAAGTGGAGTAACTAACACGACTTTCTTTTATATATATAGATATGTATAGATACTGTCGGTATTCTAAACAAATAAAATTAAATAGTTACCTTACTAAGTGGTAAGTATGACACAACTTAGATGTAGCATCGGCAAAATTCGTAAAATCGATCGTTCTCGAAAAGAGTGCGCCCACAACATTACTCATGTGTTAAAAAATAATCGGCGAAAATGTTCTTGTTGAACGTTGCATGGCGCGATAGTGAATGATTTTTATTAGTTGTGTAAATCGGAAGTGAAGTGTACGAAAATGATTTGCCGATGATACATCTAAGTTGACATTCTGTACTTGTGTACGTAGCCATGGCGACACATATGTACGAGCGCAACCTGATCCTGGATCGTCTCCGGGACCTGCACGCGGCGCTGGGCTCGCGGCCGGCGGACTCGGACCGCGCGTCGCAGCCCGCGGCCCTCACCACCCAGCTCATGCCGCATCAGCTGCATGCGCTCGCCTGGCTGCACTGGCGGGAGACGCAGAGGCCGCGCGCCGGGATCCTAGGTACATTACACTAGACCAGATGTAGCCTATGTAACTGGCGTATCCGGACCGCGGAACGTCGGACCTCGGACCCCCAAATATTGTCAAATATACCTACATATTAATTTAAATACCTAATATTTTAAGGCCATGATAGCTCAGTGGTAGAGCCAGTTCCATTCTAGGCTTTGTGTGCTTACCATCATCGGCCACATCATCACTGACCACGGTGAGATTGTGGTCAAACACAGGCCTATACATAGTAAAAAAAAAAATATGGAGGAATATGTTGATGATTTCTTTTGTTATTAATCAGTAAATATACTACTAACTGAGCTGCAATTTGCAAAAAACGTGATAAAATTTTAATTTCGCGCTCCAACCGAAGGTTCACCCTTAAGGATTTAAAATTTCCTACCTTATCCTAAATTAAATGAAATTGTGTCTGATGAGCAAAAATAACGACACAGATTTAAGTATGTATGTATTTATGAAGAAGATAGGGTATGAGTGTGAGTGGGGGTGTGTATGTGTGTGTTAGTGTTCTTATTTAGGGCATTCCAAGAGTACATAAAACAACATGTTCTAAACGTAACCAACATGAAGTAATCAACTTATTTTTTGTATCCCAGCTGATGACATGGGTCTCGGCAAGACGATCACTATGATCGCGTTGATGGCGAGTGATAAACGGGGTATCGAAGACGATGATGATGATGATGATGATGAGCCCGGCAAGAGCAGAGCGAAGCGTAAGTGTAGAGTTTTTTTTTACAATAATAAAAGAAGAAACGTAACCCAAATAGTATAATAATATCACTCGTGTGTCTGTCAACGTGTGTTTTTCAAATTGGACCAGTATCTCCGGAGATTAGCGCATTCAAACAAACGAACTCTTTAGCTTTATTATTAGTATATAGATGTAAGTCGGTGATCCATTTTTTTTTATAAGATAATCAATTTTTTAATAAACCGGACAAGTGCGAGTCTGTCTCGGGTGAGGGTTCTGTAATTTTCTATATTGCTCTAAATATTAATCGAAGTTTCACTTCTTATAGGTTTTCCTAAAATCTTTAGGATATAAAGAACTATTTTTCGTTTTTATAGAACAAGTTAAAAAAAGTCATACAGCCGAATTGAGAACCTCATCCTTTTTTTGAAGGAGGTTAATAAATGTGTATGGTGCAGTGACTCGCGGCGGCACGCTGGTGGTGTGCCCGGCGTCGCTGATGCAGCAGTGGGGCGGCGAGGTGACCCGCCACGTGGCGCCGCACCAGCTCGCCGTCAGCCTGCACCACGGGCCCGCGCGGGCCACGCAGCCGCACCGCCTCGCCGTCGCCGACCTCGTCGTCACCACCTACAACATCCTGCAGAGGGACCATGAGAAGGTTACATCTCCATATTTTACTCACGCCGCCCGTAGACATTCGAGTTTTTTTTACATGTAAAAAACATTCCTATCGGGAAATATAATGAACTGAACCATGTGTTTTTTTTTCATTTTCTAAATTTACCTAAAGTTTCCTAATAGGCCTATAGGTATATGTATATCTTCTAAACTAAAACGAATTCTTCCAAAATCCTGTTTTGTGTTTATTGCCTATATTGTATTTGTTGAACTAAATAAGGTATATTTGAATAAAATAATTTGGTTATCAGAACGGGGTCCTAATGCGGATCCTGTGGCGGCGAGTGATCCTGGACGAGGCGCATATAGTGCGCAACCACAAGGCGGCGACGTCGGTGGCGGTAAGCGGGCTCCGAGCCACGCGGCGCTGGTGCCTCACCGGGACCCCCGTGCAGAACAAGGACCTCGACCTGTTTGCGCTGCTCAAGTTCCTCAGGTGCACGCCCTTCGATGATCTCACTGTGAGTCTTACATACTCGTATAGTGGCCACGAGCCACTGCGCTGGTGCCTCACTGTGAATTGCTTACGTAATAATATAGGTAGTGTCGGCAACGTGCGAGTGATACCCCTGGTGTTGCAAGCGACCATAGGCTACGGTAACCACTTACCATCAGGTGGGCCGTATGCTTGTTTGCTGCCTTAGTATTAAAAAAAAAAGTGCGTAGCCACCAAGTCGCGCACACTCTTACATTAAGCTTGATTAAAATATATTGGAAATAATATAATTTACGTTGAAGCTCGGTGCAGGTGACAGTAGCCAGATAGATATGAAAATAAACCATGTGATATTGCAATAAGGTTCATCTACATACACTGAATCCTAGGTTAAACATATCCAGTCTGGCGTCGCTGTCTGTAATTGGCCCAACAATTTTGTTGGCATATGGCTTTTGTTTATAACAAGTAGTTTCCGTTACGCTTTTATTATTTTTAAATGTTATTTAAATTTCAACCTTGACAGGAAAATATAAATAATAACGTTTTTAAAGTCAATAAGGACAAGATTCGCCTGCAAAAGAGTTGCTTTTCACGACTTTCCTAGATTTTCATTTTATTTGACAGCCACGCCAGACATAAATATAAATATGGATAAATTTTACTAGCAGTAAAATTTCCCGTTCCGAGGAATTTTATGTATTCCCGAAATTATTTATCTATTTGTCACGATTGATCACAATCTTTCTCATGCATAATATTAGTTGGATTCCTTCGTTATTTTTGCGTGCTAACTACTTTCGTTCATACAAACTACGGTCAGATGAAGATTCCCTTATAAAAAGTACTGTTTTATCGACAGGCCAGTTGGCGCAGTTGGTTAAGACACCACCTATCGTGCCGCTGGTCGTAGTTTCGATTCCCATCCAGGACAAACATTTGTGTGCATGATCATGTGTATGATGCATCTGTTTATCCTGTGTCTGGGTGTAATTATTTGTATAAGTATGTATTTACAAAAAAAGTAGTTTAACCTATTGGGCGTCGGCAATCTGTCAACGGAGGTCACTGACTAGCTAGTTGACTTTGTTTTTCCTCATGAAATTTTCAAAATATGTTCCCAGAAACAAAAGCGTTTAAATGCCGTCACACGGTTGTCCACTATAAAGCGAAATCTATTAAAGCTGTATTAAATGGTGGCGACGCCCAATAGGATATGTAGTATATCAGTTATCTGGTTTCCATAGTACAAGCTCTGCTTAGTTTGGGATCAGATAACCGTGTGTGAAGAATTTCCTAGGATATTTAGTTATTATTGTTGTAGATGTGGAAGAAATGGATCGACAACAAGAGTATAGGCGGGCAAGAGCGTCTGAGCACCATAATGCGATGCATCCTGCTGCGGAGGACCAAGGCGCAGCTGCAGCAGAAGGGGCAGCTCGACTGTCTGCCGCAGAGGGACACGCATCAACAACTCGTCACGCTCACCAAGCCCGAGATGAACGTCTACCAGAAGGTAAGGTGGTAGATGAGCGTTTTTTTTATGTCAGAAGGTTGACAGCAAATCAAATCAATTTATTTGCATGAATACAGGTATATTTTCGATGTAGGTGTAATAATAAGTATTTCAATCCATATTCTGCCGATTGAGGCATGTAAGGCTCAGGCAGGCGCTCCACCTGATGGTAAGTGGTTACCGTTGCCTATCGCTATTAGCAATGCAAGAGGTATTGTGTGTTGCCGACCTGTTACGATGCCAAGAAGGCAACTGGCTCTCAAGTGTTTGGCGACAGATTTTCAACTTGAGTGTGGTTGCCAGCTCAAGGTCTTTATTGGATTTATAAAATTCTGACAAAATTATATAGTAGAATACATTGTATATTCAAATCGTCTAAAAATATTTTAAAAACTTTTGTCATTTTTTTTCGGCTGACTTCGTTAAAGATACTTTAGCTTTATTAATAATTGCTAAAATAAATGAATGTGTTTGCCGTGAACGTTGTCCAGGTGCTCGTATTCTCCAAGACGCTGTTCGCGCAGTTCCTCCACCAGCGCGCGGACAAGAACTCGGACGCGCAGGCCTTCACCGCCGGCAAACAAACTGAGTACGATAAAATGCACAAGAAGATGATTGCTTTACAAGGTACATACTTGCATTTCATTCATATTAATCCTGTTTAAAATTATCAATTCCGTAGTTGACTCGCCTCATATTTTATCCCTTTTGAATTTTAATACAAATTATAAATTTCGTAATCCCAAAACTTTCTCTCTCCACGTTTACCGCAATAACACATCATTTTACAATCCAATATCTAGAATGTGTCGCTTGTACAATGAACTCGTCGACGAAATTACCACTGTCGACATTTTTAACAATATGGTAGGTTTATTTAAAAATATTATTCGTGCTTTTTACTCATAATCTTAGTCTTAGTTAGCGTGTCTTAGTTTTTACGTAATGTCTTGTTTATAATATGTTGCTAATGTATGGGTACTTATCGTTTTTGATTGCGTGTTTATCTATTTTTAGTGTTTATAGTATTTAATACTTATATCACCTTTCTGTGTGTACATGTTCAGGATTACGACCTGATCGTCAACATTTTTTAGATTTAAGTTACATAAATTTAATTGTCTGTAATCTGTTGTGTATACCAACAAAATAAATAAATAAATAAATTTCATATCGTTGTCCTTTTCCTCTGTCTTACAATTCGATTCCCAAAAATTAAATAGATCTGCTGATACCCCATTCGGAGGTGCCCTCAGGCGTGGTTACTTAAATGTTGCCGGTTGAGGGCCCTCTGCGCTCGCCGATTTGTCCAGTAAGGTTGATGCAGCCATCAGAGGCTACTAACTTTAGTCCGTTCAAAAAAGAAACCTCTGAAGTTCGGTATTTAGTTACGTAGTAGACAAGCTACTGAGGATTTTATTATAAACTAGCTGTTCCCCGCGGTTCCACCTGCGTTCACGGGAACAAAAGTAGCCTAATGTCTTTCTCCATTTATAATATTAGTATGGATTAATATTCCACAGGAGCGAAGCCAGTGAAGTCCCACGAGATCTTAGTACTCTTACTGCGCCTGCGCCAAGTGTGCTGCCACTGCGGGCTGATCGCCGCCATGCTGGACGAGGATAGTTCTGCCGACGTGGACGAGGACCCCGCCGGGAGGGACCTACTCGCTGAACTCAACAAGCTCTCCCTGGATGACTCGCGATCCAGGAGGAAGGTACGCTCATTACTAAACAAAGGCTTATAAATTGGTAACCAGTTCTCCTCTCGTGCATATTTAAAAAAATGATGTTTACCAAATCCTGAATACGATATTAATTAAATATCTATATCTATCTGTCGGAGAGCCGGGTTGTTTGTCCGACTCGATTGGCTCAATTTATTATTATGGTGGAGGTATTGGTTTAAATGGTGGCAACACACGGTGACTGAATGACTGAATGATAGTTTATGATACAAGTTAATGTGGGTAAGATTATCATTGGACAGTTGGATGGAACACTTTATCACGAGCTCTCGAGTTGTACACACGTCAGTGTAAATGTTGTTTCAATTGATACTGAAGTCTACCTTAATGTGAGTCTGTACGTGTAATTGAAGTGATTATTTAATTGTCAAATTGCTACAATAAATCTATCGGGCCCATGAGGAGTTTCTTGCGTCGCTTCTTCTCCTCATACGGGACTGTTCCGAAGCGATGGTATTACGTTGTTTCATTGTCTGCACTACGTCCACTGAATCGGATCCTGATACCACTGAACCATATACGTGATGTTTATATCGTTTGGCTGTCGCTGACGACGACATTATCTATACTAATAATAAAGCTGAAGAGTTTGAGATGCTCTCTGAATATATCATAGACATAGACAAAACTTATAAACTCCTTGAAAAGTGGTTCAGTGGCTTAGACGTAAAAAGGTAACAGACAGAGTTACTTTTCTTCTAAAACTACAGCATTTATAATGTTAGTATGTATTTGTAGAGTGGTCAGAAAGATGAGGAGGATGAGGAGCCGACGAAGCAAGAAGGCACGACCGCCGCAGAGGCGATAAGGTCCGTGCTGTCGCCCAACAACCCCGTGTTCGAACTGTCGCGCCAGTCTTCCAAGATCTCCGCCGTTATGGACTGCCTCAATACAAACGTGTTCAGTAATAAAAGTTAGTGATATCACTACTTTTTTTGTACCCATGTAGAAATCAAACTCAAATGTGTATTTTTTTGATAGCTCAGTGGTAGTGACGTCGAATGCCGAGACGAAGGTCACGGGTTCGAATCCTACAATGAGCTTGAGCTTGAAGGAAAACATCGTGAGGAAACCATAGCATGGTGGTAGGGTATTTGTAGTACCCGCCTGGCTGGCTACCACCTTCAAGTTGAAAATCTGTCGCCAAGCACCTTTTGGTGTGTTCCGACAGCTGCACTTGAGAGCCAGTTCCTTTCTAGGCTTTGTGTGCTTACCATCATCGGCCACATCATCACTGACCACGGTGAGATTGTGGTCAAACAGTTTAGGCCCTGATAAGGTACTTATGAACGTCCAAAACAGTAGTTTTGTCGAATTACTATACAAATCGGCCAAGCGTTCCTCACCATCGTACATTATTTTATTTCATTATTTGTTGTTATAGCGGCAACAGAAGTTATACATATTTAATAAAAATTTCACGCTGATAGACGGACGGACAGCGGAGTTTTAGTAATAGGCTAATAAGTATTTCAGTATAAATAAGTTCGCGGACTTTTGTCATCATTCTGTAACAAGAAACTCTTATTTTTATGTTTGTCACGCATAACTTTTTTTTGCATATTTTGTTCAAATATTACGTAAGCAGATTTATTACAAATATTTACCCCCCATCCCCCATGTCAGCAAAAGTAAGCAAAGCTCTTACCCCCTCCCCCCATGCTTACGTAAACATTTTTCAATTAAAAATACGTATATGCGTTTATATTTGCGGGAATCCCCGAAATAGACAATGTGAGGGTTGCCATTCGTGTAAAAAAGTAAATAACTACCGATGACGTAATCATCATCTAGACTCCCCTACCCCCCATGTCATCCAAAATAAGCAAAACAAAGACCCCCCCCCCATAGTGTTTACGTAATACTTGAACGGCCCCATATGAACCGATTTTAATAATTCTTTTTTTGTTGGGTTCAGTATAGTTCCAAGGTGGTCCCATGTTAATTTTATTGTCTTTGAAGGTTTTACTTTTTTTGAAATAACACATATTATGTACATAAAACAGGCGACAAAGCAGTAGTAGTATCGCAGTGGACATCGGTCCTGCGCCTGGTGGAAGCGGAATTGCACAAGTCCAAGATAAAAACTGTCACCCTCAGTGGAAACGTGCCGGTGCCGGCGCGACCGCCGCTCATACAGGCCCTAAACGACCCCAACAATCAAGTCAGGGTATGTTGTTTATTATATACAGGCTGATTTTTTTAAGTGGGCGTGGTTGACCAAATCCTAAAGTATAGGGAATAGCGAAAAATGCTGAATGGAGTCTCGGGGCCGATTTTGATAAAAACTAAAACTGTATACTTGGATTTTCAAAAATATTATTTGCCTTGCCGGGAATCGAACTCATTGATTTTGAAAAAAAAAACACAGCCTGTATTATTGCTCCATATCATAGTGTCGCTTATAACGATCAATTTCTGGGAAGTAATGTAAGGAAGTAATGGCGGTCCACTTGATGGTAAGTGGTTACCGTCGCCTATCGCCATTTGCAATACCCGAGGTAATGCCAATGTGTTGCCGACCTGTTACAATGCCAAGAAGGCAACTGGCTCTCAAGTGCAATTGCCGGTCAGTATACATACCCGTAGGTGCTTGGCGACAGATTTTCAACTTGAGGGTGGTAGCCAGCCAATGTCTAAGATCACCCAATTTCCCTTCAGGTAATGCTCCTATCCCTATGCGCTGGTGGCGTCGGGCTGAACCTGTGCGGTGCTAATCACCTGCTCCTGCTGGACCCGCACTGGAACCCGCAGCTGGAGGAACAGGCGCAGGACAGGATCTACCGCGTCGGACAGAAGAAACACGTACATATATACAGGTAACGTACTAACTAACACGAGCACCTGAGACCTACAAGGGTTCTACTGCGTATCTTTGAATACTATACTTTTGAAACTCTCACTTATACTTTATGGTGGAACAAGGTGGATGATTTCTCCATTGAAAAGGGAAGATCTTCCGCCAGGCTGGGTCATCATATTAATAGGATATAATCAGGGGTTGGTTTTCCGTTTTTTTTTTTTATTACTATGTATTGTATAGGCTTGTGTTTGACTCACCGTGGTCAGTGATGATGTGTCCAATGACACACAAAAACTAGAAAGGAACTGGTTCTCAAGTGCAGCTGTCGGAACACACCGAAAGGTGCTAGTCGACAGATTTTCAATTTGAGGGTGGTAGCCAGCCAGGCGGGTACTACAAAGTACCCTACCACTGTATGGTTTCCTCACGATGTTTTCTTTCACCGAAAGCTCAAGCTCATTGTAGGATTCGAACCCGCGACCTTGAGCTATCATCGCCTTAGAACTAGTTTATCTAGTTGTTATTTTGCGATGCAGCGGGTCTATACTATAGTCTACCTACAGAAACCGTTTACCACCACGCGATCCTTGTTTGCAGACTTCGTAAAACAAATCTACCAACTAGAAAACAACCTCAAGTAAAACCTGTCACTAAGTATCTAAACGGTGTGTTCAACGTGGTTCGACAGCTTTACTTGAGAGCCAGTTCCTTTCTAGGCTATGGTGCTTGTCTCGCGTATCTCTAAATTTAATGTCCAGTATCTCCGGAAATTCACACGCGTTTCGTCATTCGCAATTAACTAGAGACAAAAAGCTCATTTTCTTGTGAAATAAAGCGAGCCAAGTTTCGACATCCGGCAGACGTAGTGTGACCACGCATGAAGATTATACACGTAACTGTGGGATTATTATTTTTAATTCAATAAAAATTACATATAAAATAATATATAAATATTTTTATAATGTCTTGGGACATTCGGCTATCCCAAACTAAGCAGAGATTATTATTATTACTATGAAAACCAGTTAACTGATATACTAGTTGTTTTTTAAATATACAGGTATTGGGTTTTCTGCAACTGGCTATATAGGGTGAAAATACTGATCAATCTGTAAAACTTTTACCATGTAAACAACTATTGAATCGTGAATACCAATTTTCGTAAAAAATTGGTATCCTATAGCAAAGCAGGTTTTCTGAGTTTCGTTTAAATCGGGTCCCAATTTAATTTATGCCACGGGGCCCTTACCCTGGCCTATGTTATTTAAAAAACAAAATATATGGCTACACCACAATTCCAGAGCATTGTGTATTGTTGTGTTATATGCAGATATTGTGAAAGTCACTGAAACATTCACGAGCGTGCCAACTATTTGCATTACACGCAGTGAGTGAGGTATCCACGGCATTTGGCCGGCCATTTTTATTATTGACAGTTTACACGAATTAACATTATTCGCGGCAAACAGGTAATATTTATTCGATTTGTTGTGGAATCGAGAGTAGCGGGAATATTTCTTTATTTCGTAGTGACTCATCGGACTAACAAAGATTTCGAGACAAAACCTAGTAGGTCTACTGTAGTAATACATTTGTCTATAATATTGAATAAGTAGTATATCAGGTTTTTTAGGGTTCCGTACCCAAAGGGTAAAACGGGACCCTATTACTAAGACTCCGCTGTCTGTCCCTCTGTCACCAGGCTGTATCTCATGAACCATGATAGTTAGACAGTTGCAATTTTCCCAGATGATGTATTTCTGTTGCCGCTATAACAACAAAATACTAAAAAAATAAAATAAATATTTAATTTTGTTTTTTTGTGCGCCAGTCCGACTCTCACTTGGCTGGTTTTACTATAGTTATAGTATATTATTTTCTCTGTGCTATAGTATTGTAATAAACTTTGATCTGTTTAGGTGTATAGTATGTTTTATTCAGTAAATCGTATGGGAAAATATTTTTTGATCTTACGAAATAAACCTGAGTGATCGTACATTCATCTTATATGAAATGTCTCCTTTATGAAATCTAGTTAATTGAATTCTAAATTTATTTCCAGATTCATGTGCGTGGATACGGTAGAACAGAATATAAGGAAGCTTCAGGAAGTCAAGCTCGAACTCGCCGATAATGTTCTAACTGGCGCTAAAAACACGAATGCCTCAAAACTATCCATAGAAGATCTCAAAATGCTCTTTAACATGGGCCAGTGATATTTATATAAGAATGTTTCGCAATATTTATCTTTTTTCACTATACAGGATGGATAGTTATTTATTTTCGAAATTTCGTAAAAAAAAATTTCTTTCCTACGAGATAAACCCGCCATTGGTTTCCAAAAGATACCTGTAATATTAGCAAGAAAGTGGCTAAGGTCCTCATTTATTCTCCTCTTAGGTTCTTGTTAGCTGAACATCCCGACTCAATAGAAAAAGTACTATAAGTTACTGGGTGAGAAAAAAAAGACGATTTTTTATAGTAATCCCTATATTTTTCGATAATAAATAATAAAACTTATTGTGGTATCATGGAATTAGGAATAGACTGGATCGAGTCACGCCTACTACGCGAATGTCAAAAATCGGCAACATTTTCGTGTGTATGTCCGTGAGGCTTATTACAAGAAAACTGTCGTCATTGGGTAGCGTCGTTAATGTTCGAAGTCTGTCCATGAGTATTTTTAAGTCCATGTGTGGTATTTAAAGAATATTGTACTTAAATCATGGTATTTAAAATACAATTTCTTTTAATTGTATTGTAAAAAGTGATGATACCCCAGTAGCAGTAATGAAATGCAGCTATTTCTATGAGTAATTTTGGTAATTAAACACAAACATTGCAGAATAAATATCTTGGCATTACTCACCAAGTGTTTGTCTTCGTTTGAAGTTTTTGAAGTCGTGAGAAAACGTCCCGTCTAGGATTTGAAGCCAATAATAATAGCAGATTTGCTTTGACTAAAACTCAAACGCATATTTGTATAGCAAAGTTATATCTACGGAACCTGTTTAATTTTGTAAGAATAAAGACCATAGAGGGAAATAAAGATGATTTGACTTTTTACATATAGATTCTCCAGTGTGTTAGTTCCGAGTATTAATATTTTTTTCCTTATAAAAATATAGTGACCATGAGAATCGCAAAGGATAATTATTTTATGTGTAATGATAATAGTTTTGGAATTTGGACATACAATTTAATTTGAATTCAAGTAGGTATGTACTAAAATGATAAGAATTTATTAAGACAATGATTATAGGTATTACTATTTTTTATGAATGTGATAAATGTTCTGTATGATAGGTATGTTTTAAGTTTTTACAATAAAAGATTATTTTGTTTATAAAAAAATCTATTATTTTAATATATTGATTTATCTTATTTGCCTTTCGATTTTACATCTAAAAATAGATTAAATATATAATGTAATAATTTATAAGGATTTGCACTCAAAGTGTGTTTTCAGTCCCGCTATAATCGCTGAACATTTTTGGGTGAAAATTTTTGGGTCCCTGACTGAACATGGCAGGGCCGGGTACCCGGACATGTGTGGATAGCCCTTAATACTTCCATTCCCAGAGCACAACAACAACAACCCCGGAGCGAGAACTAGTTTATTTTTTAAATAAAGTACCTATGATGGGATACCTGTGTTGGAAACGAGATTCCATTGAATAAAAGTAATTTGTCATTGTGTGTGGTCGTCTTACAGACTGCTGCAGCTGTCCAGCGCCAACTAATATTTACGCGACGCTCATAATCAGCGCTTATGGAAATACGTACAATTAAAAATATCAAATAGGTACATAGATAGTTTATCTTAGATCGATAGACATATTCTATTAGGTTTTTTGGCGTGACATAAAAGGAATACTTTCGTACATTTTTTACCAAGAAATCCATGACGGTACCTAGTCATTCACCGCCGCAGACACAACACGAAACTTATCTAAAAATAAAATAGGATTCACGGCCACCCAGCGGTACGTAAATCCGAACGAATTATTAACTATTGCATGCATCTCGCGAGTCGCGGTCAGAGTGACAAATCCCGCTTTTTCCCGCGCTGGGAGACATTTTGAAAGTAACTTCTTAATTTATTTTTTTAATAATGAGTATAGAGCGAAGGTCCTGCGCTAGCTCAGCGCCGCATGTGACGAGACGGTTGATAGCGATTGTAGTGCTTCTTATTGGATTGATTTGCATATTCGGAGGTAAGATTGCGTGTTATTTATTTATTTACAATGCGTATACAATACAATGATGGCTAGGTAAGATATAATTTAACGTATGATATACAATTCACTTTATAAATAAATAACTCTGCTTAGTTTGGGGTCAGATAACCGTGTGTGAAGAATGTCCGAGGATATTTTCATACATTTGGTGTTTAAGCTTGTATTGTGCATAAAAAAATCCAATCGTACTAAGTCTCTTGCCAGTTCTTCTCAGTTGCAGGCTGATTTCCGACCCGGTGGGTGGGAACTCCAGAAGTTCCAACCTACATTTACTATGCTATGACTAAATCGAGGCTTTAAATTATTTACACCAATAATCTGGGCAATAATAACAAAGATTTCTAGAGCAAGACATATGTATAAAGTTACAAACCTACATATTACAAACATGCATAGGTACATGGTACATTAAATAATTCTGTGTCTATTTTAATGCAATTAACAGCAGCTGCATTTTAATGAAACGTAAACATTGTCGATGGTACATGGGTAGATTTATAGGTAACATGAGTTTGAAAAACGAAGAGACATCTTTCATAGATGCTTCTTCGTTTTCTTTCTTGTTCTATCTATCTATGGTGTCGTGTCTGTTGTGACTGATATGATTGATCGAAGGTTGTGACCTATGATTTCAAAGAGAAATTAATATCTGGACAACGGCTGGAACAAATTACTTTTTACAAAAAAGAGAACCGCCTTTAAAATCACAACTGTAATCTGACACAAAGTATAAAATAACTAATCTGACACTGTTTTGAAATCAGCGAAAGTGTAGCTCGTGTTCCATGGAAAGTATCGTACCGCAGATATTCTTCCATGACTTCAAACAGTGTCAGATTACCTAGAGTTGCTACATAGTCTGTTTAGTAGTTACGAGGGAGTATAGGGACGGACATACATACATACAGGTCAAACATAATCCTTTTTTGGCATCGCCATAGTCTATATAGTCAGGTAAATACTGAGCACTCACGTAGATACCTACCTATAAGTTTCCGCGGACTGCGTGTTAAAATAGCATTGCTACTAAATAACTAGTCATTAGCGTACCTAGCTCATAGGCTATGAATTCTGTGTATGTAGGTACTAAGTGTAGGCAGCCAGGTATTTTCCGTGTGGTGACGTGGCGACGATGACCACAAGGTCGTACAGTCGATGTAATTTCATTAATTAGGTACGCTTCCCCAACAGCTACCTATATACCTGACCGAAATTCAGAAAGGCAATTAGGTAATTAACTTTACTTTATTTTCCAGGCTACTTATTAGGTCGAATGGCGCAAAATGAAGTGAAACGAAGCAACGAAATCTTAACTCATAACCTGACAGTTGTCGCTGATAATTTATACAAGAAATCGAAAAGAATTCTGCCGAAAGTCATCCATAATAACGACTTGGATAAAATACAAACAAAACTTGTCGACGTATTTAACTGCAGCGAAAGCATTTGCGGCACAATTAACAAATATAACCTTTCAGACTTCGTCAAGAATTCCATCAACTTCCAACTGACAAAATTAATGAGATCTATAAATAACGCGTCCCAATATTTAGATACGTTAAGGTGACATTAAATAGAAACTTACGTGTGTAGGTATTTAAAATTAATGTTTGGGACTAATTAATTAATAATTTGTTTTTAATTATAATAATATTTTTGTGATAAATTATGTACCTTTAACGTAAATAAATGTATAACTTACTCGCTTGTGTTTATTCTTTATCGTGAATGTATGTGGCAGACCATTAATAAAAGGATGTCTCATTGCATCAATCAACTTTCAGTATTCGATTGTTCATTAACTTATATTTTAAAAGTTACAACATATTTAATAATAATTGAATTTATCTTTCATTAGTGCCTGCATATAGCTTTCAATTTTTCCCGCCATTTACATATTTTAGCTTATTTCTGGATCAAACGGCCAAAAATTATTTACAACAAATACCTACTAGAATCCTACCGTACTGCGTCCCATGGTATTAGGAATGATCAAACCGCATAAAAATCATAACGTAAAAACTTAAAGTTACACAAGAAATAATACAACCACAGAATACAAAAATAAAATAATTTTTCTGAACGAAACATCGTGAATCGCGATGTTCATTGTGATATGACGTGATCCCTCCTCCCAGTTATCGATTGCCATTGGTTGATAGAAGGTCACGTTACTGAATTCACCAATCGGTGGAACTGTTCGCAAGGTCAACAAACTTTTTACGGGTAACGGGGAGGATTCGAACCAATCGAAAGAACGGCGACCGCGGCGTCGAATAATTCCATTTCCTGTCCGCCATTTTGAGCGGTATCTAGTGCGCTGAGTGTCGTGCGTAGTGGTTATTTTATTAAAATATAAAACAAGAGTTAAGTGAAAATACTAAAATTTATACACAATGGTGCCGGTAAGTGTTTATTCGAGTGAAAATAACATCGAAATTCAACGAGCGGGCCCCGCCAACCCTCTAATCGATCTCTCGTTCCAGCAAACGAAAGTGTTCGTCGGTAGCCTGCCGCAGGGCTCGAAGCCGGAGGACCTTCGCAAACTGTTCGAGCGCTTCGGCGCCGTCACCGAGTGCGACATCATGAACCGGTGCGGCTTCGTGCACATGCAGAGCGAGGAGCAGGCGTCGGCCGCCATCCGCGCCCTCAACAACAGCACATTCAACGGCGGCGTCATCTCGGTGGAGCGCGGGCGCATCAAGGAGCGCGGCATGCGCGGCGGCGGGCGAGGCGGCCGCGGCGGCGGCATGCGCGGCGGCATGGACCGGCGCGGCGGCGGCCGGGGCGGCGGCGGCGGTCGGGACGCGCCCTATATGCGCGACGCGCGCCCGGCGCCGCACATGCGGGGGCCCGCGCCCGCCGGCTCCATGGGCATGCGGAACGGGCTCGGCGGGGGCGGCGGTGGGTACGACCGCGGCATGGACCGCTCGATGGGCGGCGGGGGCGGCTACGACGACCGGTACGCGGGGTACGGCGAGGACCGGCGCGGGTTCGCGCTGATGGACCGCGCGCGCGACCCGTACGCGGCGCCGGCGCCCATGTACGCGGAGGACCGGCGCGGGTACGGCGCGCCCGAGGAGCTGGCCCCGCACGCCATGTACGGGGACGAGCGACGTGCACCCATGTACCCCGACGAGCGCGACATGATGGACCGGCGCGCGCGGGGCCCGGCGCCGCCGCCCTACGAACGGGGACCCGCCCCGAGGCCCCCACCCATGGGCAATGGAGATATGTTCAGCAGAAGATCACCAATGTAAGTTCCATCACAATATTATTCTTACTCGTGTAAAGATTAGCATTCGCCCTTCCGCATTGCATGCATTGTACATTTTGCATCAAACAGATGTAGTATTCTTTGTATAGAATGTCATACAAGTGCGTCCACTTGTCCGCACCTTACAGATTACATGAATAATACTAATCCGTTTGATGTGATAAGGAAAGGTGGAAGTTTGTCTTAAGGAGGTACCATCAGCAGTTGGCTCAAGAGTTCCTATTCAGGTTATGCAAAATAACAGTTTCTGGTTGACAACTATTTGATAGGAATTGCTTTGTCTATATTTTTAGATTTCAAACCTCAACAAGTACTTTAGGAAAATCCACACTAAAATTCCATTGCATTATCAATCAAATTTCAACTAACAGACTATTATTATATTATTGCATATTTATCGGAAAAGTCTGTAAAGATGAATGTGTGCTTAAAAAATAAGTATAATTATGTTATTATTAATGTCTAAGTGAGTCATTCTTCACTTATGAAATCTGATACCAAACTAAGCATAGCTTATACTATGGAAACCAGATACAGATGTAATTTTTTCCTTGACGGGAATCCTCAACACAACTTGTTAGATAGGGCATCTTACCAATCTTGCCAGGTGGCCCATCATTGTTATTCTTCAGTATTGTGTAGTTAAAAAAATAATATGCAATATCAAAGCTTTTATTTCTTCCATTAACAATTACATTATTTTTTACATTCTATGTAGTTACTTGATTATCTATTTAGTGTAAGGAAGGAGTAGTAATGAGCCCTGCTGAGTATAGGCCTCCTTCAGCTAATACAGAGGTTCCCAAAACAGTCCAGGTGGACCCCCAGGGGTTCAAGGGAGACTCGACGGGGCTTGATGTGACATTTTTTGACGAGTTTTAGGAATATGGTAGAAATGTAGCTGTCCACCAGAACCAGCAAAATTTTGAAAGTGGTCTAAGTGAGAAAAAAAAGTCATAATATATCCCCCCTATCTTTGGCCCAGCTGAGTCAGTCCGGCTGCAATGTCTTACATCCATCTTGGCCTAGCAGGTCTTCCCATTTTTCCATAGTCCATCTGCCATCCTGTACTTAAGCTCATAATGTTTTTTTCCAGGAGAGGCGGAGCCCCAGCAGCAGGTGGATATGACAGAGATCCCTATGCGCAACAGTACCCTCCAATGGGACGGTAAGCATCTTGTTTGTAATCCACATCATTGTTGATGGTAGTGGCAGGTCAACAGTTCCTAAATTAAGCGGATACCAACCCATAGTTTACTTGCATTCCTGTGATTAAAGTAGCTGATGACTCAGTGTTGTCACTTTTTATTTGTAGTAACTTTTACACTTTGGCGCCGATTATGCTAAAAATAACAATTTAATCTGCTAAAAAAAATGCTAGGTGGCATTATCTTGACAAATTAATAATTTTTGAAGAAAAAATTACTTGGTATATTACTAAGTAAATTAATGCTTTGAAAATTAATTCAAGTAATTATTCAAGATTATCATTAATTTCTATTTTGAATGTAATAGTTGAATTTTTCTACACAGAATTTTCTCCAAACAATGGAGGAATGATTTTTATATAGTACTAGTTTTTTCCCCTGCAGGCTCAGGGGGGTGAGCCCCCTATTTAACTCCAATGATGAATTAATTTTCAAAAATCCTTTCTTAGCTACTTTATATTGACTTTATTATGGAACTCTTTCTTGTTTCTAGATCTACTGCTATAATGTTCTTTGTCTTTAAGTCAGCACCTAGTATTCTAGTATTATGTAGGTTGTTTACTGTTCAGTATTTTTACATCTTTAGACAATTATTGTGGAATTAATAATTCTTTTGTAATTGAAATTACTATAATAGCAACTTCATGGGAAAATCATTTTTCCAATAATTGACATAAACATAATTATTAATAGTACAAACATCAATTGTTTCTTACGAAAATCAACAGGAAAACTACTAGAAAACTTATGGGCTACTTCGATATTATTGTAATGTATATTTTATTAGAATGACCTGTTTACCTGCCAACTGCTAATACATAATATGAGTCATCAATTAGTAATGATTGTGAAACTTGTACAAAAATAATCATCATTACAATTTTTTAAAGAATTTTCAATAAAAAACCATCATAAATCTACATAAATTTGTCACCATAATCGTTTGACCGTTTCTTTTAGTTAACTATGTCGCGCTGCTTAGGTTATAGTGACCATCGGTTCATAAAATAACGTTTTGCCATCTCTATTGGAAAGGTTATCATCTCTTCTGACTCTTGTGATATAGATTACGGTAACATAGATGCGTAAAGTTCACACTATGAGCTAAGGGGTGTCGTCGGTTGGCTATTAGTTGCGGTCGTGCGTTGTGCGGAGAGAGAGAGAGAGAGTATTGAGATGGAGTGGAGTGGAGTGTAGACTGAGCGTGTTGTTTGTATGTAGCGGCGGCGGCGCGGCACGCGGTAGAGACCTGGGCGGCGGCATGGGCCCGCGCCGGTACTAGGCGCCTCCGCGGTACTAGGCACTGCGTCTACCCTCCTACCGCACCACCGGACAACATTCTAGATTTAAGCCCTAGAGATACACGCGACACAAACAAACGAGCCGTACCATATAGTATTGTCTTCCGCGTCCGTCGCGTCCGGCCCTGGCGCCCCGAGCGGCTCTAACAGACATGTGAATCGGTTTGTAATACAATAAATGAGGATAACATCGACGGCCCGGTTTCATTTCGACCCAGCTGACTTGTCGTTTGACGATGACACGATGATGACATGAATCGTGCGATTAGATTTATATAATTAAAACTTGATTGATTTTCGGTAATTGATAAGTATGGAATGTATTTTAAGAAACTTTCTGTTTAAGTTGTATATTTCTATTTTAGATTAAACATTTTGATCAGTAGATTTATTTTTACTTTGATTATACCTTCCGGCGCTGATCTATTTGATGCATGCCACCTTGAGACTTAACTTTTGGCTTTTTAACGCTTCTTCTGTGGTTGCGGTATTTATACATGATGTGTGATTTTATTGCAGGCCTCATGTAGCGTGCTCTGACTCCAGGTCAAATCTAAATTTTATATAAATTGCATGTAGGCAGCGAATACGTGCAGGGGTGCGTTCGAATACTCTGAATCGCGCTTTCGGCCACGAACGATCGTTCGTCTCATATTAACACTGCTTCTGTAAATCGTAATAACAACATGATGACGAAGAATAAAATACTATCATAAAACCCAACAGTAAGTGAGCAATCGAGTAGTCGAACACGGTATCTGCATTCACCAATCGGAACGCACCCCAGGCTAGCTGCCATGTTGATTGGTACCGACGATACGTGGATTACAGAGCATCGTCTACAGACTCACACGGTGTGTTGTGTTGTGTTTTGGGCGAGCGACAGATGCGTTGCGTTGCGTTGCGTTGCGTCGGACGTGATGCGTGTGTGGTACGTAACGTGTAGGCGTCACGCACGCGCGGCCTGCTCTGTAATCTGTTGTTTCAACGTGTACATAACGCCGTCGAGCGGCGACTTTCACACGAAAGTGCGTGCGAGTCCTTTCAGATAGTTAGAGCGGCATGACGTCACGTACAGCCAGCGTTACCGGCCGGCGATGCGTTCTCGATGCTAAAGCGACGACGTTACGCCGTAAGTGTTAGGCGACATCGACTGAAGACACAGGAATGCGAAAATTATCAATCGTAAGTACGGCTGTATAGACGCAAACCGTTGTGCGGCGTGCGGAACGCAGGCTTCCACTGCGGAACTTTTCCTATAAACCTTTCAAAATTTGAATCCGTTACTGATTTTGCAAGCGTTATTATCACGCACTCGAGCCTAGTGATAAGACTAGTTCACAATTACGTACGAATCTCCACTTGTAACGTATGTCGCCAAATCTACCGTTGTAAGCGATTTGTCCAGTCGAGGGCAATAATACGCTATCGTAAAACCGTTGTCTATATAAACGGAAATTTTAGGATTTGACAAGACATTTATTGGCGACAATATTGGGCCTTCTGCTAATAAAACCACCATAATATTTATTTAATTATTATTTATTAATATACTTTTATGTTTGACAGGTTTTGGACGCCTGGATGAAGAATAGAAAACGTCTGCCTCATGGAAAATGAGTCGAGAGAAAATAATATGTTTTTTATAAAATGTTGCACCAACAATGGTACAGGAATTATACGGATTTTGTTGCGATAAACACGTTGTTTGATTGATGTTTATAATCATAAACCTCCTTAGCTCAGATGAATGCAATAGATAACGGAATTGGAAATCAAGCAATTCATGTCAAACTATAATATGTGGTTGCTTATATCTGCTTCTTATGAAGTTATTATTCGTTCTCCAGTTTTCATGTTTTCAGAACGAGGTGTAGGTATTGGATAAGGTAACTGTAAATAATACACGATGCTCAAATATTCAACTTTTATTTAGCATATTCAAAATATATTTTCACAGTATGAGAATAAAACTGCTGAATGGAGATTCACTAAATTATCACACTTTGTACTCAAGCTAAGCATTCACATGACTATATATTATAAATTATATATTAAATTGCCATGCACACAAGGCGGGCATAAGTGTCCCGTTGAAATGTGACCAGCTGCGCGTAGAATGGACTTATCATATGTCCCAAATTGAACCCACCCCTAGCCCATCTGTCCCTCCGCGCAACTTTTAGGGTATGCCAAAAGATATAGATACATGAACACCGCGTTTTAAAATTGCTATGACATGATAGGTACTATTATTTAGAACATCAAATAAAACGATTGAAATCTGCAATATAAGTTCATTAAAAAATAATTATAATCAGCTTAGCTGCCAACAAAACAAATAATAAAATGCTTTTCAATACAAAATTTTATAATATTATTTAAAAGTAGTTACACTGCAACACTGACTGCTGTATTTTTGAAACTAAGCCTCATACGTAATACAGGTACAGGGTGGGGGTGTAAAATGAAAACGTCAGGCTGATCGTGACTGGTGTATCGAGCATAATTCGTTTCCATTTCGTACGCTTTCACTTTAGAACTTGTGATATTTTGTCAAATATATAAAAATAATCGTCATTTAATAAATAATTTTGTTACAGCAATCAGTGTTGCAAAAATATCATATTCAAAACACAAATCTAGAGATCAATTTTCCAAACATTTTTTTTACAAACCAAAGCCGGTAACGCCCGGTCTCCACATATAACTACTATTATAAAGCGAAGCATTGCGCCCCGCGATAAAGATTTTGCATTTGGCCATTCATTGTGATATATTGCTACAATATCACTATTACATAACGCAACAAAATTATGTAATCACTGCTTGCTTAAAAACTAGTAATACTTTAATAAATACAAAAAGAGAGTTAAGTACATTTCGAGAGAATGGAATTATAAGGTTAAATTTGAATTTATTCAAAATTCAATTTTCTAGCCGAAACATTTTGACAGATGGCAAAGATCTTTTACCACTGGCAATTTTTTTTATAAGAATAACACGAATAACTTAAACCATGCTAAGAGTATTGATGGACGGTTAGTGGTATTTTAGTGAAAAAATTATAAACATGTTTAGGTGTTAAATTATAATTTAAAAATAGCTTCAAAGGCCATACTATAGGTAACGTGTAAATAAAAATATATTTTTTAAACTTTGGTGGCATCTACATAAAGGTGTGACCTATGACAGACTAGCATCGGTAATGGGATCACTAACGTATATAGCTATAAATGTAAATACATATAAGTACATAAGATTTCGCATATTGCGCGGCTATAACAAAGATTGCCTAGCTAATCATCAAATCGCACTTTTTTCTAATGTCATATTCGAAGACATTTTGAGAAATGACAAATTCGATAAGACTAAGGGCCGGTTGCTCGTACATTTTAGTCAAAGTTAACTATTACCATGCTTTGACCGTAGTCACTTTGTCGATGACCGATCTCCTTCGGTCGGTTATGGTTACGGTTAAAATTTTAGTTAAAGTGACACGAGCAACCCAGTTAGCTTTCTTTCGGCGGTTAAAGTTGACTATAACCGCGCTTACGAGCAACCGACCCTAAGAAATATCAAATGAAGACATTTTCTTTCATATGCATAACTACAAACCCAGCACACACTAGCAAACAAACATAAAAACGTGCTCAAGCTTTTGATACAGTAGTTTATATTTTCATAAATATATTCATTTATTTATACTAATTAATTATATTCGAAGGATTATTATTAAATTTACTTCTATGCAAATAACAATACGTGCCATTTTTTAAGCAATTCTTGTACTAAAAATATTTCAGTTTTACCTATGCATAGTGCATAATGGTACGAAAATGTTAGGATGTATTTTATTACAAAACTTGTGTACTAGTTCTTTTTCTAGATGACGTGAAGATTATTGATAGCGAGGGGTGAAAGGCGATTTGTTTTAAGCGACATTTTATGACCTGTTCAGGAACCCGGCTCATCTGACGAAGAAAAAATCACTGATTCCGAATATGTATATGACTCAATATAGGCCAAAATGTCCCTCGATAAGAAAATGTTTAAATGCAATATTTTTGTCAAATCGGTAGCATTTCGTTAATGGTAACTATTTTCTATGGCGTTAACAACGTGTTATCTAATATTTAACACACAAAGCTTTCACATACTTTTGTATGGAGTAGAGTCATCACACATTTTAGAATTTAAAGGTCTAGCTCAGTCTACGGTATTCTAGAATGACGCCATCTTGTTTATAACGCTACGCAACTAGAATATACGATATTTGACATTCTTCAAAAGACTACGAAATTTTACAATAGGGAATATGCATGATTTTTTTTAAATCTCATTTCTTAAGAAAATATGAAAATACCGTAAAAAAGTAACAAAGAGTGAGATTAAAATTAAAATCGGCCAAGAAATACGGAAGATATAAGCATTTTAAACTACTAATTAGACAGAGAGATCGGACATGGTATGTGACGTCATATAGGCCATTTAAACTCCATGCTAAGTTCTGTATTGCTAGAAAAAGATAGAGAAAAATCTTTGATGGATTATATCTTGGGTTATATTTATAGTTATACAAAAAAAATCTGTTTCATAAATGGATGAGCTTTTATTAAAAAAAAAAAGATGCATATTGTCCATCGAGTCTATCTAACAACTTTTTAAAGCCTGACCAATAACATAAGATTTGAAATGAAGGTGCCATAACTAAGCTTATCTAGTTATGGTCAGGATTTAAAACTTTAGATGACATATTTACGCCATACTAGTTGCGCTGCGCGGACGCCCCTATGTCTACAAATGATTTTCGTTCTCCATAGCACCAGTAGTTCATACAATAGCTCTAGCGCCAGACTGATACATCTAAACCCATTTAAAAACTCATGAACATTCTTTGGTTTAAAATAGAACGTTAAGGTGTAATCTACGTTAATTATTGCTAAGTACTTAAGGCAATAGTTTTCATTTATCTAATATACATTCCGTTGTACTAAATGAGATATTTTACTATAGACAGTTGTTTCTTGGTATGCTGGCTTAATTTGGATGCAGTTAGAGTAAAACACTTGGACAATGAAAATCCGTTTGGTCTAACTTTTTTTTTTCTAGGAAGTAAACTTTTATAGACAAAGACAAGTGTTTATAGTTAACAAATATCAAGTGTCTATGTTCGCATTATAGAATGTTAAAGCCGGTCGCACATTATAAGAAAATGTTTGACGCCCGTAGGAAAGCACTCTGCTCATACGTTTTGTTCTAGAATTCTGACGTGTCTGTCGTCCGCTTCTTAATCTAACAGAAGAAAGAAAGAGAGAGAGAGATTTCTAACAGAAAATTTCTTAAAATGTGCGGCCTGTCTAAAAAAGTCACGCTTTGAGTCGAGATTAGTTCTTCGACATATAAGGTTGGTTTTCGATTAGTACCGTATATTTCCTACTACTTGAGACTTGACTTCGTCTGTTTTTAGTTCCTTTTAATAAAGGGTTTAGAAATAAAGATTAATATTATTTTATATTGCTTCCTTCACAAATTCTCGTATAATTTGACATGCATCAAATTGAGAGATATTTTCTTTTTCAAGATTAAAAAGAAAAATGTGATTTTAGAACAAGATGTTTGGTTTCTGTCTTAGTAGTCAAATAGGTAGGTAATGGCGCGTGCAGAGTGGTGGACGGGATGGCAGAGGATTTAAAATTTATTAATTGAATTTAATAATTATCCTAATCGTAATAAGGTATTTATTTCAACCAGCGATGCTCTAGAGAAAACTGCGCTGCTATGCTCCGAGGCCGAGCATTGGAATTTATACCTTATTTCGATTGGATATTCAATGGTATTCAATGGTAAAATAGATTTATGGTATTCAATTCAAATGATAAATTTTTAATTCTCTGCCGTGCCGGCCGCCACTGTGCGCCGGTCTTTACTCTCGTGGTATATACCTAAGATTTTAATTAATATCATAAAGTATTTGCCAGGAAGCGTCGTGATTTCGCAAGCTGTTTCTAAATTGGAGGGAACTAAGCTCGAAGTTGTGGTCTATTATTAAATGTAATTTGAACTATTATTATGTTGAATTTGATTCAAATAATGTGGTCAGCTACAAACGAAATTAGACTCAGTTTGCTAAATTGTTATCATTATTAATTTTATTTAAAATCTTTGTGATCAAAGAAACGTCTAGATTTCACTTTTAATCAAATCTATGAATGAACATCAGGTTTTTATATAGGTAGAGAAAATCCAACTCGACAAATATTTGACTACTCTCAAACTCGATACAAATTTGAGCGTTTTTTAGCCAATTTAGCCAATATTTTTCGTAGCTGACCATATCATAAACTATTAACGCTATACTTAGGTCATTATTTTTTTGATATATTTTACTGTTTTCTACAAATTTAAGATTAGCTGCGATTTTATTGTGTTTTAAGATACATTTTGTTGGTTGATTAAACGTTTTTGGGCACCAAAGATTAAAGACCTACTCCAAAAAACGATAGTTCGATCTACGTTGTCAAAATTATTAACCAATAGAAATGCACAAAATGTACGTTATGTCAGTTTACTGCAATTCTATTGGTTGAGGGGCATGTGCCAAGAAGCCCGCGAAATAATTTTTTTTTTAGGTTTTTTTCAAATTGTAGCTCAGTAATAGGTCGTATTTTTGACAAAATGTGATTTGACAACTATGATGAAACTATAGTTTTTTCCGAGTAGACACTTAAAACGGTCTGATAATATCAGAAGTATTCCCAAATAAGCTGAAATAAAACAGTTAAAAAACGTTCATATTAAAATTATACGTAAAATTTTTGTTAAAAATTAAATTCAAATCCCCCCCCCCCCCCCCCCCCCTATTTTAGTTTATAGATGCTATGACCGCGCGTACTTGAGCGCCTGATTGAGTGGCTTCTCCTCCTTGAGAGACTCTTTGAGTACGATGTCAGAGTTGGAGTATTGCGGTGGAGGCTGGTCATCCGAGGACACGGATGGTGGAGGTTCCTCCACTTCTGAGCGACTCTGGCTGTCTGTTGATGGTCTGTAGGATTAAGTAAGTTTTATGTCACAATTTGGTCTGTAAGGAATTCAAATTAAGTATGTTGATAAGGCTGATAATAATAGGGTAGTTGACTGACTAATCAAATCAGCAACTTTTTAATAAATGTCAAAACGATAGTTTATATGGAATTTTGTATGAAATATTACACTATGACGTCATAGTTTCACAGCATCAAATGATCTACTCTTTGTGGTTCTACTGGTAATTAAAAATCATAAAATACATGAAATGTACAACATATTTGATGTTTCTACGTATTTTTAGATGTTTTATGCATTGGTTAGTGTTTGGTCATTTATTTTTGACATTGTCAACTACCCTAGTGGCGGTCCATCTGCTTTTTTTTAAAGGACTAACGTTGGTAGTCTCTGATGGCTGCATCACCTTTACCGGACAAATCGGCCAGCGAAGAGGGCTCTCAGCCGGGGAACATTTAGGTAACCAACCACGCCAGTGGACACCCCCGAATGGGGTATAAACTTGGCTCAGGGCGTTACCGGGGGAGGGGGAGGACTTAGGTCTACCTGATGGTAAGTGTATCTCGTCGCGAATGGAAATTAGTAATATTAGGGGGTTTTTAATGTACTGGCGACAAAAAAAAACAACTCGATTGTATTTTTTTTCCAAATCAACGACTTCGATTCCTGGCGAGAGAAATTATTTATAAATCCAAGTTTACAGTTTTAGTTTATCAAAATCGGTCTCGAGACTCTTTTCGCCATTTTTGGCTATTACCTATACTTTAGGGGTGTCACTCTTAAGAGATAAATGAAATCAATCAACAGTTCGTAAATTGATATAATTTTAGAATTCCACAAAGAGTTCACAGTAAATACAGTCACAAGTTTCACTATAAATACTTTCACAAAACTAGGTCTCAAATGCGTTCAATTACAAAGGCTACTGTACTAAGGAGGTGATCGCGGGCGCACGTTGAAACGGTGGTATGACAACTGACTCGCTTCGCTACAATATGTTCCTGCCAGCCCCTTTCTGAGGACATGACACAATGTTTCCCTACATATACTTTAGGATTTGTTATACCACGCCCACTTGAAAAATTAATTCTGTATACAGTAAAAAAATTGACTACCACCGGTTCGTTTTTTTTTAAAGGACAAGATGTTAGCCTCAGATGACCGCGTCAACCTTACCGAACACACAGTTTCGTAATACACTTAAACTGATAAGACTCTGGCAAACTCAGTAAGGCTTCATTAATTTGTGGATAAATAAATATCCTCACACACGGTTATCTGATCCCAGACTAAGCAGAGCTTGTGCTATGGAAACCAGATAACTGACATACTACAAATACTACCTTTTTAAAAAATAAATACTTATTTACACCCAGACACAGGACAAACAGACATGCACACAATGAGGAATACCAACAAAAAAATCTAATTAGTCCGTCAGTTAGATTATCAAAAAATATTGGATACGTATTTTTTATTTTGATCCGAAAACAAAAAATAACGAAGATACAGTGCGTTAAAATTTTCCGGTCTGCAAAAAGTGTACTAAAAAGTAGTTGTACAATGACGTCACAAGCCCCAATCCTGCACTTTTATGGGACTTATCTTTGTAATTTCTTATGGATTTGATAAAATAAAAAATACGTATCCAATATTTTTTGATAATCTAACTGACGGACTAATTAGATTTTTTTGTTGGTATTCCTCATTGTTTGTCCTGGATGAGAATCGAACCCATGACCAGCGGCGTGATAGGTGGTGTCTTAGTGAACTGCGCCAACTGGCTGGGATTATTGTTTATTTGTGTCGACATAGTTACCTGTACCGCCTGGTGTTGGAGGGCGCGAGTGCTGCGAGATGCTTCAGCAGCGTGTGTCTAGCGGGCTCAGCGCTGAGGCGCGCGGCGGGGAGGTCCACGCAGAACGGGTTCCGACTGTCGCCCAGGAACGGCGTCGTGTAGTTCTCCATCTTCAGGAGCAGCAGGAGTACGTCCTCTAAGTCCGCTTCGCTGTTAAACGTATTTATTTATTCAGGTCAGCCAACAATAGGCAAGATGACACTGTCAAAAATAAATGACCAAACACTAACCAATGCATAATACATCTGTATAAAATATAAAGGTCATGGGTTCGGTTCGAATCCTATAATGAGCTTGAGCTTTCGGTGAAGGAAAACAACGTGAGGAAACCATGGCACGGTGGTAGGGTACTTTGTAGTACCCGTCTGGCTACCACCCTCAAGTTAAAAATTTGTCGCCAAGCACCCGGTGTGTTCCGGCAATTGCACTTGAGAGCCAGTTGCCTTCTCGGTATTGTAACAGGTCGGCAACACATTGGCAAAACCTGGTATTTCAAATGGCGATAGGCGACGCTTTCCACTTACCATCAGTATCACTGACTGCTGACATAAAAAAAAACTTAAAAAAAATTAAACTCACCTAGCAGAATACAAGAACTGCGCAAAGTTAATATTGGAGACGCAGCCGTCCTTGTCCTCACTGTCGGTGTACAAGTCTGTCTCCCTGTAGTACATGTACAGGAAGTCGTTCAGCTGCTTCGCTATCACCGCGCACCTGTCCTTGTCGCACATCTTCACGGGTGGACCCTGACCGGTTATATTTTTTTTTTTTTCTATATACAAACGTTGGCAAAGAGCATACGGCTCGAGTGGTGGGAAACGTTTACCGTTGCCTAGACGTTTGCTACATTAGGGCTAAAACTTGCGTGTATCTATCAGAGCTTTGTGGGGGGGTGGGGGCATGGCCCCCAGGGCCCCCACACAAGGCCATGATTATGATTATAAATATTATGTATTAATTATTTTAATCATATTATAGAGGATACTAAATCTTGAGAAATATATCCCACAAAGCATACGAAAGCGAAAATATGTTAGTAAATATTATATACCAATAGCAAATTGGGTTTCGTGAGTAAGCTGCATTACGAGCATAGACATAAGTTAACTTTTCATTTAAAAATCATACTCAGAATTTAAAATAAAAAACGGTGTTGCTACCAGTATGAAGTTATTAGGTATCATGTAAGTTTGTTTAATTTTACCTATTTGTAAATAATAAAAACGAAATATTTGATACAGAATAACCCCCTGCCAGCTTGCATTATTTAACACGTAAGGAAGCATATAATTGCGAGTGTGTTAGAAGCAGCATAAATAAAATGAATGTAAAATCAAATAAATAAATGAATGTCATTCCCGTGGCATGCGCAGGTGAAGGGTGTGGTTTTATGTATAAAAGTGTATGTAAGAGAGGGCATGTGAGTGTGTGTGTAAGTGGGGGTGTGTATGTAGGAGGGAGGGAGGGAGTGTGTGTGTAAGTGAAGGAGTGTATGTAGGAGAGGGGGGTGAGTGAGCGTGTAAGTGAAGGTGTGTATGTAGAAGGGGGGTGAGTGTGTGTGTAAGTGAGAGTGTAAGAGTAGGAGGGGGTGTGTTTATTTGTACGTGAAGGTGTGTATGTAGGAGTGGGTGTGTAGGAGAGGGGGGTGTGTGAAGGGGTGCGTATAAAGAAGCGGCATGCTTAGGTATACATCACCTTTACATTATAAGGCATCCGCAGCGTGGTGGCAGCCCGGCGCAGGAAGCGCAGCACGAGGCCGGCGTGCGACACCGCCAGCTCGTTGCTGGGGCACGAGATCCGCTTCAGGATGTGCGTCAGGAACAGACCGAACGCGCGACGACCCTCGCCCATCCTGCACACACATACATACATATACATCAAGGTTCATATAGTATTTAACAGTTAAAAAAAATAAGTCGCAATTAATTGGAAAAAAAAACAACACGACTGCCTTTTACAAAAAGTAAACTAATTACAACCAGTGTCGCTCGGGAAGATATACATAGATAGCTCAATCAAAATATAGTGACAGACTGACATGAGCGTATAAGGTTTTCGTATTTTCCCTTTGAGGTAGGGAACCTTAAAAGTGTGTACATACGTGAGTCTCATGCCTTCTGTGAGTTGTCTCTTGACTAGTTCTTTAGCGCGGCGCGAGTCGTGATGCGGCGTGGCGGCCGGCTCCGCCAGGCTGATGGCCGGCGCCGTCGACGTCACCGTCACCGCCTCGTACCGTTTCAATCTGTAATAACAACACTTTAGAGTTCATTATCCACTGGCCTGGTGCTCTACCGCGTATTGGTGGCAATCGTAAGGTGTTCCTTTGTACTATTGAACATTAACCAATGAGCTTATGGAGGAACAAGGTGAATGATTCCTCCATTGAGAAGGGAAGATCTTCCGCCAGGCTGGGTCATCGTGCCTGGGGACCGCGATCCAACTGTTGATTTTTTTTTTTTGAAAGGACTTGAAGGTGTTAGCCAGACGTGGCTATAACACCCTTACGCGGACTACTCGGCGAGCGCAGAGGGCACTCAACCGGACAAAAACAATTTTAGGTAACTGCGCCTGAGGGCACCCCCTGTGGGGTACGGACCTCGGCTCAGGGCGTTACCGGGAGGGGGAGGACATAGTACGAGTTACGACTAATTAGGGGCGGTCGGATTACTGGGAGCAGCTCGGGCCGCTTGAATGGGACGAGACTGGGTAAGACGTCGCGACGTAGGACGATACCGAGGAAGTCGGTTTTGTGTGTCGTCGTTTTGTCGAGCTGAGTCGGCTGCAATCTGGGCGAGAGTAATGGGATCATCCGGCTCGCTGAGGGCTTGCCGTGGACGTCGGATACGCGAGATTCTAGAGGGGGTATAGGTTGCAGCCTGTACGATGAGAGGATTGGAGTGGTTGACAGCGGTGTCGAAAAAGCGGCGTGAAGTGCATTTCATAAATTATTTGATGGTGGGGAGTCCTAAGACGATGTGGAGGTTTTCGTTGCGCATATACCAGGGGGCGCCCGTGGCTTTGCGCATGAATCGGTTTTGTATAACCTGAAGGCTATGGATCTTGCTGGGGCTAGCCTGGGCGAACACAGGGCTAGCATAGGTCATGATTGGGCGAACGCACGCGGTATAGAGTCTAACC
Organism: Tethea ocularis; assembly: GCA_963555595.1. Classification (NCBI taxonomy): domain Eukaryota; kingdom Metazoa; phylum Arthropoda; class Insecta; order Lepidoptera; family Drepanidae; genus Tethea; species Tethea ocularis. The sequence goes on along the minus strand of OY741973.1, from coordinate 1,611,597 downwards.
TTGCTTTTTAGGGCAAGTTTAGACTTACTATTTAAAAGGAAATGAAGACGACCTAACACAAAAGCGGCTCGCGCGCGTACCCGCTTTATGTGTGCTGCAAAGGTTAATCGATCATCAAGAATCACTCCTAGATATTTGGCTTCCTTTTCCCAAGGGATCGGGTCGCCGAAAAGGGTGATGGGCTTGGGGGGTGGGGGTCGGCGTCTACGGTCGGCTCTAGTGAATAGAACCGCCTGACTCTTTGTCGGATTGACCAACTGTTGATGTTGGAACCTTGTATATATGCGAATGCGCGAACAAACTTCACTAGCGCGATGTAGATCGTGTTGATACATTGCAGCGCCATCTATCCATTGGCGTCTGAACTATGTAGCTGACAGGGATCGCTACAAGCTCGTAGCGTCATTAGATGTCTTATAGACCACTATTTAGTTAGCCAATAAATAAAAGGATATGCGACCTTTGAGGAGTATCAGCGTGGGAGAGGCTGGTGGCGACAGTGGCGTGGTGGAAGTGCGGCAACACGTGCGAGTGCACGAGCAGGTTGTAGTTGTGCTGCACCACCTGGTAGGGGATGTTGTTGTTCAGCGACGTCGAACACACCGGGATGCCGGATACCGGGTCTGTAACCACATAACTTAGATCATCCTCTAATAGGGATGATGACTGGGTAAAAAATAATAGAGAAAAGCTTTTTCGTCGGGTTTTAAAAAATACCCGAGAATAGGCTTACTTATGATAATAGGGGTGATGACTAAAAAAAAAAAATAGTCCGTCAGTTAGGTTATCAAAAAATATTGGATACGTATTTTTTATTTTATCAAATCAATAAAAACTTACAAAGATAGGTCGCATCAAAGTTCAGGAGTGGGTTTGTGACGTCACTTCTCTGTAAAAAGTGTACTAAAACGTGGCGTCACGCGATATTTATACGCACTTTATCTTCGTTATTTTTTGTTTTCAGAACTAAAGAAAAAACATGTGTCCAATATTGTTTGGTAATCTAACTGACGGACTATTTTTTTTTTTTAGTCATCTCCCCTATTATCATAAGTAAGCCTATTCTCGGGTATTTTTTAAAACCCGACGAAAAAGCTTTTCTCTGCAAAGCGATGTAGGTAGACGGTAAAGGGGCGGCCATTAATTACGTGAGGCGTTTAGAGGGGGAGGGGTCAAGGCGAATCTCACCAAATCTCACGTGGGGGTGAGGGGGGTCTCGGTAAATATCAAGTATTTTATTCCATAAAATCGCGATGAATCATAAATTAAGTAAAATTCTATTATTTCTATATTGAAATATAGATAAATCTTTCGTAATCTGTAATGCTAATCCAACGTAGTAGTTTGGTAGCGCAGATTGACATATTTAAACTAATTAGACGCATTTAAATAAATCTCATATGAGATTTTGGGAGGAGGGGGAGGCAAATCTCACGAGGACACACCAAGGGAGGAGAGAGGGTTGAAAAATCGCTAAAATCACTTCACACAATTAATGGACGTCCCCTAACCTTCGGAGTTACTGGTCCGAATCAGACAAATAGTAAGATACTTATCCTGGAGGGGATAAAATGGGTCGCAGGTAAAACCACGGGGCAGAACTCTAGTGATAGTATAAATGTTAAGGTAAGGTAGTATAGTATAGTATAGTACCTAGGTACTGCGAGTACTTCTGCCAGGAGTTCTGGCTGGGGAATATCCTGACGAAGCCGCCGCGTCGCGCGTACTGGCCGCGCACCGCCCGCACCAGCCGCAGCTCCTCGCCTGTCAGGCTGCCGGCGCCCGGCCCACTGCCGGTGCCGGTCACTGAACCTAAACACATTCAAGTCTAAGTCATTTATCCAGACTGGCGGCGCTGACAAATAAAAAAAAAGGAAAATCTAGGAAAGTCGTGAAAAGCAACTCTTTTGCAGGCGAATCTTGTCCTTATTGACTTTAAAAACGTTATTATTATAATTCTTATATTTTCCTGTCAAGGTTGAAAATTAAATAACATTTAAAAATAATAAAAGCGTAACGGAAACTACTTGTTATAAACAAAAGCCATATGCCAACAAAATTGTTGGGCCCCGACTTTCCTAGATTTTCATTTTTTTTTATTTGTCAGCGCCGCCAGACTGGATAAGTACACACAAAATAAATATTATTAATATATAGCGAAGAGTCTCGACTAACATCTTGAGAGGCTCTCGCTAGATGGCTGGATCAAGGGTCAGATACAAAAGGCGGCACTTCTGGACACGGTTTTTTTTAATTTAGAATTTATATTATACCTTCATATTTAATTTTTCAATACCTGGTGCGTGAGTTGGACTCGCACTTGTCAAGTTTTATTTTTAACTAGCTGTTCCGCGCTTGTTTCACTCGCGTTCCCGGGATAAAAAGTAGCCTATAAACTTCGGGAATAATGTAGCTTCCTATTAGTGAAAGAATTGTTCGAATCGGTTCAGTAGTTTCGGAGCCTATTCAATGCAAACAAACAAACAATCAAATCTTTCCTCTTTATAATATCAGTATAGATTAGATAGGTTACCTTGTCCATTAGGAGTGTTCGCGTTGGACGTGTTCCCGTTGGCCTTCCCTCCGCGCACGCACACATTCTCAGCGGAGTGCACACGACGACACTGCTAACAATAACTATTATTATTTGCAGCAATCTTTATTGGTCACCACTATTTACCCGTATATTACGACGGCATGGACTAAACTGACATCATTAAAAATGTTCTATCATTTTTCAATAAGGTTAACAAAATCAAAATCAAAAACTCATTTATTCAGTTTAGACCCTAATAAGGCACTTATGAACGTCAACAGTTACAGTTTTACAATAGACTCTACTACCGAGAAGACTCCGGCAAGAAACAAGGTTAACATGAAAGAGAGGTGACTTGACTAATTAGTTAAGTTCGTAAACAACAGAATCGACACCAATACCAAAATTATAAGATGACTAGCTGTTCCCCGTGGCTTCACTCGCGTTCCCGGGATAAAAAGCAGCCTATATAATCTTCGGGGATAATGTAGCTTCCTATTAATGAAATAATTTTTCAAATCGGACCAGTAACTTCGGAGATTAGCACGTTCAAACAAATAAACAAACTCTTCAGCTTTATTATTAGTATAGATTACGAGAGCCATCGCTATAGGAATCAAGTTACACAATAACCCTGCTGGTTTGTGTTGTGTGATATAATGTTAGACTCACAGCACCGATCCTCATCTTGAGCGAGTTAGATTGTCCACTCAACTCGGCCTTGGACATGGGAACAGCCGGTAGCCCCACCAGGGTCAGCGTGTCTGCTAGTAGGGCCGACTTCACTCGGGCGTCGAGGGGGCTTTCGCACGCCAAGCTGTGTACGAGATATTGGCATAGTTATTATACAGCTGAACTTTTCAAGTAAAGCATAGGGAAAAGCGAAAAATTCTGAAAGGAGTTTCGAGGCCGATTTTGATAAAAACTAAAACTGTATATGTACTTGGATTTTCAAAAAAAATTGCCTTGCCGGGAATTGTACTCTATGAAAAAAAAAACACTGTATTACTGATACTGACCATCTCATCGTGTCACTTATGATCACTTTAGTATTTGGTCTACCATGCCAACTTGAACAGCTTGTATAATTTGGAGATTTTGAATGACATATCTTTGAAACTGATGTCGGGTAGGTCATGCTGAAAAACTTGAACGAGACTAACTCATAAATAACTAGTGTCCGACCGAAGTTCGTTCACTTCGGCCAAAATTTCGGCCTAATTTACCGAAGGTGACCGAAGTCGAAACTTTGTTTCTTTGTGTCATCGAACATTTGTTTTCGAATACATTTCGATCGAGCAAGGATGACCGTTTGTATGATGCTCATCCTATTTTCGTGATTTCAGAGTCGGTCAATAGTTGTCCAGTATGACAAACCTAGCATAGGTTTAGAAAATATTAGTTTTAGTCTCCATCCCGATCATGCGATAAGAAGTTACAAGGTACGTACCTGGGTGAGAGATTTATTTCCAGTAACCACGGCTTCAGCATATCATCCACCAGAATATCGTATCCAAAGAGTTCTGAAAAATTAACATAATTTAGTGTAATATTGGATTATATCAGTCAAATAAATGGACACTGTGAATTGTTACAGAGCGTGACAGTTTCAATATAAATATTTTTTTGTCGGATTTCTTAACAAAATATGAAAATACCATAAAAAAAATAAGTTAAAAAGTGGAATTAAAATTACCACCACAGAATTGCTCTAGGAGCTCGGGATTTTGAGATATACCTTAATGTGCTAAAAATACGATTTTTGGTCATATTTGAAGTATTTTTTTCGGGACAGCTAATTTTTACGGTCATTTCCAATTGAAGCATCCTTTAGTACTACTCTTTCCCTATCAATACCATTTTCGTTTGTTTCGCTACAAGTTTCTTTTCTAAAGATAGTAGATTCGATGATAGTTAGTTACCGAAGCAGTTAAAGAAGTTGGGCACAAAGACCCTGGCGGCGGCGGTGATGGTCTGCGCGGAGGAGAGGATGCTCTTGACGACGAGGTCCTCGATGGCGGCCATCAGCGCGGTGGTGTTCCGCCCTTGCTTGCGCAGGTGCCGCAGCAGCGCGCTCAGGGTCCACTTGTGCCCAATGTTGCCAGCGTTCGGGTCGTCGCATCTGTTCAACAATCACTATTTAAAGCCAACCACAATTATTTGAAATTCGAGGGTTTTTTAGAACATTTCCCTTAATATGGGAGTTAATCAATATGTTATGAAGAAAGTAAGTTCACGAAATGATTCACAGGCGCATGAAGTATTCCTATTAGATTAGATAATAACACTTTCTATCCGGCGGTCGGCGAGGCAACACGTCTGCGGACCTCAGTGTGTGTGTGCTTGTGCGCGTTCATACGACTTCTGTGTTTGTTCGCGTTCGTCGAGTAGTCGACAGTGGGTCTACTACGTCCTGATGATGCTTCGTGAATAACAGAAACACGTGTCGATTTCCTGTTAAGTTTCCTTGTGTGGGACAGAGAAGATCTAGCGGAATTACTTACTAAATATTTGCCTTTGTTTAATCTAATAAAAGCTTTTAAAAAACAATAGAATACTCACTTAATATAATCTGTGTGATATTTATTGATGCTATAATTGCACAGATGCATGCAAGGATTCCACAGATTCTTGTTTGTCTTGTCGTATTTCACTGTAGCGAATCTGACCAGGCCTTCCTCGTACAAGTATATGAGCAGAGGATCTATGGATGTCACGCACACATACAAGCGGAGGTCGCACTTATGTCCGCCAATCAGGAGCGGCTTGTCTATGTATTTAGCTACCACTACGTTCTCGCCCTTGGGGATTTGTTCTGGCTGTAAGGGAAAGTGTTGCTGTATTTGCGTGTCTTTTTTGCTTATTGGTAGAGTAAGATGCATTACAAGATAAATATTGAGCGCCGTTGTTTTGTGATCTATCTCGCGAGTTTGTAGACTATTCATTGTGAACGTGAACGTGGCGTGTTAATTTCCGTTAGTTCATGGTCTATGTCAAACCGTTAAATGATGAACTGGCATCATCGACAGAAAACACCTTGCGCGCTGATTGGTCGAACGTGACCCCACACTTTGGCTGTTTCCAAAGATGGCCGATGGTAAACAGCTGTTATTGTGGGTTTTAAATAGTAGATGGATGGTTTGTGCGAGTGTGCAATATGACAATTAGCATTTAATTTTTAAAACCCTATGTCTCGATGACGGAGAGAAGGGCTGAATGGAAGAGGAGTACATATTGCGCCGAAATTAAATTATTGGGAACAGGGCAGGGCTTTGATGATGATGGTCTTGTGGTCTGCCTCTGCCATATTATTCGCATTACAGAGATAACAAAAGTTTTTCGATTTTTAAACAGTATACTCCGTATCAAAATCATTCCAATCAAACTCGATAATTTGGTGCGGCCTAAGCACCACTATTTTGACCACTTTTTAACAACACATTCAATTCAGTATTATAAGCTACTCTGTAAAAGTTCATCAAAGAGAAATTCTGTACTTACAGTATTAACAATATAAATCCCCCTGCCCCTGCTAGATGCAGCTGGCTTAACTATCCAAGGCCCCTTAGTCCTATAATGAGTGGAGCACAGCTCCTTATATTCCGCTGGCATTAGAAACGTGGTGGGGATGAAGTCGAAGTGTTTCAACCCACGGAAGTACTGCATCTTCTCTATGTTCTTGAAGAGTTTGTCTTTGCGGGTCAGCTCGTATGATCTGAAAAAATAGGGGAGTTGCACTGTGGTGTGTGACTGTGGCACATACCTACCTGTTGTCGATAAAAAAAAAAATCGATTCCATAACAGTTACGTTTGTTCAATTGTGGCCAAAATATAATAGATATGAAGGTATTATTGAGAGCCTAGCAACTGGCCCAGTCAGGCCTTATATGGCTCATGCGTCCCATGATATATAAGTACCACTTCGATCTCGGTTGATGACGTTTTAGTACAACTTCACCTCTCCCCACGAATGAGTATTTGGCTCACCGACGCATTAAGTCACAGGAGGGATGTGTCCCAAATACCACAGTGTCTCAAGTCGAAAGTCTTCCGAGCCAGTGTGTGTTACCAGTGATGGCTTACGGAACAGAGACGTGGTCGCTTAAGAAGGGCCCCATAAGAAGGCTCAAGGTCAGAGCTGAGCTCGGAGTTTCCTTCGAGATCAAATGAGAAATGATGAGGTCCGCAGGCGAACCAAAGCAACTGACCGGACAACGAGACTCTCCACGCTTCGCCGGCGAGGTATTTAAATGCTAGAAACACTCTTAAATATGTAGCACGTCAAAATAGTACAGCTTTTAAATCGCAGCTCTGCGATTCCTATGTAGCATCGGTTGTGGTTCTTGCCGCCAGCAGAGATCCGGCTACCTAATGACGAATCTAGCTACTTTGAATAGAATCGCCCTGGACCGAAAAACAAGTGTGAAAAACAGGAGGTTGTGGGTCAGTTTGGTTAGATGTGGGCTGAGTACGTCATCTAGCTCCCCACTCCTAGGTTCAGGCAGACAAGATGCCATAGTAAGGTTTGCAGGTTCTGCAGAATATCTACACGTTAATGTTGAAGGCATTTATCATCGGAATTACCTCGGGAAATGGTTGGCCTTTTGGTAAACGGTCATAGATCTGAGGACATTGAAAGGTATGAGAGGCGCTGACCATAGGAGGGCCCACGTGTCCACCTCCGGCAGGGCTGCCACCAACCCGTGGGCCTCCAGGAGCCTCTTCAGCAGAATCATAGGTGTGCTGTCAGTGGATTACTGTCCAAGTTATTGAGGTTTTACTGATACCTGAACTTTTGGTCGGAAATTGATTGACTTGAATGTCAGGAACTGTTGAAGTTACCTTCGGCCATATATTCTAGTGAAGAGAATAAAAAAAATCTGCAGCAACTCAAGTCAGAAACCTACCTTCTTAGTCTCACTATACTTAGATGACAATGTCTCACTCAATAGCATATAAACAAAGCCGAAAATTAAGAACCAAAAGCTGTTCAGTTGAAATTCACGTATCCAACAAAAAATCGCCAACTGCTCAATAAAATAGACAGTAATCAACAATATAGTAACATGGCTCACCTCGGGAAGTGATTCACCCGCTGGTAGGGAGACAGTGATCTTAGCACGTCGGGTTTCGGGTGCAACCCTGACCACATCAGGTTAAAGTCTTTAGCCTCTGTCACTGATTCCTGCAGGCCGTGCGCTTGTAGCAACCTGTGCAGGAGTTTGGTCTCCGTATTCACTAGTTTGTAGGTGATCTTTAGAACACGTGCTGGCATGTGACTGCTCTCCAGTACCTGGAATTTTAGCACTTGTTAAACTTCAGGTATAACTTAACTCTTGGGATAATTTAGCTAATGCCTTCATAGCATTGTTCAAGATCTAAATACTCTGTTTTGCCTTGTTTCATAGATCGAAAGAATGCCGGTCGCGTGCTTCGGAAACTTTATAGTATTGATTGGTGAAGAAATGGCCCAAAATTTTTGAGATTTTGATATGAATTGAACATGGGTGATATGTCAAAATATATAGAATTTCTCAGATATCCGCTATGTGTTGGAGGGAATCAAGTGGTCGAATGTTAAAAAGTTCAGTGACACGATCGCGTTTTGCGTTTGCTATGGACATTTGTCGGAGCAACATGACATCATATTCTTATCTCGGATACTCCTTAGCGAAACGCTAACGCAATAGTTAAGTAAATATTGACCAAAATCTTACACTAGTCTCGTCCCTCTAGTAAGCGAATTCGTAGTCATTCGATTACCCGAATGGGCTAACAACCTATTTCACTCATACTTTCGTAGGAGAGATTTCACTCAAAACTTTCATTTGCTAAAAACCGGAAGACGCAGCGTGGACCCCCGCCCCCCACAAGGTGGACCGATGATCTTGTGAGGGTCGCGGGAAACCGCTGGATGCGGGTAGCGCAAGACCGGCCATCATGAAGATCCTTGGGGAGGCCTTTACCAGCATGGACGTCTTTCGGCTGACATGATGACAAAATATGAAATACCTTGACACTGTCAACTTCCTTGACCAAAAGATGTTCGGAGTCGTCACTGTCGTATCCCGGTGATTCATTCCTTGGTAATTGCGGTGTTTTCCGTTTGTTCTTCAACTTGTTCTTCTTTCCTTTCTTGTCATCTTTCGAATCTATAACAGAGAAAGAACCAACCTCTTTTAAATATCGTAATTATGCCTGGAAAACGATAAGACCGCCAAATTATTTATGTCGACCTATAGATTATAATTTGTTCCCATGGTGTATCTAATATTCTATTATTTTCTGTTCAATGTTTGATGAAGGACCCACCTTTAGTCTGCTGCGGTGGTGGATCTTCAGGGGGCTTAATATTAGCTGTCGTGTTCTCTATATTCAAATGTTTCTTCAATGTTATCTTGTTGAGATCGTTCAGGACATCTTCTATATCTCTCTTGTGCTCGAGAGTCTCATGTCCTTGTTCGTGCACAGACGTTGTTTCTGGTACGTCTACTTCACTGACATGTCTCACAACATACGCTGTTCCGCTAAATTTGTTACTGTTACCAAAGGTCTCCATAACATCGTGCATAATATTCTTCGGTCTTACGCTAAAAGAGTGCGGTTCGGCTACAAGTCTTCTGGCCATATTTTTAGCTTTATTCAATAATATCGTTGTTCCCGTATTATTTCCTATTGTTTTAGTTGTCGATTCTAAGGATGGTGTTCTTGAGGCTAGGACACATGATCGGAATACGAGAACTGCTCCCTTGGCGCCGATGGGCCCTCCCGATATCCAGTCCTGGATGGAGCCTTCATTGTCTTTAGTGGCGTCGTCATCATTTTTTCTCATGCTGTCTCTGTCTTGCTCCTCTGTCGTTTGAAGGCCCGATGTAGATGGATTTGATGTGTCTGATGATACATGTGGACTGAAAATAATTTTACATATATTAGATATATTTTTGATACTTCAGTTCTACATTTTTTTTAAAGCCGAAACTTTGATGCACTGCATTGCAGATGTGGTTTGGTAAGGTAAAGTTTTCAAGTTGGATTGCCAAACTTAGCTAAGTGTTATATCATAATCTATTGAACTATAGTGGTATTAAATGAATAGTCGTGGAAAAATAAGTTTAAAAGTGAAAAGTGATAGACCTATATTTGATTGAGCGACAAAGCACGTTTTGAGACGGCATGTCAAGCACTGTGAGGCTGAAATACGACCAAAATTACTGCCTCGACGCTTTCATGCGCATCGCATGACGTATAATAAACTCGACTGCTTTATTACCCGTAATATCGTCAATGGATACTTAAAAAGATAATTTTGATCATATCCATCATTTTGAAGCGGTTAATTTGAAACGGCTAACTCTCAGGCGATCGAAGCATATTGGAGCATTTAAATTACTTATATAAGATTCAAAAGTGGCACGCGATAAGCGATTTCGGAAAGCTTTACTTGGCCCAGTAAACTTTAGTTGCGGTGAAACAGCTGACATGTGAGGTAATTTCCAAAGGAATTAATTAATCGAGTTTATGAAAACTGGGTGTGTGTTAACCCCATTTTTTACGGCGTTTGGCGATGTAGCGCGTGTAGGTACTACAATAATTTTGTAGGGTAGCATGTTATAATCGCGCATAGCTTGACGGTGTAAATTTTATGAATAACCAGCGTAATTATGTTCCGAGATTAGTTTTTATTATTCTTTTAGTAAGGGGCTGTTGGATTTATGGATTGAACATTTAAAAAAAAAGGACGGCGAATGTATCGTCCCCCAACGCTGTAATAGCATAACAGTACTCTTAATAGTATTGCCGCGCCCGTCGACCAATCGCCTCATTGCTGGGTGTTATCACAGCATAGGTAACTAAATTAGTTCGATAGTATTATAGAAAGATTTTGATAGGTATATGTTCAACAAAAAAAAAGCACTCTCTTATGATGTAACACTACCTACAGTAGGTAATCAAAGTTATTTGCATTCTGTTATCAAATACAGAATGCAGCGTAAGTACGTTTCAAGGGTCATTCTCAATGTAATTATGTAATTTGCCCTGCTAACCTTTAAATACCTGTCACTTACAAGAGACATGACATTTTAATTAATTATGACCTATTTTATGGTACGATATTATATATATCGATATGAGGGTCCGTGGTTTCACCGGGATAAAAAGTAGGCTATATATTATTCCAGGGTTTGATCTATCTAATGGCTGAATGGATTTGATCCTTGAATTAAATACATTCCATTCAGCACACTAAATGTAGCTTTATAGGTCTTAAAGTCTGTTGATTGAACTATATAGACCAAGTGGAGGGAAAAATTAGACTTCGTGTCATATAAGGAGGTACAGGTAGCATCAAACAATAGGGAAGAATGGAAAAACTACACCGACCAGAACCAAGCTCTTAAATATAGGTACTTTTAAATTAACTATGCAGGCAACAAGCATGAGGATGATTTACAACAAACGCCCAGTGATTTAGTGCTTAGTGAACCATGCAAATACATAACACCACATGTTGGCAGCATATGGTCAGTGGCCGGTCAATAGATCGATTGTGATGTCCCATAAAAGGAGCCTAGCCTGTAGATGGCTTTGAGCTATATAACCTCTGACTTAGGACTATTCAACTAAGGTAGTTAATGTGTACGCTATGACGTAATAACGCTTATTGTTACCTATATAGCCTTTTGTGATCCAGAAAATCAGCGTTTAAGGCCACGATATTAGAGTAATGATGATTCTAGATTAAGTTTTCTTTGTTGCAAATGATTTGGAGAATATGTGCCGAGGAATAGTTAAATTTTTTTTTAACTAAGAATGATTTTTCTCTTATTTGTTCCATCCAAATAACTTGCAAATATGAACATACATTCTGAGATCTAACACAAAGGGAATGGTTTTTTTACTTTAAAAAAAAAAAGATTAGTCTTTTTTTAAATAACATAAAACCGTCTTTTTTACTAAAAGTGAGATAAAACCGTCTTTTTTACTAAAAGTGAGCCTCGCCTGTCTCGCTTGTTTCCATCAGTTTAGTAAGGGAGTCATTCGCGGAGAGCATCCAACATAGGAATTCGAATTAGCAAGCTGGAGTGGCAGTGGGCAGACCACATTTGTAAAGACAGTCGAGCAGAAAGGTGCCGGAATAGAACGCTGCCACCAGCAGGAGTGAATGGATGAAACGATGGACGAAAAGGAATGGCGCGCCTTGGGGAGACCTATCTTCAGTAGTGTAAAGATACAAGCTGATTGGTCATAATTTCTAACTTCTAACCTTATAAAAACAACGAACCTTTTTAAGAAACTCATCCATATTTATGAGAAAACGGTGAAACAGGTGGCCCGACTATAAAACACAAACGTGAAAGGTCGCCTACGTTTTTAGAGCCTTGGAAGGTCTCGGAAAAGGCTTTAAGGGTTCAAGGCAGCCATAATATAGAGGAAAAAAATATATGAGCCAGTGTGAGAAAATGTGAGGATATGGTTACTTATACTATTCGCTGAACTACGGGGAAAATGGATATATTTATCATGAAAATAGGATTTCGTGGAACAATAGTTTTATTCAAAGAAAACGAGGTTTTTAAGTATGCTGCTTGAGAGTAAAATACTTATGTATCCTAGTATTATAAAACGGAATTATCAGTCCGATTTGATCCACTTATTTACTGAAGAAGCGAGTCTGTTTGTTTTGTTTCGTTTTCACGGCTAAACTGAAAATAGTAGACAAACTTTGACTTTCGATATAAGTAAACGTATGAGAGTCCTATTAATTGAAACTAAGATATGTTTTTTATATAATTAAGAATCATAATAATATTGATACAGATTAGAAAACTCGAATTGCAAAATTACAAAAGTAATTAATTATACAATCGATCACTCACAATCACGCGAAAATAGAAGACAGAGAAACGTCCAAGGTTTACATTATCCAAGGTGAACTTAACTGAAGCGGCTACTCCAATAAAGTACCATCGATAAACATGAAGCATGATTCGTTTTGAAACATTTTCGCTTGCAGTCAGCATAGTTAGCCCTGTCCATTGTTGAGAAAAAAACCTTCTCTTGTAAAATCAATTTAGACTATTTTTAAGACTTGCGCGTTCATCATCATCATCATCAGCCATTTTGAGTCCACTGCTGGACATAGATAGGCCTCTCCCATAGCGCGCCACACCTTTCTATTCTCAGCCACCCGCTTCCAGCCCAGTCCGGCTACCTTTTTAAGTTCGTCGGTCTATCGTGCTGCAGGGCGTCCCACACTACGCTTGCCAAGAAGCGGTCTCCACTCTAACACTCGTCTGCTACATCGACCGTCCGTTCTTATCAGGAAATAAAAATCAGGGCAATATAGCCATATTAGTACTCGAGTAATTCAATAGATACTCAGTTAGACTTACACTACAGCGTATTTTAACGAATATTTATACATATTTTTTTTAAATTGGTATGGAAATAATTTAGTACTTTTGGCCTACTATGCCCACCCTCCCAAAATCACCGTGTAAAGAGTAAAAAAAACACGCATCAAAATACAGCGTCTCATAATATTTAAACTGCACTAACTAATCAGATAACTGATTCTACCTATGTTTACACAAGCGAACCGAGTTAACAAATGGTCAATTTATTTATTTTCTCACATAACTACCTACCATAGTTTAGCAATGACCTAATGACATACATCAGCGAAGCATTGTGGGCTATGTTATTTATAAACATGAGTATACAATCAATGTGGATTTTTAAAGAAACAGATGGTATGGAAGCAGCGCCGGATCTAAGGGCAGGGGGTAGGGGTAAATTGGAGCGCCAAAATCATAATAAGTGCGAGTTAAACTCGCGTGGAGAGGGTTCCGTACATGTTTAACTAAGTTCCATAAATATTTTTAAATCTGACCTAAATTTGTTGATGGTAACTATTAATTTTTTTTTTTCTAAAAATGAAACCTAGCTAGATCGATTTACCGCCCCCGAAACCCCCTGCATACCAAATTTCATGAAAATCGTTGGAGCCGTTTCCGAGATTCAGATTATATATATATATATCCATGAATTGCTCGTTTAAAGGTAGGTCTAAAGGTAGGATAAGGGGGGGGGGGGGGATGTACAATTTTCGCCAATTTTTCGCCTATTTTCTTAAATAACTTCAAAACTTATTGAGATCCTCACAACAAGCCCTTTCATTTGATATGTTACACAATATAGTCTGCAAAACTTTTTTTTTTAATTTTCTAATTTACCCTCCAAAATTAGCCCCCATGTTTGAAATTCATTTTTGGGTCCCGCGGTTTATTTATGACTAGCTGTTCCCCTCGATCCTGGGATAAGAAGTAACCTATAACCTTCGGGGATAATGTAGCATCCTATTCTACGTCAAAAATTTGGTATCAAACACTTAGAGATCCGATAGCAACTCAATTTACTGTTACTTTCAAGGTATTTATTGCCTGCCTGAAATGGGCCCCATACACCATCCGGCCATTGTTTGACCATAACCCGAGTAACCGAACTGTACACATAAAAAACCTCATCAAATATTCTAATCAACACTTTTAACTTCCCAATTTGCGCACCGTGGGTGGATGGCGTAGGCCTAATTACTTTTTTATACGTCTACTTAATTTACCGTATATTTTTAAATGATGTACCTATTATTTCGTTTTTTATTGTTATGTAATAATAATTTTAATAGTTTGATAAGAATGTTTTACACTTTTACATGAATCAGGAATCAGAATATAAAAAAACTATTCCGCTATGATTATTGCTGAGAACGAAAGGAACCTTGCTGAATTTCTTGCCGGAGTCTTCTCAGTTCAAGAATTACGAAACTGTGGTAGAGTCATTCGTACTGTCGTTGAAGTTCATAAGTGTCTTCATCATCATCATCATGTCAGCCGAAAGACGTCCACTGCTGGACAAAGGCCTCCCCCAAGGCTCTCCACGATGGCCGGTCTTGCGCTGCTTCCATCCAGCGGTTTCACGCGACCCTCACAAGATCGTCGGTCCACCTGTGGGGGGCCTGCCCACGCTGCGACTTCCGGTTTGTGGTCGCCTCTCGAGAACCTTTCTGCCCCAGCGGCCGTGCCTAAGTGCCTTATCAGGGCCTAAACTGAATCAATGAGTTTTGAGTTTGATTCAAATCTACAATTAAACTTCGAAATCGGTTAAGCAGTTCAGATCCTAAGCCCATTACAGGTGGCGACCATACTTTACAAGTATCCTACGAAAATCAATAGCTCCCTCACGGAAACCCGCGTGCAGGCAGCTAGTCGACTATAAAATCAGATTGAACGTCTGTACCATGAGGTGTCAAGGTATTGAGTTGATAAAATAAAACTGGGCGAGGAAAAATTCACGTGTCCGTTGCCATGGTTACCACCCGGGATACTTACCCCCTAGGATGTTTGATACGTTTTAGAGTGTAACCTTAACAACGAGTGTGCTGTGACGTATCGATCACTTATCCTCAACTGGAGGGAGACACCCCTGTAATAGGGGCGGCCAAACGTGACGGGGGCACTTTATTTTGCTATCTGCATTATACTATAGAAAATCTTCAAGTTACTTTAGCATGAGCTTATCTTCGTTTTCATAAATCAAATGGATATTTTTATTAATCTGGAGGCGATTTATATTTTAAGCATTTTTTGGGTTTAGCTCCATGCATGTCACAGAAAATAAACTATTGGTACGTACGTAGGTACGGTCGACCAAGAAATTGGTGTGCCAGCTAAACTAATCATTATCACATATGAATCTGCAAGCGACATTCAACCTTAAGGTGGTACACCACTTTCTTGGCCGACCGTACCTACCTACCTGCTGATGAATTTTCTTATATAGTATATAGAGATTGAATTTTCAAAAATCCTTTCTTAGCGGTTTCCTACGTCATAATAGATATCTGCGGGCTTACTCCCGACAGCTACGAGTTCATAATCAATCAAATTTTATTCGAATCAAATGCATTACCATACTCTTGAATTCGATACGAGAGCGAAATAGCCCGATCCATCCACTGGTTTGTGTCAGTTGTTTCTAGTGTCGTCAGTCAAGTCCGTAATTACTTTTATATAGATAGACTAGCTTTGCCTCGTCGTTTCACTCACGTATGCGTTATATAACCTATAACCTTCCTCAATAAAATAAACGCAAAAATATTTTTGTATTTCAGACCGGTACTTTTATAAATGCGATCAAACTCTAGTATAGATAGACTTATCAAAAACATCGATCAAGTTATTAACTTGGTTATACATATTCTATAGAATAATAAAGTAGTTTTCATAGAAACGGGTAGCATTGAAAGTTGGAAATAATCGATAGTAATTAAATTGAAATACTTTACCACCCTGACTGTTAGGTTAATATAAAACTGTGCCAGGACACAATTTTAGCCGGAAACATGGGATAAAATGCTTGAGAGTGCTAATTGTCAGTTTTTTTGACAGTTTTCAGGAAGAGGCAATTCAGCGAACCTCCATGGGCTTTGTCGGACCAAAGCCCTAAACATTGCCAAGGGTCTGTAGGAAATGTAATCAAGGGCCTTTGATTGAGGCTCTCAATCATCTAGTTCAGATTTCAGCTCTCAAATTATATGAGATGGAATTTTTATTTCGAATAATTTAAAATTTATTTCGCCAAATAAAACTTCTAATGTTTTTTTAGAGTCTTGCTACCGCTTCTTATAATTACGATATATTGGCGCAATATTGACGCAAAGCCGAAGAGTTACCGGACGTTTTTGCTCTAAGCATCCAGCGGCCGTAAAAAGACTGAACGAGCAATATTACTATCGATCTCAAATTCACAGCAGAGCCAAATATTTTTTAACTATAAAAAATATTTATAATCTGCTGTAAATTCCAGGAATTAATTGCAATAGCAATATTGCTCGAGCGGCCGTTTTAGCCCCTCATGTAGCAAGAAAAATGAAACGCTACCCGCGTCGCCTATCAGCCAACTCAAGCTCAATATGTCGTGCTTATCGGATGCAAGCACAAGTTGGCATGCAAGCTTGCATACACCGATTAGAGAACATGCACTTAGCCATCATTATTTTAGGTCCTAGTTCTACGCTGAATTTATTGTTTTAACTTTTTTGTGCGGAACCCTAATTTCATTACGAAAATAAAAGTAGCCTGAGCTACCTACTTCTTGTAACTATCTGCCAGTGAATGTCCAGTCAAAATCGGTTCAGCCGTTTCGGAGATTAGCCGGAACAAACAGAGATAGACAGGCAAACAGACAAAAAAAATAAAAATAGATTTTTGTTATACCTAAGTAGGTACCGGTCTCTGTATACTTTTATATGCATTATAAATACCTAATCTCGAAAAGAAACTGTATGCAATGAATAAATCAATGAATGTCGATTGACAGACTTAAGATTTGTACCCATACCTCTAGATACTTTACCCGTAGGGCGAAGTATCCATATGGGACGTTTTAATACGTCAGTCATTTTTACCCCTAACGCACTAAGTCTGAGTTGGGTCATTCTCTAAGAATGACTCAGTCACTCACTCATTTAGTAAGAGTTATGGTGTATCTAGTTAAAAAGAATATTAACAGCTATTTGATGGAAATAGCATTGCATTTAATCATATAAGCATCATTGCATTGAATTTAAGTCAATCAACAATTGAATTAAATTAAAAATAAAATAAGTCACGAATCACGATCAATGAAAGAAAAAAATCTCAACGCGAATCACGAATTAAATTTGCATCGTCTAGTCTAATTATATATAAAAGATTACTCACACGAAAATCTTTCCCATTACAATATTTACTCGTGAAAATATACAACGCACGCACAGTCTACTACGGCCGTCGCATCAGAACCACTGCACGAGTACCGACTGAGTCACCAGTCTAAATTAATAAGGCACTAATGTAAACAAACAATACGAACACAATAGGCAAGCAATCGGCCCGTGAATGCAGTTCCACTGGTCAGTGACGGTTGAAAGTCAGCAAGTGACTGGCAGTACCGCGTCTCAATATTTCAATGAGGGAGCCGAGCGAACGTACGTACGCGCGCTGCGATTTGTGAGGGTTGTGCGATCGACTGATTACTTAGTTGCACCAATAATTTTGTGAGACCACAATATTTTCTACGAGGATAGTTAAAGTGTGCTAAGATTATCTTTCGTTTATATTAGGATTAGTTCAAATTGATAACTGGGAATAGATAAAATCTTATCGGGGATCAGCTACCGGGCGGCGGCACGGCTACCTTTACTTCTCTTTTTATATTTATATAATATTTTGGTACCTACAATGTTCCAATAAAATATACGCATGGCCTAAATCAGCAGATATGCATACCTTACCGGCTCTTCTCAGCAAAAGCAACATTCCGAATTGTGCATTAGTCTTTTTTTTTACTATGTATAGACCTGTCTTTGATGATGGTAAGCACCAGCAGGTGAGCACACAAAGTCTAGACGGGAACTGGCTCTCAAATGCAGCTGTCGGATTTTTGCAGTTATCCTGAAAGCTCTTTCTGACAGAAAGGTGGAGGACAGTTGGTATTAATTTAGACCTCTAAAAAATAAAAATTCAGTCCAAGTGACTTACGAAAACTTTATGGTTATTTTTAAAGGCCTACCAGGACCTACACACCACACGTCCACGATACACGACAGGGAAATAAGAACTACCATAAAGCCCCCACGAAGACTAAAGAGCTTCCATGGAATATGGCTTTCTGTGACATATGGACGGACATGACTGTTTATAAGGGGTCAGTTTCTACAGAACTCTATACAAGATAAGGCGGATGATATATTTTTTTCATGATTTTCTTTTCGTAGCTTAGACAGAAAATGTAAACAAATGGGGTTAAAGACCGAGGCATAATCATTCTAATTCGAATAATTTACGAACAAAACCACAGAATAATTTAAATATTGGTAAGAGTTACGTCGACGGCGACGTGCACTTTATTATTCGGCTATGACAAATGCCAGGAATTATCCAGGAGGACGCATGAAATACAAAACATGTTTTTTTTTTCCAGTATTTTTTTTATAACGTATTGTCACGCCATTCGTTACGCTCTATCCGCACGCAAAATGCGTATTATTCCGCCCCTAATTTAAAAAAACAGTGCATTAATTTGTGATTAACTAGTATAACATGATATTCATGCAAGTAAGTACCTATTATGTTATGGTACATACGGCCACAGATCAAGCTACACACTGCGGCACCTTATGCGGTTGTAATAGGAGCTATTTTGCAACAAAAATGTGTAGCTTGATCTGTGGCCGTGTGTACCATGTACTTAAAATAATTTGAAAATAACAAAAGCACACAACAAGAAACTAGCCTTTATCGCAGATATAAATAAGGAAGCAGAGTAGAAATAACTAAAATATGTGTTGGTAGATAAAAATATAGTGTTATAAATGTAATAGATTATTTCATATAAATAATGCGGTAGAGTGGAATACTAAAAAAGTAACTTTGAAATTCAAAATGTATATTTTAAGACACCCCTATTTATTGGTAAAAGGTAATCAATTGAAATTCAAACTTATTAATTCAGTTTAGGTTTTGTGAATATTACAAGTTACAATTCACACTTTCACTGGTTTGGAAATACATTTTAAATAGTGCAAATATTATTTAACAACAAGAATACTATTATTTAAAACTGTAAAAAAATAGCCATATTATGTGGCTAAAATCAAACGACGGATTATTAAACAACTATCGAATTTTAACAGTGTTTTTTGCCAGTACTTCTCAATCATAGAAATATATATTATACTAGCTTCAACCCCGCGATTTCCTGGGATAAAAAGTATCCTATGTGTTAATCCAGGCTATAAACTATCTGTGTTCCAAATTTCATCCAAATCTATTCAGTAGTTTTTGCGTAACAAACATACATCCATACCCACAAACTTTCACATTTATAATATTAGTATGGTATGATCAGCCTTCTCAATGTAAAGCTTTTATATAAGCTGTAGCTTTTTTTTTCAAAATTATGCACCATTCATATTATTGTTAATCTATTGCTAAAAATTGTAATTGTCTTTTAATATCTATACATTTTGAGTTTCATGTTAAAATTGTAATAACATAATAAATGAATAGTATATGTAATATTGAATCTACAATAGAACCTGGTGTGTGGACGGTAGCGGTTGCATATTTTGTGTACTTTAGGTATATCGTCAGACGGTATCTTACTGTGAGTCTCACCCTCATCTTCCGGGTCCATTGCTCTTCCGGAAAATAGAAAAGCATTCTCAACACATAGGATAGATAAACGATTTACTTATATTGACAAGCTATTTGGCGTAGTTGGTTAAAATACCACCTATCACACCGCTGGTCATGGGTTCGATTCCCATCCATCCCAAGCTTGAACATGTCTGTTTGTCCCGAGTCTGGGTGTAATTATGTATATAAGTATATATTTACAAAAAAAAGAGTAATATATGTAGTATATGAGTTATCTGGTTTCCATAGTACAAGCTCTGCTTAGTTTGGGATCAGTTAACCGTGTGTGAAGAATGTCCCAGGATATTATTAATTCCTACATTTTCAATTTAAGTTTAGTTTTAATTCATTTATTTAAAACTTATAAATATTAGATATATATATTATTTCTTGTTAATATTTTAGTAGTTAGTTTGATGAAATATTCCTACATTATGTGGGTAGGTAAGTTACCTAAATAAGTAAAAAAAAGGGATAAATTACATATTTATACAAACGTTAAATTAAGATTTTAGGATAAGTAAAGAAAATATATTATTTAGTTCATGTTTATTTTTTTGTAGCCAATGAAAAGAATTTGCGAAAGATAGTTTTCAATATTTTAAATATAGAAAGCCATTATAACAGGAAGCGTGAAGCGTTACCACATGATACACCGCATACACCACTGTATTAACAACATTCACAAATCGATAACATAATGCGGCATTTATTCACAAATAAATTGTTTATTTTGTTGATATGTCATTTTTGCAAAATCTTATTATTTTAAGGTTAGGTACTTACGACTCAGGGCAGGTTTTTCTTCGCCGGTGGTAAATTCGATCGAAAATATTATTTTAAACACTAATAATTTCACATTTCAATTTTTTTAATAATTTTCTAAAACTAGTAGGTATTTACTTTTTACAACAATCGCTAAAATTTTGACAGATCTAATGTTTCAAATTTAGCGCACGCGCGCGGCGTTTTTTTTTTTCGTAGGTAGCTAGGCTAGAGAGAGGGAGAGGTACGTTCATAATTTATATTTTTATTAATTTCACTCAAACTAGAATTAACATTTTATTAATTTAGTGTCTATAAAACTGTATAAAACGAATTAACAAACGCTATAAACTTGGCAATGAAATTAATCATTATTATTGAAATAAATTGTTTTCTAACTCAAAGATTAAAATTGAGAGGTAAAAACTAGCCAAATCGCAATATCGAGTACCTACTAAATACAGGATAAATTCAAGTGGACGCGGTAGACAAATCCTAAAGTACCCTATAGATAGGGAATAACGAAAAATGCAGTCTCGAGGCTGATTTAGATTAAAACTAAAGCCTCGCCGGGAATCGATGTCGTTGATTTGGAAAAAAAAACACAGCCTGTATTAATGCTCCATCTCATAGTGTCGCATATAATGACCCATTTCGTTACCTACCTGGATTTAGCCTACCATGCCCACTTGAAATATTTACCGTGAAATGCTATGATTTATGGAATTTCTAAAGAAATATCCAGTTAGATCTAACTTCTTTTCAGTTAGAACTTTTATAGTTTTTTTTATTATGGTGTTGAGTTTCTTTCACACATATATTTTTGGGAGGAAAATAATTTTTCAATGGGAAAAAATACTCTATCTCCCTTTAATTTTTGACCTCTCTTGTAAGAATCTATTCTATGAAGAGAAGTCAGAAATAAAGTTACACTCACGTGCGATTTTAAATTCCAATAAAAACCCAAATAGCTTATATAATTTATTACTTACAAATAAAACAGTGTTACATAATAATGAATTTATTATAAATCTAAGCATAGTAGCTGAGATTGGCCTTCTTCTTGGCCTGCACCTCCAGGATGGCATCCATGAAGTCCTCGTGAGTGACCGCGGTGGCGGAGCGACGGAGCGCGATCATGCCGGCTTCTACGCACACCGCCTTGCACTGAGCGCCGTTGAAGTCATCCGTCGATCGGGACAGCTCTTCAAAGTTCACGTCCGGGCTTACATTCATTTTTCTGTGAGGAAAAATTTCGATTATGTAGAATAATGTAGATGATTGCTAGCTTACGGCATGGAGAGTGGCGTAGGCTAGTTTTTATATCACGAATTCGGGTAAACTATACTGGGTGTAGGTGACATTTTACGTCTTTTTCAGTATTTTAAACTAGTTATAACAACAATGTCAATTACACCCAGCATATAAGTCAAAGATGGACTTAGGGTACACACTCCTCATATTATAAAAATCGTGTCAATATACGAGTATACCACTGTCTATGGTACTGAACAAATTTGGCACAGGACCAAAATCATTAGATAGATGATTGGGCATTTTTATGAGCAACGACAAACACATACCGTGAATGAATCTGCATAATCCTAGCCCTGGCTTCCTCATTGGGGTGTGGAAACTCAATCTTCCTGTCCAGACGACCAGACCTGAGCAGGGCAGGGTCCAAGATGTCTACCCTATTGGTGGCTGCTATAACCTGGGAACATTAAATGTATTATGTTTGATTTTCATTTCATTAAGTTATAAACAAATTCCATATTTTTCCATATTTTACCAACAAATCCCTGGTGAATTTGCATAATAAGT
The DNA here is from genome assembly GCA_963555595.1 of Tethea ocularis. Taxonomy (NCBI): domain Eukaryota; kingdom Metazoa; phylum Arthropoda; class Insecta; order Lepidoptera; family Drepanidae; genus Tethea; species Tethea ocularis. The sequence continues at coordinate 1,589,229 of OY741973.1, read as the reverse complement.
CAGATGAATCATAAGCAAATGGCCAATGTTTCATCTGATGGTAAGTGGCCTTTGGGCATAAAAAAACTGATGGAATTTCCAATGTCCTACCAACATTGTACAAAGCCATAACGCAAATGACACAACTGCTAGAAAACTCTGGTAGATACTTGTGCCGACATACTTCTGAATTCACCAGGTACATGAATGTGGATTCTTAACCTGTTATAGCTATTTCCCGCGAGTGCGCTGTGATGAAAAATAGCCTAGCTTCCTATTAGTGTAATAATTTTCGGAATCGAACCAGTAGCTCTGAAGATTCCACCTACATCCAAACATATGGTGTATTCCGACAGCTACACTTGAGAGCCTCTTCTAAGCTTTGTGTGCTTACCATCATCGTCCACATCATCAGTGACCCCAATGAGATTGTGGTCAAATACAGGTCAATACATAGTAAATAAAACAATTTTACAAGCTTTACCTTAATATCAGCAGTAGAACTGAACCCGTCAAGCTGGTTGAGCAACTCCAACATGGTACGCTGCACCTCTCTGTCTCCAGCCTTCTCAGAGTCGAAACGCTTGGTGCCGATGGCGTCTAACTCGTCAATGAAGATGATAGCAGGCGCCTTTTCTTTGGCGAGGGCGAACGCGTCGCGGACCAACTTGGCACCGTCACCTGGAGGAGATTTTTTATGTAAACTCGATTGCGAATTTATGAATGTATGGTACATTTTTCAAAAATTACTAACACTAGGACTATGTAATCTAAACTAATGTAATAAAGCTGTAGTTTGTTTGAATGCACTAATCTTAAGAACTACCAATCAGAAATGAAAATTTGTTTTTGCAACACAGAACCCATTTATCAAGGAAGCGCTTTGTCGAACATAGGTATTATTAGTGCAATTCATTGCAATGCCATAATTTATTAGTAATGTATAGAGAATATTAACTCACAACCTTAATTTCTTATTCTTTTCATAGGCTCATGTTTAAGTACGATCTTATTATGGTAAGTAAAGAGGCTGAAGGTTGTAAGCATATAAAGCCTATATGGGAACTGACATTCAAGTGTAGCTGCCAGAGCACTCTACATGACAGATTTTCAGTTTTAGGATGGTATCCAGCAAGGTCTACAAAGTAGGTACCACCAAACAAAAAAAAAATTGGCACCTGTACTACATATTCATACTACACTACATACTACACACACACTCTACGTATACACACTAGATACTACACATTCATCATTAATGGTCTAATGAAATTTTAATAAGACTTTCAAAATTTTTTTTTCTAGGTTTAATAAATGTCTTGTCTATTCTATCTGTCTTGTTAATTTAGTTATATATAGATTATGCTTACCAATGAACATCTGCACAAGCTGTGGCCCAGCCAGCTTCAAGAATGTGGATTTAGTCTGTGCTGCACATGCCCTGGCCAGAAGAGTCTTGCCCGTGCCCGGTGGCCCATATAGCAGTACTCCCTTGGGCGGGTGGATGCCCAGATTAACGAACTTCTCCTTGTGAGTCATTGGGAGTACTACAGCTTCAATTAGCTCCTGGAAGGGACAGTCAGAAATATAAGTTTACAGTTGGAGGTGGTTCATAAATATTTGTATATGGCAATTACATCAGAAAACTTTGCTTCATTGAACCTTTATAACCACCAGTAAAAAATCAAATAACTTTTCTTCAATCAGGCCCCAAGGCTGAGCTAGTCAGGTATACAAGTTAAAAGTTCAATCTTAAATTTTTTTTTGGTTAAGGTATGACCAGCAAAAACTTTTGTGTAAAAACAAAGAATGAACTAATGCAACATATATAAAGTGCATATCAAAAGGTAATTATTTAAATGCCTTATAAAAAAACCTGAGGTATTGTACCTATGTTTTGGCTCCCAGATACAAATAAAGAGCTATGACTTCTTAAACAAAGTGAGAATTTTCCAATGATAAGTACCTACATCAATATGATATCATATTGAGTGAGTTTTGTTTTCTGGGATATAAAATTTCAACAAACTAACCTGAATTTGCTTATCCAGACCACCAATATCTGAATATTGTTCAGTTGGCCTTTCATCTACCTCCATAGCCTTGACCCTGGCGTCATACTCAGCTGGCAACGTCTCCAAAATCAAGTAGGAATCCTTATTTACGCCAACCAAGTCACCTGGTTTTAGCTTCTCAGCGTCAACTAGCCCAATTACTGGCAAAAAATAGGTTTGACGCGTGGAGGTTTTAATAACCGCGCATTTGCCTTTACGCTGAGAGTCAAGGTCCACAACAGCACCGTCTTCTTCTTCCTCTTGAGGGTCTACATCCAAAAGTTCGATCACATTTGAAACGAGGTACGGAAGAGTTTTGTTCACTTTTATTTTCTCTGTGTTCTCCTTTATCTTTTCGTTCTGTGCCTGCAGCTCATGTGAGATCCTCATCACCTCACTTTTCATGATCTTGATCTCATTGTCCAGGAGTCTAGTACGGCTGATGATTTCGTCTGTTGGCATGCGTAGAACTTCTTCGCTAAGAGCTTCTTCACCATCTTCCCAGATAGATTTATCTTCTAAGGTTGTTGCCATTTTGTTAATTATTCAGTTCGTATCAGGAAAATTTATTTAACTCTTTTCTTTCACAATTTTAAACAATAATCAATATCTACCATTTATCAAATGCATTGTCATTCCGGTACTCCTGGGTGGTAAGCTTTTTAGCATATTTTATTACTGAAAATTTCAAAAATCTTAAAATAGTTTATTGTTTCATAGTAGTGATTTTGTAAGATCATAACATTGATTTTAATAAATGATTTAGTTAGTATACGAACTGCTTGAGGGTAAGGGCCAGGGTAAATGATAATGTAATTATTAATATTATTAGTATGTAATAATTGATTTACTGGCAATAACGAAGGGGCAATCCAACGTCAAAAAATATACCAAAACAGAAACTACTATTTTTTATTATGAATATGAAGGCATTATCTAACAAGGAAAAATAACAAAAATAAGTGAGGCAATACCAGCAGGATTCTTGCGACTCTGCTACCGGGAGAAGAAATAAGAGAGGTTTCTTATTTATATTATATTTCTCGTTTTAGGTTAGTTAGTATGAAAAGCCAGTTGGCGCAGTAGTAAATTTTAAATCGTCACGGAAACATTTTTCAACTTGACGTTTACGTTAGCTTGACGTTGACTTGACATGTCGTGACGTCGTCGTCTGTTGTTTTTGGGATCCTACTTGACATTTCATTCCATTCACTTCACATTTCACCGAATTTCGAAAACCCGAAACTAATCGTACTGGATCATTTAAATTAAAAATATTTACAATCTACGTAATTAAATATTACGAGTATTATTATCATCAAACATGGCTTTATCAATGTTCCTTCGAACACCAGGTAATTAAGATATTCTGTTTTTGTTATTACATAATATGTTTTTATGTCAGGTTTACTCATCATCAAGGTGTTCCAATTGTTATTTTAATATTATAAATATACTATTCAAAGCCGCAGCGCAGTCTTATGAGTTCTGGGATGAATTTTTAAGTAGGTATAATACAATAAACATGTTTTCTAGGTTATGTAGGTACGTACAGTCAGCGACAGTCAGCTTAGGTACATATTTTTTTCAATTGTTGGATCATTGACTATGGATACTTAGCTTTACGCTCGATTATTTATATTATCTTACATTGTTCAATGTCTTATTTACATAAAGTCTAAGTAGCTAGAAGGTTTGTCCAACTATTTATTTTACTCTAGAAGTTTAATAATGCCAAAGTAAAATGATCTTTATAGCCTTAAGATAAGGTTTATCTCTTAAAATAATTGTAGCATAATAGAAATGAACCTTATACTACAGCAATAAGGTTTCCTTTGGCATTCTTAAACATCAATAGTTAAATATATTTTGAATTAAGTGTAAAATTGTATTTTTATTTAATATGATAATAATGTTATCAAAACTCAGTAACAGGAACATCATTAAAAAACATTTAGATTGTAATTGAAATGATAATATATATGCGGCTATAAAGCAGCCATACAGAATTAGCCATAATATAATTTGAAGAAAAATATGAAACAGAATATGAGATTAAATCACTTGAATCACAGTTTTTTTTTCATATAATGTAGTTATAGAATTTGCTTCCTATTCACAGGTCATGGGGTTAGTTTATTTATGTACATACATATAGACAAGTGAAGAGATAAGACAAGGCATATAAAAAAGCTCAAAGGGATCACAAATAGAATATAGGACTAGTTGTATAAAAATATTAGGTATTTAAATTAATATTTAGGTATATTTAACAATGTAGTAAATATTTCCACCATCAGGTTGGCTTGTTTGCTGCCTTAGTATAGTAATATAAAAAAATTGAATTGAAATAGTTTTATTAACGACATCATACTGTTTATTATTTCAGCTTGCACAGGCCAAATGATTGGTCAACAGATGCTGAGATCTGTATCACAGCAATCACTGACACAGCGTGCACTCTCCAGCTCATTGTCAGCTAGATCACATGTGTTGAAGGAGGCCAATACTAGACCTCTTTTGAATGCGGTGAGTTAATGATATTGATTCTTTATGTTTGTTCTGTTGTTCAGTATGTTTATCTGAAAGAAACTTGGAATAATATTGTCATTAGGCTGTAAGTTTTTTTATAAAATTATACATATAACTTTGGAACCTTTGTTGAACTTGACCAGATTGGTGTTACTCAAATCATGGACCGCTTTTAAAGTTATCATCAACCATGGCCTTTCTTTGATGTTGTGTATTGTCACTGCTGTTTGAAACATTGTTTTCTGCATACTCAAAGATACCAGGTCTTAGAAGATTATTAATATGCAGCAAGAATGAGGTAATGATCCCTGAGAAACTATGAGACTAAGGTCCCAAGAAAGTGAGATGTGAAAAGAGACACAATAAAGGCAAATGAAGATATGAGAAAGCTCAGGCACCTAGTTGCATAGAACAAAGTTGGGATGCTGCTGCAACCACTGGCCTTGATGTTGTTGAGAGTGTGCAGTGTCATTACAACTTATTTTTAACAACTGGGAACTATTTTAGATACTTAAATAGTTAACATTCTTCATTTCAGGTCCGTAACTTCCGCACATCGATCGTGCGTCTCAGCGCCGAGAAAAGCCATGACCACTCCAAGCTATGGTTGATTGAGAAGGGAGTCTCCGGTGCTCTTATCCCGCTTATCCCACTGGCTCTGATGATACCAAACAAGTTTTTTGACTCGATCCTCGCTATACTCATCACAGCCCACAGTTTTTGGTAAGATATGGTGCCAAAGTGCCTGATACACCTATAACAATATCCCTTTTCCCCCAATACTTACTTCCCGTAAACTCCAATCCTAATTCCCCAGGGGTATGGAAGCCTGTGTGGTGGAATACGCCCGTGTCCTAGTGGTCGGACCGGTGGTACCAAAAATTTGCATGATGACGGTATTTGGAATATCAACCATTACTCTTGGTGGTCTTTTCTACCTGATCTTCAACGATATGGGCATGACCAGAGGGTTCTGGAGGATCTGGAAAAACATGAGGAAATCTAAGAAGTCACACGGCTCGAAGCCGAAGTGCTAGGTTATTGTGTTTTTTCTGTTGTAGTTTTTTTGTTCGAAGTATTTTTCGTAGTAAGATAGGAAACATTAATTTATTTGTAGTTTTTTCAATATTAATTTAATTTTTGTTTTAATTTTTTTCTCATGTTTTGTTATATCCTATGTTTATCTCAGTGGTCCAATAAGCTTCTCTGCAATTTTTCATCAAAATCGGTTTGTTAGTTTAGTAGTGAAACTGAAAATGTTACAAGCAGTCCAACAGAAGCAAAAGTGAACCTGTCACTTTGCCTTTATTATATTTTCTACTCTGATTAACTAATGTAATTTTACTTTAATTTGTGATCAGATACACATAATTTCACAAAGTAACGTAAAAAAATATATATCTTAGCTTGGGAATATATTATACTGTCCAGTAACTTTTTAAGAAAATGGCCAATAATGTTGACCGATAATAATATTTTTGTGAATTAATTTTGTTTGTGACTGTACTTTAGAAATTTTAGATTTTTTTGATCATGGATACTACTACACAATGCAATGCAACCTTCAAGTATTGTATAACAAGTAGCTAATAATATTTTTATATTTTTACAGGGGTCTCGAAGCGATTGCGGTGGATTACGTCCGCGCGAGCCTTTTCGGTCCGGTCATCCCCAAAATTGCCATCGGCTTAGTGTACTTGCTATCCATAGCAACCCTCGGAGGCCTGTTCTACATCATCAGCCATGATGTTGGCATTGCAAACACCGTTAGACAGCTTTGGGCCATCAAATCTGAGCAGAAGGCATAGATTTACACGGGTTTTTAATATATTGGCTAATTAACATCACTGCTCTTTCTAATAGAGGACGCAATAACCAAGAGGAATGCAGGAATGTAGGTATAGATAAGAAAGAAGAGTTGCAGAATTGACATGGTAAATGTAATAGGTCTTTACCACTCCTCGATATAGCACCCTAAAGCTTTTTCCTGACTTGTTGGTACTTCAGAAAAATAGTAAGCTTATTAGCATTATCAACATTTGTATGAGCGCTTCCCGATTGGCTGCGTGATAAATAGTTAGTTGGTAAATATTGCTTTTTTGCTTGAACGCACCCTATGCTGTGCTGATAAGTCAGGAAACTGCCTAAATCTGTCTTTAAAGTATACTTCAACTCTGCTAAGTTTGTATGTGTAAGACTCTTAATAGCATATTATTTTTATTGCATTCACAGTTTGAAATATAAATTGTATAAGTTTGTTGTAAATTAGCCAATATGTAAGTTCCTGCTATATGCCAACAATGGCCAGATTTTTGACTACGAACAGGACTTTTTTTGTTTTTCGGACGATATTGTCAATGTTATGTGATACATTATGTTACTTATACGGCTATGTAACCTTTTCTCATAGTATATTATGATTTATTTATACATGGGGGTAATTTAAAGTCAATTTATTGACTTAAATCTGTTAATGTCATGTCTTTTTTTTAAACATACAATGTAGTAATGTTTATTTTTTTTATTTCAAGTCTGGCATTCTAGAAAATTCGGGTACTTAAAAGCACAAGTGTTAAAAACAAATATAGTTAGTTTTCTAAAAATATTATTCTACTTTAGTACTTTATTCGTTATTTAATGTTGGAAATTTGGACAGTTTTCGGTTTGAATGTGCTGTGATGTGAGTCTTGTGAATTATTTATTAAATAGACAATAAATGAGTTAGTTGATATTATGTGGACATTTTTATTTTAGCGTAAAATGGATTTTATATGGACACCTTGAATGTATAATTTTGTGCAAGTCATGTCATGTAAATTTTGGATATCAAATAGGTATATTGACGTTTTCAGAAATTTCAATTTAATTTCAATTTCTATTTATTGCTCGTAAACATAGGTGTTATATAAACAAAATCTGATCAGCTATGTTTGCCTTTCAAAGCGTGCAAGTGTTTTGCATAGGTAAATACTATTTGACCGTCAAAGACTACCACGTCATCATTGACCACGGATGTTTAAACATTTTTATTAACCTTAATAAAAACATTATTCTTTTTATATAATAACCTTTTCACATAAGTTTTTATTATTCATCCTTACAAGTGATTTTCTTCTTTCAATTAATACCAAAATGGTTTAATTTTATTTTTTATTTTTGAAAGGACTAAGTTGGTAGCCTCAGATGGCTGCAACAACCTTACCGGACAAATCGGCGAGCGCAGAGGGCTCTCAGCCGGCTAATATTTAGGTAACAACGCCTGAGGGCACCCCGAATCGGCTCAGGGCTTTACCGGGGGAGGGGGAGGACTTTGTATGAGTTACGACTAATTGGGGGCGGTCGGATTACTGTAGGCAGCTCGGGCCGCTTGAACGGGACGAGACTGAGTGGGACGTCGCGGTGGTCCTCGCCGTCGAGGACGGTAGCGTGATCGGTTGTGTGTAGTGTGTTGTGTACTTTTACGAGCTTCGTCAGCTTCGATCTGAGCTAATGTAATAGGGTCATCTGGCTCGCTGAGGGCTTGCCTTGGTCTATGGATACGGAGTATACGGGAGGGCGTGTAGGTTGCGGCTTTCACTATAAGAGGGTTGCGGTGATTAACGGCGGTATTGAAAAATCTGCGTGAGGTGCGTTTTATAAATTGTTTTATCGTGGGGAGACCTAAGTCAATGTGGAGATTTTCATTACGCATGTACCACGGGGCGCCCGTGGCCTTGCGCATGAAGCGATTTTGAATAACCTGAAGGCTATGGATCCGTGATGGAGCTGCATGTGCGAACACAGTACTAGCATAGGTCATGATGGGGCGGATACACGTGGTATAAAGTCTAACCTTGCTTTTAAGTGCAAGTTTAGATTTACGATTTAATAAAAAGTGGAGGCGCCCTAAAACAAAGGCGGCGCGCGCGCGTACCGCTTTAATGTGGGCATCAAAGGTCAAACGATCATCGAGAGTTACTCCGAGATATTTGGCTTGCCTTTCCCAGGGGATTGGTTCACCGAATAGAGTAACTGCCTTTGGAGGGGAGGGGGTACCTCGATGGTAGGGTCTGTAGAATAGGACCACCTGGCTTTTGACAGGGTTGATCTCGATCCTCCATTTCCGAAACCAGGCGCCTAGGGCGTTAGCCGCGGTTTGGAGGTTCTTAACAATGACTGAGGGGGACTTACTAGAGCAGTAGACCGCGGTGTCGTCCGCAAAAAGTGCTAACTGCACCTTGTCGGTCTTTGGCATATCACTCGTGTAGAGCGAAAATAGCAAGGGGGACAGTACCGAGCCCTGTGGGACACCGGCACCGATAGGGTGAGGGGAGGAGAGTGCGCCAGGAATGCGATATCGAAAGTGGCGATTTGACAAATAATCTCGTAAGATGAGCACGAGTCTATGTGAGACACCTAAGGTAAATAGCTTAAAAATTAAGCCATTGTGCCACACTCTGTCAAATGCCTTCGCGACATCGAAGAATAAGACACCTGTCATGTTGCGCTCTTGGTACTGAGAGGAGATGTGTTCAACAATACGATGGACTTGTGGAACACAAGAATGTTTGGCTCGAAAGCCAAATTGTTCATCAGGGATGAGATTATTGGCGTCGGCATATGTTTTGAGGCGGATATAGATCAGTCTCTCATACATCTTGCCCAGGACATTTAATAGACTTATAGGGCGGTAACTGGAGGGCTCGGACTTAAATTCATGTAACAGCTTGTAAGGTATCTTGGATTTTTTTAAATACTTCGGCTAAAAGCCCCGCGATAAACCCAAAAACTACTGAACTATAATTCAATAAGGTTTTGTTTAAATTGGCTGAAATATGACGATTATTGTTGAAGATGGTGAGAAAGCGGTCCTTCCACACCCCTTGAAGCCGGGGCAGGTCGCTAGTATATAAACATTGTCAGTTAGCACTACACAAAATAAAACAATAAAAATAGTTAAAATAATATAATTTTACCATCGTCATCATACTATTTACATTTGTAAGTATAAAACATATACTAAAATAAGCTTTGTAATATTTTAATATCTTATAATTTAATTCAACAAAATTAATAAATTGTCATTTAATTGTATAACATGTGGAAGACATAACTTATAAAACAGCAGCTTTATATCAATAAAAATTCTTTATGTTAAAGAAAAAACTAATACTGCTTTTTACATCTAAAACAATTATTTATTTTTAATAAATCTTTGAAGGTTTCATTTTTTAAGACAAAATATTCAAATCATCTAAGAGTTATTCTCATATTCATTCATACCATAAGCTCTTTCTAAGAATTACTTTAAAATTATTATTGAAACATAAACTTTGCATTTGTATGAGTATTTTACAATATTGTATTATTTTGAGAACCCTACCATGTTTCACAATCTCACGTCTATACAAAAATTGATCTTAATTCCGCCATATTGAACTCTTCTATCTTTGAAGATATCAAGAGATCAATAAGAGAACCATCTAAATTGGTGAATATAGCACAGGTCTTCTTACCTTGTCTAGAAATCAATCAAGGCTTATTCTTTCCAGTGCCTACAAGTAACAACTTTGTCAAATGTTATTATTATTATTTTATATTCTATGCGCGAATAGACCCGTTACATTACTATAAACATGAATTATTATTGGTAGTAAAAAAATACTAAATCTATCTCAACTTTCAACTCGCACAAATGCAAAGCTTTTCAGTAACGTCACCCAATTGGCTATCTATAAGCAAGTATACTGGATGTACACTTTAAAATGGCATATTTTTGAAACTAGCTTTATTTGTTCCACCATTTTACGTGAGACGTTTTATATTGTCACCGTATGATTGTGAACTGTACTATATTCCTTGCAATGTGGCGTGTTAATTTTCGTTAGTTCATGATCCAATTATGTCAAACCGTTAAATTATGAACTTGCATCATCGACGGAACACACCTTGCGCGCTGATTGGTCGAAACTGACGTGCCCCGCGCTTTGGCTGTCGCATGGTAAACATATATTGTTTGATTTTCTTGATTTTAAATGTGCAAATACTTTATTTCACTCAGAAACCGACCAATCAGGGACGGTTCACAATTTTATTAGTGATAAAATCAGAATCATGTTGGTAAGTGCAGATTCGTTCACAATTTAACGGTTTGAGTATGGACTATCGAAAATTAATACGTTGTATCGTGAGTAGTATGGTACAGTTCACAATGTATCGACGGTTAACAATCTCGCGAGATGGATTGTAAACTAGCGGTGTTCGCAATCATACGGTGATTACGTCACTTTCTTACGTCGTATGACAGAAAGAGCTGGGGATATATTTGAACTACTATTGGACTGTAGCGACCCCTGTCAGCTACATAGTTCATACACCGAATAAATAGATGGCGCTGCAATAGATCAACACTACATTCAGACCTTTCCACATACAAATCTACATCGCGCTAGTGGAGTTTGTTCTCAGATTCACATATATACAAGATTCCAACATCAACAGTAGGACCGCGGTCCCCAGGCACGATGACCCAGCCTGGCGGAAGATCTTCCCTTTTCAATGGAGGAATCATCCACCTTGTTCCTCCATAGTGGTGACCCCGACGTGATGGATGGGAAACTTCCAATCCCTCCATTCACTGAACATAACCATACTTCTGAGCATTACAACGCTCATCACTCCGCATCAGCATCAAGTCTCTGCAGTCAACAAAGCAAGCCAACTTCGCCTCAATCAGGTCCAACGCAGCCGACGCACTGTGCTTCCTGGTCCTGCAAGGCACAACCCAGCGGCAACTCATCGCCAGCACAGTTCCACCGCAGCACACGCACGGATCATCTCCTCCGGCGTGGCGGTCTCTGCACTACGTGGACTTCATGGCTCAACCGTCGCAGCAACCCCGCCCTGTCTCGACCACCGCAGACAACAGCGCAGCACTGGCACTTGCAAGCATTACGCACTGACGCAACAACAGATCGACCTCTGGTCTAGGAAGGGAGTGATGTAGCGACCCCTGTCAGCTACATAGTTCATACACCGAATAAATAGATGGCGCTGCAATAGATCAACACTACATTCAGACCTTTCCACATACAAATCTACATCGCGCTAGTGGAGTTTGTTCTCAGATTCACATATATACAAGATTCCAACATCAACAGTAGGACCGCGGTCCCCAGGCACGATGACCCAGCCTGGCGGAAGATCTTCCCTTTTCAATGGAGGAATCATCCACCTTGTTCCTCCATAGTGGTGACCCCGACGTGATAGGACCAATTCGAAATTTACCCAACTATTATTTTATATGTTAAACTATTAAAGTTGCAAACAAGTGGGCCTAATGCCCGCCCGATGGTAAGTGGTTCGGTTACCGTATCCTAGACACTTCCAACGCCAGGGGTATCGCTCGTGCAATCCTTACATTTTCATCAAGTTGATCTTTAGTATGTAGCAACATCTATGAAGCTCAACTTATGTGTATACACCGATACATAGATGGCGCCACAATAAGCTGAATCGCGCTAGCGAAGTTTATTTGAACATACGAGTATATACAAGATTCCAACACCAAAAGTTGGCGGAAAATCTTCCCTTTATAATGGAGGAATCAAGTATTTTATTTTGCGATTCCGAGGTTGGTTCCACAGTCAAATTTGTCACGACAAACCCAACGTAGATTTGGAAAAGGTGCCATTTTAAAATATCTATCATTTAGTAACAAATGTGTCTAGTAGTAGTTTGGTATGCATTAGTGGCGCACGTGCGTCCGGTGGAATATATCGAGCGCCTCCCACTGCTTCGTATGCAGCAGTATGTGCGGCCGGCGGGACTTCATGTGCTGGACCGCCTCTTCGGGGGACCATCTGTTTTTCTGAAAAAAAAACAAAATTACAGATGACAAAAATATAGATATAAGAAGAAATATAGATATACAGGATTATTTCTAATAAGTTTTCCGCCCCGCGGTTTCACGGATAAAAAGTAGCATATATGTTATTCCAGGGTGTCAGCTACCTCCATACCATATATCATCAAAATTGGTCCAACCGTTTGAGCGTGAAGAAGTAAAAATCACACTCATAGACTTTAGCATTAATAATATTAGTAGGAAGTAGAGATATGTAGTTACCATCATGAGATAGCATCCTACGAGGGTGGCGCTGCGCGTGCGGCCCGCCTTGCAGTGCACGTAGACGCTGCCGCAGTTCACCTGCGCGCGGTCTGCTGGGACGCCCGACAACTTGCACTGTGCCGGCAAGAACCTGCAAGTACCAAATAAGTTTTATCTACTCTCATATCGTAATGTTCTTATTATGAAATCAAAACCAGTACTTTAATGACCCACTTTAGGCACACCCGTGTATAATGATTCATTATAGTACAGTTGTGTTCCCAAGATAATGCTATAAAATAACTTTTTTTCTATTAAAGTACACTTTGGACCTATCAATCAGTATCAATTCAATTTTAGATGCAAATTTACTTTGTGTGTGGTTACATGTGACGAGGTAAGAATTTTTGGGAGTTGGCAACACGGATTTTATTAGGTATATCATTATTGTGTTCGTTTATTTTATTGTTTTTGCCATACATATATAATTTTGACCAAAAATGTCTCAAAAATAGCATTTTTTTTTTTAGTTACATTATTTATATGAGCTTAGATAAAGTACTGTATGATACTGCATATAATTAGGTATTAAAAACTCGTGTGATACTATTAAGAACCTCGCCTACGGCTCGGTACTTAAACTCACACTCGTGTTTAATAACCCCTATTATGCAACAGTATCATTAAACTAATATTTGAGTTTAATTTATTACGTAAGAATCTGAAGGAATAAATCATAAACGATTTGTCAAAATTTTTATTTTTCAAAGAATTTGTTTTGTAGGTAGAGTCTGTTCAGAAAGAGACCCGTCGTGTAAATGGAGGGCGCTGCTGTACTAATTTACCTTTTTTGTTTATCGGACAATACAATAGCGCGTCTGTTCCGTTTTGGTCGTCCGTTTCACCCAAACCTATCAAGTGTGGTATCAAAATGCAGGGATTTAAAAGTTGATTACGAAAATATATATAAATTATATAATGGTGCCGATTCTGTTGTTTACGAACTAAAATAAATCTAATCTCACTATATCTCTTTCTAATAGTAAATATAAGAAAGGGATGCAAGATATTTTAGTCCTGTCAGTTTAATCCGATCACACATTTCACGAATTTAAGCGCGATCTTTATTGGTCACGACTATTTACCCGTACATTACGACGCTATGGATTAAACTGACAGCATTCAAAATGTTCTATCTTTTTTCAATAAGGTTAAAATGAAAGAGAGGTGACTTGTCTAATATTAGTTAAGTTCGTAAACAACAGAATCGGCACCAATGTTTAAATAAATGTAATTAGGAATGAGAAATGAAATAAAAAACAATCCCCAAAATTGTTTCGTGCCGCAGTCGAGTTTTTTTTAATTACGCGACTTGTTGAAATGAAAGAAGAAAGAAAAATTTTTTTTTTTTGCTAACCTATAGGAAAAACAAAAATGCACACTTACCTATTAATAAAGGTGACGCCTTCATACAACTTGTCCTGGTCGGGAGCCTCGAAGATGTCTGTGGTCGCCAGCTGTAAGAACTCCACGCCTTGCTCCCGCCATTTCTAGAAATTAAACATATTTCTCTCTACACTATATCTTTACATAGTATAAACAAAGTCGCCCCCGCTGTCTGTTCGCTTAGATCTTTTAAACTACGTAACGGATTTTAATCAATAGCAGTCATTCTAGCAGTTTTCAGAAATAGATAGAGTGATTCCAGAGGAAGGTTTATATGTGTAATACATGCATATTATAGTACAGAAAAGCTGAGAAAAGCCGGGCGAAGCCGGGGCGGGTCGCTAGTTCCATATAACTCATGGTTATTCTCATAGGTTATTAGCTTCCCCTTCCCCTATTTTCCCCTTAGATGTTGTAAATTTAATAATCTCTTAGTGTATGTCTACGTTATGTCTTAACCAAATGGCGCGGTTTCCTAGAGAACGGCACCGCTTTTTGACGTTACGGTGTCAATTACCGTTCTCTAGGAAACCGCGCCATTTGGTTAACATAGACAACGTTCTAGTGACGTCATTCACCGCTGTATTACGGTCGCTACATGGCACAGCTTTTGGAGGAAACCTTACCTTTAGTGCACCTAATCGACGATTTACCAAAAATTTGGCTACAAATTAAAACACAAATATTTACTTTATTACGTAGGTTTATACCTAAGTAAAGTCTGAGCAAAGTCTAAGCACGCACTATAGATCTCAGCCTAAGTACATACATACTCCAACAATAACTTCTTTCAGATATTAATGTAACAATAAGCATTAGCATTAGAATATCAGCCGGCACCGTGTCGCCGTGAACTGTGAACTATGCGACATAAAGATGTATTGTTGTTATAATTTATAAATAAATCGATTATTAGTATATATCTACCTACTAAATAAGAAAGGAAGGCACAATAGGGAATAGTTATGCATGTTTTTTTTATTGCTTTAATGAAGGTTGCCCGGCAAACATTGTCCTGCAATAAGGAGCATACAGTTGAATTGAGAACCTCCTCCTTTTTTGGAAGTTCGTTAAAAACTGGGACCTACACCTACCTAGCCTACCCAACATCAACGACAATTAAAAAAGTTTCATAATCAAGTAATTGACTTGACATGAATAGTTCTAGACACTTCCCCAGTGTAGAAAATAATTCCAGGATATTTATTTTATTTATCTAAGTGTTCCGTATTATAGAAGGGCATGGCGCAACCGTCCGTTTTGTCTTTTGAGGAACGGAATCCTAAAAATAGTTGCGCACTTGTTGAAAATGCTAAAACAAAACAAATAAGTCGCGATCTTCGCGCCTTTCACTAGTCATCGCGAAAAAAGGTAAATTGATTACACATACCTAACTACTTTTGAATATAAAGCTCATATTATTACGCGGAGGTTTCCTCATATAAGTACTTTACTAGAGTACCAATCAATGATGCTCTGTTTTATCCATGAATTTGTAATGGGAATATCCTTATTACATGATATCACTTTTTACTCAACATTGTCAACTCACCTCGGAGTCATTAGAGAATAGTTTCAGTTCGTATGTCTCATTCATAGAAACAACACCTTTCATATTTTCTTCTTCTTTTAACTGTAAAATAAACAATAAATAATTAATTAATACAATTGAACCTTCCAGAAGTATCAGAAAAGATGTTGCGAATTTCTGGAAGGTGTAATTATAATTAGATCTCCTGAAACGTAATTAGGTAATAGATATTGGTATAAGATATGTAGTTGTGCAAGGTTCTTATATAATAGGCACTATAGATTTACAAATCTGGTAATAATGATTTTTGTTTCGTGTTCTTGAGGTATTCAAAGCCATACAAGGGACAAGACCGATTGTTTGACCAAATAAAAGCAATTGTCAAAACAATGTTGAAAAATAAATAAATGAATTATTGATTGATCTTGCTGGAGTGTATGTGGAACCGGTGGTAGAGTCTATTGTAATAATAAAATTGTAACTATCGACAATCATTACCATCACATATAAAATAATTTATAAATCATGTAAGTGTACATGTAGGTGGTCTACATAATTTATAAATTATTTTATATTGTTTGATATTTTTTTGATGGTGCAAATAAATTATTATTATTTATTCATAAGTGCCTTATCAGGGCCTAAACTGAATAAATGAGTTTTGAGTTTGAGAATTCTTGTACTGAGTTTTTAAAGACCAGGTTTAAGAGTAAGAAATTGTATAGGTAATTTTTTTTCCACCTTTGGTTACTTTATTTTTTTAGTAGGGATCCCTAATATTTTTGAAAATAAAATATAGCCTATGTTACTCAGTGATAATATAGCATTCCACTGGTGAAAGAATTAGTTTTTATGGTCCAGTAGTTTATGGGTTTATTAATTACCAACAAAAATTTAAATTTTATCACTTATAATACCTATTAGAGTAGATAAATTAAATGCTAATTTAATTACAACAAGGTATTTTAGGCATAATTTGTGCAACCACAAAATTAATTAAGACATATGATGTTATACTGCACTTGAGAGCCAGTTCCCTTCTAGGCTAGGGCTTACCTCAATGGGCCATATTATCATCACTGACTATTGTGAGATTGTGGTCAAACAAGGTCTATAAAATTAAAAAAAAAGAAAACTTTTATGACATTATTGTCTGTTTATAACCTATGAATATTGTTGATTGTATATTTATTTTTGAATGGAATTCAAATGTTTGATTTGAGCCTATTTAAATTCTATTCATGTACAAGGCCATTTAAAATAGTTAATGAGCATTCCAATAGAACTATAATAATTTTTTATTGTTGTACAAACATGTACATAATACAATGAATGATATTATATTAAATTTATTAATTGGGAGGAAATAAATGATGACACTGAAAATTATCCTGTTTTAGAATTACTGAGTGGTGAAACAAAAAGATCTCAAGTAATGTACTCAATGATTATATAGCTAAATAAATTAAAACATGTTTATAATGACCCATTAGTAATTACTTTGGGTTATAACAGTTGTACAAAATGGAAGGAATTCAAACCACAATTTCTGTATTAAAAATGCATTTACCGGCAATCAATTTAAGAATGAACCTTGATATAGAACTAGTCTTGGCAAATATAACACTTTTCCAGTCACAAAATCAAATAAACGAGCAGGGGAAAGCAAAAATACTCTGCCACCATAATAACCTAGAAAAGTACCTGTTTAGTCATTCCCTGGAAAGGTAGCGCACCCAAGATGACGGTGTCATCTATCCTGTCGTACCAGCGCCTGCTGGACACTTTCTCCATCAGCACATTGTACAAAAGTGTGGGGTAAAACGTTACCCGTGCAAACATTGCAGTGCCCTGTTAAATACAGTTATATCTAATTAGTAAGCGCGGAACTGGCGTCCACTACATGGCACGGTGACGCAGTGACTCTGGAAGGAGCACATACCATGGTGAAAGCTGGTCTTCGTGGTGGGGATCGAATGAATTTTTGCAAAGACGATCCTCAGTCGATTTCTGTTTTGACGTTTGACTGACTGACAGCATGCTATGGCAACTTAGAAGATACGCATGAAAAATTAAAACAACACCATCTAGAAATCGCATGAAACATCACAAATACTTTGTGCTGTCACTATAAAATATAGTAATAATGCTAGGGTGATATTGAAATTGATAATATTGAAATATTAATGTTTTATGAGGTCTAAAGAACAAAAAATATTGAAAAAACCTAATATACATCTATTTCCATTTTCTGAATTAGTTTTTCAAATAAAATCATACGATTTAGATTTTTTTTGTTTTAAATGCAGGGTAAATTGTCAGCTAGATATGGCAACATCAAATAATAATGGCGTTTACTATTATGGCGACAGTTATTTTGACTCTTGCGCATTTTTAATGTGATACCGGTCGACTTTCTGTGTTTTACTAGTTATCACGCTGAGTAGAGCATCCGTTCCTCCGTTTTAACGTAATCCACATCTAGTTTACTGCTACCACGTTGAGTTGAGCATCTGTTCCTCCGTGCTGCGCCGTGAACATCTAAGACTTCTCGATTGCCTTCTTGAGCATAGGCCCTCCCGTCTCAGGGAGTTTGGACCGATAATTGTGATAGTGAAGTGAGTGATCAGTTTGTTTCTTCAACCACCATGACTCAAAATTCGTGCTGTGTACCTGGGTGTCTAGTGACTAGCAAAGATGGTAAGGTTACTACTTTTTAGTGGTCTCTGTATAATTCTTGAAGATTCTATGTATTAAATACTGCGTCTTCTGAGTATTCATATAAACTATAAATATGACTGTCAGTGGTTTTACAACTACACTAGCTTCCACCCCGCGGTTTCACCCGTGTTCCGGAGGATAAAAAGTAGCCTATATGTTATTCCAGGGTAGGTATGATCTTTGTATGTGCCAAGTTTATGGACTAAAAGTGAACTATGAAGTGCGAAATGACTTTCAACACTGTGTGATATAGGCACATCAGCTACCAAGCTGCTCGTCTATCAATAAAATAAATAAATCCATTCAGTAGCATATTTTATCCGTAGTACATTTCAGTTGTCAAGTCAACCATACTATGGATATAAGAAATTATCTATGTAAACGGACAACATTTTTGTTTATCCATAGTATAATTAACCGGACTATGGAAGATCTAGGTTTTTATAACATTTTATGGTCTAGTAAAACTAAAACAATCTGAGACTATTTAATATTGACATTATCTCTAATAAATACATCATACTTAGATGATGAGAGTGAAACTATAGGGACAGCTAGTAATAAATCATTTAATAGTTAAGAGAGATTTTCCAAATTTTCTGACCTTGACATAAAGGAGTGTTTTTTTTTCTGTTATCAGATATACCTCTACACTGCTTTCCTAATCCCGATACTGATGCTGTGAGATTTCAATCTTGGATCTCTAATATTGGATCTGAAGTACTTCATTTTGATAATGATACTATCCGCAAAAAGAAACGTGTTTGCCATAAACACTTTGAGAGCAAATATCATTATACAAAGGGCCGACTATGTAGATTGGCAACTCCTGTACTCCTGATGCCAGGTAAAGATGATTATTTAATATAAAGTATTTGATATAGATACCTATGCTAACGGAAAAGTCTATAATCTGTCATAGTATACAATTCCTAGAATCTTTTAAACATAATTTTACACATTTCCTAAACATTTACAATTGCCACAGAATGGATTGTGGTTTTCAGAAAAGATCTGCTTTATATCTCTCAAATAATCTTATTTACCCTTAAAATGATCTTGTGTTGCTTTTCATTTACAATTTCTTTATTAATTTCAGCAATGCAGTCACTGATGCCTGGTGAAGCAGTAGTTACTGATGAGCAATTACCATCTACATCTGCTGTTTCTCAAAATGAACAACTACAAATTATAGATCAGCAATTCCCATCAACTTCTGCAGATTCTCAAACTAGACAAGTGCATATGACAACAAAATATATTACACCTAAGAAGAGAGGTTTGTATTCTTGTCCTTTTTTCCTTACATGTAGTATTTATTTTGTAAAGATTTAGTGATAATTAGAGACGGATTATATGCAACATAAATAGCTTGTTATATGCATAAAAATGCTTGAAATATGCACGAAAATTGGCAGAATATGCAAAATTCAATGATACATTTTAGGAACCCCAAAAGAGAAAAGCAAGTTTTAATTTTTTTATTTCAAAATCAGCATACCTACAGTTAGTAAATTATTTTTTGATAGACGATAATGGGTACAGTAACATTACATGACATTAAAATTATTTAAATAAAACCTATTTATTCATACCTCTAGATTGCATTCACTATTTTTCCTTTGTTTTTTAAAAGTAAGTTCTCTTTATTAGATCTAAACTTAAATCTATTTATTATAAATTGTAAAAAAAAAACTACTAAGCTACATACAATTTTAAAAATTAAAAAAATGGTTCATATTACTGCACACTGGTAGAGTGACTGGCTGGTCAAGGCTGGCCACATTGCCTCGTTGGATAGCAACCTAATGGTTCCTGTCACAAGGAATTTTTTTTATAGTATAGGATCTATATCTGCAATATCCTGCAAGACGTCCATCCTCTACATTTAAATATTATTTATTCTGTTTAGAAAACATCCCTTGATATGTTATTTTCTTATATGTTTCAGGTCCTGCTAGCACTTTACCTGCAAAGCAGCAAAAAGAGTTGAGTAAAATGATGAAGCGAATAAGAAAATGCGAAAATGATAAGCTCTCATTTAAGAGGAAATACATAGAAGCAAAGAAAATATGTAAAACAAGCGCATTTAACATGCTATCAAAAAACATGTCTAATGCTACAAAAATATTTTGTGGAATGCAATTTACCCAGAGTGGAAAAAAAGCAAAGGGTAGACGGTTCACTTTGGATGAAAAGATCCTTGCCTTGTCCATATATAAACCGTCACCTAAAGCATATCGCTTACTGAGCAACATATGTACATTGCCCAGTAGAAGAACTTTGCAGAATTTACTGCATAAAATTAATGTTAAGCCTGGTATCAATGATATTGTTTTCGAAAATTTAAAAAAAAGAGTTAGTAAGATGCCAGAAACTCATAAATACTGCCTGCAATTGTCTTTGATGAAATGGCTATAGGGCCAAGTCTCTCATATGACAAAAAAAATGATAGCATCATTGGGTTAATAGACAATGGAATTAATAAAACAACTGAATTTTGCGACCATGTTCTGGTTTTTATGGTGAGAGGAGTTATAAAGAAATACAAACAGCCTGTTGTATATAGTTATTGTAGCGGAAGTACAAAGACTCCTGAACTGAAGAGACAAATCAAAATAACGATTGAAAAAATTCAGCAGACAGGATTGAAGGTAATAGCAACCGTCTGTGACCAAGGAGCTTCAAATGTTGCAGCCATAAATCAATTATTAGCCGAGACGAAAGAGTCTTACCTAAAAGCTGGTCAGGAATACACAGGCGGCTTCTTTAATATTTCAAAAGGGAAAATATTTCCAATATATGACCCACCACACCTTATAAAGGGGATTAGAAATAATCTTCTAACCAAAAACTTATGTTATAAAATGAATGAAAAAAATTGTATAGCAAAGTGGAGTCATATAGAGGCTTTATACAACAGAAGCCCTGGGTATAAAGGAATCAAATTAGTTCCAAAATTAACAGCACAACATGTGGTGCCAGCTTTGATACCCAGAATGCGAGTAAAACACTGCACTCAGGTATTAAGCAAGTCGGTTGGTGTGGCACTTGGATTCATGGCAGGTATGCTTTTACTTTAAAACATATATGTACACATATATATATATATATATATATATTATTTTTAATAATATATAGCAACATAACTATTTTAGTACTTTAGTAATCTAATAGGTCAGTGTTATTATATTTGTGCTATACTTACTATGACAAACTCAAAACAAATTTATTCAGTTTAGGCCTTAATAAGGCACTTATGAATGTCAATAGTTACAATAGATTCTAACACTGATTCAGTCTGGTTCGGAATACACTTAAACTGAGAAAATAAATAAAGATTTTACCGTGTTACATATTGTAACAAAATAATTAAATTTTTTGTTATATTGTACATGAACATGTTTGTTTGTCCTGAGTCTGGGTGTATTTATCTATATAAGTATGTATTTACAAAAAAAAATAGTAGGTATATGTAGTCTATCAGTTATCTGGTTTCCATAGTACAAGCTCTGCTTAGTTTGGGATCAGATAACCGTGGGTGAAAAAATGTCCCAGGATATTTATTTATATTTATTGTTTGTGATTGTGAGTAAACCTTATAATAATTAAAAAATCTTTTCATTTACAGAATGTGGAGCGTTGCCTAAGGACAGCGTGGACACTGCGGATTTATTGATTTTCTTTGACGAACTCTTCGATAGTGTTAATGGAAGCTTCAGTGAAGTCCAAAAAGGAAAAATTTATAGGGCAGCATTAACTCCTACTTCACCACATCACCGTTTGTGGAATACAAGCATTCCAATTTTGAAATCCATGAAATTTAAGGGTAGTAATAATCAAGGTGTAGTGCCCTCATTATCAAGTTGGGTGAAGACTATAGAGGGTTTTAGATTAATTTTTAAATATTTAAATTCCAAAGGTATAAGTTCTTTATTGCTGCGCAACTTCAATCAGGATGCATTGGAGAATTTTTTTGGAGCTATTAGAGCTCATGGCTACAGTAATATAATGCCCACTTCTCTAGCATTTGAAGGGGCATACAAAACATTATTGATTAACAATATATCTTCTTCACATTCGATTGGATCTAATTGTGAGAAAGATGACAGTGTGTGCCTCCAATCTTTAAAATATTTTTTAAATGAGGATGAAAAATGTGTAAAAGAAAATCATGTAATAGAGGAAAATCATTTATTAGTAGACCTGATAGATACCCAAGAACTATTAGAGGGTCAATCTTCAATGCATTCGGAAAGAACTGCAGCAATAGGATATTGCAGTGGATGGATAGCACAACTAGCCAAGAAAAATGTGTTTAAAAATTGTTCCACATGCAGGACTGATTTAGAAACTGATGTGGAACAGAGTTTTCACAAATTTATCAAATTAAAAGAATATAGTGATAAAAAATGGTTGTGCTATCCATCAAGATCATTGTTCGATTTCTTTGCCCACGTTGAACAAATAACAATAGAAGTTTTAAAGACTCATTGTAATAAAAATTCAATATCAGAATACATTAAATTAATAACAAGCACAAATTTAAATCTAAATTTTCTCTCTTGCTCACATCACAAAGAAATACTTCTTCATTATTTGATAAACAAAAGTATTAAATTCTTTATTCATAACTGGTGCAAAGACGTCAATAATGTTATCACTGGAAAGATTACCTTTTGGGATATAGATGATCCAATGAAAAATTTGGCTAACAAACATTTTGTGAAAAATAAAGGTAGAAAAAGGAAAAGGCAAAACAATATTTTGTTAAACGTTTAATTAAGTTAATAGTATAATAATAATATAATGTGACTCGTTCCTTTATGGAAAAAGAACTAGAAACTAGATCTAAAATTATCGACACAAATTATATTTTTATATAGGTACTTATCGTCGAACATTAAAACCATAATATGTATGTACCTATATTTTTTATAGATAATTTTAAGTCTGGTTTCCCTTAGTTAATACTTTGGTGTCGAAGAGACGGATGAAAGGAAACTTTATGAGAGCAATATGTGGAGACAAGAATGGATATGTTGATTGGAAAATGTGTGAATAAGAAGTTTGAAAGTATCGTCCGTGATTGATAAGTTAAAAGAGAAATGTATGAAAAATTGTCAACGCATTGTATGATGGTTGATGTGAGTAAGAAAGGTTAAAATGAATAATAATGTAGAGAAGGGTTTAATGGAACAAATTATTAAGAAAAGAATTGACAGATGTTGTTTATTAAGTTTAAATTAATAATTGAAATAAAATGTTTAAAATTATCCACACTTGTTTTATTTCCTCACTAGTGGTGGGTCGCCACCCCAAAAAGACAGACGTGGAGGACGACTTCCTTTTACACTATGTAGAAAAGACATACAAAATTAGTTATTGTATGGTAGGCATTTAATTGTATTCTCAATTGTAATTACATTTAAAATTACCAATATAAAATTAAAACAATGTAACGGTTCAGTTTTACCAAAAAATCCTCTGACAGATTTTGTTGTTCATGAAATCTGACACAGGATTTATTTTTGTTGTAAAACTGAACTTATTACATTTACAAATGGTATATTAGCTAGTAAGGAGCTATATACAGCTACATATATATAGGTATCTATCTATCAATATAACTATAGCCATATATAGCAGATTTAGTACTCCCATTTATCTTCCAGGTGGCGCTCATTGCCTTAGAAAAGAAAAAAATATGAGTTGCCAGTCTATCTCCGGTATACAATAGTAGTCTTTGACTGACAGTTCTAGTGACAGTTGTTTGACATTGAAAATTAAGGGTACATTCCGAAACATGCCATAATCGATCTTAGCGCTCACATCGATAATTTGCGTTCCGATACGAATATCTCATCTATAAGAGCCGTGAACTGTCAATGATTCGGAACGCTTGTGAACGCGCTGACAGTATTTAGAACTAAAACATTCGAAAAATGGATTAAAAAATTAATGATCAACGCGTTGGGTCTCCCTAACTTCAATTATTAGACTCCCTAACTTGAATACAGTGTATTTTTATTTGTTATTCTCACATAAAAACCTTTGTCAAAACAAAAACACATCACAAGTGTCACTTTTGACAGCCACGCTCACGGCGATAACGTTTGGACCATGGTCGTCGTAATCGCAATATGGCGCATATAATGACGTCACCGATGACGTTTCGCGAGGCTTCGTTATCGCGCTAAAAGTGATTCGGTACGCGTTTTAGCGCGCTCACATCGATAATTATCGATATCATCATCATTCGGAATGCAGCCTTAGGGTACATTCCGAAACATGCCATAATCGATCTTAGCGCTCACATCGATAATTTGCGTTCCGATACGAATATCACATCTATAAGAGCTGTGAACTGTCAATGATTCGGAACGCTTGTGAACGCGCTAGCCTAGAAGTAAATACGGAGTATTACTGCAATGTTATTGTAATTAATTATAAATGTAATGTTGTAGTGCCCTTGCAGGGCTAATGTATTGGACAATTTACGATGTAACATCTTAAACATCACTATCACTACCTAGTATAAAACAAAGTCGCTTCCCGTCTGTCTGTCCCTATGTGTGCTTAGATCTTTAAAACTACGCAACGGATTTTGATGCGTTTTTTTTAATAGATAGAGTGATTCAAGATATGTATAATACATGCATATTATAGTGCAGAAAAGCTGAGAAAAGCCGGGCGAAGCCGCGGCGGGTCGCTAGTTATTAGTATAGATTTAGAAGGAATTATTTTATTATCCTTACACAACTTACAGTATATTATACTTATTATTTAACTAGCTATCCCTCACGGTTTCACCCGCTGCGTTTCCAGGATAAGAAGTAGCCTAAATCCTTCTCCCTCCATATCATAAGGCTATCTGCGTGCCAAATTTCATCGCGATCAGTCAATCAATATGCATTTATTCCGTTTTTGCATATCGATGATTTTCACTATGTAATAAGTTCTCGTTTGTTATTTATTGTTTGAAGAATTATAACTATTTATATGCTATCATTAGAGTTAGGGGGCCCCATGGATTTCGAGGCTTTCTGGGCGCTTGTCCAGTGTATCCATGCATAATGTTGGGTCTTTTTCACGACACATCTCTATGCATATTATTTAATTATTGTTAAAATCCATAAAATGTTCTCAGATGTACGTGTTTGCTATTTGAAAATAGTAGGCGTTGCGCTGCGCTGTGGTTGGGTGCCTCATCTATTCCTATTGCATGTTGGATGTCTATTAACTATGATTACTATCGTGCTATTTTAGGGGTATTAAACTAACTTATATTCCAACATCAATACAACTTGTTCTTTTTATAAAAATTACGTTACGATACGTTAACTAGATAAGTACCTAACTGACGTAGTCTTAATATTGTGAAAGCTTCTGCATTCTCTTTCCTGGACACCATGCTCGCTTTATATTTGTCGGTGGTAGAGTCTATTGTAAAAATTATAAGTGCCAATGATGATAAAATCGAAAGACGTAGGAGATATAGAGGTTTGTTTTGTCCCACTAACAGAGGTAATTCAGTCCTAAAGTGTCGGGACCTAAGCATGAGGTCCAGCTATGGAGGTGTCTCACTTATCCAGGTCCCACTTAACCAAGTTTTACTGTATTATTAGGTACTATGCCCACAGAATTATTAATATACCTAAGTAGGTAGGTAAGTACAATTTAGACTCGTAAGTATTTGAATAAAAAATAAATAGATAATCAGGTAGTATTTAATAAAACCCATTGCAAAGTGATTACTAAACAAAGCACATACATTACATAAAAATCACCAGATAGAACATTTCCCTCGCCTCATCATGCATCATGCCTCATCACTCCTGGAGCGACCCAATAGGTCTGATTGGGTCATTCAAGGCCTAAAGTTATCTTAACCCATTTTCCATAAGCTTCAGCTACGATAATGAACATACATGAGATTCTATTTAATCTAATGGTCATGCAAGTTACCTAGTGTCATTTATTACTGAGGTGTAAGGTATTTACTGAAATATAATATGATATGACGTCATAATTAGGTATGTATATTCATTTCACTATCAAATAAACTGCTTTTAAAGTTACTTGTGTCCATTCCAATTTAGTAACTTTTAACTCAAATAATTCACACTGTGGGGTTATTTTTTTGTTAGTAGTATATATTTTATTTAATTCGCTGCGTATGCCGGCCGGGCTCCTTTCAAAAGTTGAAAGAGATATCATCGGCTTGATGTATCGACGCCATTTGTAAACGCGGCGGGGAGTCGCGCGCCGGACGACATTCCGAATTCAAATTAAATTAAAACGCGGTAAAAACAACGTGTTTCCGTTGGTTGCGTTCGCTATTCAAATTCTAAATAGATTCGATCTGCGCTAATTTGTCTATGACTCGAACGGTGTGCTGTGTGTCGCGATGAAAAAGGATACAATTTTCGGGTTCCGTCATTCGGTGTTTAAAACTAATGTTTAGAATAGTACTTAGTGAACTTCATGGAATCTTCAAGAGGGAAATAAATAATGTACTGATAATTAAATTTGGTCGGTTAATGAGAGCCATTTGTCTATTCGTAATCAAATGCATACAATTTCGTAAAAAAAGGCGTGTTAGAAGCTATCCCCGCGTTTTAAAATTAACAGATGTGCGGGTACGTCACAGGTAGGGCATGCAATTATCCGCCTCATTTTACTATCCGGATATTTCGGATACTTCCAGTTCACTATCCGAATAAATCCGGATAATATGGATAATTCGGATACCCCTTAGAAATGGGTAAATCAATCAGTCAACTTAAAAATATGTCTTTATTTAACATTTTTAAACACGCACGCTAAGTGCCTCATCAACCATTTATAATTAAGAGACGGCATCCACCTCAATATTCACGCCGCACGACGCCCAACGAAATGCTCAACAGACAGATCTCAAAGTCTTTAACTCGCGACACTCGCCAATTTAAAACCGTTAGTATTAAAGAGGCCATTGAGCAGAATAAAGGCTCTAAAGTGTTCGCAAGAGATCTGTCTGTTGGGCAGAGCCACCTGACGAAGCTGAAGACTGAGGGTGGCAGAATCATTACATCAAACATGTCGGCTAACCCGACACTATACTGAAGATATCCCGGACGTCAGCCTGTACGAGATTAGAATGGCTCTCAAACAACTCAAGAACAACAAGGCGCCAGGTGATGATGGAATTACAGCTGAACTTCTGAAGGTACACCGATCCTCAGGGCCCTTCAGAAACTATTTAATTCCGTCATACTCAAAGGCCGGACCCCGCAAGCATGGCACAGAAGTGTGGTGGTGCTCTTCTTCAAAAAGGGAGATAATTCCCTATTCAAGAATTACAGACCCATCACACTGCTGAGCCATGTTTACAAATTGTTCTCGAGAGTCATTACAAACCGTCTCGCACGCAGGTTTGACGACTTCCAGCCTCTCGAACAAGCCAGTTTCCGAAAAGGCTTTAGCACCATAGACCACATACACATGCGGCGACAAGTTATACAGAAGACCGAGGAGTATAACCAGCCATTATGCTTAGCGTTTGTCGACTATGAGAAAGCCTTTGATTCGATTGAAACCTGGGCCGTGCTGAGGTCTCTTCAAAGGTGCCAAATCGAATACCGGTATATTGAGGTGTTAAAGTGTTTGTATGAGAACGCCACCATTTTGGTCCGTCTCCAGGACTAGAACTCGAAACCTATCCAATTGCAGCGAGGCGTGAGACAGGGAGACGTGATATATCCGAAACTGTTCACCGCTGCACTGGAAGACGTCTTCAAACTTCTGGACTGGAACGGATTTGGCCTCAATGTCAATGGCGAGTACATCACTCAACTTCGATTTGCCGCCGATGATATAGTAGTCATGGTTGAGACCTTGGAAGACCTCAGTACAATGCTCGATAACCTCAGCAGAGTCTCTCAACAAGTGAGTCTAAAAATGAACATGGATAAGACGAAAATCATGTCGAACGTCCATGTTGCACCCACTCAAGTAAAGGTTGGGAATTCTGCACTCGAAGTTGTAGAGGACTATATTTACCTAGGACAGACCATCCAACTAGGTAGGTCCAACTTCGAGAAAGAGGTCAATCGTCGAATCCAACTCGGCTGGGCAGCGTTCGAGAAGCTACGTAATATCTTCTAGTCTCAAATACCGCAGTGTCTCAAGTCGAAAGTCTTCGACCATTGTGTGTTGCCAGTGATAACTTACGGAGCAGAGACGTGGTCGCTTACGATGGGTCTCATCAGAAGGCTGAAGGTCACCCAAAGAGCGTTTGCCCTGCGAGATCGAATCAGAAATGATGAGATCCGCAGGCGAACCAAAGTAACCGACATAGCCCGAAGAATTGCCAAACTTAAGTGGCAGTGGGCGAGGCACATCGCTCGTAGAACCGACGGCCACTGGGGCAGAAGGGTTCTCGAGTGGCGACTACGAACCGGAAGACTCAGCGTGGGCAGGCCCCCCACAAGATGGACCGATGAACTTGTGAGGGTTGCGGGAAACCGCTGGATGCGGGTAGCGCAAGACCGGCCATCGTGAAGATCCTTAGGGGAGGCTTTTGTCCAGCAGTGGACGTCTTTCAGCTCTGACATGACGACGATGTAAAATGTTGTAATATTTGAGTGAATTTGATGTAATCCAATTAAAAATTAGTATGCTATATTAATAAAGTAACTATTCGTTTTATTCGTTTTATCCGGATAGTAAATCGAATAATATCCGAATATTAAAATCGACGGATATCCGGATAATTCGGATATCCGAATATCCGGATAGCATGCCCTAGTCACAGGTCATGAGTTTGGGATTCAGGTCAAATATTTGGTGTTTCATTTTTCAAGAAATTACAGGGTAGGTTATAGGCATATAGGTTACCTAAAAGTCCTTCGTATTTTTTTTACATTGTTTTGATTTGATCGAGATTTCGAATGACCAGGATGTTATTATTATTTGCACAATTAACGACTTTTTATGAGATACCCATTTTTTCATCTCTGCGCATTTTTCTTTTAGCCTACCATTTGTTGCTTTCGCCATTTTTCCAATTATTATGTAGGTACCAAGTAGGTACTTAGAATAAATTAAGCCAATCATTTGACTACTAAGATCTTGAGTATTTATATATTTATCCATATTATGTATTTTAATAGGCATTTTAACATATTTCTCGAGCTCGTACATATTATGGTAATTACACTTCAATATGATTATATATAATTTAACTAGACCTCCTTTTTTATGCTCTCAACAGCTAAACTGATCGTTACAGAATCCCGACACAAAACGCATTAAGGCTCGATACCCCGCCTCATCTGTCATCATTAATGCCACAGTATCCTAATAAGTTTGCCACAATAAATAAAAAGAAGAAATATCAAAGAGTTGCGCCCCGTTTAATGGTTGTAATTGTGGCCAAATGAAATATGGCATCGGACGCAGCGGACTCTCTGTCGTGGGTGTCTACCCGCCTTAATATCGACGTTTCCACGCTATAAATATTTTAAATGATTATCTTAATGCGGCGTTTAAAGTCGTCATTTACATAAGCGTCAATTGAGCGAGGCTGAGCACGATCGGTGCAGTTAAAACGTTCGCGCCCCGTTCGCGAAATAACCGCCAAAGTAAACGTGCTTTCATCACCACATGTCTCATATAAATAGTAGCTGCGGTGCGAAAGCGTCAGGCGCGGACTAAATCGTACTATATTATGCGCGTCCTGTCGAACATCAGACGCTTATTTGTGTCCGAAAAGCGCTCGAAAGACTTAAAGCCTTCTCAGTTGATGTATGGCGGCGACACGTGAATGCCGACCTTTATATTCAAATCAGCCGTATTCAAATGCGCCCGTTGTCTATGCCTCGGTTGACAATTCGCGAGCATTTCGAAAAAGGACCGCGGGAAATGTCATATCATCGTCCCGAGATTCGAATTTTGCTTTTTGGCGCGTCGATACGCATCTGGCTCCCGTAGCCGTGGTACGTTCAGAAGTCATGTACGGTCTTTGTTTTTATTTTAGCCCGATTGTGCACGAGAGAGATATAGTTTGAGATCGGTAGATATTTGACGTGGGGTGCTGATAATGTTACTGTTTTGCGGCCGGCGGTCGGTACGTTAACGAGCGGCTGAGTAATGAGCGACGCTATTGTGATTGGAAC
Organism: Tethea ocularis; assembly: GCA_963555595.1. NCBI lineage: Eukaryota > Metazoa > Arthropoda > Insecta > Lepidoptera > Drepanidae > Tethea > Tethea ocularis. Next base: position 1,558,716 of record OY741973.1, on the reverse strand, counting down.
AATGGAAGGTTTCGATAGCTATTGTTTCTATTATTGAAAATGATATTGGATAACGATGTGTAGGTGATGTCAGGTTAAATGCAAGCAGCGAGCCTGTGCCTACACTTGCAGCCGGCACCTGCAGGCAGTTACATTATATTCTGTATTTGCAGGAATGTTAACGATAGTATCTGTACTGTAGATAGATGATATTTTTATTTCTTGTTGTTTGACTATACGCGTGGATACTTTTTATAATTAGGACGGAGTTTATTTGCAAATTTCTTGTTCCGAATCTTGATGCAAATCGTACGGGCTGAGATGCGTTCAGAACGTTGAGATCTGCATACAATGAACGTGCGACGCTCCAGTTTCGCGGGTAATTTACTGCTGATCTCGCCGCTTAGATGTCGTCCTAAGATACCACGTACCCTAATTTAAAACATTTTCAACATATTTTTATTGGATTATTTTAATGTAATGCCGCATGCTAACTATGGCGGCTGTTTGTGAAAGAGGTACCTAAATTAACATTTCGATGAAACTGATGAGTTAATCTAATCCTCGTATTATCTGGATTAAACACCAATTTCTTAATTTAAACCCACTTTAGACAAGAGACTCTTAATTAAGATCGGTACCTTACTTATAATACTTACAAAAAAAAACTTGCAAAGTTTATAAACAATGTACGGAATGTACCCAAGTATGATGATTCTGCAAACAAAAAATGATTCTATTCTAGTTTATGAGTTATTATAATTTCAAAAAAACACTTTTCTATAAAATCCGTGTCCAATGTTTCGAAATTGATAGAAAACAAAAACTGGATTCGTAAATAAAAATGTCATTTTTGAAATATTTTTTCTTTCATCTGCTATACGTAAAGGTAGGTCTCATACGTTATATTTAAACTGCAAGCATATCTGTATGAAACTTAACAAGCGTTGTTTATGATCATAAAAATATGGTAAGCAAGCAAACAGTAAAGTTTTATACATAAAATACATACTTACATTTATTTTAACATATCAATTACATTTACAACCTACCTATAACTTACGAGGTGTAATTTAAGAAGATTATTTAGAAACTGATAAATAAATCGACTTGGGCGCACCTACTTCAGAGAATCGGAATAAACAATAGCCGTTTTTTATCAGCTGTTGACCACCAATTACGGTGTACGGAACGCCCTTTGCTGACAAATTGATGTGCTTTGGATACGCGCCCTTTCTTACAATATGGCCGAACGGTGTGAGTTTCAAATTAACGTTCGTTAAGTTAGAAAAAAAAATCTTGTCTATGATCTTTTGTGCATAGTTAATGTACCTACATACCTATCTAATATTTATTTACATATAATAATTTTATCTATAGACTATAACTAGCTTCCACCCCGCGGTTTCACCCGAGGGATGCTGTTTTCCCGGAATAAAATGTAGCCTATATGTTATTCCAAGGTATAATATATATGTGTGCCAAGTTTCATCCAAATCCGTTCAGTAGTTTTTATGTGAGAGAGTAACAAACATCCATACATACATACTGACAAACTTTCGCATTTATAATTATTAGTAGAATGTAATAATAACCAACCGGTAAGTAAATAACTAATATTATTTAAAATACACAATCTAAATTAATATTAATACCCCATTTTAATAATTTTGACAGTATTAAAATAAAAATGACGTCGATGTCGATAGTCCAATCAATCAATTCGCTTAAATATTGAATTTCGTCGTTTTAAATTCAATTTCAATTGAGTAAACATGACGACATTACAATAAATGTATTGAAAATTGAGTTATCAGTATTTGCATACTTCATCGGATTGGCAGACGCCATTACGGTAAATGACAGTAACTAATTAACACGAGTAATGGCGGTGCACAGAAAAATCGCAGGTGCGATGCAAGCTGCGCCCGCACATTGTAAATAAACGAAATGTAAATGAACACCACACTGCAGTTTCTCCGTCATATTTTTGTATATAAACTATGTACGTACGCGAGTTTTTTTATGATTTACAGTATGGGGATATTATCGTCGGAAACATTACTTAGGATGACAGGTGACGTTCACCAATCCGCGCTCTGCTATTCCACTGGAATAAATTATGTACAGTATGACACAACTTAGATGTAGCATCGGCAAATCGTTTTCGTACACTTCATTTCTGATTTACACAACTAATAAAAATCATTCATTATCGCGTCATTCAACGTTCAACAAGATCATTTTCGCCGAACATTTTTTAACACATGAGTAATGTTGTAGGCGCACTCTTTTCGGGAACGATCGATTTTACGAATTTTGCCGATGCTTCATCTAAGTTGTGTCATACTATACCAGTTTTTTAGTTCCAGGCCAGGTAAGTATTTCGTTTCATACACCCTTAGTACCTACACATACCTATACCTATCTATGGTCTGGGTCCCATAAGGTAAGTAGTTCTTCTAGAGGGAGTTAAAATTGTTTGTACATACCTGTACCTTTTTTATGCAGTGATTTTTTTAGTAAATACTTACACCAACCTGTTTTTTTTTTTTGTGGAAACGTCAAAGATCTTTGCTAGACAGCGGGATATCAATACCCAAAAAGCATGCAAATTAACCCCACCTTTCTTTACGTCCATTCAACAGACGCTTGAAAAACGATAGACGCATAAACAAAACAAACTTTTAAAGAATTCAATTCAAATGGGCCGGCATTGTTGTCTGCCAACCACTTTATTTGCCCGATTTTTAACCGCAAACTTATCTACAGTGATAAACGACGTACACAAGGTAATACGTTAATGCGGACATCGATTAATTATACCCCGAATTGAGAACAAATCGCCAACTCTATTATCGATTTTGACACAACGTCACTACGCGCGTAGTTTGTCAAAATCAAGTTGATGTCAAAATATATCAGTGAGACCATTGTCCTTGTCAAATATCGGGTTAGTTTTTTAATTCGACAGCTACCGGCCGCGGCGACTCCCGACGGTTTCTGGATGACTAATTGACAGTTCAGTGCGGCTATTTGACAGTTTGACTAATGCTTGTCTATGGTAAAAATGTGAGATTGACGTTTCGAATAAAGAATAGCATCAGGGGTGTTGACATCACCGCTATTAACTTTGTCGTATCTCCATAAAAACGTTTCACTGATTTTCGGACTATTCTCTGACTTTTTAATTTGCTTATGATAGGATCTAGCTAGGTTTCGTCTTTGTTTAGTAGGTACGAGTAGGTAGTGCTACCTACTATTTTCTAAATATTTCATTTATAAAGAATAATTAAATTGAGTTAAACCCTATGTTTAGTAATCTGAGAGTTAAACATAATCATTTTCCAAAAAAAAAAACTTTGCTTTATCTACAAAATTTTGTGGGAAAGAAGGATCACGAGGATATTTAAATATAGATATGTTTCATAGGATTGGTTCATTTCTGTTACGTAACAATTCTTTAGTTTACGTGTTACAAGGGCAGTTCAGGGCCACGGATACCTTGGATATTTATGGCGATGATAGCTCAGTATGCTAGTGACTGATGCCGTGGCGAAAACACGACGATGAAGGAAAACATCGTGAGAAACCTCTGCATGGTGGAGTACCATGGGGATACCTTGAACTATCCGCATGGCTGGTTCTCACGTTGAAAACCAACCACCTACCGTGTGAATCTGCTCTTGAGAAACCGCTCCTCATAGCTTTATTTGCTTACCTGCCAAATACAGGCTTATAAAAATAATCCAGATTTAGATTTTTTAAAACTACATCCAAAAATTCAAAGGCCATTGCCATTGCATGTTCAAGTTATGATGAGAGATAACTCACGAATTGAGTCGTCTCCGTACCACAACCAAGAATGTTCATGTGTCTTTACATACCAATTTTAAATACTCTATCCTTAACCTCTATTTTGGTGGTATAAAGGCTACATTCACACGGTCGGTTGGTTGGTTATATTGGTTATTGGTCGGTGCGATCGGCTCGTTCGATTAGACGGTAGATATGGTATCTTGGTCGGGAGTATTCAGGTATGTCATCCTTCGTTATATTTTGTTAGTTGGAATTCGGATCAAAGGTGATGGGATGTTTTTTTTCTCTGATACAGTTTTAGGCTATTGGTCATCTGTTAGGAGTTGTCAATAAATAATCGTTAAAAAATATTTTGATTTTTTTATTGGATTTGATTTTAGTTCTTATCAAATCAATTCTCAGACTAAGGAAATAAGAAAGACGGAGAGCTGCGAACTAACTAAGCGTGCTCCTAAATAACCAGCGAGTATCTATCTAAATCTAAGGTCTAGCCTGGTTACCACTGTCAAGCAAGCTGAAGATCTCGGTAAGTGCACTCTTGAATCAGTTTCTTTTAGGTTTTGTGTGCTTACCAGTACCACACTCAGCCACATCATCTCTTGTCATATTAGGTAGGTATATCTCTTGTCATTTGGGTAGATTGTGGTTAAGCACAGCCCCTAATAGATTTAAGATGGTTTTTTGTAAACAACTACATTTTATTTAACCTTTCCTTTCGTGAGAAAATATTACAAATAAAACGTAGTGCTTATATTCTCTTTGATTTCAAAATCGACAATGATAAAAAAAAATACTTTTCGAACTCAGGTCATTGATTCTAAATTCAAAAATACTTTCATAAATTTCTAAATAGTTGACAGTGTTAAATTGACCACTAGGAATATAAAGGAGCATAGGCATTAATTAAGCATTGTAGCGGTCGACTGGGCGTGGCGTGTAGGTAGGTAGGTCCGCCTGCAATTTGCATAGTGCACGCGACTGCACGCCACGGCTACCTGACCACCTGACCTCTACTCGCCACATGCTTTCTAGGGTTACCATCATATAAATTAACGAGTATTGACAACTTGTTTTCTTTTTAAACTCAAAACTCATTTATTCAGTTTAGGCCCTGAAGGCACTTATGAACGTCGAAAGTTACAAATGACTACCGGTTCGTAATACACTTTCGAATTAAAAATAAACTTCTAATACCTACTAACCTTTGATGCAAACTTGTTAGTGACGATCGTTTTAAATAATGAGCTGATCGAAAACATTTCTGAGGAATGCATAGTGCGGTGATAGTTCTAAAATACTAAAATCTATCGTCAAGTAAGTACTGAGTACGGGTTTGTTCGGCAGCTGTAGCTGAGAGGCACACGCCTTCTAGGTTTTATTTACAAGCTTCGGCCCTCCTTACCATTACCTTAGCTTAGAATGTGTGACAAACACAGTCTTATAGTGCTTTGTCTTGCTGAATATCAAATTAGATCGTCACCCTTCGACATAACATCGTCTTTTCATATTTCATGTTCTGCTGTGCTCTTTTTCAATGTAGTCTTGTTTTCAAATTACGAGAAAAGTCTTATTTTTATTGGTGTCTTTACCTAATCTGTTTTCAGCCTCTTATACTCGTATATGTATATCATATCTGGAGACAGTACCGGCGTTAGGGAAGGGTGCGGTAGGGCGATCGCCCAGGGCGCCAGATGTAAAGGGGCGCCAGGCCCACCTTTATTTCCGGTGCCTCATGAGCGAGTCCTGCTATCTCTAGTCTAAAGATAAAATGGCTATAATGGCTTAAAATCCCTTTTGTTGGCGGGAGTAGGGGGGGGGGGGGGTTATCACATCTCGCCCAGGGTGCTGGTAGAGCTAAAACCGGCACTGTCTGGAGACATCCTGTAAAATGGCAACCCTAGCGACTCGTAGTCATATATAGGCAGCTAATAAAGCACTAATAGCACGTCTACACATGCAATCAAAGCCCCGGGGGATGATAAATTAGTTCGCACAAAGGTTGTTCATTAAAGCTTTTAAGTCTGTTTGCCTATCAGATTTAGGTGTACCTTTTGTTTAGCGTTCTTGGTGATTGACATACTGTGGTAACTACCACTGTTATAGTATAGTTGCTACACAAAACCGATCACGCTACCGTCCTCGACGGCGAGGACCGCCGCGACGTCCCACTCAGTCTCGTCCCGTTCAAGCGGCCCGAGCTGCCTACAGTAATCCGACCGCCCCCAATTAGTCGTTACTCGTACAAAGTCCCCCCCGTCCCCCGGTAACGCCCTGAGCCGAGGTTCGTACCCCATTCGGGGGTGCCCTCAGGCGTTGTTACCTAAATATTACCCGGTTGAGAGCCCTCTGCGCTCGCCGATTTGTCCGGTAAGGTTGTTGCAGCCATCTGAGGCTACCAACCTGTTGTTATTATAGACTGCTCCTGAAGATACGCCATCGCGCGACGAGACTACTTTTTATGATTTTTAATTATCAGTAGAACCATAAGGGTCGGTTGCATAAAGCGCGGTCATATTAAGGTTATAGTTAACTTTAACCGCCGAAAGAAAGCAAACTGGGTTGCTCGTGTCACTTTAACTAAAATTTTAACCATAACCATAACCGACCGCAGGAGATCGGTCATCGACAAAGTGACTCTACGGTCAAAGCATGATAATAGTTAAGTTAACTTTGACTATAACTTTAACTAAAATGTACGATCAACCGGCCCTAAGAGTAGATTATTTAATGGTGTGGAACTATGACGTCATAGTGTAGTATTTCATACAAAATTCCATATAAACTATCGTTTTGACATTTATTTGATATGTCAGAAAACTACCCTATTTGACTATGATTCAATCTGACTCACACTGCGCGTTTGCTAAGTCTGTATTATCCACCTGAAATTTGCAGTGAAATTTAACTAAGTACCTAATAATTTTGTCGTTCGTTACAATTTCCCGTCCTATTTATACTCGTATCTGAATAACTGCACAATATCTCAATCTTACAGCATGAATGACGCAATAAAACAGCTTTAAGTCAAGTTATAATTCGATATTTCGACACATACGTTTCAGCCGGTTGGCGCATCCGCCATGTTTGTTGACGGAGCGCGCGAAATTATCCAGATTTCGCGAGCGAAAATTCCCCCCGACTCTGGTTTGTTTATCACCTGACAAAAACACATATTGCCAACGCGAAAATGATAATTTTACGTAATTCTAAGTTTTATAACATTTGGTATAAGGACTATTTGATGTGGGTGGTACTAATTTAGTTAGGTTATGTTTTACATATTATGTTATGGCGGCGTGAGGTGAACGGATGCGCTGCCGCTGGCCGGCGCGGACTAGTACACGCGTTGTTTGTTTTTATATTAAATTTAGGATTGCCGCAGTTATTGTTAAGTTAATGTGTTTATGGTACGAGAGAGTGTGGCCGTGGCGGTGCACGAGATTGATTCTATGTGAGTGCCTCTCCGTTAAATGTGTGGTCTCATTTGTTTGTATTCGAATGATAGGCGAGTATTATACGATCGATTTACACAAGCCATTTAGAATAAAGTACATTTTTTCGGCTCGATAGATGTAAGTAGAGTTGCTAGACTACGTTGGTGGCCAAGAAGTGGACATTTCTGTGAGAAGACTTTGGAGCAACCTGGTCCTCTTGCTCCGTTCGAGAGAAGTTAATAAGAAGATGATATTAAGGTACTTACAGACTATATTAATATCAGGAAAGCACACACAAGTCAATCATAATTATAAATACAGCAAGTAAGAAAAATAAAAACAATGACCTTTCCAAATGTAACTTGAACCGGGTTAGTCTATGGTTATTTTTTCTTTTAATTTAGAAAAGCTGGCATTAATCCGTCGGCGTGGAGGCAGAGGCCTGGCGGGACCCCGTGGGGGGTTGGCAGGTGTGCGCACAGCCAGCATGGAATAAAAAAGTTAGAACTCGTCAAGTGTGAGCTGGTATTATTGAGTTTCTTTTTTTGAAATTATAAGAAACAATTGAATAGAACACAGCACATCATTCATAGAATAAAAAAATCTAAATTTAAAATATTCACAAGCATTAGTACCGATTTACAATCGAATGCGGTAAATAAAAAAATATTATTCCATGTACCTACAATACTTACAACAAAAAGGTTTTTACTGAGAGGATCCCAAAAATTATGAAAATAAAAAAGGTAACGGCCTACAGCGCCCCTTGCGGCTGACGAGCGTAACAAATCGCTCCGTTACGGATGTAACAATTATTTCTTATTCGATTACGCATTCGTTTACGTTTTACAATCTTTACATAGGTTACCGAGATCACTTCCAGTTCACACGTTATGTATCTGTTAGCACAGATTATAAAGATAGTTAATATAAATTGATGTTAGTTCACTTTTAATTATTATTTGTGCTAATTTTAAATACTAGAATACCTAAGTAAAACCTCCTTCACAGACAATAACCTGTTGGGCGTCGCCACCATTTAATACAGCTTTAATAGATTTCCCTTTACAGTGGACAACCGTGTGACGGCATTTAAACGCTTTTGAAAATATTATGGCAACACTGGAGGTTGGTAATATTATCATGAGTCTCCCGAAATAAAACTACTACACCACATACATAGGTATAAGTAGATATACATATAAGCTCCTAATATAATCAAAGTTCTTACCTAATTTAGAACCTTATGACGTTATTAATAAGGTTTAGAGAATATTTCATTTGATTGGTTCCTTTTGCAATTTTCTTCCCCCCTACTGGGCTCGTCGGGTTGAGGAGGGATCATTGTAATCGAAATATGCAATAATTATCCATTAAAAACTAAATATTTTCGACTCTTTCCCGGCTCAATAAAGGTGATTTTTGATTGGCAGATGATTGTGAAGGTAAAAATTATCAGATTAAACCCCGCGGGTCCCGAATCAGTCTGTTTTTGTTCGTCTTACTGTTATAAATATACACATGATGTGTGATTGAAGGTATTTTATGTAAGCCATCGTTAATAGATACATTTATGCGCTGGCATAACACATAGGCTACTTTATATCCCGGGAACGCGGGCGAAACCACGGAGAACATAGTTTTATATCCTACTAGCTTCCACCCCGCGGTTTCACCCGCGTTTCCGATGTACCTTATGTTTCCCGGGATAAAAAGTAGCCTATATGTTATTCCAGGGTATGATCTATCTATGTGCCGAATTTCATCCAAATCCGTTCAGTAGTTTTTGCGTGAAAGAGCAACAAACATACATACATGCTCACAAACTTTCGCATTTATAATGTTAAGTAGGATTTTGATACGCACCATCTACATTGCTTTCTTTTCCAATAGGGTAGTTGACTGACATATCAAATCAGCTACTTTTTAATAAATGTCAAAACGATAGTTTATATGGACTTTTGTATGAAATACTAACCTAATGACGTCATAGTTTCACAGCATCAAATGATCTACTCTTAGTGGTTCTACTGGTAATTAAAAATCATAAAAAGCATTAAATGTACAACATATTTGATGTTTCCACATGTTTTTAGATGTTTTATGCATTGGTTAGTGTTTGGTAATTTATTTTTGACACTGTAAACTAGCCTATTATGTCTATAGAAAATGTGTATATGTCACCGGAAATGTATGAAATATAGGAATTGTATACAATTCCTGTGTATTTCCCCTAGGAAATTATAATTCAATAATGATACTTGGAAATATATAGAAACTATTGAAAAAAATAGGTTGGGGTTATTTTTTTTATTTTGCATAAATTTGAAAGTATTCGCACAAAAATAAATTTCACTTACAACCCCCTAAATACCGCTATCCTTACAAATATCCCGAATGTAATACTCCGATAGATATTTAGGAAATGTATGGATTTCCTAGGAAATGTATACATTGACGGATTAGAAGCTTTTCCGTTAACATATACAGCAATAATCGAATTACCGGTATTACTTAGTGTCCCAGTAAGTAATAGGATAAATGATACCCGGTTATACCTGTATGAAAGCTAAAATGAAAGTATCTCTACTTCTAATAATAGTATGCATCAATTTCTTATGCATAACTTATATTTGAAGGATTATAACCTCTTGTTATATTATTTTCGAACTGTCACTAAAAATGACTGACAATGAGATATAGCGATTATTAGTCGTGTGACGTCATTGTATAGGAACGGTCGAGCTTCCCTAATAGGTACAAATTATTATAGTGGCATAGACTTCGACGTCACGACAGTGGCGTAGCGTGGCCCTGCGGGGCCCCGTATAAAAAAATGTTTGGGGGCCCTTATGAATGGTAAAGATTATTAAGAAAAAAAAAATTTTTGCATAAAATTAAAGTTTTTTTTTTTTACAAACAATTCAAATTAAATATACACTCTCCTTGCCTTTTTTTCGGCAAACTGATTTATTAAATCATTTATAGCCGATGATGACTTTGGTTTTTCTAATGTTTTTGCCTCTATGACGCACGTCGGGGGCCTCTGTGACCCGGGGCCCCGTATAATTGATACGGCAGATACGGCGGTAGCTACGCCCCTGCGTCACGATTATGTTTACTCCATGCAAATAAAAAATATATATCTCCATTAGTAATTATTTAATTTGATTATTTTTTAGCACATTCATGGTTGTTTTGACATCATTAATTTAATTAAGCCGGGAATAAAGCTAGAATTTATGCATATAAAATAGGGAATTTTGGGTAACTCAGCATATCCAAATATAAGCATTAAAAAGGAATCCTTACAGGAACACTTTGTTCCATTTGTCTGTCTGTCTGTGTCAGAGGCATCATCTTAGGAACGAGTCGGGTATCAAGTTGAGTAGGGTCTGCGGTCCCTTGGAGTTGTACAAAAACCAGCAATTAAACATTATTACGCGATTTATGTCGCATATTTTTTAAGTCATCTCGTGACGTCATGAGCTTCGTGTGCTTACCGTTTCAACTTATAAAATGACGTCACATTTTACAGAAAATAATATTATTTTACGAGAGATTGTCATACGCTAAATACAAGTTATTTTTGCTAAATAATTTTATGCAATATACATTAATGCAATCGGTTGTTGCCATCCTACAAACAGCCTCAGTTGTCTATGCTAAAAAATAATACTTCAATCGAATCTAATTATATTCCATATCGATGCATCATCAATTTGATAACAGCTCTCGACACATCGATTCGCATACGTCCAGTGTCACTGACCGGAGCCTTGACCGCGACAGTGAAAGTCGTTTAACAAAGTCGTTGAATTGATATCGACTTTAATAAGGAGGTTGCATTGATTTGCATTTTAAGTAGACCTTTTTTAACAAATCATATTTTACTGGCCAGTCTTTTTATAAAAAAATAATTTATATACGCAACATTTTTGACAGTTCTTTTTTTAAAATAGAAGTATTAATAAAATGTATCCAGTAGTTTTTTCGATGAGGCGTGAACCGTAATTAACCATAAACTATTGATTGGCTGTTGTACAAATTGAATATTAGTTTCGGTAATATATTTCGATTCGACGCTTAACGTGTTGTAGCGAGGATAATAAAACATTAAATATTTCTTACAAAAAATGTATTCTATTAGACCTATCATTAATAATCAACAACAATTACACAATAGTCAACAACGATCATTGCAAACAACAGCAACAAACAAAACAAATTGGTATTCACACAATAAATATCACAATATAACTGTAGTCAAAACTAATGGAAGTACATCTCCATCAGATCTACATTAGTCTTAAAATTTGTATTTACAAATGGGTCGGACCCATAACTATAAAAAACCCATTAAAAAAGCGGGAGGAACTTACAATGTAAGTTTTATTCCCGCTCTAAAATGCCCCCATTTGAATTTCGAACTAGTTTATTTTTAGTGCTTGCCTCCCTTGTGGTGATAGATGTGTTTGTATACTGGCACATGGACGGGGTAAGGCTTGGGGATTGGGACCTCAACCTTCTTCTCGACCTCGACGGGGTAGGGCTTCTCGACTTCATAAGGGACTGGCTTTTCAACGGTGTACGGCACTGGTTTTTCTACAATCTGTGGCACGACCTGAAAAAGAAGAAAATTAATTAGACCATAGACAAATCGATTGTTCCGATTACATTAAGTAAACTATTACCGATACGCGGTAAATGGGTAATCGGTATGTTTTTTTTTCTTTTGTGGCACTGGCATGCTCCACTGACTGTCGCTTTTACTTTCGTTATAGCCAGTGGAATTACATAATAATAATTGGTGCAGTGGCATGAATGGCGTACTTATGTCACAAGAGATCATTTGAAGAGCACAATGTCGTGACATAATATCACTCGGGAATCTTTCTTTGTTAAGAAAATTGCACGATTTCGCTTCGGTAATGGAAACTGCGATTTAATAGATAAGTAGGTAACGGAGTGAATAGAAAATTAATAACTAGGCACATTAACTCTTTACACATTCTTCTATTAACTTTATTTTTTATCTACGCTCGGTGCATTCGACGTTGTCGCTTTTTTTTATTCATTTTTTATAGCAACGGAAACTAATTTCGGTCACGTCTCGGTCTTGTTAAATTAAAAATTTATATTTCGAATCTCATTCGAGACATAATGAGGGAACTTAAATTGTTTTATCTGTAGTTATAAAAAATAACGATCACATCATTATAATTATAACGATGTTAATTATTATTTGTAACATTTTAAATTATGAACTACTTATATTTGAGACGCCATAAATTCGTGATAAAATTACTTTTTCTAACATAGAGTAGTAAAAAGAAACGATAAATTTTATTTTATCATTAGGAGTTTGATGTCTGTTAAATGTTGTAATCATCATTAAATCTTCAAATATAAATTTAAATATTCTCATAAAATCAGTTCCATAATTACATGTACCTATTATTGTTTCAATAGAACAAACCCATGACCTTATTCTTGGACCAAAATATTGTATCTGTTCTTAATCAATCAATTGGTTTAAATGCTCGTTACTAATTAAAAATTACAATTTATGGATCAGCATAAGTTAGAAATATAAGTTTTTTTTCTGATGAAATGAGTTGAATACTTTGGCTGTCTGAGATTGAATCTGATGCCAATGTATTACACGCTTACTCATAAAATGCTAATTCACTATAGCCTTTATTATTATGTAAAAACTTTTAAGTGTACGGAAACACTGTCGCGTCATAATGCTGGAAGTGTATTCCATTTCTTTGCTGTTCGCTTGATAAAGTAATTATACGAAATTAATAGGATTTCTCTTTTTCTGGATTCATAGAACAACTTTGACCATATTACTGACCATAGTGAGGGAATCACGGCCAGACCTAGACCAAGGGTTATCAGGTATAATGTGCTGTCTTTGTGTGACCGTAAGTTTGATATTTAAAGAAATCTCAGTACTCGAAGGTATAGCCATGGTGAGATTGTATTCACATCTCCCATCTCTCTCACTCTCAAAGCAAAACACGGAACAGCAGGATCATCCTCACCTTGTAAACAGGAACGTGAATCGGTTGCTCGACGGTGACATGGACGGGGTAGGGCTGGGGTATCGGTATCTTCACGTACTGCGGTACCGATACCGCGACGGGGTGTGGTATCGGTACTCCGATCTTCTTCACCACTGTCACGTGGTACGGCTTGGTGTGCTCCGTGTGGGAGTGACCTTCAGGCTCCCATTCGTCGGAGGGTCGAGCGCTGGCGAGTGCTGCTAGCAGCAGGATTGCTGTTGTTTTCTGAAAGTTCATTGCAGTTTTGTTAGCTTGGTGCTATGGTTATTGAAGACTGTTTTTGGAGACAAATAATAATAATGAATCATTTATTCACACAAAAGAGTAGGTACCTACAGATAAAAAAACCTATGGTTTATTGCTGTTGTCCAGACCAAGTAGCCATCCACTCCTTAGCTAGTATGGAACCTGTGTTTCAGCGAATAGAGTAGCCCCCGAGTCTAGACATACAAACATTCAGTAGATTTTCAAACGATATGATTCTATGATCGAAGTCAAATTTTGAATCTATGCTCCTATGTTTTTTGTAAGTACACGGAATGTAAAGTGACGTCATAACGCCATATTGTGTTTGCATTTACAAAACTTTTCTATAGGAATTGGCGTAGTGCCTCACGCGGAATTCTTATGGAACTAATGACATACAAAGAAAACAAAATCGTCTGCAATGTAAATTATTTGCCTTATATAAGATGTGTTCGAGGACGAGAGGAAGAACAGTTTTGTTGTATTTTATATTAATAGTAAAAAGATTTAACTCATGACTCACTCGAAAGCACACTGGTTAGACCACTGGCATGATTCGTAATTGAAATTAAAAAGTCATAATCGAAAGCGAGAGGCAGCACTCAAGACTAAACCGCAAGTATTGCAATTTGCAAAGAATGTAGGAAATCCCTTCACTGACGTCTGTGAGATGAAATACAAGTCAAGTGTTATATAATGACGTCATTATACCGTATCTCGAGTCGAGTAGTTATGTTATGTCAGTCATACATTCACCTGATAATTAGTGGTTCGTGGGAACATTAATTTATTATACAACAAACATTTTTAAATTGTACAAGTAATTCTACACTGTATTGTTTTAAAATTAGAACAATTTTTTTGTTTGTCAAATTTACACACGTTTTGATATAATTTAAAATTGGAACTTGTTTTTCAAAGGTTGAGGAGGTCCATCTGAATGTTGTTGCGTCACTTCACATTAAAAAAAAATATAAATTAAAAAGTTAACTTACAAATGCGATCATGTTGATGGATTTGGATGGGTGTTGTCGACTTCTTAGTATTGACTGGTGAAGTTTGCGATCCCCACGAGCGTTTTATACTTGGTGAAATGTACGTTGTGCCTTTCCATTCAGTGATAGGTTCGGTGTACTGCGACGCCAATTATTTTTACGCGCGAATACTTAGTTTATGAACCATTGCATTTATAGTTCGCGTTCGATTTTTGAAAGTTGTTTTTGATACGTATTGGATATCTACAATAGAAATAAAGTAGTTTGGTAATACACTTCGATAGTACTATTCGAGTATAACAAGGAGAAGTTAGTACGTTTTGTTTTGTTTTTGGGCTCTTTGATATGTGTTGATTTTTTTTAATGATAGTTATTGGGCTATAGAAAGTTGGGTGACAGTTTGATTAAACTACCATGTAGATATTAATCTGCTTTTTAAGAGAGTATTTTTTATTGATGCCAGGATGTCGTCTGATATTATTTAAAACTTTCTGGAGGTAAACTGTATGTACTTTTTTAAAATCTTATACGTAATCATTGGCATCAGGGATCAACTTTGTATGCATGGATTATGTAATGTAATTATTGAGTTAAGTACCTATTGACATGCGGACATGATTACTTCTCAGTATATTGAATACAGTCTCGTAAATATGTCATTATAGGTTACTCTATTTTAAGAGCTGTGCCGCTCAGATTAAAAAATAAATATACTGATGATTACAAAAGATATTATTTTCAATTCCACATACTGGAGCTTATGATTCTGCATTGTTATTTTGATCTGTAGTTTTTGGATAAGATAGTTTACCAGCCAATCTTCCAAACTAGTCTCCGCTAAGCAGGGCTCTACCAATGCACTTTTTTTTAATTTAAGATAGGCTTGCGTTTGGCTACAGACTCGCCCATTTAGTGGACTATAACGAAGAATATGATGGAGCACACTTGTCCAGAAGAAACTTATTCTCCCTGGCCCTTAGAATTCCAAGATTGTATGAGACTGGAAATACAGACGCCCCGGAAGCAAATTCCACTCCCTTTACTTCCCTTATAATGCAAAACGTTATGTTAGTATTTTTTTCCCATCATTCTTGATCGATATATTTGACATACCGATTGATTTCATTGTTATGATACACCATTGACTTATATTCTACCTATAGACAAGAACGTTTATGAAAACAATGTTTCCAATTACTGGACAGTTTTCTCGCGACCAAAACGTTGTAAGCGCCGCAAAATTCTTGGCGCTTACCCGTTTCGTTCAACAACATGTCTCTAAAGAAGTAAGCTGCACGGATTGCAGTACAGCTCACTCGAACACAGTGCGTGTTCTCGCGAAATCTAATAACCTGTCTCTCAGGTTTTATGTTATTTAAAAATAAGCTAAGTCTTTTTTAAAAAGTAAGAAAACTTATTCGCTTTCTAATAGATTTCAGAATGTATGTTAATATTTTTCAAGTTATTTGGATGGTCCAAATAAGAGAAAAAAAATATTCTTAGTTTTAAAAAGGGGCATATTCGTGATTTTTTTCTGACGTTACTAATGAAAAATCCCCTTTTTTTTTAAAACTGTTCTCCGTCACATATACTCTAGTTTAACATATATTTTTTACAAATCTCTTGCAACAAAGAATGCCGAGAAAAACTTAATCTAGAATCATAATTTTTCGGATATTGTCGTCTTAAGTTATGCGCTTACTACAACAGGTTTCGCGTTTGATTGCCACCGCGGACAGATGTATGTATGTTTTTTATATTTCACTAGGCTGACGCAGGCAGGCTTTCCACCTGATGGTAAGTGGTTACCGTCGCCTACGATAGCAACGCCACGGTGATTGTCAATATGTTGCTATATGGTCAGAAGGGAACTGGCTCTCAAGTGCAACTGCCGGAACACACCGGTAAGTGCTTGGCGACAGATTTTTAACTCTAGGGTGGCAGGGAGAGGGATCTTATGTTTCGAGGGATAAAAAGTAGCCTATCTGTTAATCTAGGGTGTCAGTTACCTCTGTACCAAATGTCATCAAAATGGGTGCAGCAGTTTGAGCGTGAAGAAGTAACAAACACACACTGACAAACTTTCGCATTTATAATATATGTATTAGTAGGATATACATATCTCCAAGGTTCATTGTGCCCACGGAACCCTAACAGTGTTATTGAAACCCATAATCTATAAATAAACGTGAGAATTTAGTGATAGCACTCACACGCATCGTACTATTGTTTTTATAGCAATTTACTATTTCTTACATTGAATTATTTTGAGCTAATGTTTTTTTAGTTTCCTTTGTCTATGGTCTATGTTATTTTTTTATTTTACCGTTACTACTTTGTTAGTGCTTTGTAATTTACGTTCTTTGTTCTAACGCTTTTTAAAGCTGCCAACGTTTCCTTTCTTTCCTACATTCTATGCTTACCTTTGGCCATATCTTGACTGGCCATGGTGAGACATAGTTTGGTAGGGTTCCGTAACTCAAAGGAAAAAATGGAACCTTTATGGTATCACTTGTGTTCTGTCTGTCTATCCATCCGTCTGTCACAGCCAATTTGCTCCGAAACTACTGGACCAATTGAGTTGAAATTTGGTACACATATGTAAATCGGTGACCTAAATACGAACGTGTAACGTAAATAAATACATTTTAAACATGGGGGCACTTTTGAGGGGTAAATTAGAAAATTCAAAAAAAATAATTTCCAAACTATACTGTAAACTGTATAGTCTTCTTCTTTGTGAGAATCTCAGATTTTTTTTTTTATAATGTTGAATTAAATAGTTTTGAAGTTATTATAGACCCCTTATCCTTATATTCAAACCATGCCCCTCTTATATTCGAAAATACTGTGCCAAAAAATAATAATTACAGAACCCTCGGTACGCGAGTCAGACTCGCACGTGTCCGGTTTTATCCATTCTTAATATATCACGTTTTTAAAACGAACTTTAGGAGTAATTAGAGTCTTCGTACCTACACTGTAAGATAAAATGTCACTAATCAATTTACTTACTTATTAGTTCAAATAAATATAATCAAGCATATAAAAAGACAAAGGTTTTGTATGAGTACCTAATTATTTATTAAAAAACCATAATAATGTTAATGATGACGCATTAATTGATTAACTTTATTTATAGCGACCGTCTGTATAAACGTTACTGGGTGGTAGTTAAATCGGCAGTTTTATAAAGTTTCTAGGTCCATTTAGTGACTTATCAGTTGCCTAAAATCAAAAGTCCATTTGGCACTTGTAGGTATCACCATTTCTCACGCACTGTAATTTTTTTGCTTATTCATAATTGCCTACTTATTTTTTATAAGAAATAAAAATCGCATCGTAATGGAAATACAAGCTTTACAATAGTTGTAGTAGAGATACCTACATTTTTCAATATGTATTGTTGCTTACTCTGTAGAAATCTATAATTGGCCTTATTTCTTCTTTATTCTAGGTATATGTATCGTTGTTGATTTCTTAAATTTGTCAGGCAGATACTTAACAGCTATACTATACAGCTATAGCATAGTGAGGTGCTACAAATCATTGGCTATACTACTTTCATTGTATTTTATTTGATAATAGAAATTTATATCCCTCTCCATCCAATTTTTATTTTTTTAAACAATAGGTAGATAAACCTCGGATACACTGTTCTTCTGATAAGTCTATACAAAAACTGTTCTAATTTTGAATTAAGAGCCCGATGCCGCTTCTCTGGTCATTGAAAAAATAGCCCTAGTCAACTGACATCTGGCACTAGTAGATAATTTCGCAAATGTCTAGTTCCTTAACTTGGCTGCGACATATAATATAAAGCGCTATGCATGCCTCGGACACTGGCTAAGTATTGCAGTGATGTAATTTGTACAGCAAAAAACATGCGTCCGGTCGCTGTGTAGCACAAGTGTATAAACTGTAGCGATTTATCATCGGATTTAATCATTTTGTAAATCAGACGTTAAACAACATTTGATTAAGGTCTAATTGCACCAACGTCGTATAGCACTAAAACTAACCCACGGGCCAAATATGGCTCATCATCATCATCATATCAGCCGAAAGACGTCCACTGCTGGACAAAGGCCTCCCCCAAGGATCTCCACGATGGCCGGTCTTGCGCTACCCGCATCCAGCGGTTTCCCGCGACCCTAACAAGATCGTCGGTCCACCTTGTGGGGGGCCTGCCCACGCTGCGTCTTCCGGTTCGTGGTCGCCACTCGGGAACCTTTCTGCCCCAGCGGCCGTCGGTTCTACGAGCGATGTGCCCCGCCCACTGCCACTTAAGTTTGGCAATTCTTCAAATATGTCTATGTGACAGAATTTGAATTGAGAATCTGTCAAATTAACTTTTTTCACCAGTGGGTTAGTGCAGTTAGTAGTTAGAAAATTTGTGTGTGTGTGATGTTTTTCTCAGCTCCGTAACTCTGTATTTATTTAATGTATAAGTATATTTTTTTAAAGTTAACGTATAATTAACCAACATAACTTGATCTTTTTTACTTTAGTACCCAAATTTTCTGTGATTATTCTAGTTGTTCATAATGATGAGTACAAACTCCATGTAATTCCAGGGTAAAATCTACCAGCATGCCAAGTTACATCACGATTCTTAGTGACATTGAGGCGTCAAGAGATGACAAACAAACACTCACTTTCGCATTTATAATATCAATTATACCAATCATATTTAAGGGTATTAAAAAAAAATTAATGGCTAGGTTTCTACCCGCCATCTCTTATCACTTGAACCACAGTCGCCCAAAGGCAGCTCAGAAGACATGCTATCTTCCGGAGAGTGGCTTCCGCGTACATTGTTTAACTCGTCTTGTTTTTATTGCGCCGGCGCAGCGCACAGCTATACGGCCAGTATGTTGCAATTACATGTTCGCGCTCGCTTCGCTGTTTATGGAGTAAAAGGGATCGGCTAATTGCTAGCTTTTGCCCCCGGCTTTGATCGCGTTTCGTGAAAGTTTTGTTTTTTGTACCTACTTTAATTTTATTTCT
The DNA here is from genome assembly GCA_963555595.1 of Tethea ocularis. Taxonomy (NCBI): domain Eukaryota; kingdom Metazoa; phylum Arthropoda; class Insecta; order Lepidoptera; family Drepanidae; genus Tethea; species Tethea ocularis. Next base: position 1,539,159 of record OY741973.1, on the reverse strand, counting down.
GTTGGTAGGTTATCTACTCTTACGGACTAATGGATTTTTTTTACAATGTAGACCTGTGTTTGACCACAATATCACTGGAAATTACTCTCAAGTGCAGCTGTCGGAACACACTTGTATATTTAATGTTAAGATACAGGAAAAAGCCTATTTCTAGATCCAATCCTATCGGTCACCCATCCAAGTTTTAGCCTAGGCCAGGGTAGCTTAACTTAACATAGGATTTGCAGTCGTTAGGCCCTTATAGCTCAGTGGTTCAATCAGTACCAGTTCCCTTGATTTTGTGTGCTTGCTTACCTACCAAATATAGGTATATATAGGTATGGTATATATATGCTTATATATATGTATGCTAATCCCAATGGAAAAGATTTCAACGAGCTGCATCAATTAATTTAAAAAGATGACAAAAGTATATCATTTAAACGCCTATTTTTAAAGATGATATCATTAAACTCCTACAAAACCTAGTAGTTAGTACGTTAGGCTGCAAGTGTGGTCCTGGAATCAATTCCTAATAGAATTGTGTAGCTAGCAGTGGCGAAGGGTAAAATTATGGCGAGGGTAAGTCCTTCGAAAAACACCGATAATTTTATACTTAATTACAGTGTATTTTATATAAAAGTGGCTGTGAAATGATAAATCGGAACTGGGATTCCTAAAAGGTAAGCCGATGGGAATCGGCATGTATGGACCCTTCGCCACTGGTAGCTAGTTTAAAGCAGATCAGAAAGGAATCTCTTTATTATTATCTTCTGCTTGTGAACTAGAAAACTCGTAACACGTGTTAGTTTGTCTCAAAATCAAAACTCATTTATTAAGTTTAGGCACTGATTAGGCGAGATCGAATCAGAAACGATGAGATCCGCAGGCGAACCAATGTAACCGACATAGACCGAAAAATTGCCAAACATAAGTGGCAGTGGGCGAGGCACATCGCTCGTAGAACCGACGGCCGCTGAGGCAGAAGGGCTCTCAAGTGGCGACCACGAACCGGAAGACGCAGCGTGGGCAGGCCCCCCACAAGGTGGACCGATGATCTTGTGAGGGTCGTGGGAAACCGCTGGATGCGGGTAACGCAAGACCGGCCATCGTGGAGATCCTCGTGGAGGGCCTCCACCTTTATCCAGCAGTAATAAGACATTTATGTATGTTGGAAGTTACAAATGACTCTACCACCGGTTCGGATTACACTATGGCGTTTCTTACAAAATTTCTATTGACGTATGAACATGAAATTTGGTGATAATATTATTTATTATTACGTATACATTTCAGCCGAAAAACGTCCACTGCTGGACAAAGGCCTCCCCCAGGGATCTCCTGGATCATTTGGGGGGATATGCCATAATCGCCACGCTTGGCAGGCTGGTTGGCGATCGCAGTATGGTGTTATAGTTCTCAGAGATACGCTGCTGCCCGTACTCTGGTATACCTTCCCTCGGACGACTTCTACGCCCCCCACGGGATGAGATGGGGTGGTGATATTCGTCGCCGTCACCACACAGCAAACATCTCAACATTATTACGTATATTTATACCAATATATTGATAAAACAGATTTGTTCTTTGAAAGTCCCATAATATCCAACTATATCCAAATATAAAACCAACTTAAGTGTTTATTAATATTTTCACTTTGAAATATAGTATAGCCACTTTAAATATTTCCACTACATATATCAGGAATTGTGACTAATTAGTATTTATTTGCTAGTAAATTACACAAAGTGAAACCGTGCCGGAAGATTGTGGCGTGTTTCGAACAATAGTAGACCATGTTGGATATTAATTAGGTTCTAATGTTAAATGATGAAATACAGTTCTATTTATACATCAACGATTTGGAAAGCTTATGTTAGTATTTAGTACTACAGGGTTAAGGCGACGATAAAGATAGATAGATGAGAGATGATGATTCTAAATTAAGGGTAAACCTTCGGTTGGAGCGTTAAATTCAAATTTTATCACGTTTTTTGCAAATTGCAGCTCAGTTATAGGTCGTAAGTTATCAAAATGCAATTTGAGAGAAGAATGGTAGTATATTTACTGATTAATAACAAAAAAAATCATCAACATATTCTTCCAAATTTCGCGAATTTCGCGCTCCAAACGACGCCTCCAAGGTTTTCTCTGCATTCTTTGTTGCAAGAGATTTGTAATAATATTAATAATGTATGAAGAGGAATAGTTTTAATAAAATGAGGTGCTTGGCGGCAGACTTTCAACTTAAGGGTGGTAGCCAGCCAGATGGGTTCTACTAAGCACCCTACCACCGTGCTATGGTTTCACGATGTTTTCCTACACCCAAAATCAGTACCAGTTCCCTTGATTTTGTGTGCTTGCTTACCTACCAAATATAGGTATATATAGGTATGGTATATATATGCTTATATATATGTATGCTAAGTAACAAAACCTTCGCTACCAGTTCCACAAAATTGCTAATAATTGTTTAATTAACATAAAAAATGCATAAAATGTTATCAAAGACATGAACACATACAGGTGTGAAGCATATATTAGGAGCATGTCACTTTAAGGTACTGTTATATAACTTAAGATTGTATCGGTAAATGTTTGAGCTATAAAATAAACGTTTTTTTGATCACCTGCGTTTATGTAACAGTTTGGACTTATGTAGGTCACTAGGGTCGTTGAGGCGTCTTGTTGAGGCCTCTCGTGACAAGAAGGCTGGCACATACTTTGCTCAAAGAATTGCCATTTGCCATCCAGCGTTGCAATGCTACAAGTCTTCTTGGCACTTTTCTATTTATAGTTAGGTAGTATTATTTTCTTTTTTTTTTAATTTATTCATGGTTTAAACTATTGATATGGATGAACGAACACATTCAAAACTATTTACAGAAGTTATATTTTTTTGATGTCGCTTTCCTGTAATCTGTGGGAGTGATTTTGTAAAAAGAACCGCGCTATTTATTTGTCTGTCTTTTGTTTTTCCTTGCGCGTACAAAGAATTTGTCTGTTCAATAGTGACGGGAGTCAGCTGAAAATCAGTGCTGTGCCTTCAACACAGCGTATACTGAGCTGGCTACCTAGATACACACAAGTTGATAGCACACCTAATTTAAAAAATATGTTTTTTTTTGTCTTGCGTGTGGAATAAATGGTTTATTTAATTTGAGCGCGCGCTGTGGTAGAGTTTGCTGTCAGATGGTACCAACCCATTTTCCGAGAGGTTGGTACTGCGTGTGTGTGACGAGAAAGAGGAATATTTTTTTTCAGGATATGATAATGTTGCTTATTACCATAGTGAGATATTCTCGCGTTTTTTTAGTAATCTATAGATCGTATTTAACCACGATCTCCCGTGGTCAGTGATAATGTGGTCGATGGTGGTAAGCACACAAAGCCTAGATGGGAACTGGCTCTCAAGTACAGCTCTCAGAACACACTGGAAGGTGCTTGGCGACAGATTTTCAATTTGAAGGTGGTAGCTAGCCAGGCGGGTACTACAAAGTACGCTACCAAACCAACGTGCTAAGTTACTTTAAAATGTTTTTCTTCTATAAAAAATAAGTTATAATATAAAATCTATACAAAGACTTGACTATACATAAAGGGAGAAATTCAAACCGCATAGGAAAGTTCATATCACCAAACGCGAGTGAAACCCGAGATAAAAAAGACTATATTTAACCTATATAACCTTCGGGGAGAATGGATCTTCCTATAAGCGAAAGATTTTTTTGAATTGGACTCGTACCTCCGGAGATTAGCGCGTTCAAACAAACAAACTCTTCAGCTTTATTATTAGTATATAGATATAAGAAAGAAAACTGATAGGACACTAGCTCATAAAATTATTAACCGTTTAGAATTCTCAAGATCCCACGTGTGGAAACCACCAACGAAGGTACACTAAGGTCACCGATAAATCAATCTAGTCGCCCCTATTTTGACAGTTGCAAGACACCATCTTGAAATCAGCGGGGTTTCGCTTGTGTGGCCCAATTCACAAATGATTTGATAAAAGAAAGATCTCATATTAAACAGATGCCGTATTTTTTATTGGAATTTAATATTTTGACAATTATTACAAGTCTGTGGCTGAGGTTTGGGTGGCGTGGCTGAGGGGTATGGTAGTCGTAGCTCTCTTTCTAATCCAACTCCTACTAAAATCATGTCAATCTTCATAAAGCGTGTAGATTTTTTTTTGTAATACACAGGTTTTTTTCATGAGCGAAGGTAACCATGAATATTTAATAAGTAATATATTAAACGTTTAAAAAACGTTAATGACGAGCTTTCTTTTGTTCAGGTCCATCATCAGACCAGCTCAATGACACCATTTTATTGTATTGTCAACGGACTTAATCCTACAAATATTATAAACTAGCTGACGCGGTAGACGTTGTCCTGCCCTGAGAACAAATAAAAAACTGTGACCTAACTACCTATACCTACCTACCTCTAACTACCCCTACCTACTTCTACCTACTCCTATCTACCCTACCTACCTCTAACTACCCTACCTACCCCTACATGCTCCATACAAACTTCCACCCCCCATATTAGGGAAGTGGGGGGTTAGAAAGAGACAAAAAGTAGCCTATGTCACTATCCATCCCTTCAACTATCTCTACATAAAAAATCACATCAATTCGTCGTTCCGTTTTGCCGTGAAAGAAAGACAAACAGACACACAGACACACAGACACACATGCACACTTTCACATTTATAATATTAAGTATGGATACGAAAGTTTGACGAGTGTGGATGTATGGATGAATGTTTGTTACTCTTTCACGTAAAAACTACTGAATGGATTTGGATGACACTTGGCACATAGATAGATCATACCCTGGAATAACATATAGGCTAATTTTTACCTCAGGAAATATAAGATACCTCGAGAACGCGGGTGAAACCGCGGGGCGGAAGCTTCATTTCAATTCATTCACTTTCAGATCAATTGAACACCGAGAAGGAAGCCAAAATTTACTTAAAAAGATACTAACACGGCAAATTGAATAAACGCTTGTCAAAAATACACAGGAATTTTATTTTTGATCAAATAAAAATTGACAGTGTTAAGATTGGGTATCATGTTACTATATCTTACAAAAAATTCTGCAACACTATCGAGTAAAGAGTATTGCTACATTGTATGTTACAGGCGTTTGGGGCAAACAATCATCAGTCTAGTTAATAGACGATCTGTATTCCTAAATGTTGGCAGGTCAATGCTCTCTATACAACAGGGGTCGGGAAGTAGTTTTAGGCGGGGTCCGGATACCGTTGAATTTTTTTATTGAGGTCCAGAAAAATAAATGTTTAAGTAGGTAGGTACATAACTAAACAATTTTTTTCAGTCATACCTATGTAGGTACTTGTAAAATAGATACAAGGTAAGTAGAATAATTACTAAGTTAGTTTCTATGTGACTTTCAAATATTAAGAATATAGGAAAAAATATTAGGTACCTACCTATATAAATTAATATGTAGGTATGTTTAACAAAAATCCCCTCAAAAATCTGCGAAAAAGTTCATTATGAAAAAATCCCAATGGAAAAGATTTCAACGAGCTGCATCAATTAATTTAAAAAGATGACAAAAGTATATCATTTAAACGCCTATTTTTAAAGATGATATCATTAAACTCCTACAAAACCTAGTAGTTAGTACGTTAGGCTGCAAGTGTGGTCCTGGAATCAATTCCTAATAGAATTGTGTAGCTAGCAGTGGCGAAGGGTAAAATTATGGCGAGGGTAAGTCCTTCGAAAAACACCGATAATTTTATACTTAATTACAGTGTATTTTATATAAAAGTGGCTGTGAAATGATAAATCGGAACTGGGATTCCTAAAAGGTAAGCCGATGGGAATCGGCATGTATGGACCCTTCGCCACTGGTAGCTAGTTTAAAGCAGATCAGAAAGGAATCTCTTTATTATTATCTTCTGCTTGTGAACTAGAAAACTCGTAACACGTGTTAGTTTGTCTCAAAATCAAAACTCATTTATTAAGTTTAGGCACTGATTAGGCGAGATCGAATCAGAAACGATGAGATCCGCAGGCGAACCAATGTAACCGACATAGACCGAAAAATTGCCAAACATAAGTGGCAGTGGGCGAGGCACATCGCTCGTAGAACCGACGGCCGCTGAGGCAGAAGGGCTCTCAAGTGGCGACCACGAACCGGAAGACGCAGCGTGGGCAGGCCCCCCACAAGGTGGACCGATGATCTTGTGAGGGTCGTGGGAAACCGCTGGATGCGGGTAACGCAAGACCGGCCATCGTGGAGATCCTCGTGGAGGGCCTCCACCTTTATCCAGCAGTAATAAGACATTTATGTATGTTGGAAGTTACAAATGACTCTACCACCGGTTCGGATTACACTTAAACTGAGAAAACTCCGGCAAGAAACTCAGCAAGGCTTTCTTTTGTGGATTATTTTGTATGAATTTATGTAATTACAGTTTTTGTTATAAATATTGGTACATAAATTTGATATAATTGTCACTTTGCCAGGGCGCTGCAAGTGCAGAGAAGCTACTACAACCTTATATTCTTGTCTTCTACGTAATGAGCCAACATAAAGTAGGCCTTGTCTGTGATTCCGGGGATTTACAAACTTTATATATTAATCCTACTTACTACAAATATTATAAATGCGAAAGTTTGTTAGTTTGTATGTTTGTTACTTCTTCATGCTCATGCTTCCTTGTCAGACTATGGAACCCTAAAATCGGAATAAATTTTTAAGGCTCCGTATCCGAAAGGTCCAAACGGGGGCTCCGTTGCTGTCACTTACGATCTGCCACACAGGTTTTACAGCCAGCCGGTTGGAGCTACAATCTTAAAAATTTTACAGTATGTTTAAGCATCTTGTGTCCAAAGGCAATTTTTTTTTAAGTTGGACCATAAACATACAGCTAAAGGAAATATTGGAAAACAAAGGAACGAGAAGCCACTATGGCGTTTCTTACAAAATTTCTATTGACGTATGAACATGAAATTTGGTGATAATATTATTTATTATTACGTATACATTTCAGCCGAAAAACGTCCACTGCTGGACAAAGGCCTCCCCCAGGGATCTCCTGGATCATTTGGGGGGATATGCCATAATCGCCACGCTTGGCAGGCTGGTTGGCGATCGCAGTATGGTGTTATAGTTCTCAGAGATACGCTGCTGCCCGTACTCTGGTATACCTTCCCTCGGACGACTTCTACGCCCCCCACGGGATGAGATGGGGTGGTGATATTCGTCGCCGTCACCACACAGCAAACATCTCAACATTATTACGTATATTTATACCAATATATTGATAAAACAGATTTGTTCTTTGAAAGTCCCATAATATCCAACTATATCCAAATATAAAACCAACTTAAGTGTTTATTAATATTTTCACTTTGAAATATAGTATAGCCACTTTAAATATTTCCACTACATATATCAGGAATTGTGACTAATTAGTATTTATTTGCTAGTAAATTACACAAAGTGAAACCGTGCCGGAAGATTGTGGCGTGTTTCGAACAATAGTAGACCATGTTGGATATTAATTAGGTTCTAATGTTAAATGATGAAATACAGTTCTATTTATACATCAACGATTTGGAAAGCTTATGTTAGTATTTAGTACTACAGGGTTAAGGCGACGATAAAGATAGATAGATGAGAGATGATGATTCTAAATTAAGGGTAAACCTTCGGTTGGAGCGTTAAATTCAAATTTTATCACGTTTTTTGCAAATTGCAGCTCAGTTATAGGTCGTAAGTTATCAAAATGCAATTTGAGAGAAGAATGGTAGTATATTTACTGATTAATAACAAAAAAAATCATCAACATATTCTTCCAAATTTCGCGAATTTCGCGCTCCAAACGACGCCTCCAAGGTTTTCTCTGCATTCTTTGTTGCAAGAGATTTGTAATAATATTAATAATGTATGAAGAGGAATAGTTTTAATAAAATGAGGTGCTTGGCGGCAGACTTTCAACTTAAGGGTGGTAGCCAGCCAGATGGGTTCTACTAAGCACCCTACCACCGTGCTATGGTTTCACGATGTTTTCCTACACCCAAAAGCTCAAACTCATTGTAGGACGAACCCACGAACTTCGTCTCGGCATTCGACGTCACTACCACTGCGGTTTTAAGGCGATATAGCTCAGTGGTAGTGACGTCGAATACCACTACGAAGGTTTTCCCATTTTTTTAATGGATTGAAAAGTGTTTGTTTTCGAGGACTAAACATAATACTTATCTATGCTTATTACTAACTTAACCTTTTCAACTGAGGAACTTAGTATATTGCTATTGAATTTTTACATGGCAAGCTTTAAATAAATGTTACGTGCCCTTTATTTAGAATTCTTTATTAGATGACTTACCAAGGTGGACCGATGATCGCGGGAAACCGCTGGATGCAGGTAGCGCAAGACCGGCCGTGGAGATCCTTGGGGGAGGCCTTTGTTCAGCAGTGTACGTCTTTCAGCTGACATGATTCGATGATTTAATATTTGTATGCCTCTCAACCCAATTCGTCTAGTGGTTTCAGCAGTGCGTTGATGGATCAGTCTATGAGTCAGTCAGTCAAGTTTTCCCTAATTATTTATAGAAGAAAGAAGACTTCACCTACAAAGCTCAATTTTAGCCCCTTCTTGGTGACGGTTTTCAGAAAATCCGTTTTTTAACCACCGACGAAAAAGAGGAGCCTGTACTGTGTGACTGTCTGTGGCATCATAGGTCCTCATAGCATTTTTCTAGTGTGATGGAAGATTCTTTAAATTTATTAGGAGGTAGGTAGGTACCTACTTACCTACACTTCGCAAGGACCCTCAAAAACTCATGTCGCTAAGACCAGCGGTTAAGTGCGTGGATATGCCAATCAGTGATCAATCAGGGATTTTGACCGTATTTTTCAAGTCGGTTACGTACCTACCTAACGTAGAGCATTGTATGTATACTGGGGAAGTAGATACCTTATATCAACAGAAAGACGTCCACTGATGGACAAAGGCCTCCGCCAAGGATCTCCACGATGGCCGGTCTTGCGCTACCCGCATCCAGCGGTTTCCAGCGACCCTCACAAGATCATCGGTCCACCTTGTGAGGGGCCTGCCCACGCTGCGTCTTCCTCAAGAACCTTTCTGCTAAAGCGGCCGTCGGTTCTACAAGCGATGTGCTCCGCCCACTGCCACTTTAGTTTGGCAATTATTCGTTCGGGCTATGTTCGTTACTTTGGTTCGCGGAAGTACGTACCTACCTCCACCTTATAGAATACCACAGCCAAATAACGTTACATCGTGTTCCCTTAGGTCGCCAGAGCTCATCGGGGAGAGGAAAGGTTGGCAAAATGCCAGTCATACGTTAGTGTCACTTTCACGGTGAGGACTATGAAGTGACGATCGAATCTGTCTAAAGAGTATCTAGTAAGTACCTACCTATTATCTAACTTGCAATTTTCTGTAAATTAAAAAAAAAACTGAATAGAACTTTAATCAAGATAAGTAGGTACTGATTGTAGAAATCGAATAGTGCAATTGTTGTTGTCCGTCGCTTTTCCCGCGCTGCGTCTCCCGTGCCCCGCTGCCAATCGTCCGTCACTATGACATTTCCACGCAGCCTTCGGCTTTCCCGCGCTCCTTCCATACGTCACCCCGCACTCACTGGGAGGCACCCACCAAAAGCCCGCCAATCAACAAATACGCCATGTTGTTAACGGGGCGGAGTCGCCGATCCTATCGCAATCTATCTCGTTCCAAATTCCAGTTTTCCCGCTCGCACGTACCGCTCTCTCATTGGTGGGAGCGCAATTAAGCGCGGGAATTTGAATTCTATTTTTGAAGTAAATGTTTTTTCAGCGCTTGTTTATGGTTAGTTGCTCGTACTAGGGCACCAGTTTTAGCGACACCTGTCGTCCTGCGTAACATAACTATGTCACGGGACGTTTCGAATCGGTCGTGTAATAAGATGGCGTCTTTAACGGGGCACATAACGTAAATCTGGTGAAGATTTATTGCTGTGAATTAACACGTTTGTGTGATGCGGATGTTTGATGGATTTATTGGTTGTGGCGATATTAATCGAGCGATAAATCTGTAGATATGTTTGTAGCGTCACAGGTGGGCGGGCTAGCTCGCTGGCGATGGCGCAGCGGTGTGTGGCTCCGGCTACTGGTATTTTGGCCTGTTAAATTAACCTTTTTCGCCACTGAAAGCTTAATGTAAAAATAATTTAGATGGTATTTTATTTGTTTATACTCAAATAGATTTTTTCAAACGGCTGTAGCGCATGTGCAGGTGTTATATGCTCTTTAATCACTCGTTTTTGTTTGAAATTGTCTCAATTTAAAAGCGGCCATATTGCCTGTAGGAGCGGGTGTGTTTATTATTTATTTTTATTTTACTCGCAGAGAGTAGTTACTTTGATTCATTGTACATAAGTTGCATGTTAATTATTTAATGTAAAACAAACTATTTGATGTTTAACACATCATCTGATATATAGTAGCCATTTATTTTATTTGTATGGTAAACAAACCTAGGTCGAAGCGTTTATCTAAGTTTATACAAAACTAAAAGCAGTAGAATAGATGTAAGTATTTTATTCGATTAGCATTTATTCTTGATCAGATAAAGTTTATTTAATCAGTTGTATAAAAATAGAACTATTTTTTTGTAGTAGATCTAAGTATAGTATGACACAACTTAGATGAAGCATCGGCAAAATTCGTAAAATCGATCGTTTCCGAAAAGAGTGCGCCTAAAACGTTACTCATGTGTTTAAAAATGATCGGCGAAAATGATCTTGTTGAACGTTGAATGACGCGATAATGAATGATTTTTATTAGTTGTGTAAATCCGAAGTGAAGTGACGAAAACGATTTTCCGATGCTATATCTAAGTTGTGTCATACTGTACTTACCTATGTGTGTCAGCACATTTAAGTAAAGACTTACTGATAATTTGTTTAAGATTGAAACTTCAATACTAGGAATTAGCTACTTTAAGTTAAAATCCGAATTAGTATTACAACTTTTGAATGTCGAAAATTACAATAGATTCTACCACCGGTTCGTAATACATTTAAACTGAGAAGACTCCGATAACATTTAAAAAAAAATATAAAATTAACACCATACATGAACCTTGAAAACATTACGCTCTTTAGGCAGTCGTTTAAGAATATACTAAATGTCATGGATTAATAAAGCTTGGATTCATCCACACTATACTGCGATCCTCATACATCAAGGATAAAGCATGTACCATCAACAAAGTTGAAGTATGATCAGTTTTGAGACATTTTCGCTTGCAGCCAGTAATCATAGTTCGCCCTGTCCATTGTGGACAATAATAACCATCTCTTGTAAAATCTTTTGTTTAGACTATTTTTATGACGAGCGCATTGTCTGCTTATATTGTGTGACGCACAGGTAGCCGCTGGTTACTGCACACAAAATACACCCTTAAGGTGATCATGCTTCAACTTGGTTGATAGTACCTACAGATGGGCATGCAGGATTTCAGTCGATGAATATCCAAAAGATAGAAACCTTGCTGAGTTCTAACGTTCATAATACGTCGAAGATACAATAGACTCTACCATCGGTTCGGAATACACTTAAACTGAAAAGTCTCCGGCAAGAAACATACCTTATCAGAACCTAATATGAATATATGAGTTTGAGTTTCAAGTTTTTATCCTGTAGATACGTCAAACTGAACGTTGTGTCCATATCTTTAAATATATAAAAGGAGAAGTTAACGGACTGACTGGCTGTCTGACTGACTGATCTATCAACGTACATTTCAAACTACTGGACGGATTGGGATAAAATTTGGCATACAGATAGCTAGGTATTATGATTACGGCTTAGAAAGGATTTTTTTTTTTTCACCATCATACCTCCTATACTTACATACCTTTTTATGTTCAATGAAAAGTTATAGTGTTTCTTTTAATTTTCTATTTATATAATTAAAAATATATCACAAGATGTCAAATTTTAGATCACATAAATTGACGAATTAATTTTTAATTAATAGTAAATACATTTTATGTAAATGAGTTATTTTTACGTTTTTACAAGTTGTGATATCTTGATTTCACCTCCAATATGTAGATATGGCGATGATTTTACAACATATATATAAAACTAGCTTTCCCTCTATTGTTCTAACCGCGATGGAGTGGATTTCCAAAAAAATCCTGTCTTAGTTGATGCCTAGAGATTATTTCAAGAAACACCCCTGCCAAATTTCATGGTTCTACGACCAGTGGTTTAGGATGTGCGCTGATACGAGTACCTGTTGTATTGAGTAGATTTAAGTCGAGACATTGAATTTTATACAGTTGTTATAGACAATATAAGTACGTATACGAAAATATAAATTAATAATTCGCATTCATACTGTCTAGTAAAACTCAGTCACCGGCTGTATTAGTCGAAAGTACCTACTCAGAAGTACAGAAATAGAAAAGAAAGCGTTCGGAAAAAATATAATCAAAAAGTAGGTATAAATCAAAATCATTTGTGAAAAATAAAATTTAAAAACAAATTGTTCGAATTCCGAATGTTATTCAACATGCAGGCTGTAATAAACATGCGGTTAAAGGTCAGTATTTTTAAAAATAGAAACTCATTTAAACTATGTTCAACCTAGCTAGCAGCTAAAATAAATTAAGCTCAATAAATAAAAATAATTTTAGCATATGTAACCTTATCAATTTCAGAATATTTTTTGCCTTTTAACAGTATACATTGGCGATACTTGGCATGTGTTTGACAAGTGAGTCAATAAAGTTATATATGAACTCACTTGTATAACATAACTAATTGAACGGGAGTGGACGCAGTGACGTCATCTATCGCAGCCGTTTACAGGCTGCTTTATTTTTACTTTTTTTTAATTTTTAAAGGCATGTGAAGGTGTTTTATAATGCCACATGTGTCAATTAAAGTTATAATGTTTTATTATCGTGTAGAAATGGCCGTTGTTAGGTTTTAAATGCGCCATTAAACATAGTGTGGCCTTTAAAAATTATGTGAAAATTTTATAGGTGAATTCTGTGTCACATTTATGGTTATTTAAGTATCTAATAATTGATTATGAAAGTTAATTATAGTACTAATAATACATTAGCTTTATAGGGAAAAAATGGCTTTAAAACTTTGACAATTCGTTTTTACCTATATCTGAGCATTGTAGGTTCTATCACGAAACATCCCTTTATAATTAAATATAACTTTTTTTTAGTGACTTAAATTTTAGTTCTGATTTTCCTCTCTTAAAAAACACATCCAAGTGAATTGAGTAAACTATACTTAGAAATGTTTCGTACAGATAACTAAAAAAATATTTATGCGGTCCATTCATGTCCAGCAAGAGAAGCCCAACCGAGTCTACATTCCCCGCTGATTTACGAAGCAGTGGCAACTTGACAAATAATCAAATTTGCTTACAAAGCGTAAAAAAACAGTTTTGCTTGTATTTTATATACATAATAATGGAAAAAAATAATTAGGTAGGTACATATAACCAGTCACATCAATTATAAAGTCATTTTCGAACGAGATTTTTTAACGAAATTATGGTAATTCAGTGTGGTTCAAGCATAATATATAATATTTTTTTTATAAAAATATAAAACTAATATACAGTACACACCAGGCCATATGTTAAAGAAACTGTCAAGGAATGAATTTAAATACAAATTGTTTGCTTTACTCCTAATGATGTTAAAATTGCATGCCAACATGCAATAGCAAGCTTACTAAGAATCAACGGTATTCCTACTGAAATTAACGATAATTGATCACTAGTAGCCGTATATTTAAAACAATAAGACTTGTCTATGGGTCTCGCGCGTTAATCCAAGATGTCAAACATTATGTATAATTATCAGCATAATTATTTCATCCACATCATTAAGCCGACGAATAAATGGATTTCTCGGCCGGGATTTTCTGAACGCACAAAATTTGCCCGCCATACGCACACGTCAAATTGACATATCGCCGCGTGAAAACATTAATTGCCGCGCAAACTTTCACCAGGTAATTTCATTCATTCTCCTCGCAACATTGTAAGTAAATCATAGCTTTTATTTCTTATTGCCGTGTGCGTTTAGTGAAATTCAATGCAATTTACAAACGTTTTCGTAACGTTGCTAATTCCAGTTTCGCACAGACGTGTACGCGGGCCGTGACGTCTGATTGACAGGTGAAAGGGCGCAAAATTAGTGAGATGCCCGTTCGGAGACCGAACAATTTCCAAAGGTGCACACCCATTGTATTTGCTCATTAATGTCGCAGTTAAATGAAAGTAAATATTTAAAATAAATATAAGCATTACGATTATAGGGACACGCTGTGTTGACAGTGTCGTCCGACGGTGTTGCGCAAATGAATCGGATTTTAGGGCGAAAGTGTTGAATTAGTTGGTACTCCATTAGGCGCCGTCGGGTAACATATGTTGCAGAGTGGCCATAGATAAGATAGAGCCGTATGTCATAAATTTCATTGCTACCGTTTGGCATCCGCCAACAAACCGAGGATGTGGAGATTAGTGGGCAAACATTGTGTGTAATGTTGTTATTAAAACGAAAACTAAGTATGATAAAGACGTAAAACAACAGTGAGACAACGACGAAGAAGATTTGAGATAGCAGGAGAGCGGCTTAGCATGCGGCGTGGCTCGTCGTAGACATTATCTCGGCTCTGTGTGCGCGGGACACGTTGCGAACGCGCACCGGCCAGACTCGACACTATTCTGAATTCAAATTCAAATTAGAATACTCAACGAGAAGACACTGGTTGGTTACAACAATAACTTTGTTAATTTGAAGTAAGAATGCTATAAAATATTCGATTTGATTATAAGCAAAATATTAGAATCAACCTGTGGACATTCTTATTTTATTTTATAGCAAAACATTATTCAAACTGTACAATGAGCAAAAGAATATAACAAAAAATATACCTAATTAAAATAGCATTAATACCTAAGTTAGCATGAAACATGTAACTTGTCTAATTTGTGAAGGTTATTTATACCTAGCTTAGAATAATATTGAATGGCGGTCATTGTTTCATTGTTAGGTAACCGAGTAAACGGCTGCATCTTAGTCGAAGCCGTAGATACAAAACATGCAATATTCATGACATGCACGCATATACTTTTTACTTTAATCTACATTATTGAACAAAAAGTGTAAGTGAGCCGTTATCTAAGTGACAACCCTGAAATATTTCTTTTATTATTTATGCAAATATTTTTCCAACGCCGCTCCCAGACTATGGCTCATTTGGCCTCTAAACTCGTTAAGCGCAACGCGTTTGGCGTGCGTACGCGATCATTAAAAATATTAAAGTTTTGCGAACAATTAGCAATAAGCGGCGTGTTTAAGTTTACAACGCATTGTTGTAAATGAAGACGTGTTCCCAACGCGGCGCCGGCGACGAAACCTCGACCAAAACAACTGCGTTCCAAAACCGAATCGCCTTTTTGTCCGCCCGAAATTAATTGCCCGCCGCACCGCAATGATTAATGTAAAACGCATAAATTCGTCGACGAAACATGTTAATTTCCAAAAAGGTGTCGCGTGTCACAACAATAATATATATCAAAGGAGATAGATGCGATAGCAGACGTTAGCTAACAGACGTTATGTTAATGCGACGGCAGCCTTTCGACAGTTAAAAAAAAACACGATCAATCTGCAATGATCCAATTTCAATTTCAAATTTGACAGTTAAATGCAAACGGTAGCGCCCTAGAATCTATCTGCGGGGCGTGGAAGAACGAGGATGTAGATACTTTTGCTGAAAAAAAAAAGAAAAAATATTCTTTATGTTTTTTATTTGCACAGGGAACAGAAGGCAGTTAGTGACGTTCGATTAGTTTTCGACGTTTGAAAGAGCAATTGGATTTTTAATTTATCGGGTAATATATTCGCCAAGATGGCGGCCGTAAAGACGGACAAGTCGTGTTAATTAGCGTGGATTGTTATGTTGTTATTGTTATTATTCCGCCATGGGATTGGTTGCTTTGTTTCCTTTACGAATGTAGTTGTAGCTAATGTCTGTATTTAGAAAGTTTTGCGGACGTTTTGTTGGGATTGATGTTTCCTTTTGGCTCTTGTTTGTAGGAGCCGTTGTTGTAACTTTCGTATTGGAGGGAGATAGTGGCTGCCTTCTCGTTACATTATGCATTTAGAAATTTTGTTAAACGTTAATAGTATTTTAAAGGCCGATTCTTCTAGGCTGATTGATCTATACTCTTATATTAATAAGTATAAAGTTCCGATGATTCATAAAACGAACATAGTAGGTACTTAGTAAGATCTATAGCTTGTATGTGAATTGTTTTTATCTAAATATTAGTATTTTTTAAATACTTTAATGATATATAAAATAGAAAGCTTCAATAATTGATACTGATTTTTAATATTCTTAGCTTGGGTACTTCGCTGGATTAATTAGAAACTGTCACTGAAAATTCAAGCAAATAAAAAATATATCGAAATTACGTTACGTACCTACCTCGATACCGTACTATGAAGTAACTTATCTATAAGTAGGTATAACAAAATTGTATATTGGTAGTCATTCGAATTTAATATGGAACATTACTTGCGTACCTAATTATTACGTCGTTGATGAACTTCGTCACCGTTTCATGGAAAAAGATTTCATGCCATCCATTTTACTATAGCTCGTATTTTTATCCCGGAAACACGGGTGAAACCGCATCAGAAGACTAGTCTACCGTAAAGATAACTTTTTCATATAACTATCATTTCAGTATTCATTCAAACTCAAGATAAATGTAGTGGTTAGCCATGATCTTATACTAACTACGAACTTTGCCTGAGGCGTTTCAAACTGGCAAATTAATATTTTATCATGCCTCTATAATCTATGGTTTGAATAATAGATAATCTATTTATAGGTATTATAATTGACTAAGGCCTTCACCTTAGGGATAACATCATAATGAATATTACTGTAATTGCTATGTGATAAATATACATACATCATGAGGCTGCAGGTTCTAATCGCTGGCTATTTTTTGCTAAGTATCTCTAGACCTGCTGTGTTTTGCTTGATGCTGTGACTTAGGAATGTGGCAGATAACTGCCGAAGGTGGTAAGCACACTACACCTTAAAGAAACTGGCTTCACATTATAAACACTTCAAAAGCTGCTCACTAATACGTGGATTCCAACTATTCGTGCTATACTTTTCCTTGACTGAAAGCTCACGATTTTCATCATACGGGATTTGACTAGTTTTTTAATGTTTTTAAATGTTTAAGGGGGATTCTCGAAGGTAGCTCGCTTGCACTCCTGAACTTTGTTTTTTTTTTATGTTAGAAGGTTGACTAGTATTTGACTAGTTTTTTAATGTTTTTAAATGTTTAAGGGGGATTCTCGAAGGTAGCTCGCTTGCACTCCTGAACTTTGTTTTTTTTATGTTAGAAGGTTGACAAGTAGGCAGGCGGTCCACCTGATGGTAAGTGGTTAGCGTCGCCTATCGCCATTTGCAATACCAGAGGTATTGCCAATGTGTTGCCGACCTGTTACAATGCTGAGAATGCAATTAAGTACTGATGCGACTTATCTTTGTAATTATTTGTTGATTTGATAAAATAAAAAATACGTATCCAATATATTTTGATAACCTAACTGACGTACTAAACAGAATTAATTACTTTTTTACCCAGTCATCATCCCTATTTACGGCATTTTTCTAGTTGCTCAACTTTTGAAACTTGCAGTGGAATATGTAAAACAATGTTTAATAGTGGAAGTAACTGGTTTATTTCTAATCGTAATGTATTAATAACACGCTTCGTCCATGTATAAATAAAGAGTTACAAGGTTCCTCCTAAAATAAATGTATATTTGAGAGCGTAGTCTTGTCGAAGAGCAGCTCGACTGAGGAAGTACGTCCTTGCAGAATACTGCAGCCAAATAACTATGTTGTGTTCTTGCGCGTGACTGGTCTAGGTAGGCGTCCATAAGCTACGGTAACCGCTTACCATCAGACGGGCAATATGCTTGTTTATCGATATTGTTGTGTCAAATAAAAAAAAATATCTTGTTGATTTTTCGTTTTTTAATTGTCGTAGTACTTGGCACCCCGTTTAACTCTTTTATTAGGGGTTGTATTTGCAAGCAATTCTCAATATGCTAATTTTATTTTTTTTATTTCAATTTATCGCTAAAACATTTCTGTCATAGTGAAAAATAGTTGATAAAATTTGCCGTTACCGGCTGTCATTAAGATAATGCCGTCCAAGTGCGAGTCTGTCTGACTCACGTACCTTCCTAGGACGTATTTAATCGTTTGGGTCATCACTGTAGTTAAAAACTAGACCACATCACTAAATTTCTTACCTTACATAAGTTACTAACTTCACAAACGAAGAAATTTTTATGATTTTGTAAAATCTGCAATTTGTAGATTTTTCAATATCATTTTTGCAATATGATTTATTTTTATCTAGATCTGTGGATTTTGTGAAATAAATAAATATTTTTGGGTCATCAATATTTAAAACTATTTCAAATTAGTGGTTGCTGAAATATACTGATGTGACGGAAGGCCAGACAGACAGAGTGCATTGAGGCATAAGGGCATTGAGTTTTAATTTATCTCAATGATTGATTTTTTACTTTTTGGTTATGGAATACAAAAAATTGCATGCCAAAATTGACAACGTCAATGATCGTATTTTCTATATAAATTATCTTTATTCCGCATATATGAAGTATAGATATTACATACGGCGTCCTGCGCTTGCGCCTGCGTCGGTGGTCATCAGGTGTAATTTAGCCGGGACTCGAATAACTACGTAATTGTGGTGACAATAACTTAGTGGCACCGTTATGAGACGGTATTCGCTAGTGTTGCCAGCGTACGTGGGCAGACGAGACTTAAATTAACACCGAGATATAGGCTCATGGAAGTGGCAAGTTGGAGGTATTGTTTTTTACACCACTGTTTGAAAGAAGAGTGTAATTTCAGGGTTCATGTTGGTAATGCTATGTATGTTTGTGTAATATATAAATCCTTGAACCAGTTTAGAAATGTGTGTTATTAGAGACTTTATGTCATCCGAGGTGATATGGTACCTAAACTATTAAAATGTAAAAAAAATAAAAAATATTTCATCAAAAGAATCAAATCTTTTCGTGTTGTTAATTTACCATTTAAAAAGTTCCAATAACGTTTGTTTACTGTTACGGTACATAGATAGATTATGAAAAATGAAAAATTATAATATAAAAACAATGTAGTAAACCGTTTTGAGCAACAAACCTAAAGGACAAATAAAAATTAAAACGTCATTTTGTAGATAACAAACATTAAAATTTTTTTTGTTTACTTTTGTTCCTTCTTGGGTTGATAACGCGTGAGTCATACGGATAGTAAGTGTTGCAAATGTCTATAGGCTACCTACGGTAACCGCTTACCACCAGGCGGGCCTACTGTGCTCGTTAAGGCAGTGACACTGAGTGAGTACTAATTATGATTTACTGATGGAAATTATCTCGGAGGGGCAATGCTTTCATTTTTGAAAAAAAAAAATGTACCTATATACATTAAACTACGCTCAATATCCTTAAATTTCTCCACTCAAGCCACATCTATAGAACGATATATTCCCAAGCAGTTATCTTTGAGTTTCGTTTTGCAGTCCGTACGTATGTCATGCGCAGAGGGGGGTCGGTTATGGGAATTTAGGTAGGTGGCCGGTACCTAACCGCGCACGCGCATCTCCGGAAATTGCTCATTATTAATAACTTGTGTTTTATGTGTAAGTTGGGATATTCTGCTTATACTGTACGCCTTCTTATGGAGGTATATATTATTCTAATTTAATTGCTTGTAGTGTAAGTTAGCTAATTTAATTACCTACGCTTTGATTACACATGCGCGAGAGATGAAACTACCAAGAGTACTGCGATGCACTCTTCTTCTTCTGTATTTAAGAGCTTGGCTCTTGTCGGTGTTGCTTCTTCCATTCCTCTGTTGTTTGCTGCTTCCCGCACCTCCTTATACGACACGACGTCCAATTTTGCCTTCACTTGGTCTATATAGTTAAATCTTCCTCTCTTTCCTTCAATCTTTTCTTCTACGATGTTTTTTATTAGTTCGTCGTGCCGTATAAGGTGGCCTAACATCTTTCCTCTCCTATTTTCTATCGTCTCTAATAGGGTTATTTTCTCTTTGACCCGTCTTAACTCTTCCTCGTCATTCCTCTCCATTCTCCTCCAACACCACATTTCAAAAGCTTCCAGTTTTTCCCTGTGTCTTTGCTTCATTGTTTTTTTTAATTTATTAATCAATGGTAAGTATAACAAAATACTAAAATTTAATCTTCTCGTAAGATTTAGGAACGCAACATAGGTTACGGGGGTGCGTGCACCTTCTTGTTGCACTGTTGCTCCATTTTGCTACTACTATGTGCTTTGTATGTAAAGCACATAGATATGGCACACATTTAGACATGCCGGCTTAGCTTCTTTTTTCACATTCTCCTCAAATTTAGCCAGTTGATCCATATGTGGTAGACTCTAACTTTTATGTATTACTAGCTGTTTTGTTCCCCGCGTTTACTCGCGTTCCCGGGAAAGAAAGTAGGTACCTAGCCTATAACCTTCGGGGATAATATAGCTTCCTATTAGTGAAAGATTTTTTCGTATCCGCGCGACTAGTAACACCAGAGATTAGCGCGTTCAAACAAACAAACTCTTCAGCTTTATTATTAGTATAGAGTTCTTGTATCTTTCTTTTTTAATATATTCATTTAAAATTTAACTTTTTTTTGTAATAATTGTTTAATTATTGAAATATAATAGTTTATACGAGTATACAACTTAAATTGTTCTCCAAGGCAAGCCCTCAGCGAGCCGGATGACCCCATAACATTAGCTCAGATCGAAGCTGACGAAGCCCGTAAAAGTACACAACACACTACACAAAACCGATTACGCTACCGTCCTCGACAGCGAGGACCGCCGCGACGTCCCACTCAGTCTCGTCCCGTTCAAGCGGCCCGAGCTGCCATTAGTAATCCGACCGCCCCCAATTAGTCGTAACTCGTACGTCCCCTTCCCCCGGTAACGCCCTGAGCCGAGGTTCGTACCCCACTCGGGGGTGCCCTCAGGCGTGGTTACCTAAATGTTACCCGGCTGAGAGCCCTCTGCGCTCGCCGATTGTTCCGGTAAGGTTGGAGCAGCCATCAGAGGCTACCATCTTTAGTCCTTTCAAAAAGAAAAAAAATGTCGTTTTGTCTTTAAAGCATTTTGTGACATATAATTAAGACAGCGTAACATGCGTAAGTATTATTGTATTGTATTTCTTACTGTATTTTTTGTTGGGCAAATAAATATTGTAAATGTGAAAGTTTGTATGGATGTGAAAATGATTGTTACCTACTGTTTCACGCAAAAGCTGATTGGATTTGCATAAAACTTGGCAAATAGATCATACCTTGAAATAACATAAGATCCCTCAGGAACCCGAGTGAAACCGCGGGGCGTAAGCTAGTGGATGTATATATTAACATGCTGTCAAAACGGGGCTATTCCTTTGTGTCGAGTTTAGTTTTTTTTAAAGTTGTTTTACTATTAACCTTTACAGTAAACAGAAATGAATTACTCACCTGTTTCTAAACATGAAACTTCTAACGGAAAAGTGTTAGGATTATTTATTTCATAATTACTATGTTCTTAATTCGAATATAAGTATACAGCCTATAGATACCTACATAGTGATCTCGATTATATTAATATTGTGTATTTATTACATATTAAGTAATTACTGGTATCTAAGTCATAAAACGTATATGAAAAACCGTTTATTAACAATAAAAAATAAAATTGACGATAAAACAACTATTAAAAATAATACCCAATCAAATGAGGTATAGTCGATCCATTTTTACGATCGAATCGTATTAACGAGCGAGGCCAATGTATTTATAATCTAGCAAGACAAATCGACTATTCCTCCGAACATCGATATGAATATTTGAACATAAAGCTACCGCCGTATACCCCCGGATAATGTCTTCACGGACCATCGAGCCGACATAACAACGCCAAGAGCCGTAACCTCAATCAAAAAGCCGATAAACTTTGACAAAAATTCCACCTTAAGCCGTACTTTAATTATCCATATATTACAAAAATCGAGAAGGAAACTACCTGATAGCAATTATATGCGCTCACCCACGTCAAACCGACCCATTCACTGACATTTATGAAAAAAAAAGAGCAATCGGCATCTTAAACCTTTTAACAAAACTGGCCGGCGCATAATTCAAGCGAAATGTCCAAACTTGTGTATGAAAAAAAAAGTTTGAACATAGAAAGTGTTAGCGACAATGGAATATTCAAAATCTTGTTAATAAAGAGTCTAGGGTCCGACTCGGATGCGTTCAGTGACAATGGATTGAATTAAAAAAAATAAGGCATTTGAAACGGGCATGGAGGATTTTTTTTCTGAGCGCGCAGCGTGAGATCGTTTTGGAGATTCAGTAAAGGCGTCATGTGCGGATAGGTGTTTTTAGGTGGAAGTTGGCATCCCTGGCCACATGGACCAGCGGGCGGTTGGCTCATCAAAAAAAATGTTATTATAATAAAAGGACAAAACTTGATCCTCTTAGTTATTACGAAATCCGCTAAATAGGCGTTACATTTTGAGTTAAGCTGAAATTTTTCAAGTGCCCTTTGTTAAATTTATGAGTTATTACGTGTTTGTTTGTTTAAGACTTGTAAAATAGTGTTGTGATATCATAATAATAATAAATAATAACAATAATTTATTGACCAATTAATACAGCATAATTAGTGTTTTACAGCTAAGTATTTTAGACTAGGTATATAGGTAGATAAAATAACAAAAGATAGCCTGCTACCGAGCTAGACCAAAGCCTGTATGCTCCTGAACGGATGGACTGATTTTGATTTAGTTTTTTTTGTTTGAAAGGTGTCTTAATCGAGAGTGTTCTTAGCTATGTTTCAAAAAAATCCGCTCAGCCGTTTGGAAATTATCACCTATTTTCTAGTGAGCTTCGGGGGTTTCATAATTTTTTCAGTGTTTTGTAATTTTTTATTTTAGCTTATATACTGTCGTATTACTGTCCTTATTTTGTGATGTCGAACAAAGCTATATCTATTGTCAATAATATGTAAAATTTATTTCTGATATAAAATTTATCAATAATATGATAGACTCTTATTAAAATTACCCAGTTACATACATGATACAACTTATAGCTTCAAAAATATATATAGTAACTGTATTATGCGGGTATGCAGGTTCATCCCACGATCTCAAGTGTGAGGTCAAAGAGCCACGCGCCGGACTGCACCATCGATCACCACGCGGCATCCAGAGGCTGAATGACTGAGTTGACGTGCACAGATTATGTGGTACTATGTACCATCAACAAGATTGAACCATGATGAGCCCTGAGCACGAAACTCTGCCGTAAGTGTAGCGTCATCGTGTCGAGTGCGTTAAACCAAATAGGCTAGTTGACAGTGTCAAAAATAAATGACCAAACACTAACCAATGCATACACCATTTAAAAACACGTGGAAACATCAAATAGGTAGGTATGTTGTACATTTAATGCTTTTTATGATTTTTAATTACCACTAAGAGTAGATAATTTGATGCTGTGAAACTATGACGTCATAGTGCAGTATTTCATACAAAATTCCATATAAACTATCGTTTTGACATTTATTAAAAAGTAGCTGATGTCAGGAAACTACCCTATTTGTATGGAGATTTGAATCTCGAACAGTGCTAAACGTTAACGGATCTGCAAATCGGCAGCACGAACTTTTGACAGTTTCTATATTTTCCTGACGTACGTATTCGCAGTTTGGTATTAAAGACATACGTAATGGTATAGTTACTCGCAAGCCAGCTATCGTCGACCTTCTCACCGAATAATTTGCAGTGAGAAGGTCGCAGTTTAGAAACCTTTTCGCTTCCAGCCAGGTATCATATTTCGCCCTGTCCATTGTAAACAATAAAAACCGTCACTCGTAAAATTATTTGTTTAGACTATTTTGATGACAAGCTCATTGTCTTGTGTTATATTGTGAGAGGTAGAGGTAGCCACTGGGTAACTGCAAACAAAATACACCCTTAAGATGATCATGCTTCAAATTCGTTGATTACCATATCAAAATTATCAACTAATTCGTAAGTTTAACTGAGTATCTATTTGATTACTCGAGTACTCAAATAGCTAACTCGTCTCATTTTGTTCTCGTCATGATGTTTCTGAGTAAAGGCTTACGTACTATAGAAATATAGGTACGCTAAACTTCAAATTTTCATAACTTCGTGAATGCAAGGCTCCTGAAATTTTGCAATATTATTGACAATGATCTATAATACCGTATTTGACCTACTCACTCTGTATACAAGGTACCTACATAAACGTAGATATCCAACATTGCATTGACTTTCCGCTTTCTGTGAAGGAAAATATCGCGAGGAAACCATAGCACGGTCGTAGGCTACTTTTAATCCTTGCCCGGGCTGACTAATATCCTTGGAGTAGGTAATATATCACCACGCACCTTCTAGCATGTACTAACTGCACTTGAGAGCCAGTTCCTTCCTACCTATGCCTTTATCCTTACAACATAGAAATTCTGATGAAATACGCATTATGCAAACAAAAAAAAATTACTATTCCCTACTTCGAAATACGTTTAAAAAAACAAAATGACAATCACATATCACTTCAAAGCAAGAATAACATAACAAACAAAATGTCTACATACACATATAGGTATTTAAACAACACATCTTTCTTGTAGCCGTCGGCGTCGGTCGGTGCGCGGGCGCTGGCGGTCTGACACCGCGCCGCGTAGATCATAGATCATTCACTGTACCCGACTCGTGTTTTGATCTCTGATAAGGTAAGCCGACGGGATAGATCACTGATGTATTGAATACGTTATGTATGTATGTATGTGTGTTTATTGAGAGTATTATTCGACCAAAAATTATAATTCTTTACGTCAAACTGAATTTTCTGAATTGAAATTGAATTCTGACGCGCGGGGTTGAAACTGCCCTGGTTTTATCCGTGTTCCTAGATCTCATTTAAGAGGAATGTTGAGTCCTGATAAAATTGTTTTGTGAATTTTAAATAATTCATTGAATTCTTCCGTCACCTGAGGCCCTACTCCGAAAAACAATACACGATAGTTCGATCATAGTTTTCCAATTATTAACGAAATAGATTCCGCCCGCGGTTTTACCCGCGTTCCCGAGGGATCTTATGTTTTCCCGGGATAAAAAGTATTCTATGTCTTAATCTAGTTTAAAAACTGTGTTCTAAATTTCATCCAAATCCGTTAAGTAGTTTTTGCGTGAAAGAGTATCAAACATCCATCCATCCATACTCACTAAATTTCGCATTTATAATATTAGATATAGGATATAATTGCAAAAAATTTGTACGTGTCGTCAGTTTGCTGCAAATCTATTGGTTCCGAAATATGATCGACTAGTGGATCCGAAACATTCTTTCACTAATAGGAAGCTACATTATCCTGCTAGAGTGCTAGGCTACTTTTTATCCCGGAAACGCTAGTGAACAATTTGTCATAATAAATACTTGCTGACGCGGTTTGCCTCGATGTGGTCGGTGCTGCCAAACGACGTGCCATGGTTCCCAAAGAGAAAACGCGATTTCCTCTTTAGCCAAAAAATAGAAAAAAGTTTGTTGGCGAAAATAGCTCCCCGCCTGCGTTGGTCCCGCAGGCCTCAATTAGTTTTGATGATAATGTGCGAGCTTCAGACCCCCACGCGACGGTCCGATAAAATTTATGTTTTATTGACTGGTGTACAAGAAAGAAGCTCCATGAAAGAAAGACAAATGATTACTAACAAACAAAATTTATGCGTTCAAAATAAATGATGGACCAGTTCCGATGGTTTTTTCCAATGTCAATTTAATTTTATCATGATTTTGGGATGATTCTTGTCAATCTGTTAATGTAGTGTGTACAAAATTTTGACATTGAAGTTTGGTCTTTTAACGTTCGCCTTGTTTCATATAAAGAAGAAAGAGAGAAAAAAACTGTAAGGTGTGAACGTGACAATTAATATTTTTGTCAAATTTTCTGACTGAAACTGTTTTTTTCTTTTACATTCCTACAAAAATCTTCAAGTTACTAAGTATGTAGGAGCACTCAGTTTAGTCATTCGACTTATATACTAAAACCTTTGCTAAAACTAAACATTTTTGGTTCATCACATTTCTCTCATTATGAATAGAATGTCTCACAAGGGATGAACTAATTAGTCCGTCAGTTAGATTACCAAAAAATGTACATATTTTTTCTTTAGTTCCGAAAACAAAAAATAACGAAGATACAGTCCGTTAAAATTTCGCGTGACGTCACATGTTAATACCTACACATTTAACAGAAACGTGACGTCACAAGACCCCACTCCTGAATGTTGATACGCCTTATCTTTGTAATTTTTTATTGATTTGATAAAATAAAAAATACGTATCCAATATTTTTTGGTAACCTAACTGACGGACTAAACAGAATTAATTATTTTTTACCCATTCATCATTGGACTCCATATGTAAAAAGTTCTGCAATATATATCCAGTGCATTTCCAATTAGGTATGCTAACAAGGTAGTTATACAAACCGACTCTGCTACATAAGATATGCTACTATTCAGCCTCCAAGATGGACTCGTGTGATAATAACGAACACGCTTCGGAATTGCCTTTGTGACAGGGTGTCGAATTGCAACGTATTATATTCGAATTATTATTAATTAATATTGGATATGAATACGAATCTTGATTGAGAAATTGTAGATTCAAATAAATAAATATCCTGGGACATTCTTCACACACGGTTAACTGATCATAAACTGAGCAGAGCTTGTACACACGGCCACAGATCAAGCTACACATTTTTGTTAAAATTGCGCCTATTACAACCGCATAAGGTGCCGCAGTGTGTAGCTTGATCTGTGGCCGTGTGTACTATGGAAGCCAGATAATTGATGTACTACATATACTACTTGTGTAAATACATACTTATATAGATAATCACACCCAGACTCAGGACAAACAGACATGTTCATGCACCCATGACCAGCGGTGCTACAGCTGGTGTCTTAACCAACTGGCTTGTCATTTAATAAATACTTTTAAATATTACCTTGCTAAAGTAGTCTAAACTAAACTTAGCTTAGTTAAAGTTAGTATTAGTTTAGTAAATAAAAATACAATGAAGGAAATTGCGTAGGTATGGGAAAACCGTACGTATCTGTTTTCTGGTTTTCATAGTACTCATAGTACAAGCTCTACTTTGTTTGGGATCAGATAGTTGTAATTGTCCCAGGATATTAAGGATATACCTTCGGTTGGAGCGCGAAATTCTAATTTTATCACGTTTTTTGCAAATTGCAGCTCAGTTATAGGTCGTAAGTTATCAACGTGTTATTTGCGAGAAGAACAGAAATCATCAACATATTCCTCCAAGGTATATTAGTAACATTTTCATGAAATAGTCGTATATGTCAGTAATATACCTTGGAGGAATATGTTGATGATTTCTTTTGTTATTAATGAGTAAATATACTACCATTCTTCAACCATCATCAATTCTTCAACCGAACGTTCCCCCTTAATAGCACAAACTACAAAACTACTGCCCGTTGATAGTTAGTTTTTTCATCTCAGTCCGTTAGCAATTTTCTTGCAATACAATGAAAAAAAAAAAAAAATTTGAAAGCAGTTGATACTAATTGTACGGGAAGAGGTAAATGTGACCAGATTATATTTCAAGAATGAACATGATCAATAACAAAAATATCCTGCCTTTGTTTTTTTTTAATTACGATGTTAAATATCCATAAAGGTAACGCTTTATAAATGCATCAATCAATACATCCACAAAACTTTTAAAATACATGACGCGGCTGTCCGATGACACAAACGTCAAACCATTTTGAAAAAAAGAACAAAAACTCAATAGACAATATAAAGAACCTTCTCATAGACAATATAGGATGCTTTTTAAAAAGGCAAAGGTAAACCGTGAATGCACGATAGACCAAAATTGCATAGTCATCATAATCAATCACCATTTTAAAATATATTCGAGAAAATTATTATATTAATACCACGATGCATTATTTGACTAAGACCCATAACAATAGACTATATGAGTGCTCTGGATAGCTAAAGAGAAAGAAAAAAAGCGTCTAAGGAGGATGACATGTCAATTATAAAACCATCAATTGACAGGGTTCTTTATAATGTCGGTGTCATAGACAACTTGGAGCCTTTGCGGTATTGTGATTGTGGTATTTTGTTTTAATAAATGAGGGTAGGTCTCTAAACACTAGGTTGTGTTTTATTTAATTTATGAAGACAGTTGATTTATTTGTATTTTTTTATATATGCGAAATGGTCGCTAAAGTGGTGGAAGAGACTTTGCCCCCTATGTGTGTTCTACGGCTAGTTATACAGTGTTCTGAGGAATTGTTTGATCTTCTACCATCACACCTCTCGCTATCGACGGGGAGTCCTCACGCATTGGAACCATAATGAGAGAGTGAAGAGATTTTTGCAGTAACCGCTTACCATCAGGTGAGTAGCTTGTTTGTTGGATTAAAAAAGTGATATAAATACGGTTCCGTACCATATCGTACATTAATTTATTTTCAATATTTTTGTCAAAGCTGCAACAATTGTATTAGGTTGTAAAGTTATAAATTAAAACTTTAAAGGTTAAATTATAACATAGTCCTCCTCTCTCCTACACTTTGCTTAGCGGTGCCCAACAGGGTCCTGTTGTGTAGTGTTATTATTATGATGTAACATGAAGTACCAATGTAATGATCTTGTGAGGGTCGCGGGAAACCGCTGGATGCGGGTAGCGCAAGACCGGCCATTGTGGAGATCCTTGGGGGAGGCCTTTGTCCAGCTGTGGACGTCTTTCGGCTGACATGATGATGATGACATGAAGTAAGGAAAGCTATTAAGGTAGGCTTCGGTTGGAGCGCGAAATTCAAATTTTATCACGTTTTTTTGCAAATTGCAGCTCAGTTATAGGTCGTAAGTTATCAACATGTTATTTGCGAGAAGAATGGTATTATACATATTTACTGATTAATAACAAAAGAAATCATCAACATATTTCTCAAAGGTATTAGTAACATTTTCATGAAATAGTCGTATATGTTAGTAATATACTTACGACCTATATATATATTTTTTTTTTTGAAAGGACTAAGTTGGTAGCCTCAGATGGCTGCAACAACCTTACCGGACAAATCGGCGAGCGCAGAGGGCTCTCAGCCGGGTAATATTTAGGTAACAACGCCTGAGGGCACCCCCGAATGGAGTACGAACCTCGGCTCAGGGCGTTACCGGGGGAGGGGGAGGACTTTGTACGAGTTACGACTAATTGGGGGCGGTCAGATTACTATAGGCAGCTCGGGCCGCTTGAACGGGACGAGACTGAGTGGGACGTCGCGGCGGTCCTCGCCGTCGAGGACGGTAGTGTGACCGGTTGTGTGTAGTGTGTTGTGTACTTTTACGAGCTTCGTCAGCTTCGATCTGAGCTAATGTAATAGGGTCATCCGGCTCGCTGAGGGCTTGCCTTGGTCTATGGATACGGAGTATACGGGAGGGCGTGTAGGTTGCGGCTTTCACTATAAGAGGGTTGCGGTGATTAACGGCGGTATTGAAAAATCTGCGTGAGGTGCGTTTTATAAATTGTTTTATCGTGGGGAGACCTAAGTCAATGTGGAGATTTTCATTACGCATGTACCACGGGGCGCCCGTGGCCTTGCGCATGAAGCGATTTTGAATCACCTGAAGGCTATGGATCCGTGATGGAGCTGCATGTGCGAACACAGTACTAGCATAGGTCATGATGGGACTTACGACCTATAATTGAGCTGCAATTTGCAAAAAACGTGATAAAAATTGAATTTCGCGCTCCAACCGAAGTTATCACCATAAATAAAGTCTAAAGACCAATCTAAATAATTACCTAGGTACCTATTTGTTTTGATTTCATTTGTCCAGACTGGAGCCAGACCATTCAATTACAATCTACTATTAATATCGTAAATCAGGCATTGAAGCTATACAAAATGCCACTCATTTACATGTAAATTCCTTTTCCATTCGACCTAATTGAGGTCGTAGGGTGACTATAGTGTTGGACCATTTTCTCGGGACTGGTGTAAATTTTTTTTAGATCTAGTTAATTAGACAGTGATTGCTTGGCTGAAAACTGGATGTTCTGGGCTCAATTCCCGGGTCGGATGTATCGGGATTGATTATATACCCAAGAGATATCACTTTGGGACTTAAATATTTTATAAGAAAGTTTTAAGACCACCTATTTCTTCTATGATAAAGACGTAGAAATGTAATTTATTTAAGTATTTTTAGTTTTTAATATAAATATGGCATATTTTAATTTTTTAATAATATGTTAACGTCTAATTTATGTATGTTTATACATACTTACCATTGTGAATCTTTTTCCAAAATCTAAGTCGGATTTTTTGTTTTATTAACGTAACGTAATTTAAAGTAACGTAAAAAATACTGCACAAACTTGTCACGTAGATAGATCATACCTTCGAATCCATACGTACATAGTTACACACGTAGATAGTCTATGATATGGAGAAGGACATAGGCTACATTTTATCCCAGGAACGCAGTGAAACCGCGGGGCACAATTAGTAACAATATGCTACTTTTAACCGCGGGGACAGCTAGCTCATACCCTTCTCCAAACACATAAAAAAAAAACAGCCGCATAAATAAAATGTCCCAACATGGTCCATCAATCTATGGCCACCTTATCACACGACATGCAAATCCCCCCATCGTCAGGGGCGGGGTCAGCCACAACATGGCTCCGTAATTACCCGCACATGTACTCTCACCTAAGTTTTTATACTCAGCCCTGGCATGCTGGGCGTGTGCTTCAGGATAGTTTTTACAACACGTTATTTACACGTTACATTGTAACGTATAGTTGTTGAATGTAACGTATCATGTTGAAGGAATGAAGTACGGTTGAGTCTAACGAAATTTAAAGTAAGTAGTGTGATAATAATATCCTGGGTCATTGTTCACACACGGTTATCTGATCCCAAACTAAACAGAGCTTGTACTATGGAAACAAGATAACTGATATTGACTACATATTATACTAAGATGAAACCGATGTTACTAAAAGAGTTATGTCTAAATCTGTGTGAGGCCTCTCAGTCGATGGCGAGAGGTCTGATAATAATAGGAAGCTACCTAGCTTCTAAATTCTATATGCTCAAATCTCTATTATAATTTCGATAAGACACTTATAAATGAACGTTACTAAATTATGTTGACTCTGCCACCAGTTCAGAATATAGGTACTTCAAATAATTCTTCTGATAAATGAATATGAAAAAACTGTTCTAATTTCAAATTAACAAAACTGCCAGATACCGTATAACTGGCCATTGACAAATATCAGTCTTAATCTATTTTTTTTAAACAACTAATGGCTAAAGTCCATTGACCACCAACCACGATTTTAAAACAAAATCTATTCTATGAAACATACCTACAGCTTCGAGCTCAAATCTCTAGCAAATTGCAACCATATGGTGCAACAGACTCTCAAGTGATTGCATTAGTGGCGTCACTCAACGGCGTCGGGTTTAGCAGCCCATAAATATACTTTCTTTCATAATATTTTCCATAGAGCAAGGTTAGAGGGCGATGGGACGTCGGTAAAAAATGGCGGCGTACGCGCATGTGTCTTATGAAGTTGGGTATCTGATATGGGACTAGAAATAGTTTTTTTTGTTTTGTTGACTTATCTCAGTTCAATTCCAAGGGCCTTGTCTTATCCCGGGACATTTTCGAGACTCGAGACATGTCTTGTAGGAAATGTATTCCACACTATCTACACTAATATTATAAAGAGGAATTTGTAAGTTCATATATAGGAGGTAATCTCCAAAAAATCTCTGGTCTGATTTAAAAAATCTTTCACTAATAGGAACTTGCATTATCTCTGAGTGTTACGTGGTACTTTTTATATCAAGAATGAATAACATCGTGAGGAAACCATAGCACGGTGTTAAGGTACTATCGACAAAGTTGAAGCATGATCACCTTATGGGTTTATGCGTGCAGTGACCAGCCGCTACCTGTGTCCCACACAATATAACCAGACAATACGCTGGTCATAAAATTAGATTGTCATTGTCAGTAAATAGTCTAAACAAAAGATTTTACAAGAGACCGTTTTATTGTCAACAATGGACAGGGCAAACTATGATTACTGGCTGCAAGCGAAAAGGTTCAAAACTGATCATGCTTCAACTTTGTTGATGGTACTTAGTACCCGCCTGGGTGGCTACGACCCTCAAGTTGAAAATCTCTCGCCAAGCACCATTCGAGAGACAATTCCCTTCTAGGCTTCGTGTACTTACCATCATCGGCTAGATCATCACTGAACACGGTAAAAAAAAAACTTTATAGAGCTTTATTGTAAGTACCTGGATGACCGAGCTTTGCTCGTTTTTTTTTTAAATACGACGTTTTCTAAAAATGTAATCTAGCTCGATCGGTGCTCGATCGATTTAATATCTCCCCGAAACCACCTCATATATAAAATTTCATGAAAATCGTTGGAGGCGATTATATATACTTACCTATATATATACAAGAATTGCTCTTTTAAAGGTATTAGATAGATTAAATTGATACAGGACATAGTATAAAGCCTATATACCTAAGTAGGTGAAATTAAGAACTAACAATATTATGCAAGGATATATTTTTAATTTATAAAGCTATGAATAACAGAGACGAGGTGATGAATATTGTTCGTTAGATTCGTATGCCTGTTTTGAAACAAGGTAATTTGCTATAGTATTTTATGAATAAATCATGATTGTATAATTATTTTTATAGACTTTGATTAAACGTTAGAAATGTGAGAATTTGTTTTATGATAAATTATTGTCGATTATATAATAAACTAGCTGTTCGTACCCGGCGTCAACCGAGTGATTTATAACTCTCCCAGTGGTTTTTCCAAAAATGTTCTTTCGTACAATACTTGTCCTGAAAATAACAAACACAACGGAAAAGAATTAGCGAAATAGGTCCAGCCATTCTGAAGTTATACGCTTACATATCTAGGTACATTTGTGGTATTTGTTTTTTTTTATTTATATAGGAGATAAATTGCTCAAAGTATTATAAAAAAATAGCTTCCACCCTGCGGTTTCACCTTCGTTCCCGGGGGATAAAAAGTAGTCTGTTAATCCAGGGTAAAAGCTACCTCCATACCAAATTACATGAAAATTGGTCCAGCCGTTTTAGCGTGAAGAAGTAACAAACATACTTTCTCCAAAATGTTCGTATTTATAATATTAGAAGAATAATTATTTCTTTAATATAACAATGTTTTTATCATAGCTATTTATAGCACACAATATAATTATTAAATTTTAGGCTGTTTTTAACCCCCGCAAAAACGACGGGGTGTTACAAGTTTGACGTGTCTGTCTGTTTGTGTGTGAGCGTGTGTGTGTCTCTGTCTGTGGTATCGTAGCTCCCGAACGCATGAACCGATATTGTTTTTTTTTTATTTGAAAGGTATTTTAATCGAGAGCTATGTATAGGGATGATGACTGGGTAAAAAATAATTAATTCTATTTAGTCCGTCAGTTAGGTTATCAAAAAATATTGGATACGTATTTTTTATTTTATCAAATCAATAAAAACTTACAAACATAGGTCGCATCAAAGTTCAGGAGTGGGGGTTTGTAACGTCACTTCTCTGTAAAACGTGTACTAAAACGTGACGTCACGCGATATTTATACGCACTGTATCTTCGTTATTTTTTGTTTTCAGAACTAAAGAAAAAACATGTGAAACAAACAAACACAAAACATTTTTTGGTAATCTAACTAACGGACTAATTTTTTTTTTTAGTCATCACCCCTATTATCACCAATTTTCTAGTGAGTTTTGGGGGTTTCTTTAAATTTTTGTTATTTAGACTACAAAAATACGGTTACGGTATTTAAAATTTAAACATGTAATTACCTACTTATTGTTCTTTAAATTACCTAAAGTAATTCCCGCGTGTAAATGGCGCGCCATATTATATTCACAGTTCTACAGTAACCTATTGTGTATACATATGGCGCTTGTGTAAATAACTTACTTATTGTTTTGACCTACGTTCGTTGAAACCTTATCTACATATTTTAATCCATATAATAATATATGTAACCTCGCTCCGATAAACTCTAACAAAAAAGAACTATTTTCTTTTTTAGTTATGAAAAATTGTCGTTGCTAGAGAAAAGGATGTAAAATGTTTGCTTATAAGAAACTAGCGACCCGCCCCGGCTTTTCTCAGCTTTTATCTTCTATATAATGCATGTATTATACATGGATACCTTCCCCTTGAATCACTCTATCTATTAAAAAAAACGCCTCCCCCTTAAACTATAGTTTTGACATTTAATAAAAAGTTGCTGATTTGATCATTTGTCAGGACACTACCATAGGTATTTTTTTTATTACGTCTATTATAGGTATAATACTTCTGGGCAAAGGATCATCTATTTGTAATATCTTTTAGTTAATTAACATTATTAAACAAATGTAATATATAAATTAACACTAAACCAAAATAGGTATATATAAAACTCACTTTAAATAATGACGCCTGCAGGCAGGGATCCCAATAAGCTGGCGACACTTTTTAATAACACACACACACTCACACACACGCACACACACACACACACACACACACACACACACCTATATCTTATTTTTTATATTTTTTTAAACTCATACTCATCAATTTAATTTTATTATAACGATTATGTTCTTCCGTTCATATTATAATAGTTTCTGGTATTCGCAAAGGATAAATATATAATAAATAGAGTGAATTTTGTGTGTTTGTGGACAGAAATTTCTGGAAACACTGATCTATTTCCAAAAAATATTTCACTAATAAGAAGCTGAATTATTTTGTAAATAGGCGTACTATTAAGAGTACTGTACTGAGTAGTGCGCTTAGTGATTTACACTCGAGCGCGGGGACAGATAATACCTACTTATTTTTTTTGGTATAACAAGACTATTAGAAAAGAGGATCCTATCTAATAAGCGTGGTGACACTACAAAAAAAAATTCTCCATCCTTTTCAATAAAATAATTTAGATTTTTTAATTTGAATTTGATGATTTTTAAATTAATAATTCAAAATATTTTTTAAATTGTATCTTCGTTCACAATTATATTGAAATATTTATATCAAGCTCATAAAAATGCGGAAACGTAATTAATTCCTAGCTGTAAATATTAATATGACGTTTACAATGCAATAAAAGACGAAATATTAATTAATATCTTATCATTTCTACCTTATATTACCATTTTAATGTTTATATGTTGTTTTATTGGGTTTTTATAAAAAAATTGGGCTCAAAAATTAAAAAAACCATGACTAGGATCTCGGGTGAAAGCGCGGGGCGTAAAGTTAGCAACCTATAATCTTATCCAACGTCCTTAATTGGCAGTAGCGAAACGCAAATTATTTGATAAAAAAGTACCTTATATGAATGAAAATATATATTTTTAATTTCTTTACAACTTACGTAATATGACAAAAAAAAAACAAAATTATTCAACATTTTTTAAGCTTGTAATGATAGAAGCTTCACCCGAAATCCCCTTTTAGGAGTCGATTTTTGGAAAATTGAATAAGTACACCCCTATGTTATAAGTTTGTAGTGTGTATCTGTATCTGGCATCTGAATGAACCGATTCTATTTTTTTCCTTTGAAAGGTGTCTTGTGTTAATCGAGAGTATTCATAGCTATGTTTCAAAAAAATCCGCTCAGCCGTTTGACCTTTTTTGTCAAGGGTGTCGGTAGTTTCTTCAAAATTTAATTTTAGTTAATTAAAAGTATTAATTACTATGTATTTCTTTCATTCAAGGCAGAATAACCTCAGACAAACGTCCAAAGCTATAATATAAATTTATTCCCATTTCACAAGTCAACGGGTTTACTGATCGTAAAGGACTTTAATTAGAAATGCGAGTCAAACTAAATCTTGGTCATTAATAACGCGCGTCGTTTGGGAATCGGAATTAGTCGGGAGAGAAAAAAAAACGGTAATTATCTGGGCTAAGACCTTTCCGCGTACACATACGTTAGTTTTGAGATTTTTTGGAGGCTCTCTTAAGATGGAGATGGACTAAGTTTTATAAACAATTATTTATAACAAATATATATACAATCTAGGTACATAATTATGTGAAATTTCCTAGAGATGGCTGCTACAGTCGATCATCAGCAAGGTTCCCAGCAAGCTGGTAGTGTTTCCGCTTTTGATGACCAAGCTAAAGCCGATAGTTACACATAAAAGTAGGTTCCCTCATCTAGGCTTTGTGTGCGTACCACATTACCACATCATTGCTGACCACGGTGGAATTGTGGTCATACACAGGCATAAACAAAAAGTCTAGGTAGAGCTATAGAGTAGTCAGATTTCTCCAGAGGTATGACAATTCAACCAAAATGGTGAAACCATTTGTGGCGGTTTTAAAGGAGTTTCCAACCGCTGCCTGACGCTCACGTTGTGAAGTGAGCTTCTTACCCAAGAGAGTACAGCATGGGGTTCTTCAAGGTCGCAAGGTTCCCCTGCTGACGCGTCTTTAATGTACGGTATCAGCTAAAAAAATTCAATTTTAAGGCATCTCAGTGTTAGTCACTTCGAATACCAAAACGAAGGTCGCGGGTACGAATCTTACAATGAGCTTGAGCTTTCAGTGAAGGAGCACGGTACTTGAAAATCTGTCGCCAAGCCTTTAGGTGTGTTCTGACAGCTGCACTTGAGAGCCAGTTCTCTTTTAGGCTTTGTATGCCACATCACAACCAACCACAGTGAGATTGTGGTAAAAAAATAGAAAAGCCGTGTCCACATTAAGTAGGCAGCTAGCACATGTTGCAGGACACATGTTGATCTCGCTGCGTTCTAATATTTCCACCATGGGGTCTAGTGTGGTGTCTACTCTCTCATGATTAGCTGTGTGGGTTCATTTCGATAATACAACTTATTTTATATTATTAGTTCCTCCTCATTTTCAGGGTTATTTGTCATCCTTCAGAGCTTTAAGGGGTATCTATGAATATCAACAACGATCGATTTCTGTGTCAAAATGCGAGTAAAAAAATCCTTTAAAGTAAGTGTGAATAAAAAATAACCCTATTTGTATTAGGTGGATGTATTAAAATGACTTTTCGAAATATTGGGACCAACTCTGAAAATTATTAATCATTCAAAGAAACAATTCATTATTAATTAAATCCATAAAATGACTACGATAGAATAGCAGGTTGATTTCAAACGGTAGAAAGGTACCTATCTATCTACCTACCAGTGGCGAATGGTCCATACAAGCCGATTCCCATCGGCTTACCTTTTAGGAATCCCAGTCCCACATTTTCATCATTTCAAAGCCACTTTTATCATGCTTAAAATACACTATAAATATTTTTTGAACGGCTTACCCTCGCCATAATTTCACCCCTCGCCACTGCTACCTCCGTATATCATTGAAGAGCGTCACTTATATTTCAAAAATAAGAATTCGATGGACACTTCTGTCAATGTCGAGCTTGCAAGCTCACCAATTTACATATACCTACATATGTACCTATATATTTCAAAAATACCAAAATAGTGTGACTACGCAGCGGAAACTTAATTTAATTTACACTTAAAGTATTGTGAAAAAAAATAAGTTTCACTTAAAAGTGCAATGTAAAAACTCCAGTAAGCCGTTAAATTCACGGGAAAGGTCTACACAGTAATCGATGACTGTAGGAATACGGCTTTTCACTCGCAGTGTTAGTGAGATTTCGTAAATTTTGTGCACTCAATAAGTATTCAATATTAGTCAAAAGTCACGTAAAATCCTAACGTTGAGGATGGCTGAGGGGCCCAGAATCATGTATTGAATCTATGGTTTCGTTTTAATATTGTCACTTACACCCGGTATAGGTATCTCAACATTTAATAGTAGTTTATGATACTGTTGCATAATAGGGGTTATTAAATACGAGTGTGAGTTTCTTAATCTCTTAATAGTATCACACGAGTTTATAATACCTAATTATGTGCAGTATCATACAGTACTTTATCTAAACTCATATAAATAATGTAATTTAAAAAAAATAGAAAAATCGATAGTATTTTTCTACCAACTTACACGTGACATTTTTGGTCAAAATGATATATGTAGGCAAAAACAATAAAATAAACAGACACAATAATCATATACCTAATCAAATCCGTGTTGCCAATTCCCAAAAATCCTTACCTCTAAAGTTCAAGTCAAAAATTTGTCACATTGTCATCGTCAAATTGAATTGATACTGATTGATTATACTATTGATAGGTCCAAAGTGTACTTTAATAGAAAAAAAGTTATTTTATAGCATTATCTTGTGAACACAACTGTACTATAATGAATCATTATACACGGGTGTGCCTAAAGTGGGTCATTAAAGTACTGATTTTGATTTCATAATAAAAACATTACGATATGAGAGTAGATAAAAATATGAAAAGAACAGTAGGTAGTACACGTAACCTTTTTGTTATTCTTGTTAGTAAGTAAAATACGGATTATTAAAATTTCCTAAAGGAATTAATAGCTAGATAAAATATAAATCATTTTTTTTTATTAAATAATACTACTTACTACTATTTTCAATAATATTATTAAGTATAAATAATTGTATTCATTTATAACACGATTTTTTTTTTGCAAAGAATTCACAACTACTTTATGCGTAAAGCGTTATAACATACCTATTAATTTTTTTAAATTAAAAGCATTATGGACATGAACAGAAAAGCAATAAAAATGAATTAATATCTAATTTAAATAACTAGCCATTCATGGTGAATAAACTTCAATATAATAAAGTTCCACTACTCGACAACAGATGGCGCTGGTAGTAGTATTCACGCGTTTGTTATTCGTTTACCTGTGCTTATAGTATATTATATTCTCTGTGCCTGTGCCATTGAATTCTTTCTTTTTTGCTGTAGATAATGATACTATCCATTTTATTTATAAATTAATTGTACAAATAAATTAATTTAATTTCAAATTAAAGTGGCCTCAGTGTTAATTTTAATTCGTTTTTGTAACTACAATTTTATCATTTTTTTTACATTATAGGTATAGTGAACATATTTTTTTTTTATACGTCTAAGGTAGCAAGCAAGCATATGGCCCACCTGATGGTAAGTGGTTACCGTCGCCTATTGCCATTTGCAATACCAGAGATATTGCCAATGTGTTGCCGACCTGTTAAAATGCCGAGAAGGCAAACTGGCTCTCAAGTGCAATTGCTGGAACACACCGGTAATAGCCAGCCAGGCGGGTACTGCAAAGTACCGTACCACCGTGCTATGGTTTCCTCACGATGTTTTCCTTCACCGAAAGCTCAAGCTCATTGTAAGATTCGAACCCACGACGGTCGCCTTAAATTATATTATTATTTATTTATATAGATGAGTGAACTATTTATTATACTTAGTAAATTCTTATGAGTACGTATATATCGAAATGTTTTTAAAATGAACATTATTTTATTCACAACTTGGCGCATAGGTACAATAAATCTTAAGTACTCTACATATAGTCGTTTCGTTTAAAAAATAAATATTTAGATTAGACCATTAAATACTTATTTTTCATAAGAACAACCTAGAAAATAGAACCCACCTTAATGTGTTATTTGATCTCCTGTCAGCCTACGAAATAATAAAACGTGATTATCGGAGATTAAAATGAAACTTATTTTTTTTAATCTACTTACCATAATATAAGAGCCCTAATATTTTACATGATGTATGAATCTAATCTAACTAAAACCTGATAGTTAGTGAAACGAATTCAATAATGTGTGGGTATGCTCTCTCACTCATAAAAAAGAGTCTCATTAAAACTACCTCGAAATTCAAACAATATGTTTTTTTGACACTGTAAAAAAATCGAAATTCAAATTAACTTCACAAGTGTAGAACAAAAAATACTAGAGCCCGCATGAAGACCATGGCTTATGGATTATCGTCAAAATACTATAGATAAAAAAGTTTTTTTATAGGTCTATCTTTGGAACAACGTTTATTGGGTCCATTTTGATGTAGCTAACCGGATTATGTAGTGTTGTGTTCTATGAATAATGTTATTGGATTAGGAAACAAATGTCGAAATAATTAAAATATCGTTTTGGATTGTTCCGGGAAAGGTAGGTAGTTTGGTAATTAAGTGTGAAACAGTAAAATACAGTTATGTACTTTTAAAAGGTAGGTAGGTACCTACAATCAAACAAATATTTTTGGATAAAAAACGAATGTATTAAAAACTAAAAAAAGTAAATGCGTAATGTCACACATGAACAATAACTTTTATGTTCAATAAAAAAAAAACTCCGTAGAACTAAAAACTAAGTGTATGTTCCCAGCTCATATAACATTTGCACAATCATTTACCTATATTAAAAAATAACCCTATTAATTATGAAAAAATTACCGACATTGATTTAACTTCCGAACTCCGAACGCGCCTCGAACGCGACCATAAACAAAGTTTTTTTTATTATTTCGCCACGAAGCATAGGTCTAATTGCATTTTGAGTTTGCATGTCTGGCCGGTATCAAGGCGTTGCCACTATACCAGCCCCGCCCTAGCTTTATTTAGGTACAGTTAACTGCTTTACTGCATTTAATAGTCTCTTACACACGGAGTGGGGAAAAATTTAGATTTTTTTTCACTTTGCCACAACCTTTTTGAGGTTTGCATGCGATTTTTATCGAGTTTTGAAATGTGGTGTGTGATTTTAGTTTAGCGTTCATTTTTGCTTCTATTTTTAAGTCCGTTTTATAAGTTATACTTACATAAATAAAAATACGAACAAATAATTATATTTCCCTAAAATTTATTAAAACAAAATTAATCAAAAGGTAAATAAACATATCAATAATATGTGTAGGTACCTTTATTATGGCCAAGTACGTTTTTTCACTTCTCTATGCCCTGAAAGTCAGGAGATTTACCTCTTAAGACCTCACTCGACACTAATAAAAAAAAAAATTTATCTCTAACTAATTATAAAGCTAAAGAGTTTATTTGTTTGTTTGAACGCGCTAATCTCCGGAGTTAGTAAGCTACATTATCCACAAAAGTGATAGGCTACTTTTTATCTCGGGAACGCGAGTGAAACCGCCGGGAACAGCTTCTGTATTATATATACTCAGTTATAAAAATACATCAGCAGCTTGAAGCTGGTTAAAACCATACCAATTAGTCTATTATGTAGTTAAAGTTCACTAATACTAGTATCTGATGCTTTATACCACTTGCAAATGACATTAGAACATCATAAGAATGCTTTTTACTTTTAACATTGTTGTAATGTCACTCAGATTTGACAGTGTATTATGATGACTTGTCTGTTCTTTATTTAAAGTCACAGATCTATTATTTATGGTCCTAATGAGAGCTGTCAACATGTTCATATAGTCGCCATCATGGAAACGAGATATAATACCGTCGGCTTTACATAGATTCAAAATAAATGGAAAATCAATTATTAGACTTTATTTCTATTGTATAGGATGATTTTGATTGGGTTTATAAGGTCGAATAATGCGGTAAATAATAATCCTTACACTTAAAAAGTTATGACTATTAAAAGTTTAGTAGGTATAAACCTTTACATTTTATTAAACCTTTTTTTTTTATATATATAGTATATTATTAGGTAAGTACTCGAACTCAACTAAGCCTTGCATTGAAGCGATATTTTAAATTTTCTAGTTTCTATGGTTAAGTTGTCACATTATTCATTTATATTCATAGCCATTTTCTCCTTTTATAAAATAGGTACTAGTTGTTTCCCGTGGTTTCACCCGCGTTTCTGGGGTTAAAAGTAGCCTACAGCAATTGGAGATCATGTAGCTTTTTATTAATTAAAATAAATATTACCTGCTACATCCGAACTTACAGACATTACCTCTTTATAATGTAGATAAAGATTATTCTATAGATTTTTTTTTTATTGATAAATTAATTTATTTTTTTATTTATAAATTATGAATGACTATTTACATTTTTAAATAATAATTTAATACTAACCTAACTACTATAGAATAACATCTATAGAAAAAAATATAGATTTTCATAATTAAATCATAATTATTTGATTTAAATAAACTTTTGCAGGCATTTATGAATAGTCTAAGACTTAGAATAGTCTTCGGCTGAGATTATAGAGCTTGCTCAGACTTTACTTAGGGTATAAACATACGTAATAAAGTAAATATTTGTGTGTTTTAATTTGTATCCAAGTTTTTGATAAGTCGTCGATTAGGTGCACTTAGGCTTTGTTTAGCACACACTCAGAGAGATTGAATTTTAAATACCGAATTTGTAAAGTCTGAGCAAAGTGAAAAGCATGAAACTTGCATTGAAGCGTATTATAACGCTAAACTAATTTATTGAAAAATGTATGGAAATATTTTAATGTTCTTTTCTACTCTAAAATGATTTCAAACTGATTTATTCAGTATAGGCCCTGTTAAGGCACTTATGAATGGCGATAGTTTCAATTTTTACAATAGACTCTACCACCGGTTCCACATACACTTAAACTGAGAAGACATTCATGATATGTAGGTAGCTGTACGATATACTTCAATGCCCTTTCGGCCTATAATGTTTTCCAAAATTCACTCTGTATAGTTGAAAATCTAACAACTGTAATGTGTATTCCAGTAAACTTGCATGCCAGTTTGTTTTGTGTCAATTTCGTCATTTTTAAACGACTTCAACAAGGAGGAGGTTCTCAATTCGTCGGAATCTTTTTTGTTTTTTCATCGACCGGTAATCTATGTATCATCATTCCACGATAAATAAATATGAGTCATTTAAAATCACATTCCAAAAGCTGTAACCAGCCAGGGTTATTGGCAGCGTTTTAATTAAAATTAAGTTCTGTAAGTATTGTGTTCTTGATTCAATTTTAAATAAAAGAAAAGTGGTACGGATTTGTTGTATGTAGAATGTAGAGCAACATTATTTATGTATCACTATTCTTTTTAAGTATATGTCTTTTATGTAACTCGTCTTGGTAAGGTGAACTAACTCCAAAACGCTCGCTTGTTTTCTTAGCTTCAATCAGTAGTAGAGTCGACCAGAATTTTTCAACTTACTGGACACAAGATAAATCAGAATTTAACTCATTATATCTATTAATTGTAGACATCGTAGTTTCGTCTGAAACCCTCTATTTTACCCCCCTTAAATATTGTTACATTTGAAAATAATTTACTTTGTGTAACTTGTGTGCAAAGTTAAATTTTC
The DNA here is from genome assembly GCA_963555595.1 of Tethea ocularis. Classification (NCBI taxonomy): domain Eukaryota; kingdom Metazoa; phylum Arthropoda; class Insecta; order Lepidoptera; family Drepanidae; genus Tethea; species Tethea ocularis. The sequence goes on along the minus strand of OY741973.1, from coordinate 1,495,638 downwards.
TAGATTCTGTGGTAAAGTTGTGAATTGATTCATTAGTCAAACATTTTCTCTTTTTATAAATAGGTACTAGCTGTTTCCCACGGTTTCACTCGCGTTTCTGGGATAAAAAGTAGCCTATAGTACTCGGGAATAAAGTAGCTTTTTATTAGTGAAAAAAATAATATTACCTGTTACATCCGAACTTACAGTGACATTACATAATTATAATATTGGTACATACCTATAGTTCAAAATTATTGTATAGAAAAACATAGGTTTCCAAAATTAAATCATAATTAATTGATTTAAATTTTCAGGCTTATGAATAGTCTTAGGCTTAGACTCTAAGCTATTAAATCTGTAACCAATAAAAATACCAGTTCATACTTTATAGATAGATAGGTCAGTATTTAATCTTAGGTATATTTTTATAATTAAGCGGAAAATTAAAAAAATATGATTCCGTTGGCCGAAACTATTTGTTTGCCTTTTGCAGTCGAGACCACGTGTTATTGGGGCTCCGAGACTCGCCGATTTGCTCTTCTCCAAGCTATAACCTATCTGCTTGCTAAAATTCTTAATTATTTTTTTTATTATTTAAAAATGTGTCCTTAACCTACCTTAATTATTTATTACAACCAGACTTCTTAAATTTGAATTAAAACATAAAAACATTCATAACTTTCCCAAAAATAGCGACACTCATAGTTTAAACACTAGAAATAAGGATAAACTTGCTATACCTGTAACTCGTTTGAGCAAAGTTAGGGATTCTTTTAAGGGGCAATGTATACGCTTCTTTAACAAAGTACCCAAAGAAATTCAAGAATTGTCCGTGTTAAAATTTAAAAAGCTAATTAAAGATAAGTTGTACAAAAAAGGGTATGTACTATAAAGTTTCTGATTTTATAGAGGACAAGAACGCATTTCAATGAGTTGTTCGCTTCACATGCTAATTATTGGTATTATAATTTTTGTTATTATTATTGTCATATTGTTAATTTTAATATTTTATTTTATTTTCTATAGTTTATTTTTTATTTTTACAAATTTGACGATTAAAAATACTTACAATGAGTTAATTTAATAAAGACACTTTGGAATTTGAATTGAATGACTTAAAATTAACCCAACATACGATTACAATGAATAATGTATTTATTTTAATTTAAAGGGTATTTAATTCACGGAGTACAACTTCAAGTATAATATTAAAATGAAACTTTATAATAGTGAAGAAAATATTAGCTGATAGTTTGCCTTCAATGTAAGTACTATCAACAAAGTTGAAGCATGATCACCTTAAGGGTGTATTTTGTATGTAGTGACCACTGGCTACCTGTGCCTTAAACAATGTAACCAGACAATGCTCTTGTCATAAAAATAGTCTAAACAAATGATTTTACAAGAGATGGTTATTATTGTCAAACAAAGGACAGGGCAATCTATGATAACTGGCTTCAAGCGAAAAGGTGTCAAAACTGATCATGCTTCAACTTTGTTGATGGTACCTAAAAGCACGAAAAAAAAAACATGAATATGCCCCTTTTAAAAACAAATATTAACATACATTCTGAAATCTAATAGAAAGGGAATAGTTATCTTTTTAAAAAAGGCTTAGTTTTTGGTTTCTATAAATGTAAGTAACTGAGGTTTCATAATTTATATCTGTACTCTTATTATAATGATTTTGTAAAGATTTTCAAATAAGTCAATATCAAAGTACCTACATAAGTCATTATGTCTTCAAAGAAATCATAAAGAAACCATTATTTTTTATTATGTAGTATAAATATGTGTTTCGTACATACTCACGTTTGTATACAATCACACCGGGGTCAATAATGATATGGCAGAAGGTGATAAGCACACAAAGCTTAGAAGGCAACTGGCTCTCAAGTGCAGCTGTCTGAACACACCGGTACGTGCTTGGTGACAGATTTTCGCGGACCTACCACCTTCTTTGGTTTCCTCACGATATTTTCCATCACCGAAAGCTCAAGCTCATTGTTTTGAATCTTCGTCAAAGCTTTCGACATAACTGTCACTGGGTTATTATGTCCTTAGAACTTGCTTAGTGAGGAATCTATAAAATCTATTAAGGATTTCGTCAGCGAAATATTATTTCATCAACTTTAACCCCACAAGGTGGACTGATGATCTTGTGATACCTGGGGTAGCGCAAGACTGGCCATCGCGTAGATCCTTGGGGAGTCCTTTTTCCAGCAGTGGACGTCTTTCGGCTGGCATGGTGATGGTATTATTATGTCATTTATTTTGTGCCCCCAAAAGAAAGAAGCCTTGCTGAGTTTCTTGCATTGCTTCTCAGTTCAAGTGTATGTGGAGCCGGTGGTAGAGTCTATTGTACCTTTCGAAGTTTAAGTGCCTTATCAGGGCCTAAACTGAATAAATGAGTTTGAGTTTGAAATCTTATATGTAATAATTAGCCATATATAGTATCCTAGTCTCTGTACTCGCCCTGCGGTTTCAGCCGACGAATTAGTCCGATATAGCATTCTACTGTATGTATCCGCCCCGTGATCTCCTATTTTACCCCTTAGGGATGGAATTTCAAAAAATAGTTCTTAGTGGATGCCTACTGTTGGAAACTGTTTTGTACCTATAGTCCATGGTTCTATTTTCCTTTTTTTACCTAAATGTCAATGATAAATAAATGAGTCGTAATGTTGTGTCAGAGCTTGGTGGTTTTCATTTGCAGCATACTACTGTAATTACCTACATAAATTAAAAAAAAAAAGATCCACCAAAAAAAAAAAACGCCTTGCTGAGTTACTTGCCGGAGTCTTCTCAGTTCAAGTGTATTCCGAACCGGTAGTAGAGTCTATTGTAAAACTGTAACTATTGACGTTCATAAGTGCCTTATTAGGGCCTAAACTGAATAAATGAGTTTTTGATTTTGATTTTGATTTTGACTATCCACTTACAAGTTTTAATTCCTAACACCTACGTTATACCTAATAGCTATTTATATGTCAAATTTCACTCCGCTCCGTCCATTGGTTTGAGCTGTGCGTTGGTTGATAGATCAGTCAGTTACTTTTTTTTTCTATGCATAGGCCTGTGTTGGACCACAATATCACCGTGGTTAGTGATGATGTGGATGAAGGTGGTAAGCCAAAGCCTAGAAGGAAACTAGCTCTCAAGTGCAGCTGTCGGAATACCGGAAAGTGTAGCTTCTCCTTTTATATATTTAGATAGAAGAAAATTCGTCTTAACATATCAAACTTTTCTTTACCTACCTAGTTTGTTTTATATTGCAATTATAAATTTAAATTCTAAAGCTATTCCACCTAACTAGGTAGCATTATAATAATTTATTAATCAAGTTGTCAAATTATAATTATTTTATTACGTCGAATTCGTTTGTTTAAAAGTACGCTTTTGCCGCCAAAGCATTAACTTTTTTTATTTCCTTATCCCAGGGTAGGCATTAGGTGGTATTCCCTGTTGTTATTACAATCTAGGCTAATAAGTAATTTATTTTTAACTTAAACTTCTAAATTCACTTTTACTAAGAATTATCTTTCAAACAGGACCGAACTTTGCCGATCGCCTAGATATTTTTTTAATATAGCTTTTATTATGTATGTATTTTGTATATTCGTTGTAAATATTTCAACTCCTACTTATTAAAATACCTTATTAAAAGACGATTACAGATTGTATTAACTAACTATACTTACCATTGGCATACTTATAGCCTAAATACCTACTTAAAATTATACTTGTACCAGAATACTTTTAGTACCTAATGATGTGGCTGGAGGTGAACTCAAAGCCTGGAAAGAGAAGCTCTCGAGTTTAGCTGCCAGTTCATATCCGCGGGTTCTTTGCGCCAGGTTTTCATCCAATGGGGAAGGTAGGTTATTTTCTAATAGGGTACTTAGATGGAAAATAAAAAGCACTCTATGGTCTTTATCGCTCTCTGTAGTTATTTCAGATAAAGCGTTTTCTATATGGCAGTAATACTTATGGAACCATTAATTTGAAATCAAATCATTAAGTAATCTAAAAGTAATAAAATAGTACAAAATTATAATTGTTACGGTAAATTTTGTGTAACTCTTGACAAGATTTTTGTTAAAATATATATTAATTTGATGCCTACCTAGGTACCATCAGTTCGATCAAGAAATTTCAAAACCTTAAATATTGATTACAATAATAGTTGACAGTGTCAAAAATAAATTACCAACCACTAACCAATGCCATAAAACATCTAAAAACACGTGGTAGTATCAATTAAGTTGTACATTTAATGAATTTTATGATTTTTAATTACCAGTAGAACCACAAAGAGTAAGTTTGATGCTGTGAAACTATGACGTCATAGTGTAATATTTCATACAAAATTCCATATAAACTATCGTTTTGACATTTATTAAAAAGTAGCTGATTTGATATGTCAGTCAACTACCCTATTATAATAAATATACATAGGTTAGTTCAGTAACCTAACCAAGAAATGTGTGCGTTAACCAGGAGGGCCACCTAAACTAAAATTATAACATGGAGCTTGAGAATTATTTTTTTTAGTTTCTTCGAATTTCGAAAGTAGAATACTAGCAAAAAAATATTATTTATTGTAAAATATTAACGGTAAACCTAAGAGACATCGTGTAACATTGAATTAAGTGTTTCAAATGTATCCAAATAATTTGGTTATCGTGGAATAAATCTTTGCGAATGTTAAGATACGATCTACGATAGCTATGAATGGTCGCAGGTCACTGCCGCCGTCACAAAGTTTTCACATTAAACACTTTACCTACAGTCGGTCTACAATCGAGACATACTACGCATGCGCGGAACACCTCCATCGCACTTGTTTATTAATGAAAATAAGTGGATTCCATGTTGTAGACGCTTACAAAAATTACCTAGAAGAATTGGAATTAAATAAAAAAAAAAACTACAAAGCCATCCCATCGGAGTCGTCCGAGCGTTAACACGTGAGCATAACTCGCCGATACCTAACTCACAACGCGTTCCGTGCGAGAGGAACTCAGCAATTTTGATTAGGTACAGAACAGAAAATCCGAACAGAGGAAAACTCTCATGTAATTGCCGCAAAAACCGTTGAAAAAACGCGCACGACCGTCTGTGGCGAGGCGCGCGCGCGGTGTGGCGGGCGGAGGAGCGGCACACACGCGCACAACCGGGCGCGCCGCGTTTCGTGCGCGACCTGACTCTGCCGTGCTATTGGCGGGACGAGAAGTGGGCCGAACGCCACGCCCCGGCGTCGGCCCTGCTCGCTCGTCCCGCGCCAGTGTCCGTCAGACTGCCGAGCGCGCCGGGCCTCCCGCTTCCCCGCGCCTCGCTCGGCTACGCCGCGTCCCGTGATCGAACCTTACAAAACCTTTAGTTAACAACCGTCGCGAGTGCATTATGACACTAGTGAGCTAGCGGGCCGCTGTGACGGTGTCAAATAATTGATGTGTATGTGTGCACGTGCTTGTGTGTTGTGTTAGGTTGGGCCCGTGACGAAAAACGTTCGTGGTGGCCAGCGGAGCCTTGCACCCGGGCTCGGGCCGAGCTTTCATGGCTCAGCCTAGGGTATGTACACAGTTAGAGCATACACAAACAAACATGACACTGGTGCCTCATAAGCGGCAGCTCTAGCTGTGGTAGAGTCGATGGCCTAGGCTATAAGTTATAATTTTATCAACAAAGATAGACAACTTGATAAAAAGTGTATAAAGCGTGATTAGAGTACAGTATAACGTAACTAAAGTAGGTAGATATGCGACAGATGACCGCGTCGAACTAATGTACGCGGTGACATATTGAAAACAAAACAATATCGGGATTGAGTCGTGTTCCAAAAGCGGGACACCGTCTGAGACGTTGCATTACCCATGTTCTAACACCGGGAAGTTGTTATAACAAGTTAAACGCGTTCGGAATACTTAATGACACCATAACAATTCTTTCGACAACCACCGACGCATCGTCAGTGATGATGAAAACGAAATGAACGCACCATAAATACAAAAACATAATTCAAACATAATTGTGACTTAATATCTCATAGATAAAAATATTTTTTTGTGTAATATAAATGCAACGACGGATATAGATGTGATTCAAATGTTGATACACTCGGTGACGTCTTCGGGCAGACATGGAAATGGCCATAGAATAAATCAGATTAATGAATAAATGAATAGCGTCTCCATATTTTGGCCACCTGACGGTACAGAGAGTGAATTTTAAAATTCGTGACAATAAAATAGGATAAAATGGCATACAGCGGGGTGCCTATTGTTGCACACTGCTCTCTTATGGGGCCATGGGATGGGACACAGTGAAATCTGTAGCGTTACAAGCGGCTTTAAACGCACGGTTAGACACAAAAGAGTGTATCTCAGAAACCAACAATAAAATTCAATTGACAATAAAAGAAAAAGGTTTTTTTGGTGCATGCCACAAAGATCCTAACGGAACGCTCGGGGACGACTTTCAAAAGATATAGGGTTGTTTTGTTTTTGGTGTAGGAAATATAAAGTTTTAATCCCAGCTTTGTTTGCAGTTAGTATTATTAATCATTGATAATGTTCAAGTGACAAAGGAATATTTTCTTAATAATTTTGGATGAGATAAATGACTTGTTTTGCAGTATCAATAAATCATCTAAATAAATCATTGACCCACTTGTGAAAATTATATGATAAACAGTGGAGGTTGAAATAGAAAATAATAGTTTGTTGAGGTCAAAACATAAACATTTGATACTTTCTCTAACATATGCGTGTTATGTAGATCGTAAATCAATAAATCAGTGGGTATTGGTATTTGGTGATATCCTTTGCATACATCCACTCGTATTTTAAAATTTGTTGACGTGTACCAAATTTGCACCGATTTATTGCAAAGTAAAGTGCGATATCAATAATCGTTAAATGTAAATAAAATAACGTCAATGATAAGAAATTTGAAATCAATTGGTATTTATTACTCTCTACCAAACATTATGGTATCTGAGTATGTTTATATTTGGATATTTGGATTATTCATCCTTATCCTTAGCACCAATAATCCAAAATGAAATAATACCACATTCTGATGATATTTGTGTCAATCTTTTGTGTTTATTTTAATAATATATGTCAAGAATAAAATCAGTAATTGAAATGAGATTTATCGATAAAATTTAAATGAGTAACTTAAATTAAATTGATTGCAAAATAAAATTGGATGTCGTACATTTAATCAATCACCCGACGGTATTTTATTAAGTAATTAAAAAATGCATTAAATTAATCTCATGGTTTATAATTCTTAAATGTGTTTTTAACGAATTCTTTAAATTTAAAACGTTAGATAAGGAAGCTATATAAGTGTTTGCAATAAAATAGTTTGTTACTTATATATTGTAATATCTCTTATATAACATATTATAAATTATATAATTGTATATAATACCTATTATATCATGCTATCGTGAATTTATTATAATTATTGACATTAACCTACTTACATAATGCAATGGGTTATGTTTTAAGTAACTCGGTTTTTATTTTTATGGTTTTGCCGTTAAATTTTAATAAAATAATTGGGGCTTCTTTTTCAAATTGAACATAGATATATTTTTTTTAAATGTGTGCAAAAAGAAAGAAAGAAACAAAAACACTGTAATCATTACATAATATAATTGTGACCAAAAATAAATGGGCTACATGTATTTTATGAGAATATATTTTGTGATGAAATATTTAACATGAACACACTGGTAATATTAGTGTGAGTTTTAGTGATAGACAATAAAGAGTCGATGCGTATTTTTACAATAGGTTCCTACAAAACAAATAATACTCTTAGACCTTCACCAGGGAAACGCTTTATGACTATAGTTAGTTACACTTTAACAATTATTTCATTAAATGCAATGGATATTATTTTAATTAAATCAAATTAAAATCGCCACGGCTAATGTTTGATAACTAGGAACGTACTTATATAAAAAATAATGCGCAATACAGAAATTAAAAGTTCACGGAAGTCTTTCCAATGGCAAGTGTTATTTTTTACATTATTATATTCTTTGTTAATACAACCCCGTCGGCTATTCTATAAAAAAAAAGATTGAAATTAATGCTTCACTAATCTGTCATAAGGTAGATATTTTGGCAAGATTGGTATTTCCGAGTCATCAAAAATAATACTCATATTACTAAATACTAAATATCTCGGGACATTTCTTCACACACGGTTATCTGATCCCAAACTAAGCAGAGCTTGTACTATGGAAACCAGATAACTGATATACTACAAATGCTACTTTTTTTTTGTAATTACATACTTATATAGATAATTACACCCAGACTCAGGACAAACAGACATGTTCATGCACACAAATGTTTGTCCTGGATGGGAATCAAACCCACGACCAGCGGCGCGATAGGTGGCGTCTTAACCAACTGCGCCAACTTGCCTTCGACATACATAGTTAATTCTACGCAGTCGTTTATTATATACCTACTAATTAAAAAGTTACTTGTTGCATTATCAACAAAAACACAATAACAAGCAAATAAATAACTTTCATACTGAATATGTATTAAAGCGAAATAATAACATTACCGTATGTAGTATATAAATATAACATTTTGATGAAATGTTTTTCAACGGTCAAAAAAATAATTCATACTAAATTACCAAACAAAATTATATTTGCACAGAGCTTGTCAGGTTATTGTGAACGCTGGGCTATCGTAAATTTTATGATACACACGATAACGATATCAATTTGTCTACTAATAGTAACTCATAATCGTCGATAATACGGTATCCGTCGGTGGCCCACTAAATGAGACATGATAACATGTGTTTTGGACACAGAATATAAAGTTTTTTTCTATAAAATTTGCAAAACCAAATTAATGCTCCAATCATCCCAAATATATCAGGACGCAGTGGCGAAGGGTCCATACAAGCCGATTCCCATCGGCTTAGCTTTTAGAAATCCCAGTCCCACAGATTCATCATTTCAAAGTCACTTTTATATAAAAATTAGGTATAAAATTATCGGTGTTTTTTGAACGGCTTTCCCTCGCCATAATTTCACCCCTCGCCACTGTAAGGTAGGTATATACCTCTAATGATAAATTTTGCAATACACTACACTTGTAAGCAGTACCATTTATGGCAATAACATAATTTACCTCATTATTCCTGTAATCATAATCTACTTATGTTCAGCAAGTACACTTCTATAATATGAATTTTATTATGACACTTATTTGGCTTAAAATACCAACATTCAAACTATAACTAGACTTTTAAATTGACGTTCTTTGGCATCGTATATTATCAGTGTACCTTGTATTTCCCAATCTAGAACGTATTCAAAAGAAATGTTCTACAGTTAAAAAAAACAATTAATAGATTCACAGCGAAATTCCGCTATTTAGTGGTAAACATACAACTTTCTTTACGTTGCCTTATAGGTATCTCACACGCAACTTCTTGGTTTCTTTTACCTATTTCAATACTCCATAAGACACTTAGCAAAAAGTGTTCACAGATCTGTAATTATTTTCATAGACAATTTGTGCTACTTTTCGAGTATTTAACAACCTATGTACTAGGTAAGCTTCATTCAAACAGTTTCATACAATTATGACGAATATAAAACACAACTGTCTGTTTTTTCGATTTGGTGGTATCGGTTTTGGTGTGATAAGTTTAAACCTGACCACGCATAGACTATTTAAAAGTAAATTGAAATTAAATTCCAAAACCAGAAATTTAAGAGGGTCCTGCTGTACTAACGCGTATAAAATAGGTATTTCTTGCTCATGATAATTCATAAAGGAAAACATATGTAATGATGTAACAAAAATATAAACGTTTCTAAATAAATAGTTGTCTAATCTCATCTACAAAGGATAGTTTAGGTTTTGAAAATCATATTGAAAATTTAAAAAAAAGAAGCTTTTTCAAAAATTGATAGCTACTGGTTTAAAATTAAAAATAAATCGTATAATCATACAAAATCTTGGTTTTATTAATAACTGTAAGTAAATAAAAATAAATCATAATAACAATATTTTAATTATTCCTTGGATTAAAAAACGAGATGCAGCATATTTTATGTAAATAAATTATTTGATTAGAAAATAGTTTAATTCACTCATTAATTTGGTATAATTTAATATATGTATATAATAATTTCAAAATATTAATATTTATTACTCATTATAAGATTTATTAAATTGAAGTTACTTACCGTATATATAATAAATGAAAATAATAAATGTTTGATCATCAATAAAATTACAGTTACATAAAGTCTTGAAGCTGTAAAAATAATCTTAAAAAAAGTCGTAAACATTGTGGCACTTACTTACACAGCACTTAGGTACTTTTTACAAATTTAACATTGTTCTAAAATCTAAATGATTAAAAAACGTTTTTTTATAACAGCAATGAATTGGTCGTAAAGATTTGGAGAAACAGTAATTAAAATTTTAAAATAAGAACAGCATTCAAGGTTTTTAATTTTATCCTATAGTGCGAGGATATTTTTTTCTCATACCATAATTAAATATATTCATAATAAATAGGGTATTTAGGGTGTCCTGCTACAAAACGTACACAATCTAGATTTTAAGACATACATTTCAAGTAGATGGTAAAAGTTTACTATCAAAGCACAGCTCTGCTGATTTACATTTATTCATTTTTAAATACAATTTGGAATGACCAGTTGTTTTTTAATACCTATAAATATAGAAAGTTCGGTAATTAATCTCAATTATGTCACAAATAAATCTATACTTACCTCGATGAAACATAAACAAAACTAATTTCTTGTCAATTTGATTTCGTAACTACTAAGAGTCGGAAGTATTTTTTTACTCTATGGTTTACTTTTTTCGAAAAAAATCTTGCTTCAGATCGAATAAAAGTATTTCTGACTGATATTAATATTATTTACTCATTAATTGTTGCCGAATCGATTTAGTTTTATTATAACATTGTAGGAGTCATAAATAAAAGTGTACAATTTTATGTAAAAACTTTAAGTGCAAATAAATGTTGGTGATAAAATAATTATTTATGTTATCTGTTACCACTTACCGATATTGGCCAGAAAACAGTAGAAAAAAAAAGAAAAAAAACCTTTATTATTCAAATGTTATTGCAAAGTCATAAAGGCGCGTCAATTAAATTGGTATATGTTATTAATTACTTTTCTTTCGCTTCCAATATGAAGAAACCAGAACGTATTTTAAAAAAAATTGCAGATTGTTGAAAAAACTATACCTATTTTCACACGTCTCACATATGTACCTGGATTATTTATACACATACCTATTTAAAATAAGTATATCTGAATTATAAATAACGTAGAGTAAAACGTAATGATATGAAAGTTTAATTATCTATGTATTAATTTCAAAATCATTTGATTGCCCGCCATTTTTGCTTGACGTTTTTTTTTCTAAGACGTAGGCGCCAATCTGCGGGCTTTCCGCGGGCGATCGTTCGTAGCGACATTAAACATATAATTGGCACTTACTTTCAACAGTAAAGATAATACCACTATTGTATACGCTATTCTGTTCACATTTTGTGATAAAAACAACTCGAATTTTATGTTTTAGTGTTAAAAAAATGCCCCGCCATTTGTGTTGCCGCTGCGAAAAGATAACATTTGCAAATGAAATATTGTCTTATAATTTTTAGGGCTGGCAAGTTTACGAACGCACGTTCATGTGTAAAGTAACGATGTGTAAAGGAAGTTAGATAGTAAAATATAATTGCAGTTAACTAACTCGACGACAATTTGTTATCAACTTTTTTTTTTTTTTACTAATATTATAACGATGGTTTAGTAATTCGGTTGTGTAATCTGATTACTGATTACCATATCCAGGTATTTTTAATGTATGTTTATACCTTGTTTATCATTATCTGTATCAATGAACTAATTTTTTGATAATGTTGTAAAGATTAGGTATAAATACATAATGTATTATTTGTAAACTTATATAGAATCTAATAAACGTGCAGATTTGTTATTATGTAATCACTATGTAATCAAAAAATTGTAAACTGTCTTCGTAAACGTAACAAAAATGTCAGTTCTCATTGTAGTTCTTAATTCAAACGTTTAATGTATGCTCACAATCTTGGTGACCTATGAAACACTTGAAAACGGTCATCGCCTCTAATTGGTGACCGGATGAATAACATTTTGATATATTATATAACAGTGTAAATGACAATATGATATATTGATGTAATAAACTAACCAACCAGCACGACCAGTCTAAAACACTACGTTTTTAATGCGATATGGTGATTAGAAAAAGCTATTTCTCAAACCGTAAAACACGCCTTTGCTCCGACGGTTTTCGATACGTCACCGGTTTTTTGTACCGTAGGTGTAGATTAACTCTTAGATAGAATCTATTCCGCTTTTGTAAATTTTTCTTAATAGCGGCACATAGAAATGATTAAACAACTAAATTCGTAGATTAAATTAATGTTTCGTATAGATGAGCACTTTGTCAATTTATGTTTGGGTTTAAAGTTAGAGTTATATCAATTTAGAAATTACTCCGTTTTTTATGTTTTCTTGTTCAGTCAGTACGATACGATGGTCTCATAATTTATTTTTGTTAATGTAATCTATTGAATGTTTGATCTATCTCTCCAAACACACTCAGTAAACGACTTCACTAGCATAAACAAAAACTTTTAACATAATTCCAACATCAAAATCAATTCGAATCAGTCTGATGGCCAACGCGCTTTATAAACGCACCCACTAATTTGTTATTTAAATTTCGCTGTTCCATTCCATTTTTGAATTTGGATTCGCGTCGGGCCGAGCGCCGCCGCCGCCGCCGACTCCGCTCGAGATGCGTCGGCACTCGGCTCGCATACCGACTACCCGAGGGCAGGTACCCACTCCTCATTGTTTAATTCGCGGCGCGTTGCTTTTTCAATTTGAATATCGCTGTTCATTTTCGAATTGGCTCTTTGTAGACGCGCCTTAATTGCGCACTTTAGATTCAACGCTAATTCGCACGCTCGCTAATTTGAGGGTTTACTGTGTACCCGATTGCCTAACATCCTTTTTAAAGGTACTCCCCGTGAATTCCTGATAGGGTCACCAACATGCGCAATCTCGTCAAAATGTGGCCGCGCGCGTACCTTGAAATACAACACCAATAAATCAACTCACTCTCGTCTCACGACTGTTATTCGGCCTCATGTATCGAAATATGTTTCCTACTCTCACATTCATGTCACGCTAGTTCTCGCGCTGATCAAACAGAACGCGCTCCTGTTAGTTTATCGACGATCGACAAATCCGTCCACAGTGACTCCCAAAACCATATAATTCCTCAAATACGCCGACGGGTCTAGATATAGATTAAATAATATTAATTGAACTGAGATGATTCAGCAGTTCCGATCGAAGGGTTGGAACAATATCAGCCGGTGCGAGCCGAGCGTTCGCCGAACGCGCCCGAATGTGGATCAAATGTTCAATTTTAAAAACTTTTTAAAGTTTTGTTTTTTCCCGAATCCCTTTCGGATATCGCTCGGTGTCGTCTTTTTTCGGGGGACGATAACGAGGTTTGAAATTGGAATCACGACGGTCCGTTACTGGGCCATTTAGCGCGCGCATTTCGTCGGTGACACTTTTTAGAATTACCGCCGGCCACTACTAGATGAAAAGTGATTAAGCCGTTACGGATAATTAGTGTGGCTTATCTAGATTAGTGTTGCTCGAGCGTCGCGTCTCTTGCCGCCTCGCTCGCAGTGTTTCTAAGATGTTTTCGCGGGCGACTGGACCGCGGTTCGGCACAGCGGTGGTGGCGCCGGGGCGATGACCAAATTATTGCCAAGAACGGGTCCAGCCAAGCGGCTGCCCACCGCGCGCCCAATCACATAACCCTGCGTCTGTAAATCTTGATAAAACTCTTTAAAAATTATCTCTCGCCAGCTATTTGTCGTCACTAACGACGTCGACAAGTCGGCGTTACTCCGAGTCTCGTATTAGTCTAAATATAATATGAGAGAAGGTTTTCATAAGCGTACCGATCTAATCTGGCGGGCGTATGCTATATTTATAACGCAGAGCGAGAACACTTTACATAAATCTGACCGCGGCCGATACGTTCGTATACAAGTTGTATGTAATACCAATGAACGTACGGAGTCGAGACCCAGTCGTACAAAAGACAAGAAATTCCACTCGCACCGTTCAGAAATGCGTCACTCACAGAATTCGAAGTTTAAATAGTCAATCACGAGTGTCGGTGTGGCTAATCTCGCATTCACAGCCACAATAGAGGTAACGAACGGACAAACGGACAGACGCGTTAATAAGACGCGCGTGGGCGACTTTATGTCAACGTTATTTATGATGAGTACCCTTTTTTCCGAACTTTTTTGCCCGCTGGCAACACTGAGTGCGTTGTGTACACTTTTGACGGTTAACCAAATGAAATTTCAATTGTCAATACCGTTAATATAGTTTAGATTGCCATTTTAAATGTGAAATTGCTTTTCCGAGAACGTTAATACGTCGATTTAAAGTGTCGTGTCGTTTATTTTGATATCCCAACACAATTCTGTATGTGCCTACGTGAGAGATAATTATTTAACGACTTTAATATGTACGTACCTTATGGCATCTCGCTTTTATTATTCCTTTAAGTACTTAAGTAGGTACTTATTTTGATACTTTTAATAAAAGCAAAAAGGATACGGAGCGGTCGTCGCGACGAAAGGAAATCGTTATCTTAACGACCACATATTTACGTGAAATCTGACTGAGAGAGTCTCGAACTGTCCCTTGGAGTGCACCAGACGATAAGAGGGCAACACTATCGAGCCCGGTTCATGTGCCAGCTATTGACCTCACTGTTTACATTGCGGGACAGATATAATAACCATATTACGCATAAATTACGATAACTCCACTCTAGACAATTTGTAAACTTATAATCGCAAGGCTAAGGGGTTAATAGACGCTTAAAATTAATTTTGTTTCAATCAAATTTAGTTAATTATATTAATAACACAGATAACATGTCTCAATCGATGTCATTCACTGATTTATAGGTTATTCGATCGAATGGTGTTTGTTATTTTTTGAGAGTTCCAATTAAAAATGGAATGGGATCTAAAACTTTCATCCGCGGCCTTAAAACAAGTGTTAACGTTACCCCTGCGATACTTTCCGAACGATAAATCTGCTCGCGAATCGACCGTATCCGTACGCTGAACATCGCTCACGCGTTCTATTTTTATAAACCACCAAGAAAAACACTCTAGCTCAAACGAACGAATATCGAAATGTTTTAGCTCCGGAGCCGCATGTGACTATTGCAGCTGGCCGTCTCTACCAACCTTCGAATTTAGAACGGGCCCTATGTAATTTAGATTCAAATATAGAACAGTAAAGAGTTGCCAGTAATTAAGGTAGGTGGTGAGTGCGTCCGTATACCAACTAGTGGTGGTCGGTCGCGTCGCGATCGGTTTATTGACACGTGTTAGTTTGTTAGTGTTGTCAGTGGTCGCGCCCGCGCCCGCGCCGGTGTTGTACCGCACCGTGTCCCCATGCGGATGAGCAAATGGAATAATGGACGTCTGGGCCCGCATCCGGCGCGGGAGTCGGATACAACTCTTGCAACGCTCTGGATACAATTTTTCAATTAAATCGACCAGACAGAAGATCCCTAATAGGTGTCGTTAAGAAGTCGTGTGCCCGATTTTCGAACTGTCCCCGTAACGAGGCCGTTTTATTAGTATTTATGGACGTGAAACAAACGCATGGAGCATTCTTTAGGCTCTTACGCTCTGAGTATCATGAATGAAACAGAATTTATGACTAGCGCCCGCTATAATGTTATGCCGCTGTTAAATTTAAGCGGTCGCTGTCGCTGCTCTAAGTCCTCATCTCACCTACACGTCTAAATTCAGCCGTGTAATATTGTAATATATAACGATTTTTCTAAGTTTTACGGTCGTATTACGTTCGGGTCGAACAGCCGCAGTAAAATTCGATACGAGCATCGCAGACGATCTAACGACTCTTGATTTACCACTAACAATTTAAAGTATACATAAAAACACACCTGAACGATCGCTACCTACTTCGCATTAATGTTCATTTTTATTGTGCCAAATTTATATCGCGTACTTCGTCACAATCTCTACATACCTACATACAATTATCTCTTTTGAAACATAACCATCGCTCCGTATATTATTATTAGGTATTGTGAATTCAAATACATTATTCACTGTTACGAATCGCTTCTGGTAGCCCCTCAGACATGTGAATGCGTTGCCAGATGACAGAGTAGAAAGATAGAGTTATACGCGGAGGAGTGAGTTAGAAAAGGACGGGCGACGTTAAGGGTGGCGTTCATCATGTCCCACCCCGTGTCGGGCATAAGTGACGGTTCTGTCTTCCCCAACCGTCTGCGTTCGAAAACCTCGTCCAATTTTAGCCACTTTTTATATAACCTTTTTGGATTCCGATGTGCTGCGTACAAAGGTTACGTTTCAAGTATTCGACTCACCGCAACGTTTGAACAGCTCACTCGCGTTTGTTGCCGCAGAAGAGTTAATTTTTTACTTCTCGGAATCGACCTACGCTAATCTCGAAACCACAAGTCGTAAAAAACGATAACCCACGGGCGTTTCAAGCAAAATTTAAATAACTGAAGCGATTAATAACCGCGGGTTTAATTAGCGCAACAGGGCTCGGAACTCATCAACGTTTGACGGCATGACTTATGTCTAAAACCCACGACAATGCGTAACCGACCATCGAAATTTAATCATATTATATTGTGTTGAAGAAACAAATGGCAGGCGCGCACGGGTCCGCTAAAACCGGCCGTTCGGAAACTTATTACTCGCTAAGATTCCCAGCGAGAAAAAACCACAAGAATGTCATTTAAAAAAATTAAAGCGTACGCTTCTTATTTTTTCTTTATGGTAACCCAAATGGACTAAAGGTTATCTCGAAGGAAAAAAGGCGGGACGGAGCGATTCCATTTTTAAAACGTATCATTTAATTTTGGAACCGGCTTTCAAGACGTCAAAAGGTAGTCATTACATATTTTGTGGCCAGTACAGGTTAGCGCCCGTAGATTAAAAACTATTTTTGAATTATAACCTTTGCGGTAAGAAGTGTTGTTTATGGGCAGCGATTCCTTGTTCCCGTCGAGGAGCGGAGACACGTCGTCGTTTTTTGCATTGAACAACGTGAAAGCTATTCCGCTTATTAATCACTTACATACGGTCTCATAATTGTCGTCGAGGTGTGAATGTGATCAGAACAGAATTTTAATTACCCCCATCCCTTCATACGTGACGGAATGTGAACTGGCACTGACCTAAAAATTTATGGGAAAATATTTTATTCCACTTACCGTCGACAGCCGATGCATGACAATAATAGCTTTATTCTCGTCGTCATACGTGTTAAAATGATTTGATTTCCGATCGAAACAGCTGCAAATTGTTGTTGGTAAAGCTGTGCCACATGTAATGTGACAAACGCCTACAACAAATGACGTAAGCACGTTGCCGATGTGTGTCATGGCGGGCACGGCGCGCGGCGCGGCACGGCACGGCGTGCGACCGACGCAACACCACGCTTTGATTGATCATGACATCTCCAAAACAACGTTTCGTTCTTTTTGTATTAAACTACGCTCTAAAGAATGTATTCCTCTGATATTGAACAACTAGTCGCGATAAGTGATTTTTATTTATCCGGATTATAGCGGTCATTCCGTTCCGTTCCAAGCAAGTCTCGTACGGCTGTGTTAGGTAGCTACTTAGAAGATCGAAAGCTTAAGTGTCAGTGTTCGGAACGTATTTGCTTGTTTATGAATATCAATTTCAATGTGACACAAAGAAAAATGAGAGATGTTTAAATTAGAAAGTTTTCCTAATCAATAAAAAGCGTTTCTCCATTTACCTTGATTATTTGGCCTTTGACTTGTTATTTGGCTTAGTTAGGTAGATTAGTGATTGCATGGAAGTATAAACTTTGACATTCCTTTCCACGGCTTTTATTTTATATAAATTAAATTTCAAACTCCTCACACACCATAGTTTAACAAGAAAGCAAAATTACATCAAACTTTAAATACCTACCATGAAAAACAATTAGTTTACTTCATGTCGAATGTAATTTTCGTATTTATATTCCTTTTTTCACGAAGGTAAGTTCAGTGCGTTCCAAATAACGATTAAACAAAAATTCCACCCCGACATCAACCCCGACATGAGTACGTAAGGCACAAGTCGCTCGTTATCATGCCACTATCGCCTGTGCGTGACACTTGCCGAATTAAAATGAATGGAACGCGTTTTCCACGGTCGCCCGCCATTTTGGAAAAATGGGCGGGAGTTTTTCAGCGTCCATTTTGTTAATTAAAATTATTTGTTTTAGTACTAGAATGTTGGCAGAAAAATGTTATTTCTGGTATAATTGTAAAAAAAGTATGTTCTTATACCATAAACTATAAATAATTATAACTTCGTTACTGTGCGTATGGTATAATATAATACCTGTTCAGTATTCTATGACCGTAGGTTACTTAATTATTGTTTAATTCAATACCTACTCACTAAGAAATGTTTTTAGGCGTCGTTAATCAAATCATACAACCGGTACCATTGTTCCAAATACGATCCAATAAAAATACTTTACTTTGTCCGCCATTTTCATATCGCCGTAAAACAAATTTAACTATACACATCATTAAACTTAAACGCACTTTATTGCACATGTCATACAGTTCATTTTGAAACGTCAATTAGTTTTGATAAGGAAAACGTCATTGTTACTCTCGACACATGTGATATTAATTTTGAAAGTGCTTTAATAGAAGGGAATAAGGTTGGTAATATGTTGATGTTTAAGTTAAAGGCTGTTGAGGAATGCATGTGATCCAGTTTTTAAAGTAATTATGATTTACGTTTGACATTTACGAGGTTGATTACGGATGTGCGTTTGTAATCGTTAAGTATTGCGATTTAAGGCGTAACAATCATTGTATAAGATTGATAACTGTATCAAACTCCATAAATGCTTATTTCAATTTTATTTGTTGGAATGTCGGTTTTATAGGTACTTTTATATTTGTCTGTGGTTAAGCTACAGTGCTACCAACCGTCAATAGATTTAAATTTAAATTTAAAGTACTCTACACACATTTAGATTTCCATAGACAAGAATTAGTGCTGTATTCAATGTAAAAATGATAATTACCGATAACACTATCGATTTCTCCAATTACTGATTGCGCTGGATTACTTTTAAAGACCAGAAAATAGGTAGGTACGAAATAAAAAATCTTAAATATAATTTATTTAGATGAGGTCCTGATTAAAACGTTCATACGTGCCTTACGTATGAACGTTTTAATTGACTCTACCGCCGGTAAATATCGGTAATCTATGATAATGATACTTCTATCCTTGCCAATTTTTTTTTCTCTTCTCCCAAACAGAACCCTTCTCCCAGACGCCTAACAAAATCTATGAAAACCTTATGTTATTCATGTAGTTCTATTGAAAACAAAAAGTAGGCATGAATAGTTTTAAAATTAAAATAGGTGTAACACAAGGATCTATTATTGGCCCATTTTTGTTTTTGTCATATATCAATGATCTGACAAATGGCACACGTTATGTGTCATATAGATTTATTTGCTGATGATACACCTAACTCTATGAAATCTTATCAATAGGGTAGTGGACTGATATATCAAATCAGCTACTTTTTAATAAATGTCAAAACAATAGTTTATATGGAATTTTGTATGAAATACTACTCTATGACGTCATAGTTTCACAGCATCAAATGATCTACTCTTGGTGGTTCCACTAGTAATCATAAAAAGCATTAAATGTACAACATATTTGATGTTTCCACGTGTTTTTAGATGTTTTATGCATTGGTTAGTGTTTAGTCATTTATTTATGACAGCGTCAACTACCCTATTATGTCAAAAAGTTTAGCAAGATTATTAAATTGAAACAAAAAAAAAACAATCAAACCTTAAATATTTAAAATTAATCAAGTTCAATAGAAAATTCATATAATCTTACTTGTACCTAACTACGTAGATAATCTAACAAATTTAAAAGTCAACTAATAAATTTTATGTAACAAAATGAACTAAATAAAATAAAAAAAATAAAAACTACCTAACTATTAATAGAAAATTTGTGCCAGATCGCTGCCCCGCGGAAGTGTGTGAGTACTTAAAGCATTATTTCCATACATAGGTTCCATTCCTCCTATTAATTGTAATTTATGACTATATACTTAGTTAATTCTAGGAAATCTTAGCATTTGTTCTCAAGGTTTCCTCATGATGTTTTTCTTTACATAACTAAAGTAAAATCTAGCATTAACGGGCTGATTGATGTGGGGTACAGGTACTTTTCTGTCACGCCACGAGTCGTGGGTTTGATTCTCACTTAGGATAAATTTGTATTAATGTAGAAATAATTATAAGTTTATTTCTTCTGTTTGTCGCCGTATTTAAAAGTAGAACTATAATTAACTTGTATAGTGCCTTAGACCTATTAATTCAACAAAATCCCGCTTTATAAAAAGTTTAAAATTAATATGTTCGTGTTGGCAGCGATTTGGGACAATTTTTTTACTTATTAGTTTAGTGTGTAGGTAGTGTTAGGTTTTTAATAAAAAAAATGTAACTTAAGCTTTTAATAAAACTCTAATCATTGACAATATGATCGTATTTCGAGATGACTTTAAGTTAACAATATCATACACTTCTAAATCGGTTCAAGATTTAAATGCAATGGTGGAAAAATTAACCCTAACAACATTACACTCTTTCGAGCAGTCGTATAAATGGATTATTCATAAGAACTATACATTTCCGTAGAAATAATATGACACGAACATAATAATATTATTATTATTAAGTATTTCATTATTACTTAACTATTTATTTATCTTGAGTTCATTAACTACTATAATTTTCCTTATTGGTCACACTGGTTGTTATTTACCTGTTGATAGAAAATAGATTTTAAGTGTGTGGTATAAGGCATAGAGTTGGTTGTTTATTCAAATAGATCCTTATAGGTATTGAAGTTAGATAAGGTACCTAACTGATTAAGAAAATCCTTTAAGTATACTTGATTTACCTACGTACCTATTGAAATAACGAGGTATGTCTGTTTATTTATTTGAGATTTTACACGGTTATTTGCTACATGCGGTGTTTTTAGAAAAAAAAAATATAACAATGTTGATAAAGCTGAACGATTTTTCTTATAGATTTAAGGCGATGATAGCTCGTTAGTAGTGACGGCGAATGCCGAGACGAAGGTCGCGAGTTCGAATACTACAATGAGCTTTAGCTTTCGGTGAAGGAAAATAACGTGAGGAAACCATAGCACGGTGGATACTTTTTAGTGCCCGCCGTTGGCTACCACTCTCACGCTAAAAATCTTCCGGTGTGTTCCGACAGCTGCACTTGAGAGCCAGTTCCCTTCTAGGCTTTGTGTGCTTACCACCACAGACCTATAAATAGTTAAAAAAAAAACACTAGCCGTCAGAACATGCCATCCAAACATCTATTTTCATAATAAATAGGTGCGATTAAAAAAAGTAAATGTGAGATATGCATGTCATCTAGGTACCCTATCGTTTAGTCCCTAGGTTACGTAGGGTATGTAAATTATAGTGTAGGTTCGATCCGGGGCTATTTCCTGTGCTATTATGGGTAAATTGCGAGTAAATGTAGATATTGAGGGGATGGGTTTAGATTGCAGGTTAGGGGCCACGATTTTTATGTCATATTCACCTGTTAGGTATATTTTAACTAGAGTCGCCTCTTGGTTCCACTCACATTGTTATAAAAGGTAGCTTTTCTCCGTGTTTCCTCTGCGTTCCATGTTTAAAATGTAGCCTATGTCCTACTCCATATCATGGCCTACTTGAAAGTTAAATTTTATCACGATTATTCGACAAACAAACTCGTTTTCGAATGTATAAGTTTAGCTGGCATTAGGACTAGGTTACATGTATAGTTGATGAATATAGAAAGCTTTATTTGGTGTTAATTTGTGCTCTAATACCAACATGCACACAAGAAAACATTGCTTCGAACAATTCAAATAATTGTATGACGTATTAACTAACAGGGTCACAGTTTTTGCGGCGTGCGTAAGAATGCTCGGTTGTCGTGTTATTTCGTATGCTACATACGGGTGTATAATATATTATGTATGTAACCCACATTCAGGGATTTGTTTAAAAAAGCAGGTTATTTATTGCCAACGTCATATTTCGTATAAAAAAAAGTATGTAAAGTTTCAGTGTAAAGGATTTGAAAAACGAACAAGGTTGGATTGATATTCGAATTCGTAATGTTTTTTTATGTTTGAAGTTCTATTTATGAATACAATTTTGAAATAAGCAACGAGTAATATAGTTTTTTTTTAAATATTGTAATGTTATTTTCTATATTTTTTTTGTCGAACCTATTTAGTAACTAGGAAGTGAATAATACATAATTACAAAAAAAAAAAATATCGAAGCCTTCTCCGTCAATGTACCTTATCTCCCACGTACCTGTTCCACACATCAAAGTACAGTCAGCAATAAAGTTGAACCGCAACGCGATAACGCGCGAGATCGCGTTCGCAAAAACTATTACAATGCCCTTAACATCGGTAATGCACTAATAAAGTGACGCCATTGCTTGCGCCATAAACCTCTGTACCGTCAGCAGAAGTACACGTCATGCGGATTGTCGGATGAATTAAAAAAAAATAGATTTATTAGACAGATCACATTCTGTCTTAGTTACGATATTTCAATTAATTTTAAATCTAGAGCCAAGTGGTTGCATAGGTATTTATTATTGGTTTAGTTAGTGCAAGCATTAGTGAATTAATAAAAATCCTAAATTTCTAATGATCCCGGAGATCATAGATTAGTCGTATATAATTATATATTTTAACAGAGAATATAAAGTTAAAATATCAGAAATTATTCGTTTGTTATCATTAAATTAATTGATATTTCTTGTGAATCCTTACTTATTGTAATTTGGATAGCAATGGATAAAGTAAATAATAATTAGTTCTATTTTTTTTACTTTTAAAAATAAAGAGAGAAATAATAAATCATCATTTTTTATATTCCTAATAAAGCTATCCACAACAGATAATAAATGTACTCATAAAAAAAAAACTAAATTAATTTACATTTGATATTATTGCGGTAACGGTACCAACATTGATTTGCATTGTTTACTTAATTCACAGCTGAGAAGCAAAGCCGTAACCCGATCTAGTATATAGGAAACATTTTACTTTATGTAAATTGATACTTAATAAGTACTCTATCAAGCGATTACCTATAGGAAGAGTTAGCTATAAACAGTTTAAGGTTGTCACTATTCTAGTTTAAAAAAAAATGGGGCATAAACAAGTAACTTTCAATGACGTTCTGATAATATAGGATTTCCCCTAGAAAATAATGAAAATGATTAATAATATACAACACTAGTTTCCGCCCCGCGGTGTCACCCATGTTCCCGAATTATGTTTTCTCGAGATAAAAAATATCTTTTATGGTAGAGCTAAGCGAGTATTAAAAATTAAATTATTGTCTGTGAAATGTTCAATATACTGTACCATAGACTCTAGCCGTTGGCTGGCAGGTGTCGCCTAAAGGCTAAAAGTATACCTATTATATATAATACTAAGCGTTTAAACTATAATATGTAGTACCTGCCATTTTGAAGTGCGCCCCGCGGTCGGTCGGTGCCATCAAATAGGGTGACTATGCAATTTAGCCGGATCGATACACACCAGTCATTAATGTAGGTACCTACTCTAAATATGTATACCTTTTAATATTTTTTACGTTTTTGGAATGTCTGGTTTCAATTTTAAGTTTGGATAGATCCAAAAGAAAAGCCTTGTTAGTTTCTTGCCGGAGTCTTCTCAGTTTAAGTGTATGTGAAACCGATGCCAGTCACTTTTAATTTGTGAGTTTCATGAGTACTTTCTCAGGGTCGAAAGTCAAAACAGAATAAATTAGATATTCTAGGTATATATAGGTACTAAACTATAAGGTGATGTTTTTTTTTGTAAGTTTTAAACGAAAGCCAAGAAGTTATTTTATAGTATCGCCCTAACTCTGAGTAGACAGTATTTTGATACTTAAAAAATCTTTTTACATAATCTTAGCGATCCACGAACAACACCTTTGCCTCAATGTATTTTATGTTATTTCTTAATTGAATTTATAAGTGCGTTCATACAATGGTAATTAAATCACAAGTTTGTTTAGTTAATCAAAACAGAATGAGTTTCAAGAATGTCTTCTGTAACTAATCCATCATGGTAACGCTACTTCAAGTAACCAACATTTAAGGTTATCTCGTAAAAGTATTAATTATTTTGTAAAATACTTTATAAATGTAATAAGAAGCCATGTTTAATGTTAAAATGTTATCTAATGAAGACATTGTTAACTATTTTATGAATATACATGAGAGCTTAGCCTATTGTTTGTTTACTAGATATTGAACTTTGCCACAGCGATATAAAGGTCAATTTGGAAGTCCAAAAGCTTAGGCTGAGTTTTCTATGATTACAATTACTTTTCAAACATATTTAGATTGCATTTTTAATTAATTGATAGATATGTGTGTAAAAAATTAAATGAGTTGGCGTTTGGCCACAATGTGGTCGACTTTTGGGAGTTGGTAGGGTATTTTGTAGTACCCGTACGGCTTCAAGTCTAAAAACTGTAGCCATTCCCCTTCTAGGCCAAGTAAAGACTCTACCACCGGTTCGGAATACACTTAAACTGAGAAGACTCCGGCAAGAAACTCAGCAAGGCTTCTTTGTCTTTGTCGGCCTTTTGACTTAAAATGATATTTACTAAGACTAAATTACTTATATTATTATTTCTTGGTTAAATCTAGACCTAAAAAACCTACAATAAGAACAGTCACAAAAAAACTTTTTGAATATTCATAGAAATATTGTAAAGTCATGGTTATAGTACCCCATCAATTAACCGCCTTGAGCTTTTAAAACCGTGTTCTTTGCTTTTAAGCAGATTAGTGGATTAAAAAAAATGTTTGACAGGCCGAGTGGGCCTATTGTTTTGGATGCAATTAAATATTAATGCATTCAATAGATTCTTAGACGTTTATTGATGTATATGTGAGGTTAAGTAGTTTTCGTTGCGTTTAGTATATTGATTCTTTAAATCGCCGAACAAACATACAAACAAACAATCAAATCTCTCCTCTTTATAATATTAGTATAGATGAATAAATTAAATGAAAAGCTTCCACTAAACTATGAAGCTGCTTATATGGCGAAATTTACCCTGTTCATTATTAGGGTTTGTGAGACGAGGACTTAGATATTGCTATGGGGCATCTCTTGTGTGAATGCTATCTTCTTATGTCTAAACGAAATATTCATCTGCGGAAACACAAGTTCCACCCATGAAACAATCAATATCTGTCCAGAAATTAGTGCAGTTTATTATAACTGCAAGTGTTGCCAGTGAAATTAAGTTCATGTGGCTATAACAATAGATTGTCTTTTGCGATATTAGATATGAATAGACTTGAAAAAAACACTTCAACTAAAATGATAATAAAAGTAGATAATAATTATACAAAATATTTCCAGCCTGGCCACCGATTCATCAAACAAACAAATTATTCTCGACTTTACATTACATATACATAACACAATTCACAACAGAAATTGTAACGCCACAGTACAAAATACTAACAGTACCCCAATTCCGTTTTCAGTACGACGAAAGCCTCCACGGCGGAGGTTACATGGAGGGGGGAGCGATGTACCATGAGCACAGACTAACGCACCCCCACCTGCCCCCCGTACACTATCCCCCGCCAGCGGCGCCCGCGCACGCCTTGCCCGGGGAGCCGTTAGTGCACAAGAGAGACAAGGACGCCATATACGGGTGAGTCTGGTGGTAAAGTGTGACCTTAAATATTATGGAATATATCTAAATTGTAAACAAGAGATAGGATGCAGCAACTAGTTAACGGCTCGTTCAATCTGGAGACATTTCCTGGAAAAGCTTCATCATCATGTCAGCCGAAAGTCGTTCACTGCTGGGCAAAGGCCTCTCCCAAAGGTCTCCATGATGGACGGTCTTGCGCTTTGCGGACAAGCTTACTAAAATATTAAATAAATTGTCGAAAAAACACCTTCCAGTGATCACATGCTTGCAGTGCTAAGCAAGAAGAGAGAGAGAGAGAGAGAGAGAGAGAGAGAAGTTGAGTTACCTACGTAAAGCTCATGGTTTAAGAAAAGTCGAGGATCATATATCATGGTTATCTATCAGTGCGAGATTATGTTCATCAAAGGATATTTGGGGTCATTGCTTATGTCACTTTTCGGTCACATCTTTGATTTTGTGGTAAAAAGTCCAGTTTGTAGGTACATATTTGGAAGAAAATTGGTGTTAAAATCACTCATATACCCATTATGGAATTAATAATAGGTAGGTACAGCTATAGAATACCAACTACATATTCCTACATAGTTGAGATACTGATACAAAAATATACTTGCAATTTTTAAATTACTGTTATGATACGTAGTGTCTTCTGATTTTTTGTTTGATTAAGATTAGCGAATTTTTCTAATTACTTGGAACACATTATATTTCATAATTATTTAGCTATAAAAAAAAATAGTGCTATTTTAACTATGTACGAAAAAAGAGTCAAATGTATGTGTATTTTTTCGAGGTGTTTCGTGCGTAGTGTATGGTTTTATTTATAGAGATCATTTTGATGATTAATTAATTTAAACTTAGTAAAGGTTATCAGTAGTGTTAATTAATGTAAAACTGATAGCTTGATAAAACATAATTAGGTAGGTTTTGATTAATATTGCTATATTCTGTATTTCATCATATGAAAGATTACAAGTGACTCACGCACTTTGTAATATTCCAAATAGCACTTTTTGCAAGTATCCACGGAAAAAGTGCCTCTAAATATGAATCCTAGGATAGGTATTTGTTAGGAAGCCTCAGAGCTAAAAGCAGTCTCCAAAATTGACAATCTGCTTTGATGGTCTATCTATGCTTGGACTCTGTTACATATATTATTTAAGCTAATATTATGAAAGTTTGTGAGGATGGATGTTTGTTACTCTTTCACGCGAACTTCTGAACGAATTTGGATGAAACTTGGCACGTAGATAGATCATACCCTGGAATAACATATAGGTTACATTTTATACCGGGAAAACATAAGATCCTTCGGGAACGCGGGTGAAACCATGGGACGGGAGCTAGTACAATATAACTTGGGTATTATCCAAGAAGGGTATTCGCTTACCATGGGGTAGGCCTTATGTGTTTGTTACCTTAGTAAAAAAAATCTCAATGTCAAATATCAAAGCGTTATGTTATATAGCAACTATTACAAGTTTATAACAGTAATATAACATGTTTATCGTTATATTTAGATGGTTGATAGCATAGAAGCGCGACCTCTGACACTAAGCTTGCCGTTTACCACAATCTATGTTATCAGATCAAAACTTGTCAAGAAACTTTAAGGAGCTTCTGTATCGCGGGGTGGGGTGGCACTGTGAGCGTGTTTAAAATTATTATGACTTTATTTTCTCACTAACTAGGTATTACAGCGTAAAATTACATTACATAAAATTTAATGGTGTCGTTACTGTTGCTTACAATTTAAACTAACTTTAATCTTGTCTTTTCTTTAGAAAATGATTGAAAAAGGATAGATGGTATTTAAAGTTGTCATATTAGGTATGCAGGTAAAGGTGGATTGTCATATCTAATAAAAATCTGTGACTTAACCAAGTTCAATCAAGTTTAATTCAAGTTGAAATATCCAATAAGACTAATTACCTAAAATAGGTAACAGGTTCTAATGTAGACAAATAATCTTTTTGTAACTATCTATTATATCGTTTTCACTATAGTGAGATTTAATTTATGTTAGTTTGTAACAATAAAATCGGTCATTACGTACAGTACATAGTTTGTAAGAGAAACTGGGTGGGAAATAGTAGTTTAGGTGAAGCTTTCTTTACTTTTCTTTCTTTCTTTTTTCTTTCTTTACTTTTTTTTTTAAGGTTTATTAATACACAGTCCTGAAAGTTTTTGTGAATAGGTAAAATAATTTTATTGCTTTTGGGTAATAATATAATATTTTGAGTTACCTACTTCATGGGTTTTTCTTACTCAGTAATTTTTTAGTTTAGAATTTTAATATTATAAATTAAATTTTGTATTTATTAGGTTTTTATGTTTATGGTACTTGTGCGTGTGAAGAGAAAACATACATTAAAAAAAAACATATCAATTAAAATAGTCATGAACACCTTACAGATAGGTTCTATCTTTAAAATAAAAAAAAAGGCTCTTGAAATTTTCCGTGTAATATTTTATTCTAAAGCCACGAAAGAACGGGTAGGACTTTTTGGCGGGAACTTGCGAAGTGACGTTGCGTTATCGTTTTATTTTCATAAAATTGTGTATTTTGAGTTTTATTGAATATTATCGGTGGTAAAAATCCAATAAAGATCAATACAAGTGCACCGGTGAAGTGAAATGAAATGATTACGTGTATAGTGGCTTTTCAAGTTGTCTCTAGAAGTCCATGAAAAGTTTTAGTAGAACGGCTACCATCGTACTAAAACCTAACTAAACTGACTGACTATGACTCGAAGAAGATTTGTGATGCCAAAATTAAAAAAAAAAAAAGAACGGGTAGTTACTTATGTATGATACAAATCAGCTAATATTATAATGGTGATAGTTAAAAGGTCAATAAAAACATTATAAGCGCTACATTACTTGATGTTTTTTTACAAACGTGGTGCAGCTCTATGAAACTTATTGAGAATTAATTGTTTTTTTTTGCGTTAAATGTTCCACTGAGATAGGTGGGATTGGGGTTCCGTAAAGTGTTTGAAAGAGATTTGCCAAACACAAAATTTAAAACAAGATTAGGCTGTATGAAAAAAAAATCTAAAAAGGGTCAAATATTTACTCTCCTTAAAACTTAGCACTCTGTTGTTTCGGACAATCGAGTAAAAAAGAGAAATTGCAATTTTTGTATTTGCTTCTTTTTCAATTAGGAAAAACAATAAAATTTGACCCTTTTTTGGCCGGTTCCCCTTAAACATTTTTTAAATTTAAATTAGTCTCTCTGTGGGTCAGTTTTAAAATAGAGCACCTAGATAATAGTTGCTTAATATTTCTTTTACTCAATTATCAATATTAAGTACCAATTTTAATAAAACATACGGAACATACACTTTCTATCTGAAATTAATGATACAGTTTTTTCAATCCCTCCACAGTCGTGGGTCCGTGGAAAGGAAGCATACACTTTTTCGTCTCACACCACTGGGTAAATACGTAATACATCTTTTTACTTTTTTGTTTAAAAATAAAATAGTAAAATTATACTGTAAGATGTTGTTGGCTTACCTACAACATGTCTCGAAACAGATACTATTTTTTTTAATCAAGACCTTTTGCTTTGTTATCAAAAAAGTAAAACCATAGTCATAGATTGAACATTTTTTTTTGTTACTAGTGCTTGCGTGATTTACCCAAGAACGGTCAGTTCTAGTTACCTTTGCGGTTTTGATTTCTGTGAAGCTGATTGTTGACTCAAAAGTGATATAAGCTAGAAAATATGTCGAAAATCAATAGAAAGGATATATAAAAATATCCCACACAGACCATGGGTCATAACCATTCTTCGCCTTAAAATAAACCTTAAAATCCTGACAAAAAAATATTTTTTTGAAATTCAGTCATGTTTCGTGACTACACAGGACAGAACAAAAAGGGTTTGAAATGATTTGGGGTATATTACGAGCACTTATTAGGGCTTTAGCTAGAGTTACCTACTCTCAATCTGATGAAAACTTTACTTTAGC
The DNA here is from genome assembly GCA_963555595.1 of Tethea ocularis. NCBI lineage: Eukaryota > Metazoa > Arthropoda > Insecta > Lepidoptera > Drepanidae > Tethea > Tethea ocularis. The sequence goes on along the minus strand of OY741973.1, from coordinate 1,465,641 downwards.
CTACTAGCTGTTCCCCACGGTATCATCTGCGTTCCTGGGATAAAAAGTAGCCTGTCTTTCTATTATAGGCAATCTGAGTTAAGCTTCGGTTTGTTTAAATTTCGGTTAAGCGTCAAAACGTAACCGACAGACAAGCAGGCAGATCTGCTTTCGTATTTATAATATTAGTATGGATTCCATAGTGCAGTCCTCCACTGTGAGAGAAGTTTGAGTTTTTACAGAAATAATAAAAATAGTTTTATTTTTAAATTAGCTCTTCCCTGAATAAAAAGCCTAGTAACTCTGGAGATTAGCGCATTCAAACAAACAAATATATAGATTCCTTGACACATGCTCCCGCTAACACTGGCACCTGACCCCACGGTATGTTAGAACTGTAAAGTGCGATGATATCGACGTCACGTCTTGACGATGTGAATCTTATCCGCAATCGCAACGCCACAGGTCGTGCCACTCGTGCCAGCCTCGCAATTACACCTGTTATGTCCTTATTTTATTTTTGAGGGGCTATTCATAACTTTAAAAAGGTTTGCCCATACTTATGGATAGACGGTGAAGAATAGTCCTCGAAAAGATAATTTCTGGTCCATTTAGACAGGTAGGAAAAATAGTTACAGGAATGTTAGGTAAACTGGAGACTAAAGCCTCAATATCAGAACGTATGAAAATATATCTATTGTCTCAAAAAAAAAATGCCTAAAAAAAATTTTTATCTGACTGCCTATCTACATAATATGTTACAAGTTAAGGATATCTCTTTTCTCATGTGGAAATATTTGCGCAAGTCTGACTGCCTATCTACGAAGTTTACTACTTTATCACATAGAACTTAGGAACTATATTTGTACATGTGATAATAATATTATGTATTGTTTCCAGGCATCCACTATTCCCCCTGCTGGCACTGATCTTCGAGAAGTGCGAGCTGGCGACGTGTACCCCCCGAGACCCCGGCGTGGCGGGGGGCGACGTCTGCTCCTCAGAGTCCTTTAATGAGGACATAGCAGTCTTCAGTAAACAGGTGTGTAGAATGACATCTTTAATACCATAGCGTCATATAGCGTCGCTTCGCTTGGGTCAGTAGGACGTTGCCTTTATAAATATTGGTAGATACACAGTGTAAGGAAAATAATGTTGGTACTTTAATACTTTAAGTTTTTATAAAAATATGGTACCATTATTTTAAGAGACATCTAAAGAGTACAGTTTTTGAATAAAAATAAATAATATGCATCAGTTTTCATTTCATCTGAACTCTCGTATCGTGGTTCGAATACCGAAAAAAATATCAAATACGTAGTAAAAATCCATGCTCCCCCAATTTTATGCAATACATAAAACCCATTCGGGTCTTCCGAACGAAAATTACGCCGCAAACAGAGAATACAGAGCCAAATAACTTCGTACTAACGCACCTGCCCCCATTGCATCAGAATTTAAAAAGTAAAAAGAACCCGCCAACGCATTCGAATATTAAAATGTCGCGTTCAAAATGGCCGACCATAAATCAGAGGCGGCAATTTCTTCGGTATAATACTTTAATAAGTAATTAGTTACAGCAGTGCATAGATTGGGTTGTATCGCTTGCATTAACAATTGTTTACGCGATTTAAGATTTACACTACCTACCGATATTCATGACTCTAGATTGCTGGTAGGCATGATGTAAATTAATTTCCGTGAAGAATCGATTCATTAATCGATTTTATTTCCAAATAGTGACATCGTTATTTATGCTTTAAAGTCATAAAATTAATTTAATACAATACCACCAATATAAAGATATATTTTTCTAAAAGACAGGAGTGATTTATGTTTAATTTAAAAAGGGACACAAAAACCGATACGTTTAGATTCTAATCCTAAGTCCAGTGAAACAAAAAACATCCCTTTGCTCAAATGTCCCAAACCGTTCTTGGAAGGTCAACTTTTTTTTTGTATTGCCAGCTTTATTTTAAAGTAGAAAGTAGCGTTAAACGCTTTTAAAATAAATAATATTTCATTACGCGGTCCCGTAATAACATGACAAGGCAAATCGACATACTAACACCTATTATTTGTACAACAAAAAAGAACCTCATAAATGGAGTCATTTCATAACAATTCGGCTTCGTAAAACAGGTAATCTGGACACAAACCGACAATCAAGGGCCGTGTAATTTATTTAATAAATTTATAATACCGCATTCTTTGTAGGTTTTTGCTTTTTTATTTTCTTTTTTATACAATAGGCTCAATAGGCGATGACATGTTGCGGTGATATGCAATTTAGAAAAAAAAATACATTTGACGTCTTCACTTAGTGGCTGTCACAGCTTTGCTGCGGAAATAACTTTGTAATGGGGTACAGAAATATAATTTCACTATTATAAATCAACTTAAATAATATTATTGATCTGTTATCAGTCAAAGACTTCATTGTATAGTAATTAATGAAATTAAATTGTATTTATAGCCGTAATATTGTGAACAGTCGTGACCTTTGCGGCCTGTCTGAGATAACACTGATAAATAACTTGTCAGTGTCATAGAACTAACCATACTGTTATTTACATTCGTATTGAGTCAGGGAAGTCTGATTTGAATCGTATCAATTTATTAAAACAAAAATTCAATTTTAAGAAATCTGTTAATAATGTAAGTGATAGCATAAATGTTATCAAACAATTATTACAGTTATGTTGTAAAATGTCACATTTATCATGTGTTTAGTACAAACGCTAATCGGTATGTTTTAATTACTCCAATAAAACGTTTATCGGTAGCGGTGGCACGTGAAAAACGAGATAAAAATTCGGACGTCCCTCTCTAACGTACCTCTTTAATAAGTAACGTCCATAATTCATTCCACCACGAAATAAATCATAAACTGTAAAGTGTTTATTTTCAACGTACTTAATATGTTATAAATTTATTTAAGTGGCATGCGGTACGATTGTGGCGCGAGTGATTGATATAGTGCTCTCGGTGGCAAGTGATCAGTTTAGTTCTGATACTGTCATCCCTTACTGTCATCGATACGCGCCGCACCGCGCCACGCCACGCCGTGGTGCGTCACTAGCCGGTGTGCTAGTGCGGTGTTGCGATCGAGTGACTGTTGAAGAATTTGAGTGCGTTGACACTCGATGAATTAGTTCGCTCTTTTTGTTGTCATTAATCGAGTTCTGTTGTCTGACGCATTTTTTACAAGCAAATGTTTTAGGTAACGATGTGTCAATTCTAAAACGTATACACCTTTGGCGAACGCCTCTAAATACTAAAGAGATATATTTTTTTATACACAATGGTGTTACCTTACTTGAATACCATAGACAGCACAGATCATTAAATTAAATGAAAGGTTAATTTAGATTCCTATTTTTTTTTGCAAGTTCCATACAACTACTACTTTAAACCGCTTATTGTAGCAGTTAAAGCGAGCATCGTTAATTTATGTAATGTTAAATCGAAAATTACAACTGCGGCCCTCCCATCATGCAATCGGTTAAATCGAGAAAATATTATTGAACGTATAATGAGGATAAATTAAAACATAATTGTTGGGAATTTTAATTGACTGACAATCGATGGGGAGCGATCGATGCGTGGATCAAAAAAAAAATATTTTTTTGTTTTTAATACGAACTATATCAATTGCATAATTTTTTGTTTGCATCATTACACTATATGGAATTTGGCTCGATAATCGATTCATTTTTTTGTAGCTGTAATTTGTCTTATTAAGAATATGTATCTCATTATTATCCTTATCGATAATTACTATTGCTTCCATTACTCCTTTCATATGCTTTTCCAACTGCAGTTCATAAAAAAAAAACATTACGACTCATGTATTTTTTATTTTATGCCACGTTAATCATTTTACATCTACATCATCAGAGCTAATATCTATGCTAATAGATTTACCGATCTACAATAAGATTGAAACATGTTTCAGATCTTACAATAATTATGTATCGTTCGCTTCTTTCATGTCTTCATTGTTCAATGTACCATGCATGCGCAAGAGTGCTCGAATGGCGTGAGCACTCATCATCATACGTTATTATTCTCATTGCCTCCATAGTTTTTAGTGCAGTTCTCACAAAATTATTCTTCGCACAGTAATTAACTTCATATAGGCTTAGCTTAAACGACATCTGATGGTAATTTCTGCCTTTATTATTGTTTTGTAATGAAATCTTCATTGTACATTACGTATTGATATGCGTCTCATAATTTCGTGCTCTAAATACAAACATGGTTTTGCTCGTCTCGTTCCATCAACGAAAGTTAGTAAAGTGTTTACGAAGATATAGTCAATATTGATTTGAGTGTGTGAAAAATCACTTTCTTCATAAACGTATCTGGTTATATCTTCATTCCGAGTGGCATCATTGAATGATAATGAGTGTTCGTTCATCTCTAGATCGCAGATTAAAACGCGATAAACAATACGATCGCACCGCATCCACGCAGCGTTGATTTCTTAGTATTTTTATAACTAGAGTGTTTGTCATTATATGAGGAGAATAGCGCCACAAAAAAAAGAAAAAAACATTGAACAGTGAATTGATGAATACGTGCACGTAGCTCTAAAATGATGTATTTGTATCTTTAGATTGACATTGACTTGAGAATGCTCTTCGTTGTTCACTGACTCTTACCCGCAAAGTTGTTACTTTGAACGAGCATAGAAAAAAAAACGTGACAAGCTGCGACTGACACTGCTCTTTTGTACGCTGATGCATCAAAGCCATTCGACATTGTGTATTTGTTTACATCTGTCCGCGTTTCGTTTAACACTATAATTGTCAATTGTCATGGGATTTGGACGCGCAATTTAACCTCTTTGTCGCCATGATCCAATTCAGAGTTTCGCGCCGGAATAAAATAAATAATGGCGGATCGATCCGCGGACGTCTCGCGCAGCTGCGTCTGCGCACCACGATATTCATTAGCCGCGCGCGCTAGAGTGGAACCGCGATACGATACGTTTTTTGTCTCTCGCTCGCACGCAGCACTTGCATTTTTTTTTCGACAACGCATCGGCGATTTCGTTTTATCGTCCCATCGAGTGGTTTTTGCCGTTTGGCATTCCTTACGCATCTTGTTTCGGGTTCGTTTTGTCGAAAATTGTTGCTTAGATACTCTTCACTTTATTATATGGGAACGAGCAACACTAAAATCTTCTGGTTAAATAATATCTTTACTATGAATCTACGTTATTTCAAATTATGGCGAATAATATCCTTTTAGCAGATAATTGTTACACGCGAACTCAGGTCGCATAATGTTGATGGAACCGTTTTCATTAATTAACTAGAGTTATAAAATATACATACAATGATGATGAGATAGCAGATGATGTGATGTTTCATGTACAAAAATGTACAAACTACAAAAAAAAATACAATTTATGATATCGAACATCGATAATGAGAATGTCTGTACCTACTACACCACTTTTATGAGGTTAGATGTATCGGAATTCCATTTTCTCTTTTATTATTGTAGTGGCATCTTGAGAAAGTGGTCGTTAATAATAAATGCATTTCTCATCGAAAAAAAAAAACACGAAATTAAATGTGATTGGATTAATTTTCGCTGCATCTACTATAAAAGTATCGAGGTTAATGAATTCTTGACATGAGAACTGTCACCAATATAATATTGATTAGACATTTTATTGTCAACGGCCACAAGTCAATTAAATACTGTCACATAATTTTTAAGTTTTTGACATAAAAAGATGCGGTCGCGGTATTCGCCAATACACTGTCGTGTAAAAAAAACAACTGTCGCCTAATTTATCAAAAATATAAGAAAGCACCTTTTGTGTGAATATGAATATGTGAATATTGATTTATACAATTGATTTTTTTTTCATCATGTAATTATAAAATATCAATACAATTCTGTAATAGTTAGTAACTTAGGGTCAATGGCAGATATAAATAAAAGCATGTTATTAAAAGAATTTTGCTCTAACCTTTGCTTACTGATTGAGGCCCGGTTGCACCATGCGATAGCGTGCCCCACTCAATTAGTACCTGACACGCCGCGTCGACCGACTCGCGTCGAGTTTTTGTCCGTTTAAAGCCACATTAATATGCCGACGAACTAAACATTATGCTCTTTCATCACTTGCCTGTGACGTCATTTTTCTAGAAAATCAAAAATTAAAAAGATACGACGCCGCGACAAGGTCACCGCGCTGAGATTGAAAATTTTCAAAATAGAAAGTGATGCATAGGGACGCATTTGAAATTTGAATTCGACAGAGGGTTCGAAATTTGAATACGCCAATGGTATTTCGGATTGACGTGATTGGCCAGTTATCTGTTAGGTTTAATATATAGGGTGATGGTTTTACCTGTATTGTATTTCGAATCTGATCCTTATGAATAATTAAACGATATTCTCATCTCTTTCCTCACCTATATGACATGTTGTTAAATGTTTATTAGTTATCAGATTCTCAGATAATATTGATGGACTAAATTTTATGTTTTGACCGCTTGACATGAACTACGCAAACAATAACCGTTCTCAACCAATTACTCTACAAGATTGTCATATGAATGTATCTTCATTTAATCGTTTCGTCCAACGATTAGCGATCCATTTTGGGTAGGAAGCCATGGATGTCCAACGCCCGGAGCGGTGGAAGTGGTGACAAAAACCAGCGGCGTCGGCGCGCCTCGCTCGGTTGCGGTATGGCAGTTTTTGTTGACGCGTCAGAAAATTCGAGATAAAATTGGACGTCAAATGAGTATTAATTCGCACAGGTTAATAATGACATAAATACACTAGGTGCGAGCTTTTGATTTACAGGCTGTTTCGGTTTTATGGTTTTGTAATTTAAAATTAATCGGTATTGGTATCGTATTTATGAATTATGTTTTGTTCCTTGAAGTTAATAAGACGGTAAAATATGATTTATTTGACACTTTAACATAATATTGTAGTAACTTATATAAATGTATTACTTATTCGTTGGAACTCATAACTTGTTTATTCAATTTAGGCCCCGATAAGACACTTATGAACGTCGAAAGTTACAATTGACTCATACCGGTTCGTAATACACTTGAAGTGAATGTACCTATACTATACATAAATTTGATGCATCCTCTAATTGTAGTTACTGCCTAGTTTTTAAAAACAATGTTCAAGAGACATAAGGTAGATGGAATTAATATCGGCTAATAAACTCAAACATCCTGTGAATAGAACTGTGGTGCAATTATGAGTCTCAGGCGCATTCTTCATAACACGTCTGCTCTCTTACGATTTTGTCGCCGACAACGACGCAGCACGACATAGTACGAGATAGCACGACATAGTACGACAAAGCACGACACAGAGCGAAGTATCTTTTATGAATCGAAAACCGTTGGAGGTCCTCGTTTGATTACGTTTACTGGTGTATTGGTAAAATCAAAAATAATGAGAATTGTACAGTAATAATCCTGGGACATTCTTCACACACGGTTATCTGATCCCAAACTAAGTAGAGCTTATACTATGGACACCGGATAATAGATTTTATTAAACTATATACATAAAATACAGGCTAAGAACAAACACAAACTTTTATGCACATGAATGTCTGTCCTGTTTTGGGAATCGACTGGCAGGGTGTCTTACTAACCGACCCGTCAAGAAGTTATCAACCATAGACAAAATCTACGGTAACTTTATCTCATTGGTCCACGAATTAAAAACATGAATTTGTGATCGTAATTGCCAAAATAATCCCCAGAAAAAATAATCTAATTAATGGTTCGTAATGCGAATTCTTAGCGCCATTAAAACGGCTCAGTCATCGATCGTTTCTACGTACACGTATAAACTCTGAAAAAAAAAAACACTCATTATGTATTTGACAGGAGGGCTAAGGCAACTGACACCAGTTAGAGTTGACACCCCATCCTCCCAGCGATTCTGAGTTACACGTAACATTGTCGTAGATCATGTTATACTGGACAGTCAAACCAACTTAACTTGACCTTTATGGGTGAGGAGCTATTGGGTTTTGAAAGGTCTTGGTAAATTTTGGTGTAAATAAGGGTAGCTGCGGGGTAGAAGGGTGGGGGGAGAGGGTCGACCAGTCAGAAGCAGCTGACGTGGATTAGAGGGAGTTTTTACCTACAAACATAGGGTGTACGTACGCATTAAGTACCAACCTACCTAAAATGTAGGTACATATGCGTTTTATTTTGTGAAATGAATGAGATTTAATATATTGCTTTGATAAAGTAGACGGTATGGAATCGCTGAAGGATCATTGGTAAGATTTATTTGATAGATAGGTACCTGTCGGTTTTATACCTACGTATTTAAGTACCTGCAGTAATTAGAAAAATGTTCTACCATTTATTTTATACTACTATTAAATAAATATATACTATTAGCTTCAACCCCGCGGTTTCACTGGCCTATATGTTATTCTAAAGTATGATCTATCTATGTGGCAAGTTTCATCCAAATCCTTTCAGTAGTTTGCGTGAAAGATTAACAAACAAGTTTTCAGTTACTACCTATGATTACTATAGATTTACTACTACCATAGACTCAGGCAAAGTTCCTTTTATTGAAATTAATGATATGACAATGATTCTCCGTTTTTCGAACATTGCCCTCAGCAGGTCACAGAAATAGAGGAAATGTGGGAGAGGTGACACTGGCTGTTTATGACGGCACCTTTGCTTTTTCATTAAATTAAAAAGTATTTAACCGCCTTAAAAAAAGTTATATTAATTGAGTAAAATGTTTGATTTGTCGGAAAGAATTGAAAGCATTAAAATTCATTCTGTTTTTAGAATTCATTGCACGCACTTGGTTTATAGGATCAACCTAAAAAAAGTGCATTTAATCCAAGCGATGATTCATAACGTTAACATTTATTATAATAATATTTATAATCTCTCATGCGCAGGCGCAAGCAGATACGCAAACAAGCACTTGGTAAAAAAAAAACAAAGATTACAATAGTGATGACCCTTAATATCCCAAAAAGAAGGGCCATAATAGCTTGTGCTATCTAAATAGGGATTAAAAAACATCTGCCAATGGATTAAAATTCTTTTTTTGCAAGTTTACAAAATGTATGAATATTTTTTAACTGTCCCTTTATTCCCATTTTTTTGTTGACGTATCTTATGAGAATAATGTTAAAGGAAGCTGAAGATTTTTGTCCATTCTTATTTTGAATCTAAATAAAAGTAAAAAAATAACCTTACTCTTACCTCCACTAGCTTGGGATTAGATAGCAGTCTATCAAAAATGTTCCAGGATATTATCGAGTAGTACTAGCTCAAATCTAGACACTGGCTGTGATGATAGGCGAATAAAGTACGTTACTCGATAAGGTTTTACAAAAAAATAGTAAATCAATATTATTCCCGAATCAACAAACACAATGAAAATAAAAATACTACCTCAAAAAGCCAGAATTACCTTTGAGCCTTTGCCAAACAATTACGATACAAGAAAAATTTTTTTTAATCGCAACTAACAATCAACATATCAAAGATAAATACAGCGTGTAGTTAGAGGGGCTGAAGACATTTTCAACCGTTTTCAACTGCAATTTAAACTGAATATTTCAACCACAATAATACGCGATCAAACCGGTTATTCCAACCCTGTCATTTTAGATTCTAGGTACGTCTGAATTTCACTTAGGTATTTTAGATTATATTATAATGCTGGAGGGTAAAATTTTATCTAGACCTATTATTATGTCTAATCAATGTGGTATTATAGGAAAGTGTTTTACCCCTGGGCCCTGGGGTTAAATGTAAGGGGGTTTAGGTAGATGGTAAATATCTATGTTTATTTCATAAATGTGAATGTTTGATTGTATGGTTGTACATGGAGATTACTCAATCACGAAGGAACTTTGAACGGAATTGAATTAAACCTGGAATAAAATATATGTTTTTTTTTTATTATTATCTTTAAGAGTCTAAGATATAATTCTTTCGAACGACTCTCAAGTACGTATAGATGAGTTTGCCAAATCAGACGGCCCACTAAATAGACTAGCCCTAACCTACAACTACCAAACTTGAAAAGCACATTCAACCCTACCAACGCTGTCATAGAGACGATACAAAGAAAACATCAGGGGTCGTTTCGACCCGCGGTAAAACCAACGTTATTTGTAGCAGATCAATCAAGATTACGTCCAGTAATACGTCTAACCCTCTCGGTCTCTCACACCCCCGGGGTGACCCTGTGATTGTTTCGTCAATGTGTCGATGATTAGGGGGTTGAATCGGTAAGAATTGTCCTGTAATTAGTTTCTCGCACTGTAATTTGTGCGGTATTAAATATATAATACCTTCAAATAGTTGTAGGGAGCTTAGGGAATTAAATATGACAATCATTTGTTGTATGAGTAGATACCTACCTTCTAAATTTACTTGCATACTGTCGCAGCTCTATTTTTCATCAGCTTATTACCCTAAAACCGTCAGCAATGATTAACACCTATAACCATCCTCATAAAATCCTCTAAGGTGACTATGAAAACTACATAAAAATTCTAATTATACACATACTATGGCAGAGAGAGAATCTTTGGGTTTTACATCTACCTACGATGATGAACTGCTCTTTTATTGTCTTATTACAATTGTATCTGATGGTAAAATACATATGAAATGGAAATAAAAAACACTAATTACCTGCCAGTATTAAGATAGATGAATAAATACATGAAAAAATCAACCTATAGTGTGGTGACTTAACCCCAAACTAAAAACATTAACAAAATAACATCAACAAAAGCAAACACGTCGCTACCCGCAGATAAGTTATTAAACATTGCACCATTACACTTTAATTTCTAGCCCGCTGGGACATGGGGATCGTATTATAAAGGCGAATAAGGGTGCATAAACTTATTCATCATCGCATACTTTTGTTCAAATAGATGTGCTTATTTAAAACATGAATAGAAATGGCGTCCGTACGGTATAGATTTGTTGTCGTTCAAGGAAATCCGGTTTTTTAAGAAAATCCGGTTTTTTATTTTTCTACACTCTGTATCTTCGTTAACATTTTATTCATAAAAAATAAAATTTATTTATCAGAAAAATGGATTGGAAAAGTGTTAAACAATTCTAAAATACTTCAACGGTTTGATTTTTTTTCTAGTAAAAATAATTAATAAATAAAATATCAACCCCCAAGCAGAGTTGGCTGCAAATACTCGCTTATTAAAAACCATTATGCGCTTGCATTATGCCGAAATAGGGATGCGCATGTTTAGACGATGTTTTAAACAAATTGTTGAAAAACACTTTTTGACTTTGTTTATTTCGCCTTTTTATTTATAAATGGAGCGTGGCCGAGTGCTCTCAGCTCTGAGCGTTGTGAAAACATGCTCTGTTTGTTTGTTTGTGTGAAGCGGGAGCGAGCGCGGTCATGTGAAATCTTCAAGGGTTAATAAACTATTGGATCTTGAGTTTTTATATTCATTATTGTGATTTTTCTAGTGTTGTGACTACCGGTCAATGAAAACAGTATCGTTAGCTTTCATTCTATAATTTTATCTTTATGCTTTGGAATTTAGAAGCGATTTTCGTGTGTTCAGTTATACGTGGTTCTTGTCTTTATTATTAGTAACTTGACGTATGTACCTAATGTAATTTAAATATGGAATGTAATTTCAAGCTTTTTAAATAATTGGCCAGGTAATTCAATTTGACAAAAAAAAACAAATCAGATTCTAAAATTAAAATTAGTATCAAGATTATTTTGGATATTAAATACCCTTGTATCATTGTGAAGGTTGAAAAAATGTAAGTTATATTATACATATTAGATAAATTCTACATATATTTAGATATTTTTCATGAGTATTTTTTTGTTCCATTATTTCGAAACTTAAAAATGTTTATCAGTATTTTGTTTATAAACCTAAACTGATCACTAACTCAGAAAAATAAAATAAAATGCAATGTTATTTTTTTATATAAAACAGCTGTCTATTTGAACATATAACAAAGCGCGGGTCATACTTTAGCATCGTATAAAGTGCGCTCACAATGGGTTGAAAAAAAAAAGTTTTAATGCCCGCCATTTAAATTCATAGGTTTGTTTGTTATTTTATCGAGTTTTGCTGTTTTATTGCGTTTAAAAAACGACTTTGTATTGGATGAAATATTTTTTAACGGATCAAATTTTAAAATTCATCGGTTTTCCTATTTTAAGGTTATTGGCCTTTTGGACAAGCCAATTGGCGCAGTTGGTTAAGACACCAACTATCAAGCCGCTGGTCGTGGGTTCGATTCCCATCCAGGACAAACATTTGTGTGCATGAACATGTCTGTTTGTCTTAAGTCTGGGTGTTATTATCTATATAAGTATGTATTTACAAAAAAAAGGAGTATTATGTAGTATATCAGTTATCGGGTTTCCATAGTACAAGCTCTGCTTAGTTTGGGATCAGATAACCATGTGTGAAGAATGTCCCAGGATATAAAAAAAAATAACAATAGACACAATGAGACCATAGACAAATCAAGTGAATAATGATATTGATTGGAAATTCCTGTTTCTTTTTAAATCTGATAATGCACAATTTTAATAACGCGAGTTATTTTATCGTAAAACTAATCTTTATTATATTGTCTAATGTAATGGCTTTATCAATGAGCTAGATAGTCTAGGCCGTCTGCATCGTAAACATTTATATGAAAACAACATGCCATTTTCAATCTTATAATGTATGCTGTTAATTAATAAATTGCTTGATTTGATTTTACGATCGTCAACGCATGAGAATATTTCTTTAATATCCAATTGAGTACCTGTATCTTTGGTCATAGAATATTATATTATAACTTGCCCTTAAGTGCAATTACCCGAACGAACACATCGTCTTTATTCGTGTTTGGCGATAGATTTTCAACTTACAAGTCAGTGCAATAAAGCCTACCACGAAATATCTAATAAACGGCAATATAAAAACTAAATCTATGTACACCAGTATATCGAGAGTCAATTGACAGTAGGTAAACGTCTGTCTCGCGTTTGTCAGGTATCGCATCGCGTTTGAGTGATTTCATTAATTTACGTCAGAATTTTCAATTCATGGTTATTTGGACTATACCTATTATAATTAAGACTGAAATAAAGGTATCTAACATGATTCATTAACAAAAAATCACCATTTATCTTTATTTACTTATTAAATTATCCAATCATTTTCATCTGCCATCACAAGAGATGGCAGATGAAATAAACACAGTAATTGTAAAAGTAAACAACTAAAAGGGATTTACGATGGGTATAATTGTGATATGACTGCGACACCGTTCATCCGACTGGCCCAGAGCGAGTCATTATACAATACCTTTATTGCCTCAAGGTAATTTGCCCCGACCCTCTGATCGCGTTAATGGTCGAAAAACTGACCTTCCGGGTGGGAATTACCCCCACGGGAGCGGTTAAGTGGCTAACTATCATTTGGTTTACTTGTATGTGATTTGTACTGTGGCCCTGGAGATGTGTTAATGTTAAGAATGTTAGTTTTTGAGTTGCAAAAATATTAACTATTATTAATATTTAGGTGAACATTATAATGTTTTGATTATTCAACTCTTCTCTATTGTATAATAAATAGGACTATAAATTTGTAATAAGTAATTTCTGACAAAAAAAGCTCTGTTCAACTCATCCATCAAAAGAATAGTCCCCATAACAACGTCTCAATAAACATAAAAACAAATAACTTCCAAATGGTGAACTCGAAAACTATAATTACACGTTATTGACATCTGATAAAATGGCCACGCCTTGCGGACGTCCAGAAAATTAATAAATCAAACAAACAGGGCCCCGTAGTGACAAAACTCACATCACTTATTGCAGCTCACAAATCGTCACACACCAGGGCTATAAATCAACTGGAATTCTTTGTGAGATAAAAAAATAAACTAAGCAAATACCCCGGCCGGGCCTTCTACCTGCCCTCGTATCTTTTGAATAGTTTTCTTGTATTAAAATAAAAATTTCTGAACGCACGGATTTCGACACAAAAAACGCATGAAAAAGTGCTCCTTTCATTGTATCCGTCTCGCTTTCTCAAAGCACTTTGTCTCGCTCTAATAGGGACGCTACAACCAAAACTTTACTGTGATGTAGTTTGAGGTTGATTGAATCTTTCGCGAAATAAAAAGTTGTTTAGAAAACTTTTACAGACAAATGTTCAAGTTTAAAGGCCACATTTCCTAACAATACAATATCGTAAAGTATATGAATAATATTAGTTCATTTACATAAAATACGTCGAGAGCCAAACAAAAGGTTCAACTAAGCTCTTTTAATTCCACTTTAGACAAACAAAACTTAAACAACCAAACCTCATTTTATAGACCTATGGTTTATGGCCACAATATTCAGTAGGAGCCATTTTGTTAACAATAGTTATTTTTTGTGCGTTCCAGAGGAGAAATGACTGATTTTTGACGTTTACAAGTGTCGTAAAGATGTGCGGTCATTACGAGCCTTTATACTTTATATGTGGGTAGTAAAGCATACGAAATGTATTCGCACGTCATTATGTCATCGGGAATTAAATGCAGCGGTCGGACAATTGCCGCGTGACGAGTGCGGCTCGGCGCGACACGACGCGGTCAACGCACTGCCACAGTAAATATTGAATCATCACTTAATAAAACAAGTCAATTTTACAGTAGTGTCATGTCACAAATTAGTTCGCAGTAATATTCAAGGACTGTATTGAATTAAGCTACTGTTATAGAAATTCTCTGTGATAAATTAAGAGTTACGTCCAATATGAATATAAATTTAAAATTTAATAAACTATAATTTTGTGAACTACTTCAGTAGCGACGCGCTGCCGCAAGCCGCGACCGGCGAGTTTAATTTAAAAAAAACCACCTGCCTCATGTTATTAAATAGGAGGCGACCTAACTAAATTACAAAATTGTATCAACGCTTATAAAATAATTCACGATTTAAGCCCATAACTCGTTGACGACACGACTTTAAATCATATTTATCATGTGACAAGCGTCAAAATGCTTTGCATCCGTCGTTTTATTAAAAAAACCAACGTCCGAGCATCGATCGGGCATCTTAGGTAGCCTCTCGGTGCTGTATTTTATCTTATAAATAGATTGTTTTCAACAAATTATAGGGTACCACATTTGGTAGCGATTTTGATGCCGTCCACTTCCAACTACTTATGGTAATAACTACCCTGTAAGTTGTCAAGTTATAATGTACTTTAATTTGTGTTAAATAGAGTTTTATGTTCATTGAGGCTGGAGGATACGAATTTAATGAGTTCCGTAGTTTTTTCCGAAGCTCAGGTAGTGGGCTATCTGCCTCACAATCAACTGCACAGTGTTCAAATTTCGAAGACCGAATTTAC
The DNA here is from genome assembly GCA_963555595.1 of Tethea ocularis. Classification (NCBI taxonomy): domain Eukaryota; kingdom Metazoa; phylum Arthropoda; class Insecta; order Lepidoptera; family Drepanidae; genus Tethea; species Tethea ocularis. Next base: position 1,450,241 of record OY741973.1, on the reverse strand, counting down.
CGAAGAATATTTTTAAGAATTCCTTCTTTCCATAGTTTAATCGTGTGAGTTGATAGTTTCACTAGTCTTTAAAATATATAGTTAATTTTATGTTTTAATAGTTAACTGAAAAATGCCTAGTGAGAGGTTTTTCTCACAATTTGAAGAGGTATCTCATGTCTTCACAAACTAAATATAACAAGCCCTTACACGCAGGCGTTTATTCAATTACGCAAACAATACTATTTCGCCAGAAAATGTACAAAAGGTACCAATAATAATAGGCCAGGTAAATGCTACGAATAGGCCAACGACAATTGGGTATAGACAAAGATTTAGCTTTTTTTTGGGACGAGTCAAAAGTTACAGCGTACACGGATTGTTTACTTTTACGAGACATTTCTGTGCGTTCTATTGTAAAAACTGTTTTGTTATTTTTTCTGCCCAAACTATAGCTTTATGGTGGAGAAATTAAATGAGAAAGACAAAGAATACTATTCTTTTGATAGGCTTTTTTTTTTTGTAGACTAACCTAAATTAATTTGGAATAAAAACTGGCAGAGTGCATTATGCCTATACAAGTAAAAGCATGTAACAGGCTCAAACTAAAAACGTTAAAAAAAGAAATCTGCAGAAATAATATAACTATAAAACGTCTTTTGGGTTAAATAAGATTGTCGGCAAGACGCTATCTGTCGATCGGCTTATTTGCATTTAATTCGATGGACCAAAGTGGGGGTTTACGGGTCGCTGGCCCCACAAATGGGGGACTTCCGTGCCCCAGGGTCGGGGAGGGGCATCAGCAAGTTTCTTGTCCATAGTACTCTTCTATTGGTCAAATATTTTGAGGGTATTTTGATCAATTTGGGACAATTATAGTTCGTGAATCATAAACGAGGTAACCCACGCAACAAAATTGGTCATACACATTTGTTTGGTCCCATTATAGAGAAGTCAAAGTAAATGAATTATGCACGCTGTTTGTTTATCACTTTTTTATGTAATTTGAATTTTAGCTTTATTTTGACGTCAACTTTATGTAATTTTTTCTCCAAAACTGCTCTATTTATTTTTTAAACAGCGTTCTAAGTATTTATTCTGAATATTTTTTAAATTAAGAACTTGTTTGAAGTCACGAGTTTTCTGAGATAAGGTAGCTACTTAGAAAAGGTCGTATTATTTTTAGTTTATCTTTAGCCACATTTTATTAATATTTTTAAAGAAAAGCTTTAAGATAAATAGACTCTGATAAATTATCTGATCTAGACGTTTTTATAATAATGATATTTTTTACCAAGTTGTCCTATTAAAATTATGAATATAATCTGCACAGTATCACTTTGTTTTACATCAAAACCGAAAAGCTTGATTGAAATTGAATTTAATAACTTTTTTATTTTGTTAGAAATGTCTTGCTGATATTTGAACACCGAATAACATATTAATATCATCTTTGATGTTGATGAACACCAGCAAAAAAACAATTAAAAAACATTTCTAGGCTGTATGAACTAGCGACCTTCGGCCATCATTGTGGCCAAATATAAGTCTATTCACAGTAAAAATAAATTTCTTATAGAGCTGTAGGGTTTAATTTATGTCATAAGGTAATGTGACAGACGGAAAGCGTCGTCTGAGGAGTACCCCGGCTTATACGCGTACGGAATATGAAAAAAGGGTATTTAAATGTCAATTATTTCAAACAATCAATAAGTCTTTTATGACATTTATGGCTTTAAGATCATAATCGATTTCATACATTTTTATGAAAGCATGTTTAATACAATTGAGAATGTATCGTAACAGCCCAGTTATAGGGTTTAAATAAGTTTGTAGTATCGAATCACATCTGGTGTCTGGAACCATGTATTTTTATCACTGTGAAGTTAGTTGCAACTGGCAATTTTTTTTAAATATTAATCCTAAAGGAAGATGTCTCGACATAACCTTCTATTAATGTGTATAGTTTTGATAAAATTTACGTAAAATATAACAATAATATAATATAGTGTGTTTGTTGGTTAGTTCATCTCAAACGCAGCAATTAAAGATCAGATTACGGACCGAAGAGCAGTTTTACGTTGGCCATAGGTAAAACCGCATGGCGGAAGCTATCATTATTTTTTTTACCCAAAATACATTAAACATTTTCTATTACCTGCATGAAAAACATTAGAAAGTATAATATATGTATAGATACAAGAGAAACTACAAAATGTTCTACGTAGACGTATATCGCCAGCGTTTTATGTAAATTATTCCATTGTTTTGTCAGTTGCGCCTAATTTCAAATTGTTTTACTCAAGCATTTTTGTTAATTTAATTTGTTTGGTCACTTAACAGCTTCTAACTCATAAAGTACTAAGTTTTGTAATGTTTGAATTTAATTATTTTTTTAACCATTAAATAATTTCTACATTTAAAACAAATAAAAAATATAACATACAATTACTTTCAATATGTTTGTGAGGTTAGGTTTGTCTACTGCGTGTTCGATGTACTGTGTACAAGGTACAATATAATCGAAATATTGGAAACAATGTTAGGTACCATAAAGTTCAGTGACTCGATTGTTTTCATTCAATAAATTGCATATAATTAATTTTAGTTATAATTTTAATTGGCGGCAAATCTCATTTATTAGTACGTTTTGGTTTCATGTCTTAATTAATGCCATATTTAAAAAAATGTCATGTTACTTTAATGAGTACAAGTTTACACAATAATTACAAGTAGTAGGTAGTTACAAAAAGTAGGTTAACAGTATAATTTTTAATAAACACCCGACCATTGCCTCGATGGTGTTATGACCGAAAAAAAATATAAAATCCAACCACGACGGGTAGTATGCATGATAGTATCGCATTTCCGGTCAACTTGAGTTTTAAATGTCGAAAAAAGTGTTTCTTAAGTAAGCTCGGTGATTATTAGAAAGCAGACGCGACAAACTATCTATTTGTTTTAGTCTCTACCTATTTCTAAAGATGCAATATTTTGTGTGTTGTTCACAGTATTAGCGTTTAACACACTAAGGTCGATGTTTACTGATGAGAAAACGGTCCGATAAATTATAATTAGTTAATAATTATCATCAATAAAAAAAAACAATCTTAATTTTATGATCATAACATCGTAGACGCGTCACTATGTTATTTTTGTGTTTAAAGAAATCAACCTCAAAAGACAAAATTTCTACAGAAAAAACCTTTCTCCGCAGCGTTTAATCGATTTTTGACATTTTACTTTTTACATATGGAAATTGAAAAAGTGATTGGATATTGTAAATGTCGGGTCTGTGTTTATTTTCTGTGGCGGGTGCGCGCGCGCAGCCAACCGAGCGAGCATTTTATTAGCCACGTACAAGCATTACGACCTGGATGGGCTTGTCATTAATCTATTGCGTGTATTCAACGTTACTTTTATATTAAAAACTTTTTGATATGAAGGCGTGAAGTTGTTAGTAATAAAACTGTTTTTTTTTTGTAAAGTGAACGGTTATAAGCACAGTACCTAACGTCTTTATCTTAAAAAGTAATTCAGTTGACTTTTATGATGACAGAAATTATTATTTGGCTATTTCCTCTAATTGGTATATTTCTGATTACTTTGTAGGTAAATATTAATGGCCATAATATTGTGATCATCACTTCAAAGACGTGACATATTTGATCGAGTGTTTATAATCACTTCTTTTATTTTTAAAATATGAAAGGAAAACCACAATGGTTCACGAAAAGCGTGAGAGCTCTCAGAACCATGATTTACGATTTCTATATTTTTAACCAAATCTATGAATTAATATATTCTCTCTATTTTTCACAGATACGCCAAGAAAAACCCTATTACATAGCGGACCCAGAGGTCGACTCATTAGTAAGTATTAGTCAAAATAATATTTTTAATTTCAATAAACATTTGATTTGGAATAGGTACATTTTATGGCCGATTAGCCCTTCGCTCTATAAATAAAATATAAATGAAGAAACTCTCTAATCTGCAAGGGTAACCTTCCAAATTAGTTTTAATCTAATTTGGAATATTAATATCATATAATAATAATTATTTTCTTTTGAGACAATGTTGAAAATATTACTAAGTTTTTCAAATTCAAATTCTATTAAAAAATAAAAAAAAAATCAGACATGCGAGCCTTTACACCCAATGCCGTGTCGTTCAAACAAACACAAATAAAAATACGTGGGACAATTTTAATACCCCATAAAATAGTGAACACTTTATAGCGGCCAAGTAATTTACGATTTGATTAGTTAAATTCTAAAATTAACCACCAGGTAAACGAGAAATATGTTCTCAGAATTACGAAAATGGGGAAATAACATTGAAAAAAAAAGACATATTATTATTGTCACTCATAAAAAGCTGAATCGCACCGTGCGCCTCCCGCGGCTAGCTCTGGACAAAAAGTGAAATACATAATAAAAATAAAATGGCGGCCACCCACCGTCGCCGTTCGACACGGATACTTAACCGATTTTTAACAAATAAAATCTAAGGCATTACGAATCGCCGGGCAGCGGGGGCGACGCGCTTTATATTTTTAACTTTGTTAAGGGAAATTCATTTTATCAACTCGCTCTGTCACGCACGTAATCGACGGCTCAGTCTTAACAAATAATTGTTATTGCTGTGTATATTTATATTTATAACGATGTTGTTTCGCCTCGTTACACACGGTTCATGGCTTTGGATGTTAAATTCAGTATTGCCATAATAGTACTTCCAACAGCTTATGTTATTATAGACACATAAATCTGATTAGTGCAGGTTTTTGAGATGATGATTACAGTAGTTGGCTAGAGTAAAAAGATTTTTTTAACATACACAAAATATAAAGGTGTCTCTATCGATATTGTATGGATGCATCGATAAACAAAATCGGTTTTGTCGATGAACCGGACTGAATTATTCGATGAATGAAGAATGACGTTCGAATAATACACAGTACTGATATTTTACTACATGACACATAAGTGATGATGTACCCAACATAAATCAGTCCATAATTAAAAAGTATCGTATAAACGGTAGCACAACTTGGCGCCATAAACTACGATGTCAGCGTTACCTGCAACGTTGGTGATAAGCGTCATTCACCACTAGTTTAAAACCAGCCTTCGCCAGATAAGGACGCCAAACAAACCCGTCACATCCGGGCTTAGAGCAAACTTTACAAAAATAGGTAAAAAAATTGTTGTGTTTTTGTCCCAGCGTATGACATGTGGTGCCACTGGGCTGGCAGTTATGTTTACACAGCGAGTTGAGGTTGAATTTTTGAAACATCTTAAAATTGTCTTCATTTTAACCTTTTGACCGGAACGTCAAAAATTATCGTCATTGTACTTGACAATTTTTTTAAAATTTCTGATGTAAAAAAAGATATACGTATTAAAGCCTTCAAAAGCCTCTATGTATGAGTTGGACTCTAAAATAAACCGATATTTTAGTAAAATAAATCAGTAAGTCAGTCGTAACTTGTACTAAGTCAAAGTCCGCCCCCTCCCTCGGAAACGCTGTGGAACGAGGTTCTTACCCTCAGGAGTGGTTACCTAAACTTAAATGTTGCTAAAAACAAGCAAGATCATAGCCTGGAAAATTTCTCTCTTTCTCTGATATTATTAAGAAGGAAAAGGCTACAAAACGAAAGCTAAAAGCCATTTAGTTCCAACAAGTCTGTCATCAGTATTAATCATTTATACCAAAAAAACATTTCAACCAAAAAACTTGTGGTAAAAATTACATCCTCTGTCAAAATACAAAGCGAAATGACATTTCAATAATTTAAACTGTGTTCCATTTCGAGTAATTTGAGTCAATTTCAATTAAATTTACTTATTCATTTCAAGTAGTGCCTTTGTGATATTGTTCAATGCACTCACAATGTGTGGCACATGACACCAGGCCTTAACTAAACGATACGGCAGATCATTTATACTTTACGCGTGCTTTTAACCGCTGGTTCACCCGGTACTTTCTTACTAGGCATCATATTCTGTAAGTACATCTTAGATCTCTGGATTTCCATGTGTTTTCGAACCGGTGGTGTAAATTGTGACTAATGACGTTTATAAGTCTTGAATAAGGCCCAATTTCGACAAAGTCGTATAGCAATAAGCCACAGGATAAATATGGCTATGTGACAAAATTTATATAGAGAATATGTCAAATTGATTTTAACTAATGTAGAACAATCTACCTTTAAAAGTAATGTGACGTTGGTGAAATTAGACATAAAATGAGTTAGCTGTCAAAGCAAAGTTCTAAAATGCTATAATAATTGAATTATTCCCAGCAAATTTTACTTTTTGGTGGTAAATGACACAAACAAACTGAAATCCCACGTTTATTATTAAGTACAGTACAAGATACCTCCGGTTATATTGTTTGATGATCTTCAAAAGTCTGTTGAAAACCACTTTTTCACCTCGGGGCTGTTGTTTTTGTGCGGCCATCTGACAGCCGAGTCCTGTTCCACGCTCATATTTGCACATTCCCTCATTGTCGGGCCACAATACTATATTCAACACGACGAAGCATTATTGTTTAACAAGGCCCTGGAAGATCGCACGCTTGCAATGTGTCGGCGCGGGCGCACCGCACACACATCGCCACCTTACGTCATCTTTCAAGCTCAGACGCAGTATAATTCAACGACTTATGCATTCGCTTCTTTTTAAGAGATCATTATAAAATGGTGATTTTATGTCAGCGTTTTGAAAATACAATTTGTTTAAGCTCCTTATAAACACAATTTTTGCTAAAAAATTATACGGTGCAACCACTGAGATGAGGCCGTCTGGATTCGGATTATCGTTTAAAATTAAATGTTCATTTCTGTTAATAATAAAATAGTGATGTTCCATTTAGTTTCAAATTCAATATTCAATCGTATAAATCCGGTAAATTGTGTTCCAATTACAAAACTGCATACCTGTATCTTAAAAAATGTAAGCAATAAAGTGAACTATTCGCTCCTGCGTGTTGTTTGAGAGGCGCTTAGTATCACGAGTAAACAAACGATAGTTTAAAAAACCAACATTGAATGTTTTATTGATCCATTTGGATAGCAGACGATTGGTTACGGACTCACGGCGACCCACGGAGTCTGTTTGCACTCGTCACATCTGTGTTTGGTCTGTCACAGCCTTTTGAGGATTTGAGTTTCCTCAAACAGTCGTGCAGTAGCGTCGGCAAATATTCTAAACTTATGTTTCACTAGTCATTAGTAAACGATATATTTTTTATTTATTATAATTGTTTCGATAAAAGAACACTGTAAACTGTACAAAGACATGGCATAATATATTGGGATATTTGCTATGTATAAATATATTTCATCCATAACTTTAAAAATTTATCGCTACCAAGAATTAAATAAAATAAAAATTTACAATAAAACAACTGGTTATTTCTGCATAGGTTATAACTTAACCCTAAATAATTACAGGATTTAATGGTTACTTTCACGATATATTAAAAATTCTTAAATAAAAGTACAGAAGCCGTTTAATAATAAAAAGAAAGTTAATTCTGAAGATTACACTGGGAGCCCGTAGATGTGGTGTGATAGCCCTTCTCCAAACAGAACCCAGCTCGGTGGCAAAAGTTAAACAAGTCAAACACATTTTTATCTGGTTCCACGCCTGTGTCAACGCTCCAAGCCTCGTCTGTATAAACACCGAGGGTGGCGCTTGAGTAGTATAGATTTAATTGATATTACAGCTACATGAGCTCAGCAGATGTTATGCGCTCCTGGTACTTTGAAAAAATAATGAAAATAATTTCTTTCTTTTTTCTTAGGTTGCAGGAGCTTTTTAGGTAAAATACCGGTTTTTATCGATATGGACTTTACATCACTTTACAAGCCCACTTTAAAAATAAATATTTACAGTAATAACTAAAATTAAAGATCTAACTTGATAACATCAAAAATATTTCAAAGCTGCACTCGCTCAAAACTTTTTCTCACACTCCAAGCACCCATACCTTTCGAATTCTCAAAATTTGAACTCGAGTAAGTTTTATACCATCAATCAAAACCTGTAATAGGTTAAGAAGTGTTTTAGAATTCAAGCCGCGTCTTCGAGTGGCAATCAGAAACAAATCAAGGTGCTATTAAAACGGCATTAACCGACGGTTTTTAGATAGGTATCGATTTGAAAAAAGTTCCCGATTAGATCTTCAAACAGAATCAAACAATACGCGCGATAAAATCTATGTATGAAGGCATTTGCGCTCGCGTCGCTGTGCGTGATCGTGAGCAGTCTTATTTACGATAGCTTTAGAGCATATACTTACATGATGAAAATAGCATCAAACTGTGTACCCAAATAAACCTAAAATATAGAATATTGATGATGAAATGTAACATAAAATATTAAGATTATAACGTTCTTGATGGATTAGTCACCATAAAAAGTGTCGATAAGAATCTCACGAGGTCAATAATCGATTTAATACAATATCGATAACAATTGACTGCTCACATCACTACGCGCCGCAGGGACCCGTTGTACTTTGTCCAGCCCATTGTTGTTCAGTTGGCTTTGTCAGATTGAGCCCGCTCGGAATCCGAGACATGCCAGTCCACGTACGGAACCATTATGATATTATTCCACATAATTCCTCAGCGTCCATCCTAGCTATTCTAATGTCAACCTTATTTCTTTACAGATGGTGCAAGCGATACAAGTACTACGGTTTCACCTATTAGAATTAGAAAAAGTAAGTATTATTATATTTATAAGTTATTAAAGCGGAATACATTTGGACAGTTCGATTCAAACCAGTTTAGAGAGAAAAAAATAACACCTTTTGATTATCTGACGGCACGATTTTGAATCGAGATATCGTATCGATCTCTCGGACACACGCAACGTTCGCTGCGCACGCACACGCGGGCTCGGTTCCATCGACCGGTGCGGTGACCGGTCCCGACTCTCCCGATATACTAAGACCACTTTGAACATCCAAATTTCGAAAACTATTTCGAATTTGGAACCTCGATCAGGTGTTTGTAAGCCCGTGAATGGCAGCCGCGTTCGCATTTCGAGTGTTGTTTGTTTTTCCCTTATCTCCCATTTCGGCATGTTCCGTTGGCTAACCGGTCCGGTTTCTTGCGTGTGTCGCATCGCCAATTCGCGCCATTATACTCGTCGATCGGACCGTCCGAATTGTAACGGTAAAGCGGCGGGACGTACGCTTTTTTGCTATTCGCAATCAGATCGAACAATTTGCGCCCGGTGGCATTAATTAGGGGCATAAAATTCAAATCTCCAGTAGTTTTTACGAGCGTCAAGCGGTGTCGCCGAGCTAGGAATTAATTTAACTTGTCAATATTATGGTCACGTTTCAACTAAACTAGTTTGACTAACGTCTATATCGAGACGAATGATCTCGAGAAACGAGATACCTCATCCAGCCAGCGGTCGCTCCCACAGCGGATTCCATAAAATATCCGGCGCCGCATTGATCCATCTGAAGGTATGTTAGGAACCGGTAAATTCGGTGAAAAAAAAAGTACGCACTAATACAGCGCTGTAACGAGATAACCTGTAATGCGATACCGCTGTACGAATCGCTGGCCGGAGGGCGAGATAAAGGCCATTTAAAAAAATAAAAATAATGCGTTGTTCGAAATACGAAATATCGGTCCGAGAGGGCTGGAAATGGGGCCGCAGGCTCGGTTCAAGAAAATAACTCGAATCATCGATTCGAATGATTGATTCAACTTGCATTTTATTTTTAAATAATAGGTAGCTATTAAAACTGTAGGTACCTACCCACCATATGTATTTAAATACCTTCACGATGCCACGTTTAAGCATAGTAGATGTAGGTAATGGAATATTCTATTTGCAATGCTTGATAAATGGGTATAGGTATAAACTACGTCTGCCGTGTGGTGCCACCAAAAACTATTTTTTGCTCTATGCTCATATCCTATACACGTCGGATTCTATCTCGTCTACGGTTTTTGTCGTATAAAAGTAAAGAAAAAATATGCCGTTAGTTCGATCCATTTCCGCTTCACTACACACCGTTCACAGGTGATGCGTTTTTTAAGCTTTCATAATAATTAAAAATACAAATAAAAAAAAAACATCCACCACAGCTCGCGTTTACAATAAGATCTCGTTAAGTGCACTCACTGCTTTTTTGTTATATTCTACAAACGTATTGTTTGTGAATTTCATAAAAAAAACGGTTTTTAATAATGATCATAGAAAAAAACGAGTGATAATTTTTTGACATAATTTTATCTATGCGTAATAGCGAAGTGTAATCAATTGAATCTTAGTTAATTCTGAACTCAGAAAAAAAAACCTATATCAATTTTGATTCATCTTTTGAATATTTTTAAATATGGCTGGCGGCGGTCACATTGCCTTTATAATGTAGGTCCTTTTCGGTCGCGCGATCGGCTTTGTGATTGGACGACACTAGCAGGTTTTTTTTTATGTAGTCACCGAATGAGTGTTCCCTAATTACGTTATGTGATGTAGAAGCATCGATATAGGGCCGGCAATGGCAGTTTTATTAGACCCTTTATTCACGGATCGGATACGAAAACGACCATTTTCGATTACTTGCTCCAAAATAATGTTACACAACGCAACGTGGCAAACACAGAACGGGAGTTATTAAAAAGTAACAAATCCAAACGCGTTCGTTCGTATTTTGTTTTCTTTCTTTTTTGTTTCATATTTTGTTCGTAACTCGTAAACGTTATCTGTAACAACGTGGCTAAGTGATTTACGATGTAGGTCAGATTTGTTGGTTTACGGGCCGAGGCTCGAACCTGGGACCCCGCGTTTACGACGCCTCGACCGCCGTTTTATAACTTTTATACAACTCACCACTAATTCTGCGACTGTATTACTATATTACGTTACGCTACATGTGATTCGTGAACGTTATTACTCGCTTGTACTGTATTTATTTATTTTTATTGACTTCACACTTTTAATTGGCGTCTTTTTAACTTTTTAATTAAAAACTCGATTGCGAATCTGTGGTGCAACTATGAATATCATCAGAGCGATGTGAAGTGAGGCGAGAAGTAATCGAGGACTCATTTGAATGTGGAATGGTCGACCGGTTGACTTTTTATATTTAAATCGAGTGAAAAAAAAGAAAGAAAAGAAAGAAAAGAAAGAATCCGGCCCTGACGGTGCGCCGATCAGAAATGTCGGCCAAATATGCGTCGAGCGAGTATAGGTACCTTCATACACGGTAGGTATACAACATATGCATAGAGGCCCGGCCCACTCTGCATAATATACATACAAGTGTAATTTTGTTTATTATAATTGCAAATAAAATAATACTGAGAACCGTTACTTTGGTTCGTCAGTACCTACCTAATATAAAAGCCCCTTGTGATTTATATAATTAATTATGCATGGATACGCAGAGCTTAAAGACATAAATCCGTATTCCTATTATAACAGTAAACAGGATACATAACAATCTACGTTAAAACTCACACTCAGCTGTCAAACAAAGAGAGACCAACTCAAAAATGGTAAGTACCAATTTATGCATCTACTGACACCCACATGTCGCATTAGTGCGAAGGAAGTGGCGCATTACGAGAAAAACCCTTTTAGTCGTGAACCGGCCGTGGCACAGATTGCGATACCAGATCTTATCCAGCCCACACTCCTGGCAACGTTCACCGACTGACGAAATTAATTTAAAAACATCTAAAATATTTTATAGCGACATACCTGTATAATGGTCACAGGGGAATCGACGACGCTTCAATGCCAGTTCAAAATAAAAAAAAATGCTTTATTTTTAAGAACGCTCTCCGATCCCAAATTCAAAAGAGCTCGAATAGGGAATGTCTATACGTCAACCAACAGCCATTATATCACATTTCATTCCAAATTTAAAAAGTATTCGTTCAGAAACACACCATATCTCAATCCGTGAGGCTCTCGCTCATTCCAAATTTAAATTTCTGGAAAGAGTTTGATGCTCGAAACGATAATCGCCTCAGAGTCGTCTCGGAATGCCGTAATATCTCATTAAAGGTATTACCGGTTACTAAATAAACGTCGTATCAAAGATTATATTGTCGTGCGACTATAACTCTTTAGCTGGAGGACGGACGGCTTATGTTGTCGTGAGATGGGTCACATCGAATCCTTTCCAATTTAGCGATGGGGGACAGTTCCAAATTTGAATCCTTGAAGAGTTACGATGTCAAATCTCAGTGGCTGTCACAAAAATCGAAAATAGTATCGGCGTATTTGTCGTCAGCACTGTGTACGCGGGATTATTTTGAATACTGTTTACTTTGTCATTCGTGAGGTTATAAAAGCGCTCTCAATCAAGATTTTGACATTGACAGTGCTCGCCAACCGCGATTGTAAAGCGGTAGCGTTTATCCGCTCTAGTGTCAATAAAATTCACGCAGTCGTAAATATGAATTTCAACAGTCTGGTTGTAAAATTCAAATTATGATAAACAAACTACAATATTTGGCCGGTGTGTGCGGCGCGTGCGCGTTTACTGCCCGATGTATAATTTAGAAAAACTTGTCGATTAGGAAATTAGTATCCCGAGGACATAATTAGCTGTCAACGGCGGGTACCACTGTTTCCGCTTCCGTCGCGTTCTATTTTCAAATCCACCAAGACGATTCGTCGGCAGTATGTTCCTTTTTCGAAGTGTTGTTCTATATTTTTTTTATTTGTAGCTGACGCACACGGCCCGCCTCACCTGCTGCCTTTTTATTACATTTCACCGTGTAAATGCTATCTAAAAATTTCGTTAGTCTTTTTATTGCCTTATGTTAATTTCTAAGCTAATTATGCCTATGAAAATTTATAAGGCTGACGTACAAAATTAATACGCGTCGGTCGGGGGTCGTATTTTATCGGACTTAACAAAAACTTAGTTTAAAAAATGGGTTTCGTGCCGTTTTTACGATTCATTTTGAGTTTTTACAAGTGTGTGTAAATGCGACAGTTGGCGCGCGCGGCTTCGGTCCAAATGTATTCCCTTTGTTTTCTATTGTTATGTGTTTTTTCTTTAGCTTTGTATGCTGATATTAGTTTAAAGGTCATGTTTAGTTATCCACCGTGTCTAGGTTAGCAGAACGACAGCTTGTTAGAAGTTTCTAAATATACAAAATACCTACTACAGACTAGATATTTACTTCAGTAAAATTCTGCAGAGAACATAAATAGACAGATTCTCAACAACAGTTTACAGACATCTACTGATAAATATAGGCTCTTCTACTATTTCTTATTCATTCAAAATATAGGTCTGTACTCAGTCAATGAAGTCCAAAAACTAGTTATCAGCTCAAAGAAAATCAGCGACGATAGACTACAACGTGACAGGATACACCGACAGACCATAACAAGGATCGTCCGTTTGCAGGTACACGAACTATGCGACAACTTCTGTCACCGCTACATCAGCTGCCTGAAGGGCAAGATGCCCATAGACCTGGTGATTGACGAGCGGGAGTCGGCGCGGCCGCCGGACGCCAACGGCGAGCCTCGGTCCGCGCCCGACAGCAGCCACGACGGCGCTTCCACACCCGACGTCGTGAGTACCCCCTATACCAAATCCCATCTCATTCAGAGGCGTGATCCCCAGCTTGCACCCAACTCGACCACGAGCTACCTCGTGCACCCCTGCTCTTAGTTTGGCCATTGCAAAAACGAAGTATGATAAAGGGGGTGCTCGCATTTTAGTTTCTATATTCCCGCCTCCCTTGCTTGTAATACCGTATTCCGTTGTAATGTCACCGCACTCGATACCGACCGATGGAACCGATTATTGAACCTAATTCCGGTTTCGTGTTCGGTTGGTAATCCTCAATTTCGTAATTGGAATGAGTGTGTCACGTGCCTAGCGTACGACGGAATACGGTAACGCTGTCGGGCTTTCTGAGGACTTTGGATGATCCCAAAGTCCGAGGAAGGTACCGCTAGTTTAAGTTTCTTTAGATCAAATCTTCGTTTTTGCAATTGGCCAACCTCTTGTCACTGTACGATTAAAATCAAAGAATTAAGAGAATTTTAAAATTTAATTTCAAAATTAATATTTTACACACAACAAACGTTACAGTGGAGGGGTACAAAAAATGGGTGCGAATCAAAAACCTGACGCCGTTTTTGATGCAAAATTATGTTGCGTTTTTATGACGCACTATGTATGTTTCAAATTGATTTTTAAATAGTATTATTGCTAAATGAACATACACGCCATGTTCGTTATTGTGTTGTTTTGCACCGAAATTTATGTATACGATTGAAAAAAAAAACATACGTATAACGTTGATTGTAATATGTGTATACTAATAACTACGTTTAAGTAAAATAAATTAACAAACAGAAGTGAGTTTTTGAAAGCCATTGTTCTTGTCACGAGAGGCAGTAAGCTTCGGTTCCATTGCCACAAGTTAGCATCGCGTTTCGGAGCTTAGAATAAATTCGTAATTAGATTTTTAAAAAAATGACAAAACCTATTGGAAAACGAAGTATACGTAATGATACAACTTTAACTTGCCTAAGTGAGATAATAAGAATAAATTAAGGGATTTTAAATTATTGTATGTAATTGATTTAAAGGTGGTAGATGCTAGTGTTATTGTTTTTGGCTAGTAAATACAAACGATTACATATACGTAAAGGTTGATATTTTACGTTTTTAATATCGGATAGGCGCACGACGTAACTTCAATTTAGTTAGTAAAAAAATATATACGTATTGAGTATACGCTAGATGTAAAAACCGTGGAAAATTGCTTGATTATGTACATTTTGGTAATCATAAAAATGGTTTCACGAAATGTACACGATAGTAAAAAAAAAATAAGAGCAATTTTAATAAACGGATAAATGTATGTGAATTAATAATTAAAATAGAAAACTAGTTGCTTACACAGAATTAAATCTTACAAATAGGCGCGTAATGATTATGTTGCCACTTTTTCAATGTACAATATTTCCCCCTCTCTCTTGGTAATAAAAAAAATAACTTTTAAAATGATAAAAAAATATATATAATATTACTTTTACCGCTGTATTTTTATACGTAATGTATACTTTAAAAAGATTTTTGATGATTTAGTAAAATCATTTCGTATACGATTTCTTTGGAACGGTGAATTATTTTTATCAAATGATTCTTGTGATTATTTCTTGGAAATAAAGGTACTTGTATCATCTGCAGTGCCCTGGTTATTTGTTTTAATATTTAAGGGGTTTTCGGGCGTTGAGACTGAATTGTTTTGTTTGTATTATAAATATTATTATTTCCCATTGTTAACTTGGACGCCATACTTAATTTTGAACCGCGTCGTATAGTTGTCATAGGGACCGTTATGGGGAACGATTAACTTTATTAATCCTTAAAAGAAATTAGTTATTTTTTGTCTGTATATGAGTTTTTTTTTAAACTAAAATTTGTGTAGTTGAATCTAAGTTAGGTAATGTAACTATGTGGTAGGCTCCTTATGTTGGACACTTTTTATTATTTTTCAGTAAATCTAACTCGTAAAATGTATAATAATAATGCTATTTGGTGTACGTCCATCCTGTATGTCAATGTGATTAATTTTATAATTTAATTTTTAATGAACGATTTAAAACAATAAAATGTTCTGTTTGAATTAAAACTTGGTAGTTTTTTTCGAGACTTCTTCTAAATTTTTTGTAGGGAAAAAAGCGGGTTGTAAAAGTAATAAGGCAGTTTTATCATGTAGCCGCGTATTCTATAAAGCGCGGGAGATCCCCCGACGCGCGGGAAAAGCCGGAAAATTGTTTCTTTACGGCACCCCGCGCGCTAATCTTTTGTGCTCCATTCGGGAACCAAACTGTTCCTCTCGTAAAAAAATATACCTCTGGCATCTTTTCACGAGGTATTTTTCTCGACAATCTGATATTTTATTTATTTTTTATAGTCTGCCATTGACGTTTGATGGATGCCGATTGCTGGGGTGAACTGTGTTCAGACGCGGTTAGAATAATTGGCGTAAATTTACAAATTGGGGTCGTTTTAATATTGTTAGTTTTTCAATCATTGTGGTGTACTACACAATCGTCTATATAAACAAATAAACGACACCATACATTATAATGCTTATCTATTAAGTATTTACTATAGTTTATTAATTCAAAATAATTAGAATTTCATTTAAAGTGGATAATGGGTAACTTTAATGATACATTAGAAATATTTTTATTATTTTCATATCAATTATGGACGGACCAACATTTGGTAATACCCACACGACGAGTTCACACGTACAAGCAATGAATAATGTAGTAGTATGAGTGAAGGGCAGTATAAGAAATAATAAAATAAGGGGCACAAAGCAGGGATTTGGACAATTCGGGGCAATCCGTTACGGTGCGTGTGACGCTGTCTGTACCATGATCTGTAGAATCTACGAATCGAGGAATAAGCAGTGTAATTATTGGTTTGATGATACCAGAGCTCATGCTTGACTGGATGTGTAACGAATTTACCTTTGCAACTTATTACAGGATGACTTTAATATCCGTCCAAATCAAATAACTGTATTTTCTATTAGTATCACTCAGTATTACACTACAATAGAAGATTCCGTTTAGGGACACTGCGCTACGGACGTATGGGCCCAACGCCTCCACTTCTGCGTTTCATTGGTAACTATCATCTGCAATTGTTTCCTTAGATAATAATTCACGGGAAAATGAATACTTAGAATGCGTTGAAAAATTTGGACGTTATTTAAACAGTCACCAGGTATAAGCTTGTATTAGACACAGAAGATTATCTTACATCACACATTGATATTTTTAAGGTTGTATTATTTGATTGATGTGTTAAAAGTGAGGAGCGATGATACAGTAAGTATGAATCTGGTACACATGTTTATTTTGTAAATTTTGAAGCAGTTATACTTGCAACGTAGGATGTTAAGCTAGGGGATGGAATTAGGCATTTTGACAATGTCTTCGACCGAGGTACAGGTTTGTTGGCATTGACTTCATCATGTCACTACCCTGTTTATCTGTTTCCAATCATCTGGGGTCGCACTCTTCTTCCATTACACCCTTTCTATCTGACTGTTTGACATTGACATATGAAGTCAAATTGTCAGGTGATTTTATACAAAATGTTGGTAGTCAATAGGTTTTTGCTTAATGGTAGCCTAGGCATATAGTTCAAAAGGATTTTGTTCTGCATTTTATTTTAAATTGGAATCTTATTTTAAGACTACTTTTTCCCACTTGAAATAAATATCACTCCTGCAAATAGATTTTATCATAATCTCATCAGTATTATTGTAACACCTAGTGAAAATAAGAAAGTTTTATTAATGCACTAAAATATTCTAACTAGAAAGTAATTGATATGCACAGTGGCGCGCCCTAGTGGCCGTTCCAAGCTTCCAACGTGCGCTCACGCATGCTCATTAGTCGAAACGTCGTCTGTCTGTCTGTTTGTCCTGACTGCTTTATTACATTGTAAATTCTGTTCACCCACAAGCATTTTACATAGAAACTGTGTAGTTAGTTAGACCTGAGGTTGTGTCTTATAAATCTTTATAATTAATTGTGTTTAAAATTAAGATCAGCTTAATATAAGTTTATGACTTCTTACGACTAACATCGTAATACAGATTCTATTTGTTTTAAACGATTACAAAAATGGTATATACATTTATCACCAATGTAATGGAGTGTCCCTATAACAAAGTTACAAGTAAGTAGGTAATTTGTTCAGAATCAATAATTTATAGCAACATTGTGATAATTCTACAGTAAATTTAAATGTTATGATTTGGGCTTGTTTAGAATTCAAATATATTAGATTAGGTAAACCAGTTATTACTCGGTTGAGTTAAAGGCCAGCTAATTCATTCAGCTTAAAGCCATTTCTTGTTCACAAATCAATACCTAAGTAATTAGTTAGCTTAGTTAATTAAAGTTCATTATACTTTAAGCATTATTTGAAGTGAAGCCATGAGCTATTTCTGCTTTCAGCTCACAAGGTAAAGTTATAATTATTGAGGTGTCCGACTCATCAACAAACCTTGTCTAAAAGCTCTCCTGAATGTTCAGACTTAAATCTGTCAATTTTGGCGCCAAAACAGCAAAAAGACGCCGCCTGCCGGTCGTAAACCGTCGCTTTCAAATCTGGAACGCAAGTCCATTGGCTGCAAACTGACCAATCTGCAAACGCAGACAAATTTTATAGCCATCCATTGGCCGCACAGCGGTTACTTATTTACGACAGTCCTAAGGTTTACTCGCGAAATTTCTATTAATAAATTAGTCGTAAACGCCGTGTAATTTATTATCATTGCGTTCTCTGTAATTATTTCCTTTATAAGAATAACATCATTATTCGTCGTGTGCATGTTACGAGCGAAAAAAGTTGAGTCGTAATTTTGGAATGGCGTTTGCATACCCATCGTTTTATGTTTCATCAAATTCAAATGTGGAATGTCGTATAAACAGCCAGCTTTAAATATTCGAACAGTTTTAGTTTTGAATTGCGAACATTGGTGCATGATCAAACATTTTTACCATTAACACTGACAGTGTTCGGTGACTTTCTCTGGACGAACTTTTTTTTAAATACCGTTTACTGATGTAACTCAATACTTATTAGAAGTTAATTGCTAATGGCGGTCGCTTACGATGATCGCTTAAAGGGGAGGATACATTACAAAGAGAGTCGATTTAAGATTTTTTCCTTGTAGATTTAATAGGTAGAGCCCTGCTGGGAGGTTTCCTTTGATATGGCACGTCCCATTCGCTTGGCCGCGGGGCGCCGATGTCTTCATTCTATACTCTGTTGTACCTATTAAATGGCGTATGTACCAAATAATACTAATAACAATAATAGTTACTTTTTCTATTTAAATAGTATATTTAGGTCATGTTTGTTATTTAAAACGTAGTACCTACTTACCTGTACAGTCAAAGACTCACTTTATTGTATTCGAAGTAAGTTTTCGTTAACGAAAAAGGTCTGAAGTGATGTCATCGGGCCATTTTAAAACAACCCACACGAATTTAACATGCATTGTAAAAATATTATTACGATTTTACGACGAATTATTTTAAATCCTAGTAATATTATAAATGCGAAAGTTTGTGAGAATGGATGGATGGATGTTTGTTACTCTTTCACGCAAAAACTACAGAACGGATTAAGATGAAATTTGGAACACAGATAGTTTATAACCTGGATATTTTTTATACCGGAAAAACATAAGATGCCTCGGGAACGCGGATAAAACCGCGGGGGACAGTTAGTCTAATATCAATAAAAAATGCTTGTGATATTTCCTGCAATGTTTTTGCATAAAGACGCTAAATAGAAAATCGTTGTACTTAAACTTTTTTAAATTTCGCGTAGTACCAAGATCCCGAAAATTGAATTGAAATATACAACATTAGAGAAGAACCCCGCAATATTTCCTGCACCATGTTTTATTTGTAAATAACCATCGCGGCGTGACATTGGGGGGCCGGGCGGGGGCCAGAGCATCCCGTGGAGCTATTTGTTGGAAAACCAGAGAGATTTCCGTCTTGTGACCCCCTCGAGGCAGGCTTGAGTGATTTCCGAGATGCGGACGTGATACAGACCAACATACATGAGGGAGGCTATAAGACATTTGTTTTTATACCTAATGTTAATAAAGGTCGGATAAAAAAATCTAAAATAAATTTATTCAAGTTCATGAGTCATCAAGAAGGATTTCTCTAGATTGAAGCTTGTTTTTACTAAGAGCATTATTGTGCTAAATCGTGAGTTAGGTATCAATAACAGATCCCAAATAATTCAAATTAAATTCTCATATATTTATTATTAAATAAATTTCTTCTCAATAGCAATTAAAATCAATATAATCTGTTTTAAAGCTTCCTGTTCTTACAGAAACAAGTTTACAATATTCTCAATTCAATAAAGTTTAATCTAATATAAAAAAAAGTTTTATAACTTTATTTCATATGAAATAAAAATCTGTAAGAGCGACACCGATGCGTTCTTAATTACTCTAACTTTCGTTTTAATACCGGTGAGAACTTGAGAACGCTATTAACATTATTATTTTAGAATCTAATTTTTAAAGCCAATTCTGTATGCCGTTATACCACAGCCACATTGCTTTCTCATAGAAAAAAAAAATACCATAGCTATAAACACCGACACAGTAACACCAGGAGTAGAAATAGCGCGTTCGAAATCAAAAATTCGAATACATTTTTTAAAAGTTTAATTACGGTACACCGATCGGCTTCCGTAAAAGCACACGTTCGAACACATTTACTAATTAGCGATTGGTCACGCGCTCGGCGGCCAGTCGCGTCGTTATACGAAATCAGAATCGGGCACTTTGAATTTGGAACGGTTGCGTTCCACCCAATATGATTTAAATACATAAAAAAATGTGAGCATAGACAACTGAATTAGTTTCAATTAAGTGTAAGGAAAAAGCTATTGAGCCTTGAATCGAAGCCTCTTAAAATATTACGTCATCGAATGAATGTAACAATACTAATTGTAAGGCTTATTAATAAAGCTTTGAATAAAGAATGTCAATCAAACCAACGAGCAAACGAAAGGAATTTTAAATCAAACAGTCAGCTATACTTAAATGGTCAACAACACTAAACAAAGTGATGTCGTCATGCCAATTAAAAAAAATTATCCCCTTTAATAAGTGTCAATTCTTAACGAATGTGTACATACGCATGATTTTATTTCACACGTTCTTCAGTACAGTATTGGAACTTTTATCATCACAAGATCAAATCCGACCTTACTACACTCGATCTAAGATTTATTTTAGTACGAAACATATACATTTTACGACTATTTTTATTGACGCTTAGTCTCGACACTCATGTGTGGCGATTGCAACTGAAAAGATCTTACATACGTAATAACGTCGTACAATATTAAACCCTGTTAAAGGGTCGTAAAGCTGTAATTGAATCCGTGCTTATAAAGACGGGTAGGTTCGGCGACACGGATGCAACATTAATACGAAGCAAGTCGAAGATGAACGAAGTAGAAGAGGCCATCAAATTTTAATTGTGCGTTAAAATAATAATCAATGAGGCGACTACCGCAAGCGGGACGATCGCATTCGCAAATAGAGCTAATTCTAAAACGTCACCCGATTTCAAATTTCGAATGTATAACACTACTTAACTGAGAATTAGTATTGCGTTCCGTTACAGCAATAATCTTTTATGATTAATGTGTTTACTTGTGGCGTTGTTGTGGCTTTTTACAGTCAAATGGATTGTAAAATACTTGTTTTTGGAGTTAATTGCCCTTAAAATACCTGCGATTGCGACTTAATCAATGTTATGCCACGGAATGGATTTACTTTATCTGTGATAGCCTTTTTATGATGTCAATTACGTTTGGATAACACGCAGCGACAAATGGACTTGTGTATGAAAGACTTTAAAAAATTAAATTAGAAAACGTGTAGATTGTCGTTGGTCTGTTAAAATTACCAACATAAGAGATTAATTAGTGAAAAGAAGTGACGTTTTCAATGACACTTGGACGTCACTCGTTGACAGCTGTTGAATACTATTTATCACCAGAACCCAGGCACTGACTGTACCCTGAAAGTATTTTAGCTTGAATGTGACCTTTTGTCATTTTCCAACATTGTTTAGTACGCCATCTATTGATAACACTAAAGCTCGTTCATTCTCATTAAAAATAACGTCTATCATCTTAAACTTCAGCTCACGTAAAGCTTAAAATAATTTGTTTCTGTTGATACACAAATGTTGGCAGCGTATCCGAACTACGTCTTCTGTAAGTGCTGCAAAAAAAAAACTGTATTAACTCAGAGAAGCGGCCAAAAGACGCGGTTCCAAGTTAGTGACGTAAAAATCATGAGTAACCATAGAGGTTTAGTGTTGGGCATAATAACTTTTTAGTGTATTTAAATGAAATTCATTGTTTCATTTGAACCGAGTGAGTGCGGTTTATTTTAGTACGTTATAAGCTGCCAGTTTTGTGTTTGGAATGTCCCCGCACGTGCCCGCGCTATGATAATAATAAAATGTTGGCGCATTATTTATTTATAGTCCGTCTCGCGGCTGTCGCTCGTCCGTCCGTCTGTCCCTACGTGTTCACTTGTTATTATATATATGTATTAAGAATGTCGACTCGAGAGAACAGAGGTGGCCGTCCATGTTTCTTTGTCTCGTTACGGATTATTTTGTGTTTTTGCTATAAATCAATCCGATCCGTGATATTTGTGTAAGCAGACAGATTTAATGGATCTGTATTAATATCTAGTTAATCATAAACAATGTGTTTGTCTTGTTTAATAATTGTTGCTGGTAGAGAAGCAATCACAATCTTGTTAGTAGCACCATCGATCATTTCATCAAGAAGCTTTAAATTGTAAATATCTTCAGGATCGACCGCAGAATCATTTCTTTTTATAGGTATGATTCAATTAGAAATGGACTACAGAGCAAATCGTGTTTATTGATTAGCACTACTGCCGTCTGGTGGACCGTTACCCGAAGTTCCAGATTCAATCAATCACTCGTTCGAATCTCAACAATTTTGTTAATCTCACGTCGCTCATTACTCTGTACCATAATATCATACTGGTATTGTTTTGCTCGCCGGAGATGGTCGCTATTTGCGGACGTCTTCCCCCTCCCTCGCACCGCAGCGCCCCCCTCCCCCCACTACGGTATCCGTCTGAACACGAGCTATATTTTATCCGAAGTTGGGCTCGCAACGTAAACTGTCAGAATCGGTTCGCATGAATCTGCAGGACGTTCAACTTTTAGTTCTGAAATTTTAAGTGGTCGATTTTTTGCTGTTGCCCTTTTTTCAATGTTTCATTTTTGGACTGAAGGCTAGTTATATTATATTAGAAAATTTGCTTGGATTAAGATTAAAAATTAATTGATCCCCTCTAAACATTCAGCGAAACGAAACTCATTCAACACTTCTTTAATTTACCGAGTACTTACATTATCATTGTTGTCAACTGCAGCGTGCACAGCAAGAATTCAGAATACAAATGGCCTCTGAGACGTTAGGGAATGTACCGTGAAAATAACATTAACAAGAGCAATAATTAGATATATATCATCGAAATCAGCGCGACGATGCATTGATAAAACACAGTATATATCTCAAATGCATTTGAAATATGGCCGCCACGTCGCCTCCGACAGCGAGTTGGCGCGTTTGAAAACTCGGTTAATACGCGCATGATTGATTTCCGAACTGGCTGTTAAGGGTACGGTCCATGTCCAGCCTCAAAAATAAAATAAAACATTGACAATTGGAATTGCATTTTCGATTTGTTCGTTTTAAAGCAGAGTTCTTATTTTAAAATTAATTTGCCACACTAATTCGAAACATAAAATAAATTGTCTATGGTTCGTTCCACGTACGTTATTTGAACTCATTAGCGCGTTACAGGTTCTTTATCGAGCAATCGTGCGAGGATTGCAAGAATAAAGAGTCCACTTACTTTGTTTATGGCGTCTCATATAGTGACATCCGCCGTACAAACACTATAAATTATACCTCAAATCACATCTGATGCGCATTTCCCTCTAGCGTACAAAAAGCTCATGTATCTTAGCCGATCTTCACGGAACGACAAATGTGTAACAAATAAATTATAAAATCAACGTCCTCGGTTTTTATACTTCACGTGTTAAGCTGCATCCTGCTCGTACTCATCGTTTATTGTAACAGCTTCTCGCTCTCACTGTAGTTGTCACACCATCATATCAAGCGCAGTTTATCATCAGCCGTCGTCTAACGATGACGTTTCTATTTATCTGTCGGGATTTAGAACATTTCACGCAAATTGCATTATGAGGTATGGGAGTTCGACGTCCGACGTCATGTTATATTAATTACCTATATTTTAAATACGTCTCCCAAGTCACATGTTGGTTTTAAATTAGGTACCTACTGAAAATAAAATTCTTTCTCATTAATGCAATATTAAACTTGAAGTCTTAAAAATGATGAAGGAGTATGTATAAATCATAAGTTGAAAGCTGAAAATTTTAATTTTTTTATCATAATACTTCAAAAATTACTGGATGATATATTAGATCCGTTTTTCATCAGTCTTTTGCATGAGATATTTGAAGAAAGAAGAGTAATTTCGAACTCATATCATACATAAGAATTCTATACTGTAGGTACCTACTGCTGCTGTAACTTCAGCACCCAGTAACAACTTATTTCCTATTTGACAACTACAAGCTGGAGCATTTGAAAAATAACTCCAGATATAAAGTTATCATGGAGAAGCGATTAGATTAAACTAACTGAATCCATCGATATTATAATAAATCTTCAAAACTTTGGACAACATTTCTTATCTGACTGCCTCATGAAACACACCAAATCTTCCACCAAACTTTTAGCATACAACTCCATCATAGAAACAAAGTAGCAATCACATCAGCAAGACAATCTTTTAAAACGGTACCTAAAAAATAAGAAATAAACTGAGCATCTCCCAATTAATTAGCAAGGGGCTATAATAAGCGGTGCGCAGGAGTCGGCGGGTGTAGCCGAGACGTTTGACAGATGGCTACAAGCCGCTGGCTCACAACCCGAGCTTCTTTGAACCGATGGAATGCTGCCGTCAGGGAAACCTCCACCGTTAATTAGATAGAAATTTATTTGGCGTGGATCTATCATTTTTGGAATTATCACTGTCTTACCTGAATTATTGTGAGACATGAAATGTACACGGAATTTTCACCATGAAATTAATATGAGATTGAAAAGGGTTAATTGATTTGAAATTGGAAGAAATAACAGAATAGCTTATAAAAGTATATAAGCTAACAGAGGTGCCATAGACAAGTAGAGAATTCTCGAGATGACACAAACCTCCAAAATACTGGATTATTCCGTTTTACTAAGGTCTTTATTTTCCTTCGCTCGAAAAATTATGGATATAGGTACTATTTATCTGATAAAACAACAGCCTATACAAAAGTTCTAATTTCAAGTTAACAACTAGATAACGCATATCTGGCCATTGAAAAATCAACTCTAAAGAAATTGCAGGGCTATTAAAAACTGAACTGAACGGTTAAAGACATCGACTCACGCGTACGCTACTGTACCTAACATTCTGTAATCTGGAAACTACAAAAAAAATCTAGATTGAGTTCACACATGTCAAAATTTTTATCTTTTATTATCTGTATTCAGTCATCTAGGTACTATCAACAAAAACAAATGTATATCCCTTATCACGTAGCAGTAAAGACGTTCGATTCTCACAGTTAAGTTATTCGGGTGTCAAATAATATGTTTCCATTTTAATGATATGCTAGTCTCGTTCAAACGAGCTGCGATTTAAACTCGTTTAGTAGCCATTGTGTTTGTTTGTATGTCCCCCAAATAAGTCGGCAACACGATTAGTGAGAATCGTAGTGAAAAACCATATAAGGTTGACTAATGTATAGCTTCATTGCAAAATTACTATAATTTCCTTTTGTGATGTTTTTTGCGAACCGTTGTCTGGGATTTAGTTTTATTAGTTTTTGTTTGTTATTACACTTTGCTGTATAGTAAATTTATGTGTATATACTCCTAATATTAAATGCGAAAGTTTGTGAGTATCTTTGTTGCTCTTTCACGTAAAAACTAATGAACTGATTTGGATTAAAATTGGCACATAGATAGATCATACCCTGGAATAACATATAGGTTACATTTTAGCCCGGGAAAACATGAGATACCACGGGAACCCGGCTGAAACCGCGGGAGACAGCTAGTTTACCATATATTTATAAAGAAATTCATTGATAATAAACATCTATACACGGTTATAATTTTTTTTTTTTCTGCAAGAAACTTAACCTTTTTACCTTTTTATAGATCTGTAGGTACAAAATTAATTAAATACAGGTGTACATGACATTAATTAAATTAAGATCCTGTTTTGAAAACCTAGATTTGGCTAGACAGACGGGCGAAAATTGCGGGACGGACGCATAGATTTAGCTTAGTCTAGATTTTGTGTAAAGGTTGGAATAGGTTGTTACATTGGCATGCTCGGTGCGACGGTTCCGCGCGAGATTTCGATCGAATCGTGCGCAGCATTCCTTTACAACTTGGGGCCGCCATGCGTTCATCGCTCGATGGATTTCCCATCGCTTTAATTATATACAATGCTCATTTAGAATCAGTAGGTTTATCTCTTATAGGTAAAAACTTTTAAAAATTATATATATATATTTTTTTGTATACTACTAAGGTAGCACCTGATGGAAAGTGGTTACCGTCGCCTATCGCCATTTGCAATACCAGAGATATTGCCAATGTGTTGCTGACCTGTTACAATACCGAGAAGGCAAATTGGCTCTCAAGTGCAATTGCCGGAACACACCGTTCTTTTTACTAAAGTTATGACAGTTGTATTATGTCAGTTTTGGCATCATATGATAAATACAAGTGTCAAAAAGTGACAAAATTAGCGAAGAATAGACATCCTCTTGATTTCTATTAGATTGTGATAATTTTAATAGTGATCAAGGTTTAAATTATCATAGTAATTTACGTAAACCTGCCATCAATTTTGACATACCATAGTGAAATAGGAAAGTATTAGAAAGCGCTATACGATGGTAACCCTAACACCGGGCATGCGTACGCGCAACTTTATACCAAATACATAATGGATAATTTTACTTTGAATCGCTTTTGCTAAGATTCTCATGGGCTTCGTAGAAAGCACTTGACTAATGAAAAGTATGTACTACTAACATGTACTTACGGTTATAACCCTAAAGTAGGTAGTTAGACTGTAGTCAGGATGCAGCTGATCAGATAAATCTTATTGCAATGTCATGCTTCATTTTCATATCCCTCTGGCTACTGTCTCCTGCACCAAGCCACAACGTACTCGTAAATAATGTGACGTCAATTTCATACACAAACTCCCTGCGCAACCGAACAATAGTGAAGTAGGTTACATTTGCTACAGATTAAAAAAATCGGTAAAAGGATGTCAATTACATTAAAAATTGTTATTCAGCATACAAGGACCACCTCTATGTCACGCCTACCCAATGTGCGTCAATCAAAGATTACAATCTCTACGACTTACGAGTATTTTTTTTAAATATAAACTCAAGCACTGGTATTTACTATTGTGCCAGGAATCGGTAGCTTTGCTAATATATTGCTGTACTTGGTTCGTGTGGGTCGGAGCCCAATTATAAGCGGGTAGCGATAAAGTTTTTTTAATGCATGTGGACAAAGTTAAAAAGCACGAATCCTTTAATTTTCATGTAAAAGATTTCCGATTCAAATTCATTTAATTATTAAAGTATTCTTATACTAGGTATTTTATACTTATCCAATAAAAAAAATGCTTGGTGTTTTTTTTTTCAATTCAGTTTCGCAACATAATATTGCTATTTTCATTTTTTACTCACACGCAACATTAATTATTTGCACTGAAGTATTTTACCCGTGACAGCATAATTAAATTTGTAATTTAATTTATTAATAAATGCAATCACAAGATCGAAATCGTTTAAATTGCAGTCTAAATATAGGTTTAGGTCGATATATAAGATCTTACTTTACGCTATGTACTAACACACAGTCAAACCATTGACCCAAGGGCTGCGTCAGCCATTTAGCCACACAGCGTTATTACCATTTGGTCCTAACAATTCTCGCCTAAGATGGCGCCAAGCCCCGGGCGCGTAATTCAAAATGCAAATATTGTGCACTTATAATGTATTTTGTATTCAAGTGGCAGCGATGCAGCTGGCTGGCTACGTCTCTCGGAGGTTTTACTGTAGAATCATGTAAAAATTGGCCATTTTTATTCCATACGCGCTCACCTGATTGGCGGTTCCCATGAGGTTAATTTTCGCGGATTCTTAAAAAAAAAATATTTGTCTATGGTCGTGACGGACGGAGACGCGTTGAGAATATCACCCTTGTTGTGTTCCGAATTTAAATTTCGAAGATAGCCCTCGTTCCAAGGTTCCAATTTCGAACTGTATGTACTTTTACAACAGCCCTCGTTAGCGGTGATACGTCATTTAACTATAGTGAAGATTGTTTATGAGATAGTGGTGAGGCGACTCCAACGCCGCTTCTATAAAAAGGTGCTTCGTTACTAATTCCCTCGTCCCCCCCTTGCGGCGCGGATGTTCTAAATTTAACCGGGAAACGAACCCGGGACCGACGCACGTGTGCTCACTTAGCACTCGGTAACTTGAATAAAGATTCCATAAAGAGACTTCAGTTTTTATTTTATTTATATATTCAGATTTCATTTACGTCTGTAGAAATATGCCGTTACTCAAATTATGCGACTTAAATTGAAAAAAAAAGGCGATGCGTTCGAAATCTTGGAAGGAAAAAGTTTCGATGTATTCATTCGGGCATCGCATCGAAGGTCAGTCGAGATATAAAATTAAAAAGTATAAGTGGCGTCCGCGAACGGGTTCCATTTTATTAAATTTCAAATATTACCAACCGTTATTACAATTTCAAATCGGCACTGTTACACGTAACTTTTTTATCTTTGGATTGTAAAAAAACGATAAAAAAAATGCCACACGCAAACTGGCAGTATAGCTAAATTCTTTATATAAAAGTTTCAGTTACAAAACGATCCTTTTAAAAATAGAACCCTAGGGCATTATTTACTTTTGCAATTAGTTTCTAACGGCTATGGACTAATTCAAACTCTATTTCCACATAATTGTACATTTTTTATTACGTGGCCATTCCAACCATGAGAAGTCTGATTTATGTACTTCTGAAAACACATAATCAGAACTAGATGTGTACTATTGTTATTGATTAATTATTTATGTAGATGGAACAATCTAATAGTTTGCAGCCTAAAAACATAGTATGCCTTAGATAGAAGGCAAGCTCAATTTGTTTCGATTTCAATTAGTTTTGCTGGAAACACATAACCGCAGTATCTTTAGAAATATCTCGGGAATAATTTTCACGTACAGACCAGCGCATTTGCGAGGATATAACTTCAACGTTTTATGTCTAAAACTTGTAAATTTGAAATCAGTACTTATCATAAAAGAAATAGAGCTTAATTTGGTATGCAATTGATGGTGATTAAGGTCGTTTTTGAATTTCGAATGTGAAGGATCCGAGCGGTAGACATGAGCGGGCGACGATTTTGAAAATACGACTTGTGAAATCTGAACGTCTGATAGGTTTTTGCGGCGCGCCCGAATAATATCGCGCTTTTAATTACTGAGCCAAGCTAATTAGCTTTTTGGGTTCCGTTGGTGGATGTCAAACCCACAAAAATAAGTAGAGACTTTATTATGGCGTAGGTATTTCCAAGAATAGATGCACGATGCAATGTACCTAATAACTATCGCCTCATAGTATTTGTGTACCAGAATAAAGTAGGAGTAGTGCTTTTTTAACTTAAGGGAGAACGTTCGGTTGGAGCGCGAAATTCAAATTTTATGACGTTTTTTGCAAATTGCAGCTCAGTTATAGGTCGTAAGTTATCAACATGTTATTTGCGAGAAGAATGGTAGTATATTTACTGATTAATAACAAAAGAAATCATCAACATATTCCTCCAAGGTATATTAGTAACATTTTCATGAAATAGTCGTATATGTCAGTCATAATAACTGAGCTGCAATTAGCAAAAAACTTGATAAAATTTGAATTTCGCGCTCCAACCGAACGTTTACCCTTAAGTAGTCTTTACTTAGGTATACGTACTTGCTATTCCTACCTATGATAATTGGTTTTGGACTTACTTGTGAAGGAGTAGTGTAGCACTATTTACTTACTATGACTTTGTCTATTTGAAATAATTATGTTGGTAAATATCATCCAGTAAAAAACACATGAGGTAGACGGTCGCCCAATTAATGGTCCACAGATAAAGAACCAATAACTTAAAAACCCTCTCACCGCTGACAGCTTTTTTCAACAGTATCTCAAACTTTTTGACATATGAGGCGACAGTTTATGGTTTCTGTCATACACGATGGCCGCTCACAAAAATATTTGTGTGCATTAAGACATTTTAATGAGATATCTTTTAATTTAAAACTGATTTATAATTCATTTTGTTCTTGTAGCCGGAATTAAATTATGTTTTTGTTTCTTGTCGAGTTGAGTAACTCATATTTTGTGAGTTAAATTGAAATTGTGTGAATATTTACGAAACCAATTTGTATTTTCTTCACGATTTTCAAAGATGGAATATCAAAATTTATCATCAACAGAGTAAGGAAATACATTGATTGTTGGTACCTACCAACCAGGCTTCGTGAATGGGTGAGGAGGTTCGCCTAATGAACGTATCGGTTACCGACTCGAGTTACCACTCGTTAGTGAGATGACGTCGGAACTCGGGACGCCTCCTGCCCGCTCATTGTCTCCTGGTACCTAGTAGCGAATAACTCTTTATAGCTACATCCTTTCTGTTGGTTTGTCTGCGTAAATGAATATATTTCCGTATATTTTTCATAAAAATCTAATTATATATCGTTTTAACAAACTAAAGATATCGTAGAGGCGACGACAACAATGTTACGAGGTGGTAGTGTACATCGGAGTTGAATGTAAGCCCGCAGGTGATCGCACCGTACCGTTGACGGACCGTCAATTTGTCAGAGGCAGACACAACCACGCCACCACCCCGTCAGTCAGCGAGCTTTCCCAACCAGCTGAAGAATGAACCCCGATGACGGCGCAGGAGATATATGCGAGCTCGACACCCGACGATTAGGCCTGATGCCAACCCGAAAGTGCCCGATGATTCACGAACGAGTTGAACGAACTATCCCGAACGTGCGATTGTGACAATTGTTTTCTTAAACGGTACGACATTAATTTGAACATGCGGGTTTGAATTTCGAATGTGGCGTTCTATTGGATAATTTTGGAATTAGACGGCGGTGCGCCCGATCATTGACGGAGATGTACGATTGTTTACTGACACTCCGAGGTTAGGTTAAGTCACTATCATTTAATTAAAGCTCATATATACTACGCTCTTTACTTATTAACTGACAGTTGCTGATCGACAATCATCAGCCTAGCTTATATTGTCTCCTCCATGGATTATAGCAACAGATGAATGAGCTGGGGCAAGTACAGCACTTCTTAAACAATACATTGGAAATCTAGTGAAAGGCTTTATTGACTTATCAGCCTATGTCTCTCCACTGCTGAAGATAAGCCTCTCCCAAGGCGCGCCACTTCTTTCGGTCCTTCGTCTTCCTCATCCATTCATTACCTGCTATTTTTCTAAAGTCATCTGTCCAGCGAGCCGGAAGGCGTCCTACTCCACGTTTCCTTGTCCGAGGTCGCCATTCCAGCACCTTTCTGCTCCAGCGGCCATATGTGCGTCGACAGATGTGTCCTGCCCACTGCCACTTCAGCTTGCTTATTCGAATTGCTATGTCGTCACCTTTGTACGTCTGCGAATTTCATAATCATTCTCTTTCCATAAATTGCTAATTTAAGGCTTAGCAAACTCAAAACTCATTTATTCAGTTTGGGTCTTGATAAGACACTTATGAACGTCGACAGTTACAAATGACAACAGCGGTTCGTAATACACAACAGATTGTGATACTAGTAAAGTGCAAGGGAAACCTTTAGACAGTCTTTGTTAAGACGAGCCCTTAGATGTAGCTCTTGTATTTTTGATAATTTACTATTGTACGCTATTTATAGTTATATAATTGCGAAATATTCGATCTGGCAACTCGTTTGAGCGGCGATGACATCGACTTTGTGAATTATTTTGGCAGCAACACTGCGCATTCTGGGTCACGATATCCAAGATCAAACATTCGTCTCGCAAAACATAGCTTTAAATCACATGTGGTCTTTTTCACTGGGATTTAGGGTTTCAATTTAAACGTGTAGGCGTTTTTGAGTGTCAATTAGTAATTTGTCAAGTAATGAATTTATTTTTGAAGGTGACTTAATGATGGTCGTTAATTTTACGGTTCAATGTGATATGCATTGGCTCAGGTAGTTTGCTACAAGATAGATATTTAAAAAAATACTAACTAGCTTTACGCTCGGTAGTTTAGACGCGATCTCTTATTTTACCTACTAGAATTCGATTTTCGAAAAACGTTATCTTAGTTTCCTTTCCTTAGATACCTTACACAAGAAATAAACCCTCCAAATTTCTATTTGCTTGTATATAATGAAAGATATCTAATTTATTACAAATATAGTATCACTCACAATCATTAGCAACTAATAAAGAACACAATTTCTCCAAGTTTAATCGATATTTTTAACGTACTATAATGAATCATTCGTTAATCATAAAATCAAACAATAAAACAGTGCACGAGTCGTTACGTTAGCGAATCGATTAGGATCGATGTTCACAAATCGATTCACATACCATATTCGAATGACAATGGCCGTTGGGTGTTCATATGATTTACGAATGCTCGTTATGAGAACCGTAATGACGTGCGCTTGCGCCGTTTCATTACCAACGCTTTGATTATAAGCGGTTATTCTTGTGTCGAAGAAAAGGAGCATGTGAAATGAGCAATAGATGAATGACCAAGAATTTTAATCATTTCGATGGTCAAAGTTGGTAATGCATTGCTGGGTATAACGCTATCTCTTTCTTTATTGTATAATTAATATTGTTTTCTTTTCGTTTTACAATGTCTTTACTAATTTTGTTACAGGTAAGTGTAATTTTATTTTAATGGCGAATTTGGTAAGATAATTTTATTGTATCACCAGTCAGAGATTATAAAACAGCATTTGATATAATTAACTACGTCACAGAATACCTTGCACCCTACCAATAGGGCAGTTGACACTGTCCAAAATAAATGAACAAACACTAACCAATGCATAAAACATCTAAAAACACGTGGAAACATCTAATATGTTGTACATTTCATGAATTTTATGATTTTTAATTACCAGTAGAACCACAAAGAGTAGATCATTTGATGCTGTGAAACTATGACGTCATGGTGTAATATTTCATACAAAATTCCATATCAACTATCGTTTTGACATTTATTAAAAAGTAGCTGATTTGATAAGTCAGTCAACTACCCTATTCATAGTAAATCATTGTCTAACTAACTAAATGAACGTATAAATGTAGAATAGTCATACTCCGAGTGTCAGAGGCAAGTAAACAAGCTCACTCCGGTTTCACAGTAAGGAGTCCCACAGGGATCTATTCTGGGCCCTCTCACATCTCGAAAAAATATTTTTTTCATCCTCATCTCCTACTAAGTGATGTATTAATAGAAATAGAAAGCGTACGGTTTGATTTGTATTTAGTTTTTATCTTTGAGTAAATAAGTGGGATTTTTTGTTGAACGCGCGTTGGGATTTGAACGGATTACTGTAATGCTTGAAATAGACTATAAAAGACATAAGTTTACTAGAAAATCCACACGCCATGGATGATGTAACGGACTAGAAGTTACATCTTTTTTATCATCTAGACTACTTATAAAAGTCTTAATATTAAACTTATAAAGTTATTTTTAAATAAAAGAGTAATTGCTGACTTTATTGCCGGCTCTTCTCAGCAAAAGCTGCCTTCCGACCCGTGCATTAGTCTGACAATTCATAAGTGCCTGTGAAGGTCTATTTGAATAAATAATATTTCATTTAATTTCAAAGAAAAGAAAATTAATAATATGAGGAGATAATAAATATACTCACAAGTATAGTCTTTCTTACAAACTTACCACTTTTTTTTGTTACACGTATAGGCCTGTGTTTGACCACAATCTCACCGTGGTCAGATGTTGCGGCCGATGATGGTAAGCACACAAAGCCTAAAAGGGAACAGGCTCTCAAGTGCAGTCTCAAACACACCAAAAGGTGCTTGGCGACAGATTCGACTTGAGGGTGGTAGCCAGTTAGGCGGGTACTATAAAGAACCCAACCACCGTGCTATGGTTCCCTCACGCTATAAATATTTAAAAACTATTTACATAAAACATCAAATTTATTCATGCATTAAAATAAACTTTAATGTTACACTCATTATTAATGAAAAGAACGTTAATAAGATTTACAATACAACATCCATTTGCAATAATAACAATTCCGTTACCACTCGTTGACTTCCATAACGAAAATTCATTAACGAAGCACCATTAATTCCAGTCCTCGTCCGATGGCATTCCATTACTCCCATTCCTTACCAAAACAAACAAATCCTACAATTATTCTAACGGCACAAGGTTATCATGTACCCAAACATTCTAAACTAACCTTTACTTCTTCAAAATAGAGTCTTTAACAACTGCATTTGAAACATCATCTGTGGATCCCAGTGATGCTGAACCATCAAAATTATTATCGTTAATGTGATCAAAAATAGACTCTATAACTGTAGAGTTAACGTTGTTTTTATATGTGTTTATAGTTGTAGGAATCTCATCCCTAAAATGTATGTCCCCAAAATTCTTAAGATATTGAAAGATTAGCAGTGGGTTCGAAGTCCCTATAAATAATACATCGAAAGGGGGTGCTGTGATGGATTGTCTGTCTGTCTATCCAGTTTCTATTAGTCGGGAACTCTTAAAGGGTGTTAGGGGTGTATGCTGTTATTAGACACGACCAATGTTAGCTTTGCAAGTGATATCCGTTCATTAATTCTAGTATTTCGTTCTGAGTATTGTTGTTGTCTTGTAAATGGATTTTGGTATGAATCTGCTATACATAGTAACTTTGATTGGGTATTTTAGATCGAAAGGGTATTGAATTATACCTTACTAGCGACCCGCCCCGGCTTCGCACAGTTTTTCTCCACTTTTCTGTGCTATAATCTGCATGTATTATACATATAAACCTTCTTCTTGAATCACTTTATCTATTGCTGAAAACTGCATTAAAATCTGTTGAGTTGTTTAAAAGATCTAAGAGAACAGACAGCGGAAGCAACTTCATTTTATACAATATAAAGATACAAGACATAAAATCTTTTAGTATGCAAAACAACACTAAAATATTTCCATAGAAACTTCAGATATTGACAAATCATAAGTACCTAGTTTAGCATTAAATACGCTTTAGTAAATAAAGTCGTACGTAAAAGTTAGTCTAAATGAGTACCTATTAGATTACTCGAGATCTAAAATCGATATCTCGGCCCATCACTAAATTTCTGAGTGCGAGTCGCTAGACTTCTAATAGTTATTATTTGACTCTTAAAATTTTGTAAGATTATTGAAAATTATTATTTACAATCCACTGATTTCGGCCTAAAATACCTCATCAAAATCACTCTATTAAAATCAAAATCAAAACTCATTTAGTCAGTTTAGGCCCTAATAAGGCACTTATGAATGTCAACAGTTACAGTAATAATATTCTGTATAGTTCAAATTCAGATGGGTTTTTAATGGACTAATTGCACAATAACTTGTAATTTTAGATTTCAACTGAAATAAAAAGCAGCAAAAATCGTATCATGAAATATTTGTTAAACCAGTTTATAGCCAGAAAATCAACATTATAAATCACTAGCTGTCCCCCGCGGATTCACCCGCGTTCCCGGGATAAAAAGTAACCTATATGTTATTCCAGGGTATGATCTATGTGTCAAGTTTCATCCAAATCCGATTACGAAATCAATAAGTGCAAACATTAGTAAGTAGAAAATGTTGAAAATTCGATACAAATTCGTACACAAATGTTATCTAAATGTAACATGGGAATGTCTTGTAGATATAACTGAAGATAAAGATAAACTGATAAAGGATCATGTCGAAATATATTGACCGATAATACATGTTAGGTATGTTTATATTAGTATGAAACTCGACTAATGTTAATAATATCTGGGAGATATAAAGTCACCATTAAAATTTGAGCGTTCAATATGATGGCTCTTTTTGACATGAGGATGTTTTGTTATGGGTGTCTCTTTTTGGCTCAAGTGTTTATACTTATGAACGTCGATAGTTACAATTATTACAATAGACTCTACCACCGGTTCCACATACACTTAAACTGAGAAGACTTACCTTATGTCTCTACGAACGAAGGGAGTAGATACCTTCCTTCTCCCCTTCTCCGGTACTTAGTAATTTTGTAGCTTACTTTCATTGATGATTACGGCCCCTTAAATTAATATTTCCGCAGTGCATACCCAGTAAGATAAATAAATTTATATAAAAAAAATATTCGAATAATAAAAACATTGTAAAACTTGAAGTATTCCCAAAAGTTTGGAATTGTAACAAAATGACGACCGATTATTTGATTTGAACGATTTATATTATTCACTCTGTCCGTCCCTTTTGTAAAAGTTTGCGTGAACTTGTTGACGTCACAAATACCTTCTGTTACCTTTAAATATTTTCTTTTTTCAGGAAATGTTTTCTGCCATTTTTTTATGAGATGTTTTTTATTGTAACATTTACAAAGTCTTATCGGATTTTTAGCAGGTTTTATTCGGTGCTCTATCTGGTAGAAAAATAAACAATTAGGGACTTACCTACGTGTCATTTTTGGGAGTCCAAGTGATATATATATTTAGACTACATGGTTATATTCAATTAAATTCGTCTATTAGTGTTATTGTATTTTAATTTATTTGCATCGGCTGCTGCACTTTGATTTATAGGCTTAGTGTGCATTTTTATTATATAGCTTAGAGTTATAATTGGTATAAATCTGTATCTGGTAATTTAAAGTTACATATTTGTCTAAAACCATTGAAGAAAATATTTTTTTTTATACGGTACAATTAAATAAAAAGTATTTTAAGGGTTAATTACCAATATTTGACAAAATAGTAATAATGTATTGAACTATAGTTCAATTTGACAACATCTCTTTTATGATTAAATTAAACGGGAGTGACACTGCGACGCATAACTGTATACATTATATCTTTATCTATCAGTATTTAATATGTTATAGACACACGAATCCCCATCTAAAACCAGCGCAGCACGTAGGTGCAAATAAAAACTTTGAGTATCATATTTTTATTTCCGAAGCGCGTGAATTGTAGCATAAAGACAGTTTCCGAAGTTTTGTACATGTTGTTTGCGGCTACCTACCTCAGTTTTATATTCCCACTGCGAGGTGCTTATCATAATGCATCCTGAACATTTTCCACGTCGTCTCCGAGCCTTCGCCCCTCGAACTTCGCAACGCCTCGGTCCAAGTGATAAGCGAGAGACGGTGAAAGCGCACATGGTTTTTGAGTGTATATAATATCTCTTTCATAAAGAATAATTCCTACGTCATAATAGATATCTGTATGGTAAATTTCAGCCTGATCCGTCCAGTGGTTTGTAACATTTTCATGAAATAGTCGTATATGTCAGTAATATACCTTGGAGGAATATGTTGATGATTTCTTTTGTTATTAATCAGTAAATATACTACCATTCTTCTCGCAAATAACATGCTGATAACTTACGACCTATAACTGAGCTGCAATTTTCAAAAAACGTGATAAAATTTGAATTTCGTGCTCCAACCGAAGCCTCCACCTTAAAAGTTGCATAATTTTTTGAACATGGTTAAAATATTTATGTAATTTATACCTAAGTGGCAGGTGATCATATAATTATGAAACAAGCAAAACGCTGCAAGCGTCTAACCGTACCACACACCAAGAAAATAACTTTAAGCAATATCAACTTTTTATTATTGAAAGTATTTATATTATTTCACATTGTCTACTTTCACTTTTTACTCAAAGTTGAGGCGGTTTAATACACTTAGGAGGGACGTGTTCCCTAACTTCGGTCCTTGGGTACTCCGGGGTTTGTTTCAATCATCTGCTTTTGTCAACTTTGTGTCGATATTGAAAGTTTTGCTTTTTATCTGTGAAAGTGTACTTTGCTTTCACGGGACATGCTTTTTACATTTCATATGCTGTTCGTATTTATTAATGTTTGGAAGTCTTATTTGGGTTGCTAGGGACTTTCTTTTATATTTGGATGCTACGGTTTGACCCAATATACAATTTTGTTGTGCTTTTTTATGTCTTCTTATTTTATACCTATTAGTTTTGTCATAAGAATAAAATGGAATAAAACTTGAACTGTTTTGTTCATCGAGAAAATCTAGGTGGATTGCTGATTCTCTGACCCAAGTATACGCCAGTATTCTGGTCACGAGATGCTTCGAATAACAAACTCAAGCTGCCCAACCTCATTATGTATTCGATAAAAAATCATTTCCTCTGAAGAGAACTAAAATAATACGACTATTTAACAGTTATGAATGGTATAGAATTCGCATAATACTCGTGGGGGTGGAGTGCAGAGACAAAAGACGGTAGAAATCTATCGAGGTGTCATGTTACATACAAACAAACATGCAGACGGTTTGATATACAATCCGAGATATGGGGTTAGGAAACCTTTAGGGTTATGAAAATAGAATGGTGGAAGAGAATTTGATAACTAAAAGGCGTCTCTGGAAAGTAATTTTGATGAATAATTTTAAGTTTGAGATTGAACTTCGGGAAATCTATATAAAGATCATTTTATTGCTACTACTTAGAAAAACCAAACAAAATATTTTTAAAGTAGGTACAGCAGCAAAGGAACGAAGACTCATGCTGGGGAGGAACTCAGGTTACAAGTCCGCGTCCAGCTCTGGTTTTCATTGTTAAATACTATGATTTTATGGGTCACCTGTCTCGCTTGTCCCCGTCAGTTTAGTAAGAGACGGAGACATTCGCGGAGAGCATCCTCAAACTTACAATACGTCTTATAACTCTTTAACAAATTTGATCATACCAAGATGAAGTATTAACAAAACATAAACATTCAAACATTTCCCTATTTCCCCATCAACCCTACGGCAATTTCTGACAGTACGACAGCAGTAATCTCACCAGAGCTATTGTCGAACCCACTACCCTCAGGCTTGCGGCCAACTAAGGCACAATCGGGACATAATAGCCACCACTCCACGGCTCCCGTGTTTTCTTTTGTAATCACCCTCTGGTAGCTCCCCTCAATGATTTTTCTCTCGTATTTGTTTTTGTTCGGTAATTGTTGTTTGGTTTTCCTGTAAATTGCTTGCGGTTTAATATTCTATGTGTTTCGGTTGGTCATTGGTTGGCTTGGAGCTGTTTGATGTCTCAGTTAGTCTGCTAGTATTGAGGTGTTTCTGAAAATAGCTTTAATATAATTATAAATTTTAGGTTGAAAGTCGTTTTCGTTTATGTAAAATTGTCTTACATGTCTGTCGGCTCACTTCAGAATGAGTTATGTTATGACACGAATGTAGAATGCTTTCCCAGAAAAAGTCTTATTCACTCGTTTTCATATCACATATTCTGATTTTAGACGTTGTAAATTTTACTCTTCAACTATTTAGAATTTTTGTAAGCAAAAACTTGCTGTGAAGAAATGTTGTTGACAGATTTGAATCCCTATTTCACGCTTAGTTCATTAATTAACTATTATTATTGATTATCAATAAAGTCAATAGCGGAAACCGAGTGACCGTTCAAATCCAACCAAATCCTATTCATAACAAACACAAAACATCTAAATTAAAATTTAGTCGCACTCGCGTCCGTCAATGAAAAGCGTGGGACTCAATAGGCTTTTTACATAGAGCTTTCAATGAAAGCTTAAAGGGTTTCGCGACAATACGGCTCGGGTTTAATTAACCGGAGCTTAATGCTTAATTGTAAGTGCAGTTAAGCCGTGGAACACGTGTTGGCGTCGCGCAGGGCTCGCTCCTAGTACCGCTTCTATTCAATTGATATTCAAATTTTTCTTACGTTTATTATGTGGTCGGTTTCATGAGGATTTTGGATTAGCGTCCTTTATACTACACTGATGAAAATATGATTAAATAACGATGCTGAAGATGCTTTTTATTGCAATTATAAATAATCAACTGCCAACAATAAGTAATTTTAAAGCAGCAATTATTTCTGTAACGACTGCAAAAGCAAAGAATTTCAACGGTCATATGAAGTTATAAATAGTCAAGACATTGCAGTATAATAGATACTGCATTCAGCATAAAGAAGCCAGCAATGAGCTCCTGGTAACCTGCATCGACTTAATTACTAAGCTCAGACGGATCCTAGACATGCAGGTGATCAGAGAGTCAAGCCACGGCTTTATAGCATTAATATTAAAAGTAAATAATCAGGGTCCATACATCATTAGCCATTCAATGTAACGGAACGGCAGACCATAAATTATTCAGACTTCGTCTATGGTCAAGTGAGTGCTGGTACATACAGTGTTTCCTATGGAACTTCCGGGCATGTCGTTAATTGATTCTACGATTGTTACATTCAGTTATTTAAATTGTAATTTAATTGTCTGCCCTTTTTTGGGATGTTTTGGTCTGTAGCTGTTGGACAATCCTGATGGGGTATTCAATAATGTTTAAGGTGATACCTTCGGTACTGACATATACGACTATTTCATGAAAATGTTACTAATATACTTTGGAGGAATATGTTGATGATTTCTTTTGTTATTAATCAGTAATTATATACTACCATTCTCGTCGCAAA
Organism: Tethea ocularis; assembly: GCA_963555595.1. Lineage (NCBI taxonomy): Eukaryota > Metazoa > Arthropoda > Insecta > Lepidoptera > Drepanidae > Tethea > Tethea ocularis. Next base: position 1,409,707 of record OY741973.1, on the reverse strand, counting down.
TAACATGTTGATAACTTACGAACTATAATTGAGCTGCAATTTGCAAAAAACGTGATAAAATTTGAATTTCGCGCTCCAACCGAACGTTCCCCCTTATAGAGTTTCTGTGAACTAGTCGAGTGTATCAATAAATAGACCAACTGGAAATCTTTACTGTATTGAGAAACAAGTGTGTGCTTCTATGGTATTTTCAAATCCTCTGCCGGCCGATGCATTATAATTCGTCATTGAATGAATATATCTAATTTCATCATCATCAGCCAAAGATTAACTTCTAAATTTAAATCTCTCTCATTGATGTCGAATAACTCTGAATCTTTATGTTCCTAGGGTTATTCTTACCATATGAAAAGGGTACTTACTGTGTGTTCTATTCTTCATTTCATAGCTTTACTTATCTTATGAATAAGCCAAACAAACAGCGAAATAATTAAAAACAATCGATCGAATATGTTTTCCTTCACACATAGCCCATTGTGCGGACCCTAAGGGCCCGTCAGAGGGAGCGGAGCGTGCGCCGTGTCTGGTTACAGCCTAAACAATGAAAAACGAATACCCACCCTCCCTCCATTATTAGAATACAATCACACTTGATTAGCTATAGAGAGTTTTGACCTAATTCTTACTTGTAATCTTGCTTTGAAAGGATTTCTAAAATGTTACCATTCTGTTTGATCAAGCTAAAGACGTCAAGGCGATGATAGCTCAGTGATAGTCTCGTGGAATGCTGAGACGAAGGTCGCGAGTTCGAATCCTGCAATAATCTTGAGTTTTCGGTGAAGGAAACAAGCCATAGCACGGTCATAGAGTAGGTACTTTGTGGTACCTATCTGATTGGCTATCACCCTCTGGTTGAATATATGTCATACCTCGGTACCAGGACCAGCAGTTTGGGTGTGCGTTGATATATCAGTCAGGCAGTGAGTTAGTCAGGACTTTGAATTTTATGTATACATATAGATTTAGGTAGAATAAGAATTTGTTGCAATTAAATCTAATTCCAATTGAAAATAACTGAAATACCAATCAAAACAAGTCATTTAATTTAATTCTAAAATTCAAATAGACAAAATAGATAAACAAACAACTTAATGATATCAAGCGGCCATAAATCTATGTACCAGGGCGGCATGAGAGGCAAGGAGGTAAGATTGCACAGAGATAGTCGTGTTAAAGGACACATTGATTGAACGGAGCGGACATCGCCGATAAGGGCCCGACTACACTATTTGCATACTAAATGAGTTGATATTAATTTTCCACGAGCTAACTTAGGACAGGAATGTTTTGCTAGATACCTACTTAACCTTTTAAATTGTGGTTGGTTAGTTGACTACGATGTTCTTATTTTGAAATTAATGGTATGTTTTTTCATTGGAAATAGGTGAAGACATAAATATCCAGCCTAATAATATGTCCATGTTATTTGTTTAGGTATTAGAAAATACTTTTCTATTTTTTTTTAAATCATATTTTTTTCCAGTTTATTCCAGTGATTGAAATTTTCAAATTTCACTCATTAGCTTTTTAATACGAATTAATTGAAATCAATATGGCGATGTGAAATTAAATCTATTTTCAACAACATATTAAATGCATTTAAATGTGTTAGTTTACCATAAATTTACTCGCTTTATTTCTTAAGAGAAACACTTTAAAAAAAAACAACGTAACTGATTAAAAATGCATGGTTTTCTATGTATAATCTGTAATCGTTGGAGCGCCTCTTTAAGTGTAAACTCCTTTATTTTCATCAACTCCTAGTACTGGCGGATCGTTTACGCAGTTTATTTTGCATACTATAAAATATTTTAAATTTAATTAAGGCTAGTGCATGCTTTTCATGTTTATGTATACATTAAATAAATTAAATTATGTATACTTTAATTAAATTGTATTATTACGTAAGTTGGTAATATTATTTATTTATAATATTTACAAATTGTTTAAATTACTATTTACTAACTAAAAATAAATTATATATAAACACATAGTAAAAAAAATCTTTCCGAGGCATTATTTTAAATGAAAACGTAAAACGGTTTTAAATAAATATGATGACGATTAAAAAAAAGTATTTTGCAACTATGCTCAGATTTTTAAACACCGTACGATCTTCACGCTGAGAATTAGGCCATGGCACTAAAAAAACACCCACTCCACAGAGTACTATGCGAAAAAGATAACGCCATCTGATAAGGCGTTTAGTCGCTGCAGTTTGAACTCTATCACCTTGACATAGATGTTATCATAATTTGTAGAATCGTCACGTATTGGAAGAGTTATGGACTGACTTTCCCATGACGGTCAATGACTTAAAAAAATGTCATGTGTGTTGTGTTTTCATAAGAAATTTTTACACTAAAAATATTAATTTATTTAAAAAATCTTGTATATTGTACAATGAATAATTTATGTTCCAGCAATCAAAATAAATATCTTAGTAAATAGATGAACCAAACAATATAAACAGAATTTTGCCTAATAAGCAGATGAAGCTTATTTCATGAAAATATAAGTTTTACGAATACACACATGTACATTTCGCAATCTGATTTTACCTACATCTACATTATGAAATATATGAGCATTCCTTACGATTTGGTGAAACTCTGCCCAAATATTATTTTTAAGTAACTCCACATTTCTATTAAAATAGATAACTTATTTTTTCTATAATACCAATAAAAAAATAATAAGGGTAAGTTGTATAAAATAGAATTACTAAAAAATATATTGTACAATACGTTCCTTTCAAGCATTGCCACTAAGAACATCGTTCATTGAACTGTCAAAATAAATTTTGTATGAAACCAACAGGCTGGCGTATCAGCACAGAGGCGCCAATATATTTATATGGTCATCACGAATGACCATAAAATGGTGGTGACATTGCGGGCATAGATTAAGCTATAATAAAAATCGACCTTGGCAGGCGACGCCGGCGGATGTACTTAGTAATTGATCAATTATGTAATAGGAGAATTTATTGTGCGGGATCCATGTCCGCCGAGCCTTATTGAGATTTACTATGATGGTAGTGTCATAGGAGGAATACTAATACGTCAACAGAGACATGAGTGTAAAAAATTGCCAAGTTCTTTGACCGAAAAAAATACATCTAAAAGCTGAGACAGATTAAGGACGTCTGAGGGCCTACTCCGAAAATCGATACACGATAGTCCGATCATCGTTGTCAAATTATTAACTAATAGAATTGCTCACAATTTACATCTCGTCGGTTTGCTATCTATTTTCTATTGGTTAATAATTTGACAACGATGATCGGACTATCGTATATCGTTTTTCGGAATAGGCCCTCTGAACTTTGTCTCTAATCTCTAATCACCTAAAGGTGCTGTCACCTCACGAAATCTATTAAAAAAGGTTTTTTAAACCATAATATCTCCTATATAGTACTCTACCTACCTACTTATTTTCAATGAAAAATTTTATGTACGACATTAAGACCTTTCTGCAGCTTTTGACGGAACTCAAAACATATTTGAATATTCTTATTTGATAGATAAAAAAAACCTTCTATTTTCTATTTTTATTTGAAATTAAAAATATATCACAAGATTTCAAATTCTAAATGACATAAATATTGACAGATAAATTTTTAATGAATAGTAAATATTTAGTTTGTAAATGAGTTTTTTTACGTTTTTACGAGTTGCGCTAGCATGATTTCACCTCCAATATAATTTAATTTATTATTGTGTTTTTTTTTTAATAAACAAACAATTGTAATACTGATTATTTTAGCTTATGGTTTTATTTAATACTTTGTAGAAATGTGAAATTAATTTTTCGAATTTTTGGATTTGCTTATTAACTAATGCACATTTTTTTTTATCCTAATGACCTATAAATTCTTCCCGCTAAAGGACCTCATCTAATATGTTAAGACCTTATATATGGTGATAATTTTAGAACATGATACATTATTCCGAACCAGTGGTAGAGTCAATGTAACTTTCGTCATTCATAAGTGCCTCATCAGGTCCTAAACATGAACATGTCCATGTCCTGACATGCATAAATAGACAAATAAATAGTTATAAATATCCTGGGACATTCTTCACACACGGTTATCTGATCCCAAACTAAGCAGAGCTTGTGCTATGGAAACCAGATAACTGATATACTACATATACTACTTTTTTTGTGTAAATACATACTTAAATAGATAATTACACCCAGGCACAGGACAAACAGACATGTTCATGCACACAAATGTGTGTCCTGGATGGGAATCGAACCCACGACCAGCGGCGCGATAGGTGGCGTCTTAACCAACTGCGCCAACTGGACCAGACAGTTTTAACAAACTTGATTTTTGCACTTTTAGAGGATGACCTTAATAACTTATATTTATTTCTAAACTTAAGCCTTAACAAGCAAAAGTTTTGTGTTGGTGTGTAAATAGGTAAGTAGTCTGAACGAGCAGTTATTTACTGCTTTTTTTGAACTTTGCCTGACACTGCCGTGTGCCTTCACCAGATTGGGTTCTTCAAAGAAAATGAAAAAACGCTTTCGATTACCGTACTAGCGTTTGACAAATCGCTTTTTATATTTTTTTATAACCCTTCAGAATAAAATGTACAATAATAACTTGAAATCAAAATAAACAAATATGTTTATAGAAAAACACAATTACAACGAGTACCACTCAACATTTAAAATTCGTATTCAAAATAATTGAAATAACAAAATCAATAAGCACGCGAGAGGGTTAAAGTTTGGTTAAAGAAAACAACGGGACAAATAGACCCCCACAGTTAACCGTCAAACGCACGCGCAATGAATATAATTGAAAACAAATCATAAAAAGAACAATACGAGAGGGTTGGAAGTTTTGAATATGGAACTTTGGAAATGGAACGCGACTCGTGCGCACTATCGAGTTACTGTACCAACCAGGTGAAGTTGTGAATTACGTACTTTATAAATTCAAAAATGGAATGTGTACGCGGGCAATTGCAGTTTATATTTTAAAATGCCTTTATATTTTAAAATCTCTTTGAAAAGACCTCAACGCGGTTAAAAAAGATTAAAAAAAAGTCAATTTAATATTACTCTTATGTAGCCGTGATAAGGCTAAGACTAAAAGTATCCTATGTAGGATGAGACAGTAACTACGACTGTCTGGCTGTCTGTTTGTGACCTTTCATGCTTAAACCGAACACGATGAAATTTGGTACGCAGACAGTCTATGATTTGGAGAAAAACATAAGCAACTTTTTACATTAGAATCACGGATGAGAGAGCGAGGAACAGCTAGTTTATAAAAATAGTATAATTTAATTCAAATTAAATTTGTTACTAATGATTTAAGAAAACGATATATGCATTAGAAAGCTCCTCAAACTCATTATTATTTGGCCCTCTTAAGGTTCATAAGAACGTTATAATCGACTCTACCACCAGTTCGGAGTACACTTAAGAGGAGGCTATCTGTGTATGTCTCCGTCCCTTACTAAACTGACGGACACAAGCGAGACAGGAGAGACGTAATTTTAGTTAAAAAAATATGGTTTTATGTTATTTAAAAAGAAACTAAGCCTTTTTTTTAATTAAGAAACTATTCCCTTTCTAATGGATTTCAGAATGTATGATAATATTTTTCAAGTTATTTGGATGGCCCAAATAGGAGAAGAATGCATTCTTAGTTTTAAAAAGGGGCATATTCACGTTTTTTTTCTGACGTTAATAATGAAAAATCCCAATTTAAAAAAAAACTATTCCCCGTCACATATTCTCTAGTTTAACATACCTATATTCTTTCCAAATCTTTAGAATCATCATTTCACGTATAGAATCGTCTTAAACTAAGAAGATACCGTATTTTTTTTATGTCACATAATATCATCAAAATAAACATCGATAATAAGCGACGTGTAACCTAATAACAAACAAACACTACGGCGGCAATCCTGTAACAGTATCGAGAGGAACAAAACAAAAAAAAAACAAAAGAAAGTCCTACATTAAGACGTATGACCCCTCTTAAGATGACACAATAGTAAACTCTCATTTGGCCAAATTAATGGTAATGGAAAAGTCGGGTTGTCCCCCTCTGTCCCCCTCTACCCGGGTAAGGGGACCGGACACTCGTTCATAGTACCCGGGTAGATACGATGTGTATCGCATAGTATTGTTTCTACTTTAAAACTTATGTATTTTGACTTCTGTTATGTTTAAAATATTTAAATATGGAACGGTGATTCGTGATTCGTTTTTAGTGTTGTATTAATTAATTAGTCGATCGAATTCGGAACTTGATCTTGTCGGCGATGAACTTTGTATTTTTTTTCTAATTAAATTAATTATCAAGCGTTACAAATTAGACTGCTCTAATAAAATGTGGTTCAACTCACAGCAAGTTAGTCGATTATTTTTATCGATTTAAATTTTATGATTTTTTTTAACTGTAGTGCTGAACTAAAATAAATCCCATAACCAAGTCTTATATCACTTATCACATTTTGATCATCAACTTAACTACCGAAGCGTTATTATTACCAGTACTGTATATTAAATTAGCAATATTATCAGAGGCGTTTGGCAACCCTCAGTGCAGTCTCTAGGGCTGTCACTCGCGTTATTCCCACGTCATCCGATACTCGGCACGCGTCGTCCGCGCGTCGCCCGCGCCTCCGCGGTGAACGCCCGTGTGAAACGCTTGCTACGTCGTTTTTGCAATAGCATTTGCGACTGCGGCTGTAATGGGTGTGCTATCTAGGGGTGGAGGATGATAATTAGATTAATGACAGAGAAAGGTTAACATTTTCGAATGTATTTATATGAATTATTATCATGATTTATCTAAGAAGTGGTTCGAGTGAAAAATACTGCTGCTTAATACTGATTGACCAAGTTTATGAAACTCCTTAAAATCATACTTTAAAAATTCCAGAACCATATATTTTTTTACAATCTCTCAAAAATGTTATAGATATAAATATAGTTAACTAATCACATTTAGCCAATAGCAATCCACACGTGTCTCTAAAAGGTATCAGATTTTTCCCACAATTCTTGTATTCTAACCACAAAAAAACTTTCACTCAAATCACGAGGTGCCACGCCTCTTCCAGGAATCGAACCTGCGACCCGACAATGTGGTCACAATGCGAAATTACCAGTTCTCAAATGGGCCCCGCCTTAGTATCTCTGAGTTGAGGTATCATTTCATGAGAATTGGAGAAAAAAGTTGCCGTTTTTTTATCAATATGGCTAAATCTTGATAGGGCTGCTTAAATTTCATTATACATTTAGTTTTTTAAACAGAGAAATATTTAAAGAAATACCTAATAAAAATGTTATCTAAATCTCAGTTAACTATTAAAAACATTTCAAAAATTATATTGCGTATACGTAGGTACTAACCATTTTTTATGCCTGTCAAAACACGAATAATCGTTAAAAATCGACTAACAATTACATTCGGAAAGGTGTTACATTTGTCGATCGTTAACCAAATGTACACTAACAGATATTCGCTAACGATACTAAATTATGCCCCGGCCTCGCCCATTGACGTGTATAAACAAAATTATAACAATAAAACCGACCGTAATGATGAACTTGCGAACGAAGTAAGTCATTTTTGATTCACGCACATGGTGTGAACGGAACGCATTAGCGGTCGCGTTTCCTGCCACAAAAAAGGACCTTTAAAAAAACAACTAGAGATGGGAAACAAATGTAGTATTCGTTTAATTTTGTTTGTTTTCAAAAATAGTTAATACTAATAATAGTACTACACAACACATTACTATTCAATTCACGCCACGAGACCCGTTATTTAGTTTAGTTTTATAGTTTAATTTATTTGTTTTAGATGCTTAATTTTTCATTTTATTTTTAATAATTATTTTGTTAATTTCTGTGAACGTCGACAATTATTGTATTTTTATAAGTCGACTAACCTACCTACCCTCTGTATAAAATCTAATAAGGTAATATATAATATATATAATTATATAATGATTCAATTTGGCTTTGCTGTGAATCTTATGAAATAAATAAATAAAAATACAAATAAAATAGTTCTGACGAGTAATTCATGGAAAATAACACTTAATTAAAACTCGAAGTAGAATAATATAATACTAAGTTTTGAGTCATGTTTCGCGTATGAATATTCAAAATTAACAACATGTAACTCGATAGTTGTGTATTTAGTAAATTAGTCGATTAATGCAACTCATTCATCGTTCACCACAAAATCGTAATTGGAAAATGGAACGAGCTCGAATTTCAAAATACCTATGCTAGGGACTGTATGTCAAATTGAGCTCTATCATCATAGCTATACATTTCAAGTAATATGTTTTACAAGAGAAAGGGATTAGAAATTGGAATGATCCTTGAAAGCATGTGTTCATATTCAAATTAAGGATGGAACTGAGCAGCGTCAGATAGGAATTGGTAATTGAAAGTGGCGCGCGTCGGACGGACATCTGTTCTAAATACAAAATCGAATTCGCCGCCTGTTCGGTTCGATTTCTTTAATGATTATTGAAATTGCCAGTTGGGTTATGCGTGTTCTAATTTTGAATAGGAATTCCAAAAGCTTATTCCGATACCGGTCTGCTGTCGGTCTAATTACGTATTGCAAAACTTTTATCGACGTAAACACACTTCTATCTGAGATAGGCACATAGAACTGGTTTGAAATTATATACGTACGTCCTACGTACATAAAGTTAAGATAAAAGATTATTTTATCTTAACATGAAATCTGTATACTTGATTGTGTCGTTGTGAGATGGTGAGAAGTGATTAAAACTTAAAAATTTTGTTCAAAACGTTGACCAATTAAGTATGTCCATTCGGCATTTATCCAGTGAAGATTACATAAAATGCCGTTTAATTTATGTACCTGTCTCACAACTTCCAACAGTGATCCAGGTATATGTTACCACTTTTTTTGTTACCTATTTCTTGACTCATAGAAATAAGCTGTCGATTACTATCACACAAGTAGACAAAGAAAAAAAAACTGAAATAAAATATTTTTTGTATCCTAAAGTGTTCAATCCAATTTTAAATGGCAACTATGGAGTAATTATGTTAAATTTAAACTAAAACAGTAATGTTATATGAAACCTAACGATCGTTAGTGCGGCCAATCAATTTCAAGTTACGCGTACGGCAATTAAACCGGCATTTTTTCGGTAATTACAACACGGATTGTGTACCAAATGAATTACAATCAATCATATGTTATGTATGTATGCTAATATGGGAAACGTTACATTGAACGCTGCGCTGTTGTGCGATGAATATAATATAATATGTAACTGGAAAAATAAATCAAGAATTCTAAAATTAAAAATTGGCGTTTACTAATCAACACGCTATTTGACAGTATACAAGATAATTAGACACTAACTGACTTCGAATATATTGTAAATTTTTAATTTACCAGTTGGATCACTACTACAAATGATCTACTTAAATTTTCATACAAAACCCCTTCAAAAAAATTATTACATAAAGACAATAAAATAAAATTCGTTCTTAGACATTAGAAACAGACATGTATTTTATTCTAATGACGATACTTGATTGAGCATTAGCGAGGTAACATTCAAAGTTCGAGTATTTTTAGTCGATAATCGTAGATCGTTGATATTATACTTTTGAAACCCTATTAGGGTTTTTACACATCCTAGCAACACTTGTATGGATGAACTAATTTACCAGTAAGATTTCCTCATTTCACAACTTGGCCCATTACCCAGCGAAAGGGGCCATAAGGCAGGTGCCTTGAGCTGGCAGCGCGCGCAGCTTAATGGCGGATTGGCGTGCGCGCGCCGCCTCATTACCGGCCCGATCGCTTCCGAAATGTTACGGCAATACCCGAACAGGACATTCTTATTTCGAATTCTTCGTAATAGCAAACTATAGACCTAAGTTGTACCTATTTTGATCGGCCATTTTGATTGTCAATTTATCGTTGTTGGAAATCTTCTGATGAAATCATTGAAGTTGATACCATAGATAGTAGGTGTAGATTTTTAAACGTCTATGGTTGATTCTTACTTTGCTTCCAACTTCGGGCCCACCGGCTACAATAAGGTATTCAACCTGATATAAATCTTTTATTATATAGGTAATGATCTTCATGACAAAGTAGTAAAGCCATGAAATATTGTTACCAAAATTACCAACAGGATATTTAATAGAAAAGAGATCTTTATAGTCGGAGAAGACTGACCACGACGTGGAATATCATAATCGTCAGCCGGTCTTCCAAATTCAGCATCAAGAATCAAGCAACTGTTTTTATCAACGAGTTGACGAATAGGTACTCCAGCAAAATAGACTTGTTTTCACCATAAATCTCAGCAGCACCCGTGGCATGGCAAACGTGTGTTTACTAAAAATAATCAATTTTCAACCAATTAAATTACATAAATATGACGTGATGACATTAATCCGCGATTATTATTGGTCGAAGACCAGCTACGAAGCTGTTTGATGTAGTAAGCAATGATGACCCCAAAGGTGGTAAGTCTGAAGGAAGGGACACATAAATATATTTGTGATTGTCCACGGCATAGTATCGCATGGTTACGAGCAGCTGTCTCGTCACACACCATCGGTTGCTTACAATAATTTGTATAGGGGCGGTTATTAATTAATATTCAATAAAAATGTATTCATATTTATTTAACCATAAAGCTATAAACAATTTAAATGCACCTTTTTTGACAGTTTGTATAACTAAGAATCAAATATAAAATATTCCGATCTCTGGCAAAACCTTATAGGACTTATTGTATCTTCTAGATGTATTTTTATAAAATTATCCTAAATCGAATCAAACAAACAAAGACATGAAGAAGCAAAACCCGAGTGATACCTCTGGAGTTGCTGGCGTCTATAGGCTACGATAACCGCTTACCATCAGGCGGGCAATATGCTTGTTTTCCACCATTGTTTGATGTACAGATTTATCAAGACTTACCAAAAAAACCATACAATACACTTATTTGTAAAATTTTTAGGTTTCAGGTACCAGGCAATCATAACCATCATGTATGTTGTTACAGAGACCACCTTCATCGTCGCTATCGTACGGCGGCGCGGTGAACGACGACGTACGTTCGCCGGGCTCCGGCGGTACCCCCGGCCCCCTCAGCCAGCCCCCGCCGCAGACCCTCGACGCGACAGATCCAGGTACGTGAAGTTTATGCACTCCTAGTAGTTTGAACTCGTGGAAATGATGACCTATGGGGAAATCATCATCATCACTGGAGACCAGTGTGAGTTGATACTATGCAGCTATGATCCTTGCATCTACAAGCAACAGACACCATATTCCTGTCTCATTTACTCTTTAGCGAAATTATCTCACCATTTTGGGCAACGTGTTCGTAGGCTGGTGATCTATCTTTTAATCTTGTTTCTCTTCTTCTTCTAAACACATAAAAGGAAAGTGTGACTGACTGACTGACGCACGGATCGGGCTGAAAGCCTTACAGATAGCTTATGACGTAGGCATCCGGTAAGAAAGGATTTTTGAAAATTCAACCTCTAAGTGTGTATAGAGGTTCGCGGGCGGAAAGCTAAACATTGAAATAATAATTATTATCATAATGTCATAAATCACCACAATGGGTGATCCTAATCCTACTTCCTGACACTTACCTACCTAGTGGGTTAATTTCACCATATTTGTAGCTTCATATCTGAACAGAATAAAAAAATTGTAAAACTAGCACTAAACTGAAAAAAAAAACAAAAAATAATTCTGAAGCTGCTAATATGACGAAATGCCCCCATGGTCAGCAGTCAGTCTTGACGTGTTGTTAGGATATTACAAATTCATCGATATACCGTGACTTAGGTAAGACATTAAAAAAATAATTAAATCTAAACACCGGATTTTTAGATCCTTCAGTTACAATAAAAATCGACTATTACACTAATTTTAAACGCATTATTATTAATTTATTAGTAACGGAAATAGTATGTATGTAATTATAGGTATTTATGCTTATGAAAATAAACATTCAAATCCGGTCAATCAAAACTGTGTGGGTAATACTAAGTGATGATTAATTAGTAATTACCAGATAGTTACCTTTAATGTTTTTGCTAAATATTTTAATTATTAGTTAAGCAACTGAAACAACGAGATTCTATACTTTATTTTTTGTCAGATATGGAATCTTTTTTTTGTCTATGGTTGCGTTACCTAATGAATAAAATTGTATTTTTTTTTAAATACAAAAATCTTTTTTACTGTAATAACAGGTAATAACACAGGTAAAAACTGACACACCGGTACTTATCCTATATCTATTAGTAAATATATTTATTGTTCTAGAAAATAAACCCAATGTAAGTAATACGGCCCTACGCACTCCATACAACCGGATTTATATTTAGCTACGCTGTGTTTGCTATGAATACTATTAAGAGTACTGTTATTCTATACGTTGCGAGCGAGGTGTAATTTTTTTAACAACCTACCTCGGGCTTTTCAACGTTCTGAGTCTGAGGCCGAATGCAAGCTCAATATAGTCGAGAGGACAAACATATTTTTGACATAAGCACCTGGTGTAAAATTAAAAGGAATTTTAAATTGTATTCAATTTGATATGTAATTTGTAAACTCATATCCTTAACCACAATATGAAATGATGTAATTAACAACCGACTAATTAAATAATTATGTAATTCAAAGTAAAGTTTGACTTCCACCACAATCCAATAATACCTATTTATTCATTAATAACAGGCTGAAATAAGAATGCGATGAATGAGTCGATTATAAATTAAAATTAATAATAACTCGATTCGATTTCGTAATTATATTTCCTTTATTGCATAAAGAATAAAAACTTGCGCGAGTGTTGTGACTCATTTGTAACTATCGATAATAATTGAATAATTTATATTCAGTAGAGATTCCTATAACATCGCTTTAGTGATACTTGAGCTACATATCGGGAACACAACATTGTATCGTATGAAATCAATTGAATCGTGTCGGTAAAATGGAATTTGCATTAATCGTTTATGCCGTATCTTATTTCAATATGGGCAACTGGGTATAAATATAAACGCGTTACAAGATAGCCAAGTGTAGTATGTAAAAATAGTGATGATAAATTACTATTAGGTATTTTGATATTGATACTTTATTAAGCAGAAATGCACATTTAAATTCAAAACAATTGACTTTCCAAAGGGTCTCTTATGCACACAATAGAGAGTAATAGATTACGTGAACTCCTACGCATCTCGTACTTGACAATTAACATGTCCTCACTTCGATCTAGATCCGACGCGATACGTCAACACCCCTTCAAGAGCCAATACAAGACTGACAGGCCTACATCGACACATCACTATCGTATGTCACCTTCTTCTAAAGTTTTGAAAAAAGAACGCGCGCGGCTCGAGCGCCTTACGCGCGTATGTCAACGTTCGGATATCCGTCGCGAGCGCGAGAATCACTCGTCACATCACTCTGACATGTTACGTTACGATTCTATATCGATTGTCATGTATTCATTCACCAAATGACGGATGGGTGTCCGCACGCAGCGAACTTACGACGTTCCGACAGTACAACACTTTGTACAATAGGTATTGAAATGAGAACGGAATTGTGATGCGTGTATCGGTATTGCATCTCTGACGATTATCGCTTTCATATTCCTGAGCCTGGTAATTTGTGTGGGATTCACATTGTGTTATTTATTATTCAAATATAGCCGTTAAAATATTCCGATGGGGATGCGTTTGAATTTAGCGCGTTCGAAAAAAAAACGTCTCCGAAAAGGTTCGACTACAAAAGACACAATCACTAGCGCAGCGTTTGACAGCTGTCAAAATTGGACGACGCGTTGGCGCGAAAAACTAACAAAGCGTCAGCGTGTTTTTTTCGCATTTCCACGTAGTATTTTTTTTGGTGGAAAAATTATGCTTTCGACACACGTATGTGTAATTGTTTGGTTTGTCGCACGGTTTCGCCGGTGTGGACGTTGTGAAATGCCGGCCAAATTGAATTTTGGTGAGCCGCGGCAAACTGATCTGTAACTAGGAAACATTTTTTATTTTCAACTTTTTTGCGATCCGTGGAATTATTTTATTCTGCCTGAATAATTAACTGCGCATCTTTTTTTATAAATAAACCAATCGGTGTCTGGTGGCGATGTCTCGTTGGAAAATAAAGATCGCTAATAAACAATTATTAATCGTAATAATTATCAATGAGGTCAGAAGTTAGCAGTTATTGTGCTACAACGAACGTTGGGTTTTATTTATAATATAATTATGTAAAAATATTAAATGAGCCAGAAGTTGCAAGTCCCCGACTAACCCACGAGTGCCATAAAGGGCTAACTCGCTCCTGTGAATTATTCAAAATTTCCCTATAATTCAATCAGACCGCGGCCCCCGTCCCCCGGCGCCCCCTCCCGGGGGAGTGGGGCGATGGGGGGCGATTATTTGCAAATTTAATATTAATTAACCGACGGCGCGGCGCGGGTAATTGCGTTTTTCAATTATAAATGACAATTATGCGATGAAGTTCGGATGAGACGCGATGATTCGGCTAATTGTCAAAACGTGGATGAGTTGCAATGGGATCGTATTTTTCCGTCTGGCTGCAATTTCCATGTGTTTTATTCGTTTTTTTTTCTGAAATTTGTTTTCCTCAATTGAGTTTCGTTATAAGTTGGATGTACTTGTCTAGTATGTGAGTGAAGTAAATATTGTTAACTTAACATGATCTATCCGCTAAAATCCGCCCCGCGGTTTTACCTGTAATCCTACTAATATTATAAAATGAGAAAGTTTGTGAGTATGTATGAATGTTTGTTGCTCTTTCACGTAAAACTACTGAACGGATTTGGTTGAAACATGGCACATAGATAGATCATACCCTAGAATAAAATATAGGGTATTTTTTATCGCGAGAAAACATACGATACCTTGGGAACCTACACACACAAACTTTCACAGTTGAAAAAATTACGATACTTAACCTACATCGTACAAAAGACAATCGTAACCTCCTAATAATGATATAAAATATGACGATTATTTTATTAGTCCCCATAAGGAGGCGAGGGGAGACTGAGGAGGGGATTCTAAATAAAATTATCTGCGGTAGGAAACTTGTTGGGTTCCATTTTCGTCATAATTCCCCTCAGCTCGTTTCGAAGTGTTTGCTGATTCCGCGCACGCATCTAAGTGACCGCTGAGTGGTCACAAAATTTGTGTTTTGAATTCTCGCTGCGACTATCGTCATCCGGCTCCTTTAATTTGTATCTAGGATTGTTTTGTACCACATAGGTTTTTGTGCGTCTAATAATAGAGCTAATTTAGATTGTGTGGCACGCGTATTTTGTTGATTTTTATCTGATTCTGAGCATATGTGCTGACTATATGATTGGGGGAACCAAGGTAGCAAGGTATGCTGAGATGTGAATAACTACTGAGAAACTGTTAAAGTAAATGGTTTCCAGTTTGGCTTTAAATTCTTAGGAAAATATAAAGAGATGGCACATCACAATCTGGTCTTTCCATGGAAAATATAATCCAATAGGTACCGAATAATGATAAGGCATTTCAAAATTGATTAATTAAACGATGATTTACTGTGAAATATAATTAAAGTCCAGTTTTAGGGCCATAACATGTAAACAAGTCGCAATTAAAAGAAAAAATAAAAATCACGATTGCCTTTCACACAAAGTAAACGAAATATAGCAAGTGTCACTCAAGATGATGTAAGAATTCTAACGATACCACATGGAATAACGAAACTCACATACATACATGAACCCTGAAAACATGACGCTCTTTTGGACAGTCGTGTAGACATAATTACTAGAAGATGTAAAAAATCCTTAATCATTAGGCTTTTTTTTTCTACTACAAAGTCGACAAACAAGCATACGGCCCCCCTGATGGTAAGCGGTTACCGTAGCCTACGGACGCTAGCGACACCCGGGACTGAGACCATAATATTATCCCCCACCTCGACGAGCTCTGGCGACCTTACTCACGCGCAGGAAGACAACAAAGTTATTTGGCTGCGGTATTCTGTAAGGTGGAGGTACTTCCCCAGTCGAGCTGCTCTTCAAGCGAAAAATCGCTATACCTTTCTTAAAAATCTTAGGCCTCTCTCTACTCCTTCATACCAGTTTAAACTGCTTTAGAACAACCTTCACTAAAGTCAAAGAAATTCGCATCATATAGAATTAGCGTCCAATCGGTAATAACCTGATTAATAAGTGCTCACGGTTGTCACTATAATATAATGGAACTAAATGTTCGAATTCCTTTTTAAACGGCTGTCTGTTTGTATTGCAGCCATTGTCGATATATATGCATTTTTATTGTTTGTTTGTATTGTTGTAATATATGAGACTTCTGCCACGCGGTTTCACCCAATTTCCCGAGGGATAAAAGGTTGCCTATGTGTAAATTCAGAGTGTCGGTTCGGATCGGATCTCCATACTTTCATCAAAATTGGTGCAGCCGTTTGAGCGTGAAGAAGTAATAGACATAAACATAGAAACACATTAGGCCCAATTGCACAAATTAGGGGGGGGGGAGGGGAAATAATAACATTCAATATGTAAAATTAACAGATTCAGTTCAGTCATTTCTATACATAGTCATATTTAACCCGTGGGTTAGTGCTATAAAACGTTGGTACAGTATGACACAACTTAGATGTAGCATCGGCGAATCGTTTTCTTACACTACACTTCCGATTTACACAACAAATAAAAATAAAGCAGTATCGCGCCATTCAACGTTCAACAAGATCATTTTCGCCGATCATTTTTTAACACATGAGTAATGTTGTAGGCGCACTCTTTTCGAGAACGATCGATTTTACGAAGTTTGCCGATGCTTCATCTAAGTTGTGTCATACTATACAATTGGGCCCTACACACTCAAGGGGCCTGTAAAGCAGTTTATCTCCTATATAGACACTTATTTAAAATGAACAACTATACTATGCAAGACCTATCTGCAGCTTTTGTCGGAACTCAAAACATAATTATAGACTCAAAAATCTTAACAAAATTCAGTCCCTAAGGGGTTTTTATAGGGGAACGTTGAATCCGCAAGGTGTTAAGTTAATCTAAAACGAAGATTCTGTGAATTTCTTGGTTAGTTCACAGTGTACCTAGTTAAAGATTTAGTAGAACTTGTACAGCGAATCTGAGGATAGAACTGCCACCAACAGTCGTTAGAGTCGAGCAAAATATCCAATAAACCGTACCCAAAGGACCCAAACTTGCCTTATCAATATTTCAGGCACAAAATTGAAAATTACCGGAGCACCCCAGCAGGCTTACATAACTCAAACCTATCGAAACCAATAAAATATTAAGTAACTGTGCGAACGGTTTCCCGCAATTTTTCACCGGCCATTTTTACTTTCGTATCACGTCCTGCGAGCACTTACACTCGATGCTAAATGTAATCATAAAATTGTTGTTAATAATTCATGTCGGAACGAGACGGAGGTATGCGAGGGAACGAGACAGGTGTATAGGTGTGGGAGCGGGATTATTAAATTCTGTGAATGCTCACTTTGTATCTAATATCCGAATGTGTTTAATATTAGATTATTCTGGGGGCGCCTGGCCCGGCTTCCCCCTGGGCGTGGTCTCACTTCGTGATAGATCCCCGTTTTCCTTCGAATTATGATTGGTTGATGGTTTCAGTTCATTTGGTAATTGGTACTGTGAGTTTTGCCATTTAATAAAATACCTAATTTGTTGCCAGTTCCATTATGTTCGGTACAGTTCGGTTTCTCATTACAGAAGTATTTCGGATCCCTATTGTGATTTTGTAAGCTAACAACATGGACTTAGAAAATCTCATGGACAGACTGACTTCGAACATTCGAACGACGCTACCCATTGCAATGATGCCAGTTTTCTTGTAAATATAAACCTATATTTGACCATGATCTCATCATGGACAGTAATGTGACCAAAAGTTGTAAGCACATAGAACCTAGAAAATAGCTTTCAAGTTCTTTCAACTGGTTTCCTCACGATATTTTTCTTTACCGAAAGCTCAAGTTTATTGCAGCATCCGAACCATTATCACAACATTTGACATCACTTCCACTAAGTTACCATACCATAAAAATGTCATACCATCATGTAATGACAAAAACGCGTTGTCCAGCCAGTTTCATCTTTGCCCCCAAAACTCAGCAGTCAAAAAATCAGCTCAGTATTTCAATGCAGTCAAAAATAAAACGGCTTTTTTAACTGTATATCGTTCAAGTAACCGAAAAACCACAAATCTCTGGGCTACACGACTCGGTTACATGCGACCGAGTGCGGGATATAAAGAAGCCCTGTCGAATATCATGTTTCAACATGTTTACAACAGTTTTCCTCGAGGCAAAAGCTCACTGACTTTTTTAAACTTGTAATCCGATGTTTTGTCTTTGGTGCCCTCATTTTTATTGATATTTTCGATTCTAGATTCTCTTTGGAATTTACTTGCCAGTTACAGTATGACACAACTTAGATGTAGCATCGGCGAATCGTTTTCGTACACTTCACTTCCGATGTACACAACAAATAAAAATAATTCAGTATCGCGCCATTCAACGTTCAACAAGATCATTTTCGCCGATCATTTTTTAACACATGAATGTTGTAGGCGCACTCTTTTCGAGAACGATCGATTTTACGAAGTTTGCCGATGCTTCATCTAAGTAGTGTCATACTATACAGGGTAGTTTCTACCCTTTATGTATAATATCTACTATTTGGTAGGTATTGCTCTGAGCTGGTGTCTATTTTATTGATACACAAATACTTACTTCACTTTCTAGCATCTCAAAGTGTAAAAAAAAGAGTACTTTTTATGCTATGTCTTATGCTTGGGGCTCGAATTTTGCTGATTGCAATAAGATCAAAACCACAATCAAATCTTACCAGGGTACCATCAATCAGAGGCGTACCCAGGAGGGCAGGTGGGGTACCCTGGATTTGTCATGACTAAGTACATAAACGTAGATCTCCTACGGGTGTTTCACCTAAACTTGCCTACGGGACACCTATATACTACACACTACATGGAACCTAATGTTTCTTGAAAATGTATTTGCGTCAGCCTATGTTTCTGATTTGCTCTGGGTCAAAATCTGAATAATGAATCCACTATTAGATTCAGTGGTCTTCCGCTCGCTTACTTCACCACGCCGCCATGGGTGATGAAATCTCCCAATAGGGTAGTTGACTGACATATCAAATCAGCTACTTTTTAATAAATGTCAAAACGATAGTTTATATGGAATTTTGTATTCACAGCATCAAATGATCTACTCTTAGTGGTTCTACTGGTAATTAAAAATCATAAAAAGCATGCAAGCAATGTACAACATTTTTGATGTTTCCACGTGTTTTTACATGTTTCATGCATAGTTTAGTGTTTGGTAATTTATTTTGGACACTGTCAACTAGCCTATTACCAACATTTTCATCACATCGGGGCGCATGTTCACGCTCTGATAACCGCCATCTAGCGTTATTAACGGCAACACGGGATCTATAATGTACAAACAGACAATCCATGTTATCCTAACAATTACTGCGGATAAGCTCCAGAAAAAAACTTGAAAGGGTTACAGTACAATGCAATCATACACTTTTATAATTCCATTGTGTATCACGTTATAGGATATAATGCATTTATTCCTATTTCAATGGCGGCCGGGGCACAATTGTAACAAATATGGCGGCGTATTTACTGCGTCTTGTTTCGTTTGTTACGTGTAATTTAATTTTGTTGAATACCTTTTAGATTGAAGATGGCTTTTGACTGGTGATCTGTCTAGTCTAATTATGCTAGACGTTCTCTTCAAAGTTGGTTGTTACATCCCTTCACGCTTTCTCACTCCGTGACTCAAGTTAGACCCGCGTAGTATCGTGTACTTACCTATGACGTCATTCCACGATGGCCAACTCGAAGTGAATTGCTAGTAGTGGGTGCTTGGTCAAGTATTGTTTGATAAAGAATATTGGCTTAATTCCACAACATAAAATAAATAACCATGTAATGACTACAAGTTCTCATAACTCTCCCCTGCGTATGCGCATGCATACGAATGTAAAGTACAAAAATCCAACATTATTAATAGTGATACATAACATTAAAAGGGTGACAATTACAATTGACGTACAAAAAGCTGTCAGAATGACAAAGTGATTCGTCACAGGAGTGACAGCTGCGCGAGGGAAAGAGATAGAACGGTGGTATAAGAACAAATCGACGATTGGGATGCGTTTGCGCAGGATGATGGATACAATATCTAGATTATTGTTATACTGGGATAATATTCGTTCAAATATCTGAGACTACACAGATAAGGGCGATATAAGTTAGTCACGTTTTGATGAAATAGTCGTATTATTTATTTAGTTCATCATCATCATATCAGCCGAAAGACTTCTACTGCTGGACAAAGGATTCCTCCAAGGATCTCCACGATGGCCGGTCTTGTGCTACCCGCAACCAGCGGTTTCCCGCAACCCTCACAAGATCATCGGTCCACCTCGTTAGGGGCTTGCCTACGCTGCGTCTTCCGGTTCGTGGTCGCCACTCGAGTGCCCACTGCCACTTAAGTTTGGCAATTCTTCAAAAATAAAAAAATGCCGTCATCTAAATAACCTTCTTTGAACTGAAAGTTGCATTAGAATGAAACACCATAATATTTTTGTCTCTAGCACTAAAATGCATACAACGTGAAACATTCATACCGAGATATGGTAGGAGTATGCAGTTGCCAACTGCTTGAAATGTTTAAGAAAATTAGATTCCTAGCTGTAATGCAACGCGTGGCATTATCCGGTGGAATTCCAAGTGGATATTATACCGTTTGTGGCCTGAATTTAAAACGAATTTCTACTAAACTAGTTTTCAGTTTAGAAATGGTTGTGCGTGCACGTTCAGCTTTTTACAAGTTACAAGCTTTTATTTTACTTGCCGTGATAGTACCCATGTTTAGGTCAAATTTTTCTAATGAAAATTCATGGTAAACGCCCGATCGTAATTTATCAAACCAGTAAGTAGTCTGTAATCCTGGACCTCACTTCCCAGTATTAAATTGATCTGAAATTTACACATATTTGAGTCTGATGATAATACAATCATATTATTATGGCGTCGCTAGTCTGGTATTTAAGCTTTGTCTTGTCATTACTGCCTTTTTAAATCGTGCGTGTCAACATTCTTGTATTTTCACCGAAATCAGTGCCCATCTTAATCTCGGACTAAGAGCTGATAGGAAATCAGTTAACTGATACAGGTGATTTTGAATCACAAAGCCTTTCCTTTACTCGCTCTCTGGATGATGAGGCGAGATGCTATTTTAGTATATTAACTTAGTATAAATGTCTAATCTATAAGTATTATGTACACAAACATTTTTCCAGACAGATGATGACATTTTTTCGTAGTTATGCTTCCCTGATATTACTGAATACTTAAAAACCATTATGAAACCAGCATTCCTAAATCTTTAACTGTACTCAAACAAAAGCTCATTCTATGATTTATTGCTTCAATTTTCGGCCCTTTACACTTACAGACAAACAGCCAAATAAATATTTCATAACCTAAAAAATGGTAATTTATACCGTCCAGTCAGCATGACCTCTCATACTCGGTGATTCATAGAGAAAGTGTAGGCGAAGGTGTAAAGTTAGAGATCTATTTTAAGTGGTCGGATTATAAAGCGTTAAGCACGGTAGCAGAAGGTAAATTTGGTTTTGTATACCTTACATGAGATGCAAGTGAACTAATTAACTATTGTATTAATACTGTACTTATCACCTTGGGGTACGTCATCACTAACCATTAATAAGATAATCAAGCAATGTATGATGATGATTTTGATATTGGCATCAAATAATTTTCTCTCAACGCTACGATATAGGGATTTAAAAAAGCTATATCGGCAGCTTTCAGGGCGACTATGACCACTTTCCATGAGGTCGATCGTCTGCCTGTTTGGCAAAACAACAGATCGTGATTTCGATTCCCTAGCAGGACAAACATCTATAATGTGCTAAAATAATAATAGGTAGGTATAGGTACATCTCGTTTCCAGTTATCTGGTTTTCATAGTACAATTTTAAGTTGTGCTTAGTTTGGGATCAGATAGACGTGTGTGAAGAATATCCCAGGGTACTATTATTACTTCAAAACTAAATTTTATGTGAGATTTCTGAGTAAGTCTCATTCAATACGTCACCATGAAGCGTTCTCTTCATAGATTCCCAAAGACAAATCATAAGCCTAAAGCTAGAAAAAAAACTGATTGTACTATTTAGAGATCTCATATAGAATATTGTTCAAGTCTATTTCATTTTGCACATCATTCTCAGAAACAATTAACCAGCCTATTCAAGCAAATGGAATGCAATAATTGCTCAGATGAAACCGATGACGTAACTTAACCTACCGTGCAAAAAGGTGTTACGTTGTTAGTTGCTTTAACCATGGCCACAGATTATACTATTTATTTACTGATGTGCCATGGCCAACTAAAGAGGACTTGCAAAAAAAATCTAAATTAAAACAGTAGGGTGGCAACAGTTCGAACAAAATTCGGACATTACTTACTCATCATGAATATTTTGTCTACTTATTTTTCTTTTACAAGTTTCCTAGACCGTTTGGATAGCCGTGTCGAATCGAGCCAATTACCACTTGTTTTTGACTATAGCTCGTAATATATGCTCGGCTTACGTATGTACATATTTTTCACGGTTTTTACCGGCGTATCGCTTACAGTGGCCACTATTGTTGCGTCGCTCCATTTACTTGCTTATACATTGTTAATGTACTCAATATTAATTGCACACTTTTGTCTCGTCTTTTTTTCACATTGTTTTCGAGATATTTTCAAGTTGGTTTTTCTATTGTTTTCATTGGATTTATACATGTTATAATCTGGGTCGTGACGCGAGAGCGGAACCGATTGGTTTTTGTCATTTATTTGTCATAATCTTTGGGACAATGCTTTAGATTTGGGGACAGTTGGGGACAGCTATTAGTGAACGGGGATCTTTCAGCAAGAATGACAGTATATGAAGACATCTTTCTTTTGCTCTAAGATGGCCATACTTTGTAATAAAGCAAACATAAAACACTCAAGCTTTATTTTCTTACTCGTATTTATGACACTATCACATCTTTATGAAACACGTAATTTATTCATTCGTAAGTGGTGGCGCACCATCACGGCTTAACTTGTGTCACCAACTGACAATAGAGAAATTAACATCGCTCCAGGAGGGGACCGCGAAAATATTTTGATTAAAAATTTATTCTACCAGCGAAAAAATATGGGGTCAAAATGTACCCTAGTAAACGATATCGGGTACGGGACCCTCGTCTGACAGATGTCAATCTAGTGTCGGGTGCGAACGTCCCCCATGGATGCTGGTGTTCAGTTGGTTATGGGTTTTTTTAGTATGACTATTAGATGGGATTTGGTGATTTTAGTTTTGCAGTGTATTGTTTTTGGTTTTGAAGATATATGTATTTATAATTATTTTATTTAACTAATGTGGTATTTTTTTATATGTAAATTATTATTCTATACTAATATTATTTAGAGGAAATGTTTTTTTGTAACTCTGTATTCGAAAGATGATCTTTAGACCTATCATTTCCGAGTGCCATAGGCTACTTTTATCTCAGTAACGCGAGTGAAGCCGCAGGAGACAGCAAGTAGTTTAACAGTCTATGATCAGATAAGATGTCACCGAAATTGTTTAATATAAAGCTTAGAATCCACATCACACTATAACGCATTATCCGCCATGACAGTTGCATTAAATCGAAAGGTGTACTCGGCTGTATGTATTACGACAATAATTACTAGTGACACACATTCATATAAATATTAATACGTCCGTCTGTGCATCTGACATGTTGTATAATTTTTACAAGCTTTTTATTCTATGAGGACAATCTAATTTTTTTAGTTGTTCATGGTCACACGTTTGTTTTGTGAATGACCTTTTGACATTACGTGTGTTTTGATAAACATATTTGATTACTATTTACAACGTGAATTTAAGCGTCATCTTATTTGGTCCCGACTATTTCCCCTAAAATGACAATGGTATAAGACTAATTTGACAGATTTAAAAATCTCGTATCTTTCATTAATGTTTGTAAAGTGTAAGAGATGTAACATACTGGTGCCGATTCTGTTGTTTACGAACTTAACTAATATTAGACAAGTCACCTCTCTTTCATGTTAACCTTATTGAAAAAAGATAGAACATTTTTAATGCTGTCAGTTTAGTCCATGCCGTCGTAATATACGGGTAAATAGTCGTGACCAATAAAGATCGCGCTTAAATTCACGTTGAAATATGTGATCGGACTAAACTGACAGGACTAAAATATCTTGCATCCGTTTCTTATATTAACTATTAGAAAGAGATATAGTGAGATTAAATTTATTTAGTTCGTAAACAACAGAATCGGCACCACTATCTAATTAAAATTGGTTTAATTCGTAAACAGCCGAATCACAAAATGTCAATTTTGTTACTCGACTTCGACATCTTGTGTGCACTACAACTTTATTTTAATTTTTATTTTATTGAACGTTGAGAGTGTATTTGATAATTTTAATATCCTACCATACTTTGAGGAAATAAATATCATTATTTTTAACGTTCATCCCATACTACCAAAAGCGAGCCTGAAACCAAACGCTAGCTTCTATTAAAAAATAAACCGTTCACCTACTACAACAGGAATGGCGAACCTTTACGTATCAACGTGCCATTTATCTAAAGAAATGTTTAATAAGCTCATAGACGTGTCATCAAATAATTTTGATTTTGTATTTATTTGGAAAATAATAAATAGGTACTATCGACTCAATAGGGTATAAATAAATGAACAAACACTAACCAATGCATAAAACATCTAAAAACACGTGGAAACAACAAATATGTTGTACATATAATGCTTTTTATGGTTTTTAATTACCAGTGGAACCACTAAGAGTAGATGATTTGATGCTGTGAAACTATGACGTCATAGTTTAATATTTCATACGAAATTCCATATAGTATCGTTTTGACATTTATTAAAAAGTAGCTGATTTGATAAGTCAGTCAACTACCCTATTACTCGCGACCTACTTCACACTTTTTTTCGTCTAGCATTATGAATTTTGTGATCAGTGACGTGCCCAAAATATTGTGTCGCGTGCCATGCCATTGGTTCGCCATCCCTGTACTACAATACAATTTAAAGTTATCTCGCTAAAGTTAATTGTTCCTATTTTCTAATACATAGAATCTCAATATTACTATATGATTGGTACATGTGTAGGGAGGGTCCGTGAGGTATTCGTCGAGATTTGCCGGCCCTCCGGCCCTCCCGGTCGGACCTCATATTAGCAATAGCCTCTGATATACGTAGCTGTACAGTGGGCAGAAACATTGGCCCAAGTCAGTTTTAGGAATTGTTGGTTGCCATGTTTTTATTTATGAAGTAAACATGATTTTAAGTTAAATCAATTGTCAGTTTAGGATCTAAGTGAGCAAGTTAAGGATCTAAGTGAGCAAGTTTAGGATCTAAGTGAGCAAGTTTAGGATCTAAGTGAGCAAGTTAAGGATCTAAGTGAGCAAGTTTAGGATCTAAGTGAGCAAGTTTAGGATCTAAGTGAGCAAGTTTAGAATCTAAGTGAGCAAGTTTAGGATCTAAGTGAGCAAGTTTAGAAGTCAGTTTCATCCGCTTTCCCGTGGGATCTTATGTTTTCTCGTGATAAAAAGTCTATCCTATGTGTTAATCCAGGGTATAAACTATCTGAGTTCCAAAATTTCATGAAAATCTGTTGAGTAGTTTTTGCGTGAAAGAGTAACAAATATACTCACAAATTTTCGCATTTATAATATTAGTAGTATATAAGTAAACTCGCGAACAGACGGACAGACAGACTCGGCGGGTGTTTTTGTTTTTATGTAATTAGTGATTCAAACCTGAGGCTATCATAATATGTAACTAAGTACCAAGTTTTAATGCTGAAAACGTTATGACACTTTTTTTTTATTTTTTTTCCTTGCTGACGGTACAACGGTAACTATTTATTTGGAAAAACTTGCGGTCATTTCCCTTTAGATATATGGAGCAATAGTTTCCCAGGTACATTGTGTCCGTCCGTCCGTCCGTCCGCACAACAACTAGGCCTTTCATTAGGCGTGGAATTTATATGAGAAAAGGAAAAAATATTTAATTTAAGAATTTATGGTTAACCTTTTTTTATGTTTGAATTTGGAGACATCATTGTATGTACTGCAGTTTCTTTGTAATAGACATTTTAATTTATTTATTTTTCTTTTTTGCAGGTAAGCAAGGTTTTTAAAGAAATTTAGCAGGTATGTTTAATTATAGAAAAAAAATTGTTTTGCACGGTTGTAGGTAGGTACTTACTATTAAAAAAATCTTTTTTATTTTTGGATGTCTAAACGAAAAAGCATTCATTAAAAAAACAAAAATTTATAAAACCTGCTATATTACATAACAAGCTATTCTTTGTCAGCTATTTATATTTTTAAGCCATTACCGCGCTGAGTTTAGACTAATTTAAAAAGTAAAATTCTAGTCACGCGCCCCCCTGACCCCCTAGAGACCAACGACGTTTTATTTAATCAGGATCACCTTTTAACATTCCTCTGGCATCATCACAATATTTCCTAAGCTGGACACGAAGGAATAAATCAAAAAAAATGTGACTGTCTCTTCCTTATTTCATTTCTTGGGATGTATTTAGGAATGTTTTATTAAAATCATACTTATTTAGATGATTATATGATCTTATTAAACGGAAGACCAAATGAACATATTTTTTTAATTTTCATAGCAATCATCGTAAAAATATGTTAATTAAAATGGATTTTCCCGATTATCCCGCGTCCAGGGCCGCATTCTAAGCAGCTTTACGGCGTCGTAAAATAATCTCTTTTTTTACTCCCGGCCAGCGTTCGCGAGCATAAATTTTAGATTTTGTCAGATTTATTAAGTAGGTCTTGTGTGAATTTGTCGTAAATGTCCGATAGTATTTTACAGCCGTAAGATTATTACATTTTTCGGTAAAAAAACGTATACACCTTGTCGCGACGGGAGAACGTTTTTAATTTCATTTTTTTTGTTATAAACTTTTTCCTTGGGATCGTTAAAAGATTGAGGTTTAAAACCTCAATCTACTGGTAGGGTCAATTTAGATGTAAAAGTACCTATTACAAAAAAGGCTGCGAGATTTTTTCATTTACAATTTTTATTGAGGCCGTAAATTTTTTATTGTAATAAAAAAAAAATTACGTCCTTACTGATGACGTGTACAGCGACATCGTAAAACTTAAGGGAATAAAAACTAGTCTAAAAGAAAAAATGGGTTTGATGCCACAAAAAATAATCACTCTAAAACTTTAAGACCATGATTTTGTATCTGTCTAATAATTCTATTGAGTTTTTTTAATCATTAGTTTATTCTGGAGCTCTATCATTAAAATCAAACACTCACAATCTTAACAGGTACATAGGTACAAATATGTAAGCAGGTATTGCAAAAAAAAACAAATAGTATTAAAAATGCATTTGGCTGCACTTTTCTTGAACGTTCCCTTAATGACTGGAGGCATTAGTTATCTCTAAATAACGTCTGATAGGTATTTTCTAGGGGGAATGAAAAGAAAAAAAAAGGTAGGGTTTGAAGGGAGAAAGTACCAGGGTGGCAGAGGACCGAGGTGTTGATAACGAGGATTCAAATAGGCTCTCTTATCTCCCACTTTTTGTGATACCCAGAAAAAGTAATTAAGTTCTTTTTTGTTTTGTCAAAAAAAGAAATTAGATTTGTAACGGGGCGCTGCGTTCTGTTAATGTATTTGTGATGTTCTTAATTAGGAGATTGTGCATCTCGGACGTGCCGTGGCGAATGTTTAATTTTCTCTTTATTTAATCGATTTGTTGTAAATCATCCATTGTTCAACAATTTTCCGCATACAAATTTGTTGTACTACATTTCACTTTAACTAAAATTATCTTGACATTAAATTTTTTTTACTGGGCACCTATTATTTTTGTTAAAGAACATTTATTGTCAGGCCTAGCCGTAGCCTAAAAATTCATTGATTAGAAATATTGCAATTAAATGTTGTAGTGTTAAAGTCCGGCCCTGGCGACCGGTTTTTTAATAAAATCTAATCTAATATTCCCAAAAAAAATGTAATTTTAATGCAAAAAAGTAATGTAACAATTAAGAACATAAATATTTTATTATCAAAAATTACGTCACTCAATCGAACTGTTACATTTTCCTCCTGTTGAGAGCGAGATGCAGCAATCATTTCTTTGTAAGCTAGAAAAAGATGGAAAACAGAGGGAGCGTTACAGAGATGCAAAGAAAAATAAGGTATTGTTTTAAAGACAGTTTTAATTTCCCGAAGGTAATTTATCACGTCGCGATGCTTCGGCGCGGTAGGAGCGTGTCGACTGTCGATCGATATTTATATTTTTTCCGTTCGTTCAACGCACGGCTAGGGGGAGACCGTACCCCGCGACGACAACAAAATTAAATATAGAATGCGACTTCTGTTTTGGAAATTAGAAAATATTATTATTTTGAATATGGAATGCCTTTGCGGGTGAGGTTACAAATTAGATTTTGGCATCATTATGGAAAAGCCCGTCAAAAGATTCGGTTCCAAAAGAAATTGGCCGTTGTGAATATTTGCGGAGCATATTAATGTTATGTTTTATATATACAAAGCGGAAATTGTCGTCACAAAACTCATATTATCACGTGGGCAGTAGTAACAAAGTATAAAGTCACTCATGCAGTATTGTGAGTGCGATGATCACCATACAATCGTCACGCTATCTCACTGTTTGCAAATCAAGGCGGGAAAACTCCATTGTCGAGATTAGCATTTTTATGTGTTGTTCTAAATTCAAACTTAGAGTTGACTGTTGGTGGTCTTTTTATTAGATGATGATTTCTTGTTTTTATGCCGCCCTAGTACTTTAAATGTGTCATCGGAGCGAAAGTTGATCTGATAGAATAGTTAATTGGAATGCAAAATAACAATTCCATAAACAAATATTATTTTTGTATGTAAAGGAATCTGTTTGAATACAATATCTATACAATATCCTACATAAAATATTTAAATAACTTTAAAACTTCCAAGAAGATAAGTGCTAAAATCATCATTAGGACCGTGTTACACAGTCTATAAATATATTTAATTATTTTAAGCCGAAGCGTACAAAATTAGTCGCTTGGTGGAGCGCGCCACAGCGTATACCTACTTAGTTCCTTTGGAGATAACAACTTTGCTTTTGCTTTTAAAGTAAGAGGCTTTAACCTCTTCCGCGGGGCTTAATAGCGACGCTTCGCTTCGCTTCGGCAGCGAACGCTCGCGTCGAACGTCGGATTGGTTTAGCGTTCGCGCGTAAAACGTTAAGTTTATTTTTCATAAAATATTGTTGTTATTATTTAAATTATCATTAAACAAGTAAAAATTTATAGGAATAATCTTTGAATCGCACTTAAAGTCCGTCCGTGTAATGTAACGCATGATTCCTCACACATCGTTCCTCATTTAAAATCAGTAGTACCATAGACACAGTATTTTTTAGTAAGTAATTCTAAGTCGGGAAAGTGTTCGCGTGCATTCCGCTTATCGGTTTATAGCTTCGTGTGTGAGATTTTTTTACACTTTAATTTGTGGTTTCGATCGCGGCTTATAATTTATGATCTGTGGATGTGTGCGAGCTACTTAACGGTAGTAAAAGTCAGTAATTAAAGCGTACTTTAAATCATCTCTGTCTATATGATAGCGTTACGTCGACGTATCTATTGCGGGCATTAAATTCACTAATTTTTTTAAAGCCAATTTTAACGAAAAATTTTACTGCATTTTACGCAACAACGCCTTAATGATTAATTGTGATACTGTTGTCAAAACCTGTAACTGAAGTGTTTAAAACTCAAGTAAAAATGTTGTTTTTGCTAACTGTTACGCAGGTAATAAATCTAGAAACTTGACATTTTCGACAGGTAAAAGTGTAAACTTATGAATTAATCAATGAGTTATTGGTAAAATATCTTGACGAGTTTGCATAGTCTCGTACAAGAGAATGACTAAAATGATTTCTTTGTTCAGAACGTGTAAGAAGGCACTTTAAAAATTCCAGTAGCCCGGAGAAACAAGGACAAAAAGTCTTTCCCATTTCCATCTGGCGATTGTTTACCAGGCTTACATAAAGTAGCACAGGTGTACTAGTCGTCATTTGCATACATAATAGTCGAGACAAAGGCGCGCTCGGCCTATGCCTTGCTCGGCTATGTGCGACCGCGCTTCTGCTTCCCTGGTTAGCATTGTAATAAATGCTAATGAATATTAGGAATGTTAAAAAAATACAGTAGGGATTTTTAAAGTGAAATATTGTCAATGAACTTTCACTCTACTTTTTGTTATTTTATAAAAACAAAGCTCATAGAAGTGTTTGCTATCGTTGCTTTTGTACTTAAAATTTTATATTATAACTAGTTTTATATGAGTAGTGGTAATTCCACGTTAGTTTCAAAGATTTAACATAATAATAACATTAATGTAACGATCCGAAGCCGAGATAAATGGATATTAGACAAAGGCATAAAACTATTCAGCCAACTATCGAAGACGTAAACATCGCTAACAACTAATTAACATGTAAATTAGTTACAACCCACAACAATAACGTAACCTAACCGGGGCACAACAAAAAGCATTTTAAAGGATGAAAATGAATACCACAGAAAACGTAGCCATTTTAATTAGAACGGTCCCCGCCTCAGGCGCGACCGCAGCAGGCCGTAAACTCGACTAGCAGCCGAGAGCCGACCTCAGGAACATTAAAAAATTAACTCGCCTTCTATTTTTGAAATTTCATATTTTGACTTTTTAACATTGGCAAAAATCTAATTCCTCTCGCGTATACTGCCCTGGTAATTAGGGCTGGGTTTAATTAATAGTGCCTA
The DNA here is from genome assembly GCA_963555595.1 of Tethea ocularis. NCBI lineage: Eukaryota > Metazoa > Arthropoda > Insecta > Lepidoptera > Drepanidae > Tethea > Tethea ocularis. The sequence goes on along the minus strand of OY741973.1, from coordinate 1,378,617 downwards.
TAGTCACAGCATACGGGTTCTCTTGGATTAGCATTTAACATGAATGGAGGCAATGATTGTAATATTTTCTTGTAAATAGACCTAGCATATTCCATCAGCCTTTACTTGTTTTTTATGCCTTCCAAGATTTTTTGATATAGACGTCAAAGAATATTCGCACAAAAGTCTAGTTTGATGAGATACGACGTCTGATTTGGAGAATAGGCGTTTTTTTTCCTAGCGAATATCCGCATACGAATGACATTATTTGTCCACAATATGATAGCAAAGCGTATTTCTTCGAGTTTTTGGTATATTTACGCAAAAGGAAAACTCCCGCCGGCCCGTCCGTCCGTATATCATCCCTGTGCACAGATTTAACCCCAGAAACAAGACCGAAATCTCCATAGAAATTGTCTGCGGGCAAATATCACTGGTTCAATTTTATCATACGAATGGCTGGACCTAAATAATACCACCCTTATTACCATATATTTGGGTATAACTACGGTGCCGTGCCGGTGCCGGTGCCATGCCGCGACTCGTACCTTTCTGCCGGCTATGCGGATCGCTCACGAAAAAAACGACCAAGTATTTTAGCTAGATCGTTATTATTAAAAGTTCGATGTCGAGCCTTTTACATAATGTAGGGCTCGTCCAATGGAGCGAAAGTAAATACTCGAGGGACCGAGGGGTTGAAACCGAAAAACCACAAGACAATCCCGAAATTCATTACACGCACTGCGAGAACATCCTCGGAATTCACAATATTGAAATCCTCAGCTCCCCGCACCCCTGGCGCCCTGGTACCCAGTGGTGGGTACTGCCGCTCCCCAGACGTAACAATAGTACCTACCCAATGTAAACGCGGCTATTATTGCAAAATAACACGAATAAGTAAATCGCTCACTTTACGTAACGAGCACTCGATGCGAATCATCCGAGTGATATTCTCGTCGATAACACACTTCTTTGTGCTGTATAGGATGACGTCATCGATAAAACATTACAGTTATAAACAATGAAAACATATCATAAAACAATTTACCCGGTAATCCGGGCTATAATTTATGACCAGTAATATCGAGGAGAATCAGTGTTAAATCATAAAAAGAGCACTTAACTGATGTATTAGCTAACACGGGCAGCCATTTTAATAACTATTATTAAAACCTCTTGACGAAATTCCCCAATAATAAAACTGAAGAGCCCGCCAGAGCTACCGATTAGTTACTTTGCTTTACGGTTTTAATACTCCTATGATTTGGTAGCTTATGATTTTTTTACAATTTGGCGTTCCAATTCTATCTGGCTACTTGAAAGACATAATATTAAGCTTATAACGATCTCAAGTGTCTTTACGGCTATTCCGTTCATTTATTTAGCCCATATTTTCGTATTCATAGATCAATAAAGTTTTGCGGTTGATTTCACGGCGTGATACACTCATATGGATGATAAAAATGTATCATTCGTTCGTTTTACGGGCGCGCCAATCGTAAAGAGTGCATCACTTGGACTCGTCCGCCACCAGGCGAACATGTGTCGTAAAGAGACCTCTTCGGCTAACAATTTCCTGATGGTCTGTAAATAGTAAGTTTATTGTCTTTTTATGAGGTACTCGGACCGTAAAAAGGAAATAAAAGAGCACCGCCGATGGTGATAATAAAAAAAATAATTTTCGACTCATCTTCGTGATTATCTCGCTCAGTTTTACGAGTGCAGCGCGAGTTGGAAAGGGACGGGGATGTTTTACAGCGTGTCGTACCGATGTGACCCTTTCGACTCGATGGGGGTAAAGGTCGTAAAATGGGAGCATAAGGATAATGTTTTGGGTTTCCTATACTGCGCTTCATTCATGATTTCGTTTTAGTACAGCGTCGGTAGACATGTAAATCCGATTGCTTTCACGACGTCGATACTCGTATTGAAATCGACATTTTCCCGCCCATTATTCCGAGTATTACATTCGTAATAGAAAACCCTTTCCCCTTTGTTCCGAGCCACCGAAAAAAAAGGTATAACCATAGAGATACAGTTTAGAGACCACTAAAATCAGTACTGGGAAATTCAAATTTGGAACAACGTGATAACAGTTCGTTTAATTGCGCGTAGGGATGGGACAGTGCCATCCGCCGCGGAGCTATTCCGGGCGAGTCTAAGTTCCGACACTCCATTTGTTCAGGTCGAGTGAGCCTAACGCCCGGCCACGGGACGCATCCTAATTCTTAAAGGGCCATCACAAGACCTTTATGCGTTAATAAAGTTGCGATATAAAAAGAATGGAGGCGTCCGAGGGTGAAAGACGGAAAGGGTACGGACTTAAGTGCGCATTTTAGCCGATGTCGAGGGCGTGCGAATTTGTCAAGCCATAGACTGTGACGATTCAATTGTACGATGATTAAATAAAGACAAGAGATCTCTTGTTGGCTCTATTGTTAACAAGTTATCCCTTCTGTCTACTCTGTGGTAGATATCTGTAGTCTATACATTTCCAAAACTAATATCTCTTTATAATATAGATAACTGGAAAAATATGTTCAATTCATTGTGAGATGGTTTAATAATAAGTCCAACCTGTATTACAGGCTGAGGAGACTTTGACTGATAGCTTAAACTGTTCGATATCTTGACATGCCTCCTCATTTTGTTAATTTTGAAAGAAAATCCGACATATATCAGTCGAACTATTCGAAACTAATCCAGATTACCAGAGTACTTGATTAATATTTATGATCAGAATTGCAAGATTTGACATACATCCCCAGCTACAAACTCAAACGGTGATAAACTCCAAAATAAAACTTACAATCAAAAACAAACCCCTTTGTCAAATATCAGATTTCTCAAAAAAAATATACAAGTATTTGCAAAGGAAATAACAAAGTCGTCCCTTAATCGCGATAGCCCGCTAGTTGGCCCTAAACAAAGATGAGCGGCCGTAAAGGATACGTGAGTGTTTTATGGGCCGTTCGGGCTTTATTTAACGCTCTCTCATACAGATTTTATACATCGGCGTCTTGGAGTCTGAGGGCCCCTCAGCATCATGGCCTCTTATAGGCGTGTATCGCGCTATCTGATGCGAGGGTGAGGACGGGTTGTTCTATGTTGTTTTGTGGACATGTTGTTTGTTGTAATTAAACAGGGGTGGAAGACGTTGATGGTACTGCTGTAGTAGTCTGTCTATTATTAGTAGTTGATGATTTGAGCTGAAGTTTTTTTTTGCTTTTTACAAGGTGATAAGCTCAGGCAATAATAGCTCAGTGGTAGGTCACGTTGGAGGCCGTGACAATAGCCTAGTACTTTGTAGTACTGGCTACCACACTCAAGATCTGAAATAGCATCACTCAAAAACTAGTGACATGCCAGATGCTGGGTGAAGTGCAGGTGGTGCTGCGAGAAGTGTTTCTTATGTTTTTTATAATCTAATAACACCTCAGAATCTATTATTTACACTATAATTACTCATATAACGCTCTTTTCACATTTCCACAACGATGACTCAATTAAAATTAAATAATCCTAAAATTCTAGCTTCACAGAAAACTTACACAAGTACAATAGAATTATAAAGTAGAATAGTGGCCTTGACCGTTACTAGGTGGTGTCAATCACCCAAATCTCTTTAAAAAGGACAGTAAAAACCCAAACCGCATTTCTAAACTCGAAACGACACTTACGCATTGTAATCGGTGTTAAATCGAATAATCGAGCACTCGAGCAAACTGCGTTATGTTATTTAGAATCGAGTCCCCCAGCACTAGTCTGTAATCGAATTGGAGACCGCCACTTGACGGATACTTGAGCGGAGTGTTACATTGTTAGCCGATTTTTGCCAGGGACCGTTACTGTGGCAGCCCCAGGGCACTTCTATACGATTATGCAAAAATACCCTCAAGAATCTATGCGGAGTGCGGAGACAGCTTTATGTTGCCTGCGAATTATTTGACGCCGCTTCAAACGAGCTGATACTTTGAGTTGGAAATATATTTTATTTATAAGGTTGGTACTTATATTATAAATGTTGAAGTTGAACAACCTACTTACCCATACCTATACTGTGACCATAATAAAATAGAAGAATGAATATGTCAAGAATGTGAACACAGCGGGAATGCCGTGTAAAGACAAGTAATGATAGATGAACTTGTTCATAATTTAGATAAAACTCTTTACAAGGGCCAGAAAAAATGGCGGGTATGACGTCGTGAACGTGCTAACACGCTGTCGGACAAATTAATCCTAGTAACCTGTAAGTCACCGGCTACCTCATTATAAACTCGCTCGTATCGATTAATATTCACATCATAACTCAAGAGGCGCAATAGAAAAACATGTGAAAAAAAAAACACAAAGTAGCATCGCAATAACGTCACAAACAATGGTGTATAATCGATTCCAAAAACGATACACACTAAATCCGCAACTAACACGTTGTTAACGAGTTGAATCGAATCTCACTCGATTCATTTCGTATTCTGATGACGAGACACAATTCAATTTGAATATTTTGACGTGAGCGTCGAATACTAATACGTACGGCAGTTTAGCAAATTGTATCTTACAACGCTAGTTTTATGTTTTATTTATGATACATAGTTGCCCGTAAAATTTAATTTGTGTCGATTCACTCTAACGATTCCAGTGTATTTCGTGCATTCTCACTGGCTGGATATTCGATGAATGATGTGAAAAGCGATCATTCCGCAATGCCGATGCGGAATCGGTAATCGACACTCCGGTTCCCAACACTGTTTCTGCATTCAAAACTTTACGGCAACAGTTGATAAATGACAACGTATGACATTAAGACGAGAATCTCATTTAAGTTCATACAGTCCATTCATACGTCTCGTTATGTTCCTTGAGGATTCTATTTCAACTTTCACTGTTGGTGTCACTTGTTATTAATTAACACTCATGTTGGCTACGTGGGATATTTTGGCACCGTCTCTACAAGTGAAAAACTTCAAGTATCGGAAATAGAAACATATGACTAATGACATTATATACCGTATGAATGTCGTGTGAAACTGTCTCTTAGCAGTTAATTAATGTTGTTTGTTGCCACGGTGCCTTTTTGACTCGGTTATTATGTTTCTTAATAGAAGAGACACGCAGACATTTGTATAAACTAAGATACTCTGTGACATGTTACATAGTGGAAGGATTTATGAATCCGACGACGGATTTTCACATTTTTCCGAAAGAATATAATTTGAGTGACGTTTCTTTTAGCTACCAGAATATATTCTGAGTTACGTCGTGAGAAAGGCCAACAAATAATATTTAGTGATATAATATTTAGATTTTATCCTTAAAAAAAACAAGTGCTCACTGGAGACCTTCGAGATGGTGCCGGATACAGTGATAAAACACTCGACGTCAAGATTAGATTTTTCTAAATAAATATGAAACCTTGAGTGTTATTTACCGAGGCAGTGCGGTTACAAGAGGTCCCCTGTTCTCGACTCAATGGTGTTTGTTTAAAACCACTTATAAAACTCAATGGGCTAGACAAATAAGTCACTGCAGTAATCTGTATTAACAATACTCCAAGTGATCATGCAAGTGTGCATTTCGTTTTGGTTTGACTGCGACCTATCATATTGTGTTGGTAGAGTTGAAAAAAAGTATTCAAAAATATTGGGCAATATAACAGAACAATATTATGTAAGGTATTGTATTTGATTCAGTAGATCGATATTCATAGCTCTTCTAAGATATTAAAAAATCTAGCTCGCCTATAGTCCACCATATTGGCCATATCATTGTGTCAAACTATAGCAAACATGAATTAAATAAATCTCAAACTACTTTTCCATGTTTGGTCACATTGCGATAACTATGGCGCCTAAAATATATTTTTTATCAAATAATGTGTACAAAAAGGCCACACAATTGTCGACGTGTATTGGATACATAAAATATATGTAGCGTATCACGGTGAATTCTGCGTCTTCAAACACTGACCGTAGATTAGATAAAGGCGGATGTTTCTTCTAAGATCAGAGACGTCTACGCACTAACATTATACAACATTTACACAACAAACCGACATGATAATAAAACGTGATCTTTTTCATTAAACATTATCCAAAAATTTGGGACAGTTCCGCAACGTATCACATCACTAGCATGTTCACGCGGGCAACATATGTCAAAAGTACTTTTTAATGATGTCTAAAAAAGGTGCCAATGCATCGATATTATTCGAAAATAATCGGTATCGCACCGATAATGTGCTAAATTCGAATTACTGAGTGAGCAGGCGAGCATAACGTAATTGCTGGTCGCACGCAAAGTGTCTATCAAAATTATTTTCGTATGGGGCTACTTTTTTTTTCTTATGCACCCCTGGCAACTGTGGGGTGTCGTGGGATCCTCTCGCACCTACGCCCGGACACGCAAACCCCGTCAATATAGATAATTGTTTCATTATTCTTCTATTAACTCCACTCATGCAGCAATTTATCTTTGCGGACTACAAATGTATGCAGCTCTGAAGGGAAACTTGGGAGCGGACTAGTAAGTGTGATAGTCGGCAAAACTAATTTCGGACGCAACAAAATACCGAAAAGACTGGTCGTAAAATGTGAAAAGCAGTAAAGTTGCGAGTTGGCGCGGTCTGAAAGCCCGCGGGGCGTGGTGGCGACGCCCAGCGTTTTAGCGCGCGGACATGCGATGCTAAGTCTTTATTAACATTGCATTGCACCTACTTGCAAACTATGGTCTCCTGGTACTTTTGCTCAAATTACTCCTAGTACTTGTGAATACCATCTTCACACGTAGTATGTATATTATTATCTCTTTTTGGATCAACAGACAGAGAAGAATCATGCCGCGTCAATATATTTTTTTAGCCTTCTTACAATCTATGACTCCCTGGTACTTTAGTTATTATATTACTCCTAGTACATGTGAAATGTTTTCTTTGTACTTTCGGTCTAGTTTTGGATCACTTAGTAAGTAACGTTATGATCATTTTGACTATTTAACTTGACTACTTGCAAGTTGCCATTTTGCAATAATGTAGGTATTATGTTATGGCTTATTCTTACTCATGAATATAACGAATTCTTCAGCAAACAGGGCGGGTAATACAAATCTACTAGCTATCTGCCAACCCCAAAGTAGCTAAAGTTACTAAGCATTGATTAATTAGTTATTTTTGGCGAGGGAGGGTAAGGTTTGGGCGGTGTTAAAAGCAATTTATATAGATGCACGCGAAGCTAGAAGCTAGTCTTTTACGATTCCAGATTTGAAAAAGCCCTTCTTGTTTTCCGATAGTAAATAAGTTAAATCCATAATGTCCTCATCAAAGAAATACCAGGGCACCACAAGAGCACAACTGATATATTAATTAGGCTCCAGATCAAAGAGCAAGATAAACAAGATCCACGTCAGCTATGCTCGCCTGGTAATTGCGTGGACAGGCAGAGTGTTTGATGGTCTGTACGACAGACAGCACCCGTGTCGAAACAAAACTGAAAACTAAAAATAGTTTAGTTTTTATTATCATTGTAATGACACTTTAGTCATGTCGTGATGGGACATAAATTATGGTCAGTACTAAGTTGGTAATTGAATCAGTAATACCTATTATGTAATAAAAATCTAGACTAGAACCATAGAATAGAGAAAAGAAACCATTTTTGCGTGTCCAATATTTGTTTAAAACCATAGAATAAGTAAGTAGGTGCTAGTAAAACTAGAAGTTTCAAAAACATTAGTTTCGCAGCTTAGAGCATCATGCAGCATGCTACAAATTCCCAAGTTTTCTATAAAATTTCCTAAAGTAAGTTGTCACCAAAGCGTTGTATTAAATTTATCTAAGGAATTCACTGACAGTAAGTAGTGAGTTTAAAAAATGAGAACCTACACACACGGACCCTACGCTGTTATCAGATATCTCGACATGATCAAACATTTACGTAATAAAAACGGGTAGTCGACAAGTGTGCCGCGCTCAAGTTTTTATCTTTGCTACGTTTACATCTCGGCTAATCTCGTAGATAATATTATAAACGCAAACATAACTATATTCTTAAAGTAATTAACTTTGTTTAATCGTAAGCCATCTTTACGAGTAAGGCAGGTCGTATGCGTACTACTTTTTGCTTACTTACACATCCATCTATCTTACTAGGGATTGGGCCATGGTCCATTGCCTTTGAACAAGAGTAATTAGATTGATATACGTCACAATATTACCCAAAATACAAATTATACATCACTAGTCAAATAATTTTTGAAATTAAACATAAATTTCACTGTGTGTGACCGTATTGTTTCTGGCATTTCTAAATTCAAATAAGTTTTTTTTTTCAAATATAACTGGCTGGTTAAAGTCCTACTCTCCAAAGCAACGATACATTTTCGATTATTTTTCAAATACCGATACGTAAATAGTAACGGCTAATGTAACATTTGTGGGAACAAAGGCACGCTTCTGAAACGGAACAATTTCTTGGAACCGTTGCTTCGGCTCAGTTGTTCCGAGCGTCCTTTGATATGGCTGCAATAATAAATAGAAACGCGGGTAGATGCTTCCGCCCAACACTTGTTTCAAAGAAACAATAGTATTAGGAAAAAGGGAACTCGGATTAAAGTGGGAAATGTCGTTATCTTATACTTTCTGTTGCTGATAAATATCAGTTTGCTGATAAGCGACGCGCGACGTTGCTCGACTTATAATACTGTAACTAGTTCTTCTTGCATCATGCAGGATATAAAACTTAGTTAATTAAGTGTAATAATTGTTATAATTTAGAAGTTTATTTGCTACAATAATTTATTGATATTGCGCGGGAAATACTTGTAATTTTACTCGAAACTATTTCATCTTTGACAAGCATTGTACTAGGAGAGCAAAGACGAGCAGGCGGCGTTTCACATAAAATTAAATAATAATGAACTAATCGCGCCGGGAGAGCCCGCCGCCCTACGAACAATGGACGCGTTAATTTGTGCCCTTTGTCCGCTCGAATAGAAAATTTCATGTTCAACCGCCAGTCGAAATGGCTGCATTTTCGTTTTATTACCCGAGTTTTAAATGTAAATCACCCAGCTTTGTATTGAGACAACGCGTCAAGTAAGTTAGCATTATCCTTTAAGAGTTTAAAATCGTTTTATGAAACGCCATACAAAATAATATAGTATTTAAAGTTTTCCATTCCACTGCATTTAATTTTTGAATTTTCCGTAGACAAAATGTAAATGATGTCACTTTTTTTTTCATCTATCCGCGGAAGTGACAAGTGACTGACGCGTGTGTGGAATAAAAAGAATCATTGTTCTATTTTCAAATGACGCTTTCTTAGTTGCCAGTAGTTAGTTACTTGGAATCGAGAAATTCGGCGTCGCCTTTGATTCCAGCGGGCAGGTTACAGCGATGCCTGGAACCGCTTGTTTGTTTGTCGGGCTGTAAAACTGTTACGAATCGTAAACGTTCGTGTGTGGCCAGCCCTTACGACGAAATCTGAACAGATGGACCGAGATCAAAAGACTCTGCGGTGATAAAAAAACTTAATGTGAATTAAAAGTAACAACTTAGTACTAGAAAACTGACGTTCAGGGAGTATTTTCTTCCTCGTTACACACCATATATTCTCCCTTAATGTAACGCGTGAGGGAAGGGAAATAACATTCCCATTTTCCAGGTATTTTCCGCACTCCATATTGGTAGGATTTGTTGGAGCCCCGCGTTGCCGGCGCAATCATTAGCCGCGCAATCCTCTCGGCTGTATGTGGCCCTGGTACCGTTGAGGGAACTATTGGCGAATTTTCCGGAATTTTCTTCTTATTTTTATTATATCCCCTCCATATAGCTATCCCCTATTATTGTTTGCAAGGGAAACTAGAGTTTGTTTTGAAGGAGATCATCGAAATAGCTAGTTATTTATAAATTTATCTACACATACAAGCATACACAAAAATAATCAACCATCCATGTTTGTATTAATCGATATAAATATTCTAACAAATAAAACTGAACCAATAGCAGAAACAACTACTATCGTCAAATAAACACTATGTTAAATTATGTGTTAGGCGGAAATAATAACCAGGCAATTATAACTGTAACTAATACACCATTACCAAACGTCTGGAGCACCCGCGCTCGACACACCCGGATCGCACTAGGCGTTATTAACCGGGATTACCGGATCCCGTCCCGATCCCCGGATACGGGGATTTGCTCGCGGATCGGGGACCAGTGGAAATGATAAAAGATATGTGCGGATCGTGTGTTTTTTCGTTTGCTGTTTTTTATACTGTTTTTGTGCGTGTTATATTAGGATAAATGCTTTTGTGGTTTCAAAAATAGGTGTAGTAGGCAGTTCATGTTTAAATTTAAACCCAATTTTAACCCTTATGTTAAGCTATAGCGTCTGTTTAGTAAACAAAATATCTCCTCAAAGATTTGCCTCTGAAGCTTCCCCCCTTTTTACAATCTCCAACCAAATCCATCCGAATTTCTATGTAACAACATCCTAAAGGGCCATCAAATTCCCTGTAGGATCAAAAATAATGAATAAGCCGTGTACTCCACGCTCAATGTACCTACCAAGATCACATGAACGCTAGACACTGTCAAGCATGTAGGAGGCCGGGCGAATCCCATGCGATATCAGCGTTACAAGCGATCGCACTTAACCGCGTCACTCGTATCATATCGCGCTGCAGCGCTATCAGTCAGCGTCGCCCGCTGCATTAGCCGCGTCGCCGCGTCAATAAATTATAGGAGACACCTCCACGCGACACTACGAGCCTGGTCACTCGGCTGGATTAATGTTGAGGAATATTTAAATACATGTTTCTGTTTGCTCGTCCCGGTGTCTATCTCCTAGAAACTGTCACACGGTATATGTTATCCGCGTTACTGCTTTTAATTCCATTTTATTACAATACTGGATCTGCTCTATGGTTTCCAATATGTTGTTCTTACTCTATTCCAGTTTGTAAAGAATCTTGAGCCAGGCTTTTCGTACAATGTTTCAAAGACAACAAAATAAGTCTACCTTATGCCATCAAGTCATCTATGGATGCGAACCCTTTAGCTTTAAAACTATTTTAAAACAGCGCTTGCCACACAGACACGTAACGTTTTTTATCAAATAACACTAAAATGTCAAAGTTAACCTGGTAGGTCACGCGGTATATAAATAGTGTGTGCGTCAAACTGGCAATACCAGCAGTATGCACCGCTATTATTGTATATAAGCTACTTATTAAGACTGACTCCCACTCGCTGGTGAGGCACGCAACAGCGCTAGCGTGGGCTTACATGGCGCGACCTGAGATTGGAAAGAATTTTAACTTTCACATCAAGTTAGCTTGCGATACCTATTAAGTAACAGTTCGACTAACACTTTCATTTGTTATTGTAAATAATGACAAACTTATACCTTAGAATGTTAAGGGTATCGAAAGATGTAACTATGTAGAGTCAAGATTTCAGAAACTCATTGACGTCATTTGTTGAAGCATTTTTTTAATATAGTCTCTAGAATAGACTATTGCAATAGTTTTTTTTTTTAAGTAAATAATAATACATACAAAGGCCATAAATAGGCCAGCTCTATATCCATCTGATAGGGTCATAAACCTAAAGGCACTTTGCAAAAACCTCAGTGAACTATCTAAATGTGACTACCTCACCAAATAAATATAAAATAAAAATGATCATCGTCATGTAAGCCCCACCACATACAGTAAGTGGAATCAGACGTACATTTCCAAGTATGGCTGCGTCACAGAAGGCCGGTATGAAGCGGCGACTGTTACCCGTTTGTTGATCAGCGATTCCCTGATTGGGGATTAAATGTTTTCGTTTGATGCATTTTGAATTAAGAATGAAACGAAACTTTTTGATCTTCAAAAGCAGCCAGTAACTATTTTTACACTTGAAAAAAGGAGTTTTGTATGCTGTAAATTACTAAACGTACTGTACTTAGTGGCCAGTATCTTCAATAGCTATCATGATTAATTGGAAAAACAAAAAAAACAAAAAAAAATGTAGAGCGTGTCAATAATCTTATCGTACCTACTAGCTAGTACTAGGCTTACTAGTTTAGGTAACGATTACATTGATGAAGACCATTTTTGACATAGATATAGAGAGAAAATATAAAGCAGATGAAATATATTAGTCTATCATTTTTATACTTCTTTGTTCCCTCAGAGATTACTACTACATATTTTTTCTTATAATACGAGGTGACATGTGATATCGATGTTTCTTATTATAACGGTCACGTATTTTTTTTTCTTGTTCTTATTTTGAGATGTAAATTCTCCATGATTGGAGATAAGGACGAGTGTTATGACGTTTGCTATCAGATTAAACCTTTTAACTCTCCAACTGATTGTGTTGAATATCATTGCGATCAAAAATGACCTCTAGTCTTTTTTATATCCAGTGGTGCTTAAATTCTCTTTTTGAAATTTTAAATAAAATCTTCTTTATTTAAGGCGATGATAGTTCAGTGGTAGTGACGTCGAATGCAGAGACGAAGGTCACGGGTTCGAATCCTACAATGAGCTTGAACTTTCGGTGAAGGAAAACATCGTGAGGAAACCATAGCATGGTGGTAGGGTACTTTGTAGTACATGCCTGGTTAGCTACCACCTTCAAATTGAAAATCTGTCGCCAAGCACCTTCCGGTGTGTTCCGACAGCTGCACTTGAGAGCCAGTTCCCGTCCAGGCTTTGTGTGCTTACCACCAACAGCCACAACATCACTGACCACGTAGAGTGTGGTCAAATGCAGGCCTATACATAGTAAAAAAGATTTCTTAATTTAAAATTTAAAGTCATGCAGTTAATCTGCGGTGCTGCAACCGTCCAGTCGTGCCGAGCAGGGCCGTTCAACGGGGAATGCACAAATAGAATTAAAACGGCCAGCAGTCGAGCACGCTCGCCTAGATTCCGTACATGAGAAAAACTTCTTTTAATTACGACCAGGATGCCTCAAAGAGTACGGGTACAGCCTACTTAGGCTTCTTACACACTCCAATCGTAATACAATTACATCGGGTGCAATTGAACATAACCCTATGTTCTTTTTTAGCTTTTGAGACTGGATTTTTAAGCGAACGTTGCTTTAATAGTTTTAAAAACATAATGTGATTTGTTTTTGAAATAAAATTATTGTAGAAGAGTGATCACCAGCATTCACCTGTCAAACTGTCTAAGTTTGTCATGTATCAGCTGTCAACGTATCAAATTCGTCATGATAACAACATTGATACGCAGCTCCTTGTAAATTTGATAAAACCAAACGATAACCGCTATCTTAAAGATTTTGTGTACCGATGGACTGTTTTATCATACAGATTACCTGTTCTAAAATTTACTTTAGAGTTTTTTTTTTTTTTTTTTTTTTGAAAGGACTAAAGTTGGTAGCCTCTGATGGCTGCTCCAACCTTACCGGACAATTTACTTTAGAGTGTTTTCTACAAAAATAAACATCTGAAGGCTTAAAATTCATGGTACTATGTTTATCTGCGCATAAAAAAAAGAACGCGTTTATGTCTTTTACATTTTGATTTTCGAACGCGTTGAAGTTTTTTAATAGAGTAATAAATTCTATCGATAAAAATTTGCTGATTCCGAATTCAAACTGCGTAACTCAATGTTTTCGTTTTTATTATGTACCTATCGTTGACATTGTTTTTTCTATTGTTCCAGATGCGATGGGTGAGTGAGTAGGTACACATCTGCCGGGAGCCCGGGACTACTGCAGGAAGCACCATAAATCATGGCGTGCCAGTAAAAGATCATGCTCACAAAAATTCCAATCTTCATAAAACTTGAAAAATAATTATGGCAGCGGTCGTGCTCTTTTTACGCACAATAAGTCAATCGGGCAACACTAGGAGTCCGTCGGGGATTCGCCTCGCGTCATAAACTTTGATTAGGTCATTAAAGCACGTTAATTTATTAGCGTTCGAACAATTCTCATTTGCCATAAACACACAAAAATAGCTCATAAAGTTTTACATTACCGTTCGTTTTGCGTCGACGCGTCGTACGGTCTTTGCTGCGTTTTAAAACATTTATTTTTTTCGCGTGTAATCGAAAATAACCTTTGCTGTAATTAAGCGTACGGTGCAGAAATGTAAACTGGTGCTTGAGTGTTTGAAAATGGAATTCTAATTTTTTTTAATACATTTGGCGCCGTATTGATTAGGCATTTACCACTGAATAATATCAGGCACCTTCCTATAGTATCTATTTTAACATCTACGAGAATTCTTGAATCATAATTAATGTAAATTGTTGAGTTCTGCAAGAATTCGTTAGTTGAATTTTTAGTAAATTTAAATATTTTGAATGATTAGAGAATTTAAAGGAGAGCCAGTAAAAAAACATTATTTGACACGAATGATCGAATTATAGTACATCCTGATAAGGATCATCATCTAGCTATTGGAACAAATTATTTCAGTAAAAAAAGCACAATGTTACAGGACCGTTTTCCATTTAAAAGATTCAAAATCAAACTGTTCTCAATTCGCGCGTTCGCAATGACATATTCATATCAATTTTGTTCCAATTCCAAAAAAAGAGAAGTAGTAGCGCACACATCGCGAATGCGTTTCATTTTTACGGAAAGATCGAAAAAAAATACTGTCAGTTCGGAAACGGGGAATTCATTTGGCGCGAAATTCGTTCGATGCATAAAATAAATTAAAATCAAACAATATCAATCGGACACGAGAACACACTTACGCGTTCGTTTTGCTATTTATCATAAAATACGGACGGCATGCTGAAATTGACTGTTGCCGTCTCTTTTATCCGCGCGTTGAGTGATAGAGAGAAGTATGTTCCGAGCTTTTTTTTCTTTGTTTCAAATCGTGTTATCGAGTTGTCTGTCTGTATGTTGATTTGCTCGTGTCGATATCGACTCACAATATTAATTACAGGTAGAATGAGCTTTGTTTCGTTCCCCGTGATTGGTATCTGCATATTTCTCGTTACAGTCGCGGGGTTCCGTGACGATATCAATCTATTTTATAAATACACTAGCGACCCGCCCCGGCTTCGCACAGTTATTCTCAGCTTTTCTGTACTTATAATATGCATTTATTATACATAGAAACCTTCCTCTTGAATCACTCTATCTATTAAAAAAAACCGCATCAGAATCCGTTGCGTAGTTTTAAAGATCTAAGCATACATAGGGACAGACAGACGGGAAAGACTTAGTTTTATACTACGTAGTGATTAACAACCACTTCTTGACAGATTGGATCTTAAACGACTATCAACGACTGAATCTTAAACGTCAGTGCATAGCATCCAAAATGCTATGACACGTTGTGGCTCGCAGAATCTATATTACTTGAATTCTGACAATACATAAATACATAAAGAAAAGTCTTTGCTGAATTTCTTGCCTCCAAATTATTGGTAGAGTAAATATAACGTTTATTACCATATCAGGTAACCCAATTAAGAGTTTTGATTTTGAATTTTCCCATAATTATATTTTTGAAGACATCAATTGCTGATTAGCTTCCTCCATAAACTGTCACTACGAACTGAACGAATATAAGTCATTTTATTAATTACTAGCTGTTCCCTGCGGTTTCACTCGCGTTCCCGGGATAAAAAGTAGCCTATAACCTTCGGGGATAATGTAGCTTCTTATTAGTGAAAGAATCTTTCAAATTGGACCAGCAACAAACAAACAAACTCTTCAGCTATATTATTATACATAGATATGTAAAACTTGAAATATCAAAATGATCATATAATGCTCTTTTTGGGCCGAAATTAAGTAAATGACTTTGATCTTAGAAAATGTAGAATCACTTTGGTAAATCATTGAAAACTTTCAGTAACCTTTCGCTATAATGGCTGATCAGATTTTAATTAAATTTGTATATTATGAAAGCTAAGATTTGTAAGTCAACGGGAGCTAGAAATCTATCGTATATACTTTTTGAGAGCATCAAAACATCTACGTATAATAGCATCCCGATATCATTGTCTACACACGGACCCCTAAAAGTGATTAATGGTTCCGTACCGAAACTGGTAATATAACACGGGTTGTAAGTAATATTATAGCGGTGATTTCTATCTATTGTTAATACTTCTTGTTAATTAAAGGTAAGATCGATCGAGTCGATACTGAGCGGGTGCGCAGACATTGTTTTAAATATTAAAAACGTAGCGCCTTCACGATATACTACTGATATATACGACTATTTCATGAAAATGTTACTAATATACCTTGGAGGAATATGTTGATGATTTCTTTTGTTATTAATCAGTAAATATACTACCATTCTTGTGGCAAATAACATGTTGATAACTTACGATCTATAACTGAGCTGCAATTAGCAAAAAACGTGATAAAATTTGAATTTCGCGCTCCAACCGAAGGTATCACCTTAAATTAATTAATCATTATTTGTCCATCTGACGGTATTATTGCAAATCTTCATGTCAGCTGAAAGACGGCCACTGCTGGACAAAGGCCTCCCCCAAGGATCTCCACTATGGCCGGTCTTGTGCTACCCGCATACAGCGGTTTCCCGCGACCCTCACAAGATCGTTGGTCCACCTTGTGGGGGGCACGCTGCCAGCCAGCGTGCTAGCAGCCGTCGGTTCTAACTACGAGCGATGTGCCCCGCCCGCCGTGCTCAGTTTGGCAATTCTTCAGGCTATGTCGGTTATTTTGGTTCGCCTGCAGATTTCATCATTTCTGATTCGAATGCATTATTGCAAATGTACCTAATAAGTAAATTAGTCTGAGCCGAGGTTCGTACCCCATTCGGGGGTGCCCTCAGGCGTTCTTACCTAAATATTACCCGGCTGAGAGCCCTCTGCGCTCGCCGGATAATATTTACTTAGACCTTTAAAAAAAAAAAAAAAAAAAGTATAAGTAGTTGATTTTTTTTATTATTGCTTTTTCAATGATTCTTGTCCACTGACCACAAAAACCTATTCAAAAATACAAACAAATCAACCACTAATTAACAAAATGAAACACAAACTAATTGTACGTTTACACTGATACATAATTGCATAAATTGCAATTAAAGACGATGGTGATGATAGCCCCCAGCTGTCAGATTGACATGTGATTAGTATCTGTTGTGAACGCTTGACAAGTGAGCTTGGATATTTAAAAACGCTGTAATCCATAAACACAGATGACTTAAAGAAAAAGATGACTCTATTTGCTTTAATAATAGCTTAAATACTGTAACTATGTTATTATACGTTTATTTTTACTAGTCACTACGTCAAACGTCATTGATTGACACGTAAAGATCTATTCTTATGTCAAATTGACATACATCATTGAGTTTGCCTATAGCTTCTTAGATCTAAGTGAAAAGTTTAAGTAAAACCGTTAAGCTTATGACATATAAGTGAAAGCTCTATTAGAATCCGTCCATATTGGTTATGGTTGGATAGTTAGTAATTTTACTTCTTGGTCAACACGATAAATTGTCTATGGCTAAAGTCTTAAAACTACTGAACGCTGCTGTTTTACAAAAATAAACCATTTTGAGTAGTTCTTTGTGATGTAGTTCCTGTAACATAATAATTGGCTGAAAAATGATAGATTGAAATTAAAAACCATAAACATAACCTAAAATCACCCCAACTTCCATCAACAAACCATGTGACACGCACTGAAACAACCCAATCGAGTGCAGATTCAAATTTCGAACGGAACATTCAAGATGGCGACCTTCGCAAGTCGTATATCAATCGTGATTTACGCGCCACAACCACGGCCGAGGTCGACGACCGCCCGAATTTCGTTCAGAAATGCACTCCACAAGTAATTTATTTGTTACCATCTATTATTTTGTAGACTCACAAGGTCCTAAACACAGCTGACATTAATATATCATTTTACGCGACGGCGGCTCCACGTTGTCTCTCTCAGTCACACGTACTCGGAGAGCTTGAGACGGAAAGGGACAGCGGTATAGGAACAGAGTAGTTTGCGTTTTCACTTTTTATAGTAGCAATATATTTGATCAGCTGATCGCGATGACGTTTACAGCTCGTGTGCGAGTGTGTAATGCTTTTCATAATTTATATTACAGTATTCATGTTTTTTCTCCGTGTCTAGGTCGTGGTTTTATTTTATAATATGTTGAATATTTCTCTAAATAGTTGATATTGGCGATGCGGTGGACGGCGGGCGATAAATTTTACGGTCGCGGTTTTTGGGAGTTTAAACCCATTAATAAATTATATATTATAAAATTTTGTTTAACGTGTGTTGCCATAAATTAGTTAGGTTGTTTTGTTTGAACTGAAGCAGTTTTTAATTTGGAGATCTTTTTTTAATTATGTTAGTGCATAAAAAAAAAATACTACTAATTACCAACAAAGGAATAAAGTTACAAATTTATGGTGAAGACCAAACCCAACATTGTATGCATCTAGACTTGAGCAGATAGTCTTTTAATCACCAAATCAACATATTTAACCGACAAAAATCTGAACTCAATCAAACTTCGTAATTCGTACACCTTCAACCTCACACGACCTGCGTATTTTCATTACAAGCTGAAAAACAGCATTTATGTGCTATATAAAATGGCGTTACATATATAAAGGTGCGTACACACGACGCGGCGAGGCGGGTGCGTGCGGCGGAAAGCACACGTGGTCCCTGTAAATATTTTTGGAAGCAATCGATTTCCGAAATCCATTCTGTACCCTCGCGCCGCGCCGCCACCGCCGCGCCGATGACGCGTTGTCTTCCTGTGGACATTCCACTCATAGACTCATATTATTGGAGAAGGTATTTTTCTACTCTCCTGGTTACTTTTGGCAATATTTTATTGGTTCTCTCTAAAGTCTTGTTAGTAATATTATTTTTAAAAGTTTGTTGTGGTTATTTGTGACTAGTTTCCGCCCCGCGGTTTCACCTGCGTTCCCGAGGTGTCTTATGTTTTCCCGGGATAAAAAGTATCCTGGGTTAATCCAGGTTATAACCTGTTTTCCAAATTTCATCCAAATCCGGGCCAGTAGTTTTGATGACTAGTGCGTTGTGTTATGGATCTACGTCTCTTTCTCATAAGCCAGTCGAATTCAGTAGATTGTAAATTGCGATGGTCACACCCATGTCTTATGATTTTATGAATGCCATTTACCCATTTTGCACTCTGCTCACTAGGTGTCATGAAACGAACTCTTAACCTATATATTTGTTTTTTTATTGAATTACGAAATGATCCTGGCAGTTTGGTTTCAATCTAAATGTAATTTCAGTTTTTATTTTCAACCATTGATTTTCCCATGGACTTTCAAGATCTGCACACAGAATTATATTTGTAACAAATAAAAGTATTTCCACCCTGTCGTATCCACACTAAGCGACAGGCATTAGCGCGTATCGCACGGGCTGGCATCATTAATCTACGTGACAGTTCAAAATTTAGTTACAGAGGGTCCCCGCACCCCGCGCGCCCCTCCTCGCCCCCGCACCCCCTCCCACACCCGACACTCAAATGTAGCAAGTTTTTGAGGGACACCTAAACAGTTCCAGTTGTTTGTGTTTTACTTACTATAAAGTTGAGTGGTTCATTACTAAAGTTACCTACACTTTACGGCTGTTGTATTGTTTTGTTGTAATCATCGCTAGTGTGCACTTACCTTTATATTGGACTTACATGCTCTAGGGGCTGTATCTCTACTGGTTAAATGTTTTACGCCCAGGATGGGGTATCGTATTTTTCAGTAATTCTAGAATACCTTTGTACCTACTGCAAATATAGACCGCGGAAGTTGTACTAACCTTGCCATGCACCGCGTTCCAAATTGCGTGTAAGAGCTTGAATAAATAAATACATGAATGACTATCCCCTTATTATCGATCTCTAAGTACCAGGCTATCAGGGCAGACGAGGTATGTCGACAATGTATCGCATACATGGCCCTGAAGACGCCCCGCGGCGCCTGCCACCGGCAGTCGAGCGCACTCAAAAGCGATGTATAGTCACTACGCTAATTACTTTCAAGTGAAACCTCCACGCGATTATGCGAACCTGGTACCTAATTCTGAATATGTGGGTTTAATGACCTTTATTTTGCAAACCAACAGACAAGGAACGTTTACCCAACTGCGCTGTTGCATGTGAACAAAAGAGTACTTAAAGCTTTTACTAGATATATAAAGTTCGAAAGTGATATGATGCCATACGGCTGAAATATCATGGTAAGTGACCCGCAAGGATATGGAAAAATTATAATTTGTCGGTTGGTACTCGATATGTAAACAAATACCGAGATCTATCGATAGATAATCCTATCCTGGGTTTCGTACGATTGTCAAACGCTGCACGCAAGTCTTTTGGTATAATAAAATACTGGAAAATATTATGGGCGGATGTTAACTCCAATAACTTATCAATAATATGAGTAAAACTAAATATAGAAATTATATTAATATTTAAATTACCCCTTCCGCTTTAACAATCGTGGGTACCATCATATTACTCAATGAACTATGACCAATAAATAACATTATTATAAAATCAAGTATTAACATGGAATGTAATAAAAAATGTAAAAATACGCGCCGATACTGAAATTGTGCCAGTCACGAGGGTCGAAACATACACGGCTGCGCCTGTCATTTTCATAAATTTCACAACCCTAGCGCGCCTCAATTAAATACAGACTTTACTGTTGTAATGTTAAGGTTCGATTCCGCTCATATCCTATTGTGTCTAAGGCTGTTTATACAATGGGCAAGAATCGCTTGAATAAGCGGAACGTAGCTATACAAAAATTTGATTATTCATGCCAACTTTGGAAAAAAATTACAAGCAAGTATGACACGGGGTCTTGGTACGGAGGTTTTTTTATTTATAAAAGGTTAGGTTCTACCACGTCGGTCGTTACTCTGCCTACAATGTTTTTCAAGTTATTTAATTTATTTACCAACATACACATATGAAATATTTATGGTGATGTTAATATTAAAACAATGCCGGTTTTATATGGTAGCTAGTTTCATTTGAATTTCTTACCGAGAAATTTTAAATGTGGATTGAACGTATGTTCCTAACATAGAAAATGTTTTAAGTACATCAGGCCTATTTAGGTGTGGGCAAAAGGGCATCTCTATCATGATTATTTATTTTAGTGCTTCAGTATGTAGACATTTCAACTGAACTAACTAGGTATCAGCTGTTAGTAAACTTTTCAACTAAATTGGTCACTGAATAACCCAATTTATTGCTAAATTTTAATACCATCCCTCAATGATAACCTTATCTTCGCAGTCGGTTAATAACAACGCCCCTATTTGTCAGTCCGAGTGAATTCTGCACGCTCATCGTCAAACGCATTACGCTTGTACACACTGGGCCGACTGTACCCCCGTACAGTCACCATCAAAACGTCATTACTACACCCCCTGGCTTTTTTATATTTGGTATTCATTTGAACAAGTGTCTTTAGGTGCGGGGCAACACCTTTTTTGCCCCTATTGTCATCTCAGTGCGGCCCTGTCGATTATTGTTGAGATAGACTTGATGATGGCATACTTTTTGGATTCTTTTGTGGTTTTGTCAACTGTTTTGTTAGGTTCTTTAGATGGCTATCACAAGTATTTGGTATCATCTCATTCCCAATCAAAGGCTTAATATTTATTTAAGTCTCAGATCCAACTAGAGCTTTCGGTGAAGGAAAACGTAGCAAGGAGGGTACTTTGTACTGACGCGTCCTGGCGTGGTAACACCGCTCTTCGGTGTGTTTCAGTAGAGACACTTGAGAGACAGTTCCCTTCAATACAATGTATGCTTTAGCTTTGATGACCATGATGGGATTCTCACCAAAGCTATCAAAAGTAAAAAAAAACAGAATTACAGTGAAAATAGTAACTTGTTATGTCTGCATTTACTTTAATTTTAAATTGATTATGTATTGGATGTAGTTAATATAGGATTATAAATATTTAACCAGCTAAGAAGAGGTACATGTCACCAACCTTTGAATGATTCTCAGTCTTATATATGTCAGTGACCTATAACCCTAGCTTTAAACAAGACACGGTGACGTCACAACCCGTATCGCTCTACTTCCATGATCGATGACGAACCGTCAAGCAGGCGCTGCCAATGTCAAGGTCACATTTGACAGCTGTCAGACAGCACTGACAGCGGCTGTCAGTGAGCGGGTGCTGAAAAACGCCGCGCTGTCAACCGGGTAATGGATAGCCTTCCGGACTATGAGCGGCCATATTTGTTGGGGGTCGATGAACCTTTTCATAGCTCGTTTTTTAAATAAAGGTGTGTCTACATTGAGTTCTGGGGTTATAGGTTCAGCATTTGGCGGTTTTTGAACGAATATTCGCTGTCAGTGTGATGAAGCGTGACAGATCATTTCGCAGTAAGTGACCCTACTCGAGTATAGGTTATTAACATATCTCAAGCTTTTGAAAATTCTGGCCTCTACTTATTGAAATACTAGCTTCCATGCCGGGGTTTTATCTGCGTTACCAGGGTAAAGTAGCCTATGATTTTCTCTATGCCATTAACTATTTGCGTGTCAAATTTTGAGACGTCAAGAGGTAACAAACCTGACTTTGGCGTTTCTTATATTAGTTAAAGGTCATAGCTCGTTTCGTAGGTTACTTTATTAGATGATACTGCTACCATTTGGTGGTAACTAAACTAAACTTCTATATGTTATTCTTGAATCAAAAACTGCTTGTCCAATTATCAGTTAGACAATAAGATTCCATCAATAACTATTATAAACAACCATTATATCTCTAAGTTCTAGGTATGTAACGTCATAGTCAGCTACAAGATACGTAATAAGAAACCATACCTACCAACAAATAGGTATGTCCTATCGATCAGACGATTCCGACGGTACCTACAGATGAGTTATACGCTAGATCCTATGAACCCACCCCCTGAGGCGAGCCAACGACCCTCGCATCACTCACACAAAACCCAACCTTACACCTACAAACCAAGATACATTATAAATCGACAGCCGAAGACATCCTTACGACGTTTTCAAGTCTACCCTCCCAAGTTTCAGGAGAAATAAGACGGTAAAAGATGTTTTTGTGCAAGCGATAATGGTTTTTATTGGATTGGTAATAGAGAGCCATTGGGCGGGCGGATCGCCCTAGCTTGGGCGGGAGCAATTAGGCACGTTTCCGAAATATGAAAATGCAGTTTTTTTTGTTATATAGCTTTATGTTTTTGATGAGATATTTTTTAGTTAATTTATAGGTATAAGCATTTATAAAGCAGTGGCTTCCTCCATTGCCAGATTACAGTGTTAATGAAGCATTTACATTGGAGCAGTCTTTGCTTGGATATAAATATTAATTATTTCACTTTTTATGACATTAATAATCATTATGATCTTCCTAATTCTTCTTACTTAACTCCTGTTAGTACAGGAGATGTATTAATTTTGATGGCAAAAGGAGCTGGCATACAAATAGATCATACTCTAGATAAAGGTCTTACTTTGGTGAGATTGTGGTCAAACACAGATATATTTACAAAATATTGAGAGTTAAAAGCAAATATATATAATATAGGATGTAGGACTTAATCTTCGAAGCTACTGGTTCGAATCTGAAAATTCTGTCTCTAATAGGAAGCTACATTATCCTTGAGAGCTCTAAGCTATTTTTCATTACAAAAACGCGAAAAACAGCTATATATAAAAAAAGATACTAACATATGAAATTAAAAGAAAGATCCACAAAATGCCTTTAGTTACTTGGCGGAGGTTTCTTCTCAGTTTATGTGTATTTCGAACCGGTGGAAGGATCAATTGTAACAAGTGCCTATGCAGGCCCTAAACTGAACAAATAACTTTGACCTAAATCATTGAGTCTAGAAACTAGAAATTTTGCTTACAGGACATTTAATAAGAAGAGTTTCTCAATATTCCACCCCTAAAGACAAAAAATTTTAAGGCAATGATAGCTCAGTGGTAGTGACGTCGGAAGCCGAGACCAAGGTCCCGGGTTCGAATCCTACTATGAGCTTGAGCTTTTGGTGAAGGTACGTTCCTCAGTACGGCGGTAGGGTACTTTGTAGTACCCGTCTAGCTGGCTAAGCTCAAGTTGAAAATCGGTCGACAATCACCTTCCGGTATTTTCCGACAGCTGCACTTGAGAGCCAGTTCCTTTGTGTGCTTACCACCATCATGTGGCTGATGGTGGTAAGCACATCACTGACCCAATCTATATAGGGTAGTTGACACAGTCAAAAATAAATGACCAAACACTAACCAATGCATAGAACATCTAAAAACACGTGGAAATATCAAATATGTTGTACATTTAATGCTTTTTATGATTTTTAATTACCAGTGGAACCACAAAGAGTAGATGATTTGATGCTGTGAAACTATGACGTCATAATGTAATATTTCATACAAAATTCCTTATAAACTATCGTTTTGACATTTATTAAAAAGTTGCTGATTTGATGTGTCAGTCAACTACCCTATTTTAAAAAATCTTCGAGGTATTTTTAACTTAAATGAAGTTAAGAAATTTGAAATTAATTATTATAATGCTACTTTAAAGAATAATACTTGATAATTGCCTTACATCAATTGGACGAGAGGTATATACGAGTAGGTACGTAGAATCGATCGGACCCAAAGGCAGTTACAGTAAGAGCTATCGGTGTACCATTAAGGAAATTGCTTTATGTCGAACCTTGGGATATGGCCCATATGCGTGCGTACATGCCTGATACTTGTTATATAGGTTTCATGGTAGATATAGACCCAACAATATCAGCCCAGCAGAAATAGGGAATATGCAAAAATTGTATCGCATTTCTTAACAAAATACGAAAATACTGTAAAAATGATGTCACAGAGTGAAATGAAAATTATATACAAGAAACACGAAAGATATAAGCATTTTAAAGTACCAATTAGACAGAGAGATCGGATATAAGATGTGACGACATAATACTATGACGGCCAACGGAATAAATCTTTCTTGGTTATTTTTATATGATTGAGCTTTTATAAAAGCCTAAAAAAAAATATCATGCATGGAATATGCTATTGATCTTTATAAGCGACACTATGACGTGGATGAATACAGGCTGTGTTTTTTGTTCGAAATCAACTAGTTCGATTCCCGGTAAAGCAGATTTATTTTCCGAAAATACAAGTATACAGTTTGAGAGATATTTCCGCACTAGCACTCGATAATATAATGGATACTCAGATATGACTTACGATAAAGTGTATTTTAGTGGGAAACTAATTTGGTGATGTTTTCTTCGTGACCTACAAGGTACCTATATTTCAATTGTTTTTCGTCCTACCTTTACCTCCCAAAATCATCCTGTAAATAGTTTTTTTGATTGATCATTTGAGGGTTCAAGTTTTAACTGCCAGTCACATCGTTCTATTTTCGAATTTAATTTTAATCTTTAATCCCCATTTTTTATAAACAACCTAACAAAAATACGAAAAAGAAAGAAACCTCCGGACAGCCGGTACTGGTTACCAGGCTCACATAAAACACGGGGAGTCTAAGCGTAGCAGAAAAACAAGTGATTTATCGTGAGAAGAGGGACATCTTCGGATCGCTTTTGTGTTTTGGGCGCAGGTACCGGGCAGGTGGTTCGCCACCATGTTTGTCATTTTGATATGTATATATATAATTTTATGAATAATCCTGTAGGTATGAAGAAGTCACCTAATCGAGAAATATTTACAGAAATTATGTTTGTTTACATTATCACTATCAATTAATAAATCATCGACATAAAAGTGAAATATCACATAAAATTGCTATTTCAAAATTGGAATTTAAAATAGTCAATAAAAACTATTTCCTAAGGGGAAAAAAACAAATAAATATTCTTACAACGGAGAGAACAAAACAAAAATAAAAGAGCACCCCTAATCCAGACCAATCCCAAAACCCGAGTTTTCTGATCGCAACAAACGAACTGGTATCGTTAAAATAATAATTAATAGTCATTATCGAGTAAAAATAATTGTCGGTTTTGTTAAATTACGCCCGGCTCGCGAGATCCGACCGTTTGATTCCAAACAATAACTATTATTAAACACGGTTCTTATGACCGGTGATAGAAATCTGAATAAAACAGTTTATACTAAAACACCGATTGTTTTAATTCGGTAAAAAAAGAATTATGAACGATAATTGCCACGTTTTGACGCGAAAACGTTACCATTGTTTTTGGATTCGTTCTTTTTAAATTGTAATTGGATTTTAATAATTGGTTAGTGATGGAATTGGATTCTTGTAATGTCGGTGTTCTTGTGAAACTGTAGCATTTATCAGCCCTTCACTGCAATGTAGATAAGTGAACAATAAGTTATTACTAAGTATATAGTCTTTGGTAGAAATACTAGTATGTAGGTATCTCTCTTTCTTTTATTTGCTTTAGTTTCTTTGTTTGGAAGTTTTATAATAAATATATTAGTATGTAGATAACCTTTGCTTGTCCTTTACCAACGTGTAGACTGTAGACATATAAAATTACCGTCTCATGTTCCATTTTCAAATGATTGTCATTTATTAGATCGTTTAAATACAATTTGAAGCATACGTTTGTTGTACTAGTATATTGTAATGTTTTTATTATGAACGGCGTCACACACGAGCAGCCTCGTAACGGGCATATTTAGACAATTTCCTTAACAAATCCCCCCAGATAGGGTCTCGCCCTCATATAAATAATATAGCATTGCCACCTCGGCTCGCCCTCGGCTGAAATTCACCAGGTTATTACAATTTTTCGCGTTATGAATATCGTCGCGAGGTACCCGCTTTAATATCCCTCATGGCTGGGGAGTCACACCTCAGCAATTCTACTTTAATTCTTATTTAGAGTGCCGTCTTATAACCGAAACAAGATTTTTAGTATTTGTTTACGGCGTTAACTCGGCCGATGGGGTGATTTTCGCTGTTTTTTTCGGCAACGACGTAATTTTACTCGAGTTTTTAGAGGGTGTCGAAAACGCAAATTACCTATAAAATTACCAGGGCGTCATGAGATGAGACAAGTTTCGTTAAAGGGAACAGAGGTCAAGGACTTTTTCCTTTATTTTTGCAAAAATCGAATGTTCATTTCGACCGCTGCCGCGCGACGTCATTGCTCCGCTATCAATCATGCATGCACCATTGCGCTGCTCGCGCTTTTGTTCGAATATATAACAGAACGCGAGAGAAAATTATGGTGGTTGCGTTCTTTTTAAATTTCGAATTTGGAATTTTACCCCCCGTGGTGTTGCCTGATGCAACTAACGTACCTACTGATGTTTAATTATTCAATTATAGAATTTAAAAAGAGCATTGCATTTGCCCTTTGTTTTTTACCTCAACTCGACTCAATAAACGTTCGTGGATGCCTTGTTATTTTATTGTAATCACATGGCTAGATAATTTTATAAAATGACTTCACGTTTGTTGCAACACGCAATATACCTAGTGATGTCGGTAGGTACCTACAATGTGACACCGTTAAAAAAGTAGCGAAATTGCTAATGGTGTATGATTTTGCCTCCCCTTATTTTTGGGGTAAGAAAATACTTGGGGTGGTAACACCTTCGATCTCCCATGAGGTGTTTTTTTGAGTCGAGTATTCCTTCTTTTTTTGGATGTTTTTTGCGTAATGACGCTCGAGGTCCTGGGAGAGTTGGAAGAATCCATTAGATAGGCGGGAAGAGCATAATGTAACTGTTTTTTTTTCTTGGCAATCGAAATCGGTTGAAAAAGCGATGTCGCATGTGTAGCCCTTGAGGACATTAGTAGGAATTGTAATGGCTTTCCATCCTATATCTACGAGCGGCGGGGGTCGCCATGATTGTGTTTGTGTTGCTAGGTACCTACTTTAATGTATCTACATTTTTTTTTTCATATTTTAATGTTATCCATTTGACAGTGCAAAGTAGATACCTAAGAAGTAAATCTAAACGAGACGATATTGTGGTCAAACAGAAGAAAAACATATATTTTCAAACTCTCATTTCAATGACGGATGAATTCGTTGTAGGTATTTGCAAAGTATTCCAATCCAATTAAAGCCTTGTATCCAATTTTTAAAAAAAGAACAAAATATTATTCCGTCCATAAAAATTGAAACAAAATTAAAAAATAAAATTATTGTTTCCAGGCAAATGGTGCCCGTCGCGGCGCGAGTGGTCGTCGCCGCCGGACGTGGCGCGGCGGGTCTACTCCTCAGTGTTCCTGGGCAGCCCGGGTGAGTACCCAGGTAATGTAGCCGGCGGGTGTACGCGACATGGTGAGACGGATACAACCGACTTATTCTTAATTTAAAATTTGAATTTTTAATGAGGTTTTTTTTTAACTGGGTTATTGGCTTTTGGCTGATGTCAATGTATTATGATTGCCAGGCCGAATAACACGACACGGCGCTTGCCGGTTCTCCTGTTTTAATAAACATATCAATCAAAATTTATGTAGTCACAAGACGTGTACGTTAGCAAGAAAGCAGAAAATTGTATTTAAAACTTAACATTGTTTAACAGCTGTTTACCAACTTAAAATTACTAACTCTAAAGTAGAATCTCTAGTTCATGGGTTTAAGTCGCTTCTATCCGTCTGAAAAGCTATTTTATTGCTAAGTAACTTGATAAAACCCGTATATAAACGCATGTATGTTTTATAACGGGCCGTGTATATGATAGAACATGTTTGAACCGACGGGCTCGAGTCGCGTCACACAGAGAAATGTAGCCCCGATCCATCACGCCCGGCGGCTTGTGACGTGGCCACATTGGAAATCTTGTACAAGGTCAATGGAACAGTATTCTCCGTTTGAAAATATACGCATTTAAAAAAGGAATCAATTTTCAAAAGCTCAATCTTTGGCTTCCTTCGTTTTTTTAGTAATTAAGTACCCAGGCACCTATTCTAACATTTTGTCAGTGTCAAGTTTACGGTAGGCATCATAAGTTGATATTGAACTATATTTTGTATTTTGTTAAATAATTAGGAAGTATTTTTCGATATTCTTTTGAACCCAACAAAAAGAAAAATGACAGCACAAATTGTATACCGATGACAGTCAAATCGATTTCTCATAATGAACTGACGAAAAATCGAGTTGACAGATACAAAGTTGGAATTATGGCTATTTTGAGCTTTGCTGCTTTTGTAATAATGATAGTGTTGAACTTGGTGTACCGATTGTATCGAGTACTCGTTCTCGAGTATTATATCGAATGGATGTGCTGTGCGCACGCACTCGGTGTGACAGGTCATCGATCATTCGTGTTATCATTCGTGCGATCTCAGTGTCATCTCGATGCAAGGTCGTGTTGTGTCAAAATATCGCTAACTTTAAAACAATTTTAGACGTCACAAATACTATAATTACCTACGTAGAGACTTGGTAGTATTTCTGTACCTCGAGCAGGTTATTAATCTATGTTACTTACCTAGGTACCTAATCGGGTGACAAGCAACTTTTTAAAAATAGAAAGGCAGCTAAAAATTCGTTAAAAAAATAGACGCATATGACTTTATGTTAAATTTCTGTGTCATAAATCTTGGTGCTAGTTTTCATTCATGACCTGGCATTATGAGTCATTAAAGTAGACTGACATGTTTTAAAGATTTCAAAAATTAAATTATTCATTATCAAAACAAACTGCAATTTTGTTACGATGACGCCATCTATCGAGATACACGTTCAACCAAACGACACACAGCTGCCGTAGATATAAATTAGACACTATCGTGTGCACATAAAGCTACAATTACCGCAACAACAAAATGCACTTGCATCGTTATGGCATTCGATAAGGCGACCATATCCATTTCACTCTCGCGCGTACATTGACGCGCGCCTGTCCCTCTCTTGTTTTAACACGTCAGCATCATTGCCCGTTTCCATTACACTATATCAATTACCGGCCGTTTTGGTCGTCAGGGTTGACGGTCACTTTGATTACTACGAACGTTTTGTTTTTAGCAAAACTTTCTTTAATTACCAAACTGAGATCGGTATCCGTTAAATTGTCATTAAAAAACTGTTCGATAGTAGAGATGTATATGTATAGTAAGTAGTGAAATAAATGGAATCGGAAGAAACTCAGTCAATTTATTCGGGACCTCGTTACAATTCCGATTTTTATCTAACGTCTCGAATGAACGCTGCCGAAGACGGATTAACAGTGGATAGGGGCAATGGAACGCCAACAAAAAGTGTGCCAGAAAGAGACACTCCAGGCTTATCGATTCCGTCTTCGACAAGAAAGGATTCGACGTCCACGAGAGAGTGCGCGCGATCGCGTCTTTACGACGTGCGACAGAGATAAAACAATTCCTTATGTCGCTATTCTTAAGTCGTTGGCGCTCGAAATGGTACTTTAGACGCAGACATTAAGGTCGCAGTTTCATTGTTATGATTGGTTATTGACGACTGTCGAGTATCGTAACGGAACGTTATAACTTCATTTGGCGGTATTCGTGATTAGGTCCTTGTAGGGTAAAAAATAAGGTCGTTGTTTGTTTGTGTAGTAAGGTGCGAATGAGTGGTTGGATGCGCGACGGCGGTTGCCATGGTGACCGAGCGCGTTGGAATGCTCGTATAGGCACCGACCGTCAACGTCGGGAGCTCTGAATCAGGGTTCCCCGCTCCGTCGGTGTTTTTACCAAAATTAGTAACAAAAACAATGCTCAACGATAAATTACTTACGGTCGTTTTTGTAATGAATACCTTATAATTTTTATTTTATTTCTACAACACATCTGCGGGATGATATCGAAAGAAATTTTGTTTAAAATTACTAATTTTTATGTTGGTTGTGCTGTATCTGATATAGATGTTTATTCGATCAATATTAGTAGCGAGATGGGATTTCCCGTTTTTTTTTTAAATTAAGTAATTGTTTTACTACAATTTATGTGACATAGGACAAGGTGAGCTTGGCGAATTTTGAATTTATGGGTGGTAGCTACAAAGTTAGGGTACTTTGTACTACAAAACTCATTTTAGGATTTGAACCCACGACGTCACTCACTTACTGATTCAACATCATTTCCATTTTAGTTTATTAGGTATTTTTTTGACTTAATTATTGTATTGATATCAAATTTGTCTCTATTGTACCTATCACTCGTCCCTAGTTGAGTTTATATGATATATTACCTAACAGTTAAACTTAATAAGCGATATTTTTTTTAATTCTCATTTCAAATTCAGAATTAGACGCCGACAGAGATGGCCAGTGGGTGATATGCAAGCGCGAGCGGGCGAGCACTAAATTGCTCAATTTGTGCCTCAGCTCATAAGGTGCCTTGGAGTTCCTTTTTCAAAAATCCAATGAGATCGATCGCTCGCCATGTCCGCAAATTAGAGCGGGAATCGTTGTTCGTTAGCGTCCGGCGTGCATCGGAAAGTCCAAACCGCCAATCGGCGTCGGTTCTAAATTCGTTTTTACGGCGACTCCACTCGGATCACAGTCTCGTGAGTCGTTTAATCTTCATCTACATTTCGAGAGAGTCAAAGCTTGCCGCCCGAGTGCGCAGAAATGCATTTTAGTATTACTAGTGGTCTCGGGGCGCTCATTTCGCTTGAACCTTTTAAAGTCCAATGCTAAAGTTGTTGCCGCATCGTTGTCGATGAGGCGATCGTTCTCGCAGGGTCATGCTCGCGCGAAAATTGCATTCGCGGCTTCATTAGGTACAACGTCCACTACAATGACCAGCCGTTTATGTACTTTATTACGTTCCTAAATGGCGCTATGAACTCGACTACACGTATTCTAGTCGACGGCTAACAAAGATACAAGAGATGAGATAGCGCGCGAATTTCACTTGAAAACCAGTTTTTCTCCAGTTAAATTACTCTCGGCTCTTGAGCAATTTAAATAACAGCCCGTGATTCGTTGTGGCATCTAAACGAGCGTTAAAACGTTACTTTGTAATGACTATCGATCGTGAACGGATATGGCTGGTATCGATTCTATTCAACTACCGTGTTAATGTCTCTTTGATATATACGTCCATAGTTTCATTTACAAAGGTAGAAACAAGCATTCTGGCATTCGACATAATTATTTTATTAGCGTCGTTGAATCTGTTGATTTTTATTAAACTATTCATGTTCATCGAGTCATAAACCGAATGTCCCATAGCACACAACATGGTAACTCAATAAACGCAACGTTTACGGAAGTAAAGTAAGCAAGAACGTCGCGCGATCGTAAAAACATCGTAAAACTGGCAATATTAATAACGACTATCCATTTCGTTGATATCTCCTTATGAAGCACTGAAAAATTGTCATGCGGCTAAGTATATGTGCGATTACTTCGCTTTATCAGTTATTTAATTAATTGACGATTTGTACGAATTTGTTCGTTTATTCTCGATTTTTGTGAGAGGCTTTTTGTGGTGGTTCGTTGCGTGAGAATGCAATTTGTATGTCTCTTAGTGCGGGCGGCTGGCGGCGGGCGGTGCGCGGTGCGCTGCCGTGACCTGTAACCCTGAACGGTACGCGAGCCGGCACCGGCTCCGGCTCCGATTATATGCTAATACACGAATAAACTTTCGTTTATGTAAACGAGTAATGGAAATTCCCATAATTTGAGGACGTTATTGAGGCTCTTAGAAGTTTGAATTATACCATTCGTGTCGGTTTGTTATCGTGATTTGCGGAAGTGTCACGGAGAGGTAATGTGGGAAGGTTATCGATAGGTAGCTGCAGACGCTTAAAAGCGCAGTACAGTAAAACGTAGCACACCCACGTCTTCATTAAAAGCGCTGGCTTATCGTTAAAATCGATCTCGTTACGAACAATGAAACGCGTCGAAACAAAAACCGGCCGAGCGGTAAACGAATACGAGAAACGTAATCGGGGCGAACGTCGCACCGAATAAAATAAAACCTCAATCAAAAATCTAAAGCCATTCGGTATCATAACCGGAGTGGTGCGTCGACCCGACCGCCATATGAAAACACGAACCGTGTGGGTTACATGCCCGCGACGAAAAAAAAACAAAAGTATAATAATGTAACGCACTAAGTATCCGTCTTAAAAATACGCCTCGATCTCTGTTGCGCGCGTCGCGGCATTAACGCGTCGGTGGAACCGAAGCTTCGCTAATATACTGCAAATCGGACCGAAAGCTTCATCGGCTGAAGGTCGAAAGTCGGCAGCTGCACCGGAGAGGAGTCCTCGCAGCGGAGGGCCGGAGGGCGGAGGGCGAGGGGCGCGCGGGCGGTGGCGGTGATGGATGGCCCAATCAGGCGGCGTGGCGGTGCCGGCCGCGCTAATCGAGCAGTGCGCCCCGAGAGCCGGACGCACACAGGCGCGCGCTCGCACACACGCGCTGCAGCCTGCGGGCGCTGCTGTACACCTCCAACGAAACCTGCGACCGAGATGAGGCCCAGCCGATACTACCACCGATTACACGTAAAAGCGCATCGAGAACCTTTACAAAGATAACACATAATACCATCTATATACCTACCTACCCACCCATTATAACTATAGAGCTGCGTCCACCTCCACGTAGTACTTAGGTCCGCTCGGAAAATCGATGAAAAACAGCCGAGACGACAAAACCGGGGGCGGTCTGCAAACAAAACGGGCCTTCACTCGATGAATAACGCCGTATTTACGTCTATATCCGGGCGGGCGGATCGATAGCCACCAACTGTTGTAAACAACCGTACGAGAGTTGGGAAAAAAAACGGCGAGTGCACGCCACCCCCGTGGGGCTATTAACGGCCACGTGACTAATTTCGGGAGCTGTCACGAGCAGCGCCCTGAGCACGTGGATGGCCGCGTCCGCTGTTTGTCCGCGGTCTGCACTCGCCCTTAGCTCACACAAAGCGCCTATGACTAAACGTTTTGCTTTAAATGGGAACAATTGACTCGTTAACCGCGTCCGTGGCTTGGAGTGCTTGGACCCGCCGATTTGATTCTGTAAAATTTTTACTTGGATCACCTGCCACAAAAAACATAAAGATAGATCAGAGCGAACGATTAATTATGTCTCCTCGCCCGACGAAAAGGATCTTTATAAATCAACGGACATCGCATTTTATCCTTAAGAGACCTTTCTCCGACTAATCCCGACAGAATTGAAACGAATCTAATGAAACGGGGATACGTCGAGAGAGAGATAAAAAAATACAACGCTACATCGAGATGCCCTACAATCATTTTAACTTTTTTCCGACGTTCGCTCTCGAGGCGTATTTTTTATTATTTTTAATTCTGTCTCTGGACTTGTGTGTGTTTTTTTTCGTTTTTGTTGCCTTTTCATAAATATTTTAAAATCGGATTCAGTCGGGGACAGGCGAGTCGAATGGATTAGGATTTAGATATTTTCGGGGCGCGTAATTTATGCCCCTCTTTGTCGAGATATGAATAATGAGAGAGTGAGATAAATCTTCCGTTCGCCATCGGCGACTTGTGCTTAGAGACGTCGGATCTCGACATTTGCTTTAATAGTTTCCGCTTTATATTGTCTATCTTGATGTAACCATGTTTGCTTCTTTCTATCTTCATAGGGTTCTTTGAAAGCTTAAACTTAGACATATTTGTTTGCTACTATTCATTGCAACTCTGAAGCAAATGGTCTTATGTCTCTTCACCAATGTATCTTGGAAATATCCTGAGGAGGTTTCTCAATTTAATTGTAATCCAATTTAAAACGAGCCCCATATAAATTCCGATACAAATGATCCTGTCCATAAAGTACCACCAGCTATTCCAAATATGCGCCCCGTTTAAAAAGCCCTTAACGAAATTATTAAAGTTTCTAACAAAAAAGGGTCAAGCTGATGATTTACCGACGTCAATTTTGACAGGTCGTAGTTTTGTTTGACCAAAATTATAGTAATTTGATAAAATACCCATCTACTTATAATAAACGTGCCGTTGAAACAGTTTATGACGAGCTACATACCTTCGTTTCATGATAGACAACGAGTATGCTTGGAATGTATTAATTTCTCGAAGTGAATAAGATGAATTGGGATTCACGCTTCTTCCTTTCCGGTAGCCAAAAGACCTTTAATTTTCTAATCAATAACTCTAACTAAAATTATAACAAATAAAGGAATAGTGAGTCAGAAGGTTGACAAGCAGACAGGCGGTCCACCTGATGATAAGTGGTTACCGTCGCCTATCAATTGGTCATCGGTTTTGCCGACCTGTTACAATGCCAAGAAATTGGCTCCCAAGACAAGTGCAACAGATCTTAATTATCAAATTTAGAACGTTTTGTGAAACATAATATACACATTCGTAAAGTATCTGCTGGAACGACAAATATATCGACGGCATATTGAGCTTCATTTCATGAACTAATAAAACAGGCTTCATCCTACACGCGCCTCGTTGACTCTCCCCGATGACTTTTTGCCAGCTAACAATATTTTTGCATCGAAATACGGACAACTTTTTATTCGCAAGCGGCCATTTCGACCGTTCAAAAATAATAATGAGTCAGTTATAAAAATCACGAATTTATATGAGCGCTCAGACCTCGCAGGTCCCGAATGACTTTAATAATATGATTTCTTATAGCGAGAACTCCTTATTAAATAAACTTTGAAAACGAAAATAATGTCCTCCATACGGAGACTGTTCCGATAACTATAAAAACGGGGATTTGACAAGATTAAAATTGTAATTCAAGTTATTTCTGACGTGCATCTTATTGCATTTTCGCTACGGTCTTGTGATATTCATTTTTTTATTGTATGAGTGGGACGCAGAACTTCCTTCGGAAATGCAACTTAGGTCCTGATTTTACCAACTTTAGGATATTTTTTAGCCATAGGATAAGTATGACAGTTTGACAGATTCTCAATACAAATGTCACATACTTAGTCATAATTAAAACGGATGTGCAATCCGGAGTTGGTACATTTGGACCTCAATCTAAAACAAGTAAAACATTTCTTGGCATTAATTTTCAGATGCAAAAGTGTAATCATAAACGAAATGTGATAGAAATACGTCACCCTGATAGTTTTAATAATCCTAAGCTTGCTTGTTGGTGTTTGTATCTCTTGTGAATTCTAAAACGCGAGTGAAACTGCGTTGGGAAGCTAGTAATTATAAATAAATCGAATAGATTTCAGCATGTTCTTCCAGAATGAGTATTTTTAATATAAAAGGATTTAAATAATAAAATATTGTCAATGGCATAAAGCATACTCTGTTGTCCACTATAACACTTCGTATTAAAAAGAAAAAAAAATGTCATGGCCGCCTTCGCGCTTTCCCGCCTCGCTGTCAATATCTATTCTGTTCGCGACGCGCAGAACTTTAATAAAAATGCAAGAGGGCTTAGTCAATAATTGTATAATAATAATGTGTGAATCTTCTCACGGGAATTCATATTCATAACACATTGAAATGTAATGTATCTTACATTTTACAAAATATTATTAGTAGTTAAAAAGTATACATCATCTGTATTCATTCGAATCGGATGTATCGATGAATATTAAATGTTATCAAATCACCTCCCAATTTAAAATCTATCTTTACTATGTGTTATTTTCCCACAATTCGGTCAAATTGCCGTTAACTGACAACACCGACCATCACCGCCGCCATTACTGGAGATTACCTCTAATGTAATGTGTCGGTGATTTGAAATAATCACGCAGATTACGTCAAAGTGTCCGTTGTGTTGTGTAACCATTTAATCAATACCAATCTTGCTAGGCAAGTACATTCCGGCTCACCTATTTATGGAATTTACCACAGACTATGTAAATTATACGAGGCGGTCGCGCCTAAACGGGCGCATCACCGTTCAGCCAAGCGACAACCGCACTGCAACCTTTGTGGTAATGCGAGCTAACTTGTTAGGAGACGACACGTAAAAAACGTAAATAAAACTGTCATACTAACGGACAATAAAATAAGCACTAACGAGAACTAGCAAACCATAATATGTACCGGGACTGTAAGGGACGATATAAACGCGATGCTCGTTGCGGTCCGACGCAACTATGCGAGCGACCGCAGGCCGTTTTGTCGTTCGTTTGGCCGCGGGAAAAGAAAACTAGCTCCAGAAATGCTCATCTGGTACAATAACCACGCGTTCCGTATTCAAATTACATCGCCTCGGGTGTCTGTGTGCGTTTGTGGAGGTAGTTAGTGGTTATACTCGGATCGTAGAGGTTAATTATTTAGAAATCGATTTATCGATGCGTTCCGCTACTCGCCGATAGATGGCGTCGGTTTGAAAGACAATTACCGCCGTATTGTTTTACATAATGCGATAGGTTGTTCATATATTTTTTAT
Organism: Tethea ocularis; assembly: GCA_963555595.1. Taxonomy (NCBI): domain Eukaryota; kingdom Metazoa; phylum Arthropoda; class Insecta; order Lepidoptera; family Drepanidae; genus Tethea; species Tethea ocularis. Next base: position 1,341,345 of record OY741973.1, on the reverse strand, counting down.
ATCATGAAAGGCGAACAATGGTCGTAATATACGTCTATTTACGTCGTAGATATGGCATGTGTCATGCATGCATGCAAAAAAACATGAACATCCTCACCGCGGAAACAATCGTGCGAAGGCGGTTTACCCAGAAAGCATAACAATATAACTGGTTATAATGCATTCCATATTCCGGGATCGTAATTGAACATCGTATGCAAATGCGGCGCGCGCCCGCCATCTCTTTAATATTTATGTTATCCCAGTACTTTCTTGCAGAGCAGGTGGAGCTTGCCCTATTTATGTTACTGTTTACACATCTTGTTACCCGCTTATCGTTTGACTACACTCATTATTTCCTACAAAAACAGAAACTTATTAACTAAACAGCAGTGGTCATAAAAAAGTTTGAACCTAAAAAATATGACTAGCGTCGTGTTGAAACAAACACCTTTCCCCATAACTGGCCATAAGGGTTGTATCGCGTAACAATCTAAAAACGGCAATGGCGGGGAACATTTCGTCGAATGAACGGTATTCGAAATATTATTGCGAACATTAAAATAAATAACATTTAACAGCGTCGAGATTATCTCAATCCAGTCGGCGACATTGTCGTTTCACATCTAACACGTTTTAGCGTTTCGACGAAGTGTTTGTACATCATTAGACGGATCCCATAAATCTCTATGATTCCGCATAAATTTACATTTTAACGGGTGCCGTCAGCGTCGCCGTCGTGAGCGCGACATTCCCTCGAAAACATTTAGCACTCAATAAAATTAGAACAAAAGAGTGGAGTCCAATCAGTCGGCGACCGCAGCGGCTCGCCTCGGGCACTCGTTTAAAATAAATGACGTACACACGTCCAAACCGATGGAATTAAATAAATTAAACCGGCCGCGGTCCTGGAAGACGGCCGTCGCCGCTTGCGCACCTTGGTGCCAGGCGTTCACTATTAAATTGAAACTTGACAACCTATATGTTCAAAAAGATATGATCTCATCCTTAACACTTTACTTAATCCAGCTTTATGTTAAGTGTAACATACCTACGCGTCGATCGTAGAACCTCCTGTTTTGTTCAGTTGGTTAATTAATGCTAAATTGTTGTTACGTAACATGTAGTATTCCATCCGTTTGTACAATCTGAGATCCGAACAAGTCCATTAAGATTCCAATCGGACAGTTATTTTGGCAAGCAAATTTTATTAAGCTTCCCTATATTTTTTGTTATACTAACAAGCTAACATAAAAATTAACAGTAATTTTTTGATGATTGATTCACATTATGTAATACAATGGGTATTACATAATGTGAATCAATCATCAAAATTTAGTATATTTAATTAAATATTATTATGTTTAATAATATATAAACAACAAATATATTTTTTCTTAGAATTTCACATAATTGTGTAATCTAATATTAAAACTGAGACTTTATACGTCTGTAAGTATTGAAAAATTTGCTAAATGTGACATAATAATTATTTGCCTTCGGTATACAGCGTTATTAAAAGAAAAAATATATATTAGCAAGAGATAATAAATTTTCCTACTACTTTATACTAGGTAGGTACTTGCTTGGCTAGTTGGTTCATGTTAAAAATCTATCGCAAGGAACTCGACGTTCACTTGCCGTCAGGTTGGTCCACCTGTCCTGCTTGCTTGTCAGTCCTCATATTAAAATATCGTAAAAAGTAGCATGATAATGAAAACAGAAATTTTATTCACATCTACGTATTTAAAAGAATTTAAAATCCGAATCGCCAGCAAAATCAGCCTGTCAGTTTTCCCGCGCGTCACAGCGTTCAGATACTTTCAAAACTCAATGCTTTCATGATGTTGACGTTCAATTAGCAATACAAGAGCGTAGAAAAAGATACGTTTGATGAACTTTGTGGCGAAGAGTTCGTCGGTTCGTTGAGAAACGCTATTGGTGTCCGTAATTAAAAATAAACGAGTGAGGTGTCAGTGTTTACATTTTTGAACGTACTGGTCTAGGGTTGCCGATACTTGCCGTGAGAGTAGTGCAGAGCATGCTTTTTTTTTATTTTGGCGTCACCCTTTTTATTTTGCCAGTGTCAAGTTGAGCAATGTAGTTATTTTTATATTCTTCATGTATTAAATTCTCGTCAATCGTCAAGTTTCATAGTTAGTAAAGTTCTAGTCATGTTAAAACTTAAGTCATAGTCAGTTTAAGTTAGGTTAGGTTTTAGTACAATGGTAGCCGTTCTACTAAAACTTTTCACGGACGTCTTGAGACAACTTGAAAAGCCACTATACACGTAATCATTTCATTTCACTTCACTGGTGCACTTGTATTGATCTTTATTGGACAAAATACCACCGATAATATTAAAAAAACTCAAAAAATACACTATTTTATGAAAATAAAATGAAAACGCAACGTCACTTCGCAAGTTCCCGCCAAAAAGTCAGTGCAGTAGTAGTTAACAGTGCAATTTAAAGAGTTCTATTTTTGAAAATGTTTTTTTTTATTCTGACAAGTGAGTTTCTTAAAACTGTCATCCATCTTTGCCGTCAATTGATAGTTAAATAATCACCTGTCTCTTGGCTTAGGGTTATTATAAATGGTCACCATGAAATAAAAGTTTCTATTTATTTAAATCGGAAAACATTAATAAATATTATTTCTGTGAACGATGAGATGAAATAAACTATATTTACAATACATCAGACTTATTTTTGTGTAAAACATATTTATCAATTTTTTTTTATTTAAAATTTTATAAGTCTAGCTGTCTAGCCGAGTGGCAAATCAGATAATTTAAATAAATGAGTATTAATATTTCTTCGAACAGTGAGTCATTTCTGTTTGATAGAAACGAGAACGCAAAGATATTATCAGTTTCACATCTTAAAATTCACAGTATGGAAAAGAAAGTCGATTTAAACTGTACCCAATGAATATTTATATCATGTACCTACCTCTTTATTATTGTTATAATTTTTAATACATTAAATGAATAATTTTGACACTGGCAACCCTATCCATGTACGTCGTTGTACGTCACTGCGATGGATTCTGTATTTGCGTCAGCGAGTGGGCATTATTCGCCTGTGACGTCACGCGACGGATGCGACACGCGACTCGACCGACGTGTCGTCTGATTGATTGACCCGTTCAAGTATTTGTTGGGTACCGTAATTATCATGTTGAGATAAGAGGACGTGCTTTATTCTTAGATGGAGTCACATTTTGAGTATTAGTAAAAGTTTTTTTTATTCTAATTATGAATTCTGTAGCAATTAACGGTCGCTTTTCGATTTTACAGCTAAAATTCACTGCTCAAGACCGCACTGATTTTGACTTTTACGGTTGATGATTAAAAAAATCTAATTAGTCCGTTAGTTAGATTAGGTACCAAAATATATTGCACACATATTTTTTCAATGAAAAAGATACCTACAGTGCGTTAAAATTTCGAGTGACGTCACGTCTTAGACTTTTTACAGACACCGTTACCGTTACTTACTCCAACTTACAATGGGGCTAATGTTCCAAAAATCTATCTCCATGCCAATGAGACATATTGTGCACCATCATCCCTGACCGTGTATATTATAAAACTCCAGCCAAAGTAAAAAATATGTCCAAATCCTACACATAAAACTAGTAGGTACTATAAAATTGTATACACACTATGGTGGGTGTCGTAATCTGAATGCTACAAATGCATGCCCACGCGCATTTCGGGAGCAGACCGTAGCGACAAAAACTGCAGAAACAAACCTGGCCTCGCCCACTTTGTTCCCCACGAGAGTCTACATAGACAGACATACAGAGTTATCTTTTATAGTACACATCTATATTTATACTAATAAAGCTGAAGAGTTTGTTTGTTTGTTTGAAAGAGCTAATCTCTGAAGTTACTGGTACGATTCGAAGAATTCTTTCACTAATTGGAGGCTACATTATCCCCAGGTTATAGGCTACATTTTATCCCGGGAACGCGAGTGAATCCGCGGGGAACAGCTACTCTTAAATATAAATTTGATGCAGTTTATTTTAAGAAGCACAACATCTGAAAGTTTATTCCTAAGTATTTTTTTAAGGCTGAAACTGTTAGTAGTTGGTATTGATTCTTCCTTAAATCTAGCTGCCGGTCATACAGGAAGATGCTTGGGAACTTTAGAGTGGTAGCTAGCTAGGTCGGTACTACAGAATATCCTAACACCGTGCTATGGTTTCCGAAAGCTCGAAAACCAAGCTGTAATCGCTTCAAATTAAATTGAGAATATTACTGTTTAGATTATAAATTTAAAATGAACAGATTAGTTTAGTGTTGAAAATACATATCAAGTTCCTGGTAACAATTGTATTTCGTTTTGGAATTAAAATGCTCATTCTAAGAAAAGATCCACCGCTATTGATTTTCAGTGAAGGTTTAACTCGAATTCCAATAAAATTTTACTATGCAACTGCGAAGCCAAGTATTTCTTTGCCAAATACAAATCACTATAGGAATGTACATAAATATTGTACTTACATAGAGAATACATAGTTGGTATATTACTATAATGACGTCATAATAGAGTGCAGTAATTAAGTCTCTAGCAACGAGTACTAGGAAAACATAACGCACGACCAATTGCGTTTTGACCAGAGTTTGTATCTTATGCTGTCTTTACAACTAGGGTTGGCAAGAACCATATTAAAAATATAATATTGAGCAACACAGAAAAAAAATTAAGTCACAAATGGTCAAAGTAAGAAAATTAACAGAAGTTACTGAGTTTTTATTTTAATATTACAATCATGATGACGACAGTCAGCCAGCCAGTGATGACTTACGGAGCAGAGACGTGGTCGCTTACGATGGGCCTTATAAGAAGGCTCAAGGTCACCCAAAGAGCAATGGAGAGGGCTATGCTCGGAGTTTCCCTGCGAGATCGGATCAGAAATTATGAGATCCGCAGGCAAACCAAAGTAACCGACATAGCCCGAAGAATTGCCAAACTTAAGTGGCAGTGGGCGGGGCACATCGCTCGTAGAACCGACGGCGGCTGGGGCAGAAAGGTTCTCGAGTGGCGACCACGAACCGGAAGACGTAGCGTGGGCAGGCCCCCCACAAGGTGGACTGACGATCTTGTTAGGGTCGTGGGAAACCGCTGGATGCGCAAGACCGGTCATCGTGGAGATCCTTGGGGGAGGCCTTTGTCCAGCAGTGGACGTTTTTCGGCTAATATGATGATTACAATCATGAACGTTGACTCTATAAATTACGTAAAACAAAAAAAAACATCCCAGAGCTGGCAACCTTTGCTGAGTTAATTACACACGGCCAAATACATTTGTTTATTTATGGACACAAGACGTGTGCACCAAAAACGCGACGGCATCAATCCAGCGTTAATCCTCCCGGATTATTTGCGAAATGAGCAAAACTGCATTTAACGACGCGACGCGGACGCGCGCGCGCTTATTTTAGCCCCATATAAATGATTGTGAACGCCTCACCACGTTTATGATGCCCTGGCGACTGACAGTAATATTTGTGTTACACCTGATTTACACAACACCGTGTAAGACTCTTCACTATCGTAAAATGTGTGTTTTACTAGCCTATTTAGAATTGGATGGACGGTCGCGTTCCCGCGCTCAATTAGTCGCTCGTTCGAATTACGAATGTTAGATTTGAATTTATTTCAATGCTAAACGAGGTGTTTATGTTCTTTCTAATTTACCAAAGAGGTGTTTTTAGAGACCGCACTCAGTAAAAACGTATGGAATTATTTTAGTCTAAATGCCAACTTACGAAAAATAACTTTTTTCTTCATGTTGGTTCTTACTAAGTGATGGAAATAGTAATTTACTTTTGCTTGAAAATTGACTGTTTACGTTAGGATGTGATAGTAACTTTGTATGAAAGTCATCAGAATAAATATCACGAAGCATATCACGGTCACAAAGCAGAATAATGTATTCCAATAGGCGCCAAAGCATCCATAATAAGACAGAGTATAATAAAAAAATATTTATTCAAAATAAATAACCTCTATTTTATTGACACCACAATATTAAGCGGTGAATTTTTTATGCATCAAATTATCTGAATTTGTATTCTACATGGCAACACCGGCCCCCGGCGTCGCCGCTGACCATTACTAAAATTATATTTAACTTTATGTCCTAGGTACTTGATAGTTTTTTAACAATAGCACTAGCGATTAGTCATGGTTTCACTTGGATTTTATAACAATGACATATTAAATTGGTAATGATAGATTAAATACTTCTTTCAAAGATTTGTATTATTTTTTCAATTAATTCATACAATCAGAATACTCTTTTAGGTAATTTTTAAAAACTCATGGAATAATTACTTATATTTTTATGAAGATAAGTTTCAGTGTAACTGAAAAATATAAAATCTATGAATAAAACCTTAGAAGCAGCATGACGTCAAAAGTGGAGCAGCGCACACGCAGCATTGGTTTTCTGTTCATTATTATGTTTCTTCACAAACCAACTTAGCACTTTTATTACTAGATTGAAAATCTACCTAGCTTATTTCTAATACCATCACGAGTGCATTATTAGAAAGATTTATAAGTCCTACAGCGTTTTTTCATTCGAATCAATATTCTGTTAGTGTGTGGTTGTGTTCCCTGCATTATTTCTGTCACGTACCTATTCAAATAACAATTAATTGTAGACTAATACATACCGACTTCTCAGCATTGACACGCTTTTAAAATGGCTTTTAGACGGAACTGGAGTTGCCAGGTTAGAAAATATATCTAGTAAATGTCACGTAATATGAATATGACAAAAAAATAAAAGACTATCTTCTAGGCAATAATATATCTGATTAAAAAAAATAACTACGTACCTTCTTTATTTTAGAACAAGCTAGTAACTTGATGTTATTATTTCCAAAAAACGCAAATAGTATGTAATAGCTAGATGGATGAGTAATTCGTGACAACCCTAGAAATATCTCATCAATAGGGTAGTTCCCTGACATATCAAATCAGCTACTTTTTAATAAATGTCAAAATTTTGCATGAAATACTACACTATGACGTCATAGTTTCACAGCATCAAATGATCTACTCTTAGTAGTTCTACTGGTAATTAAAAATCGTAAAAAGCATTAAATGTACCACATATTTGATGTTTCGACGTGTTTTTAGATGTTTTATGCTTTGGTTAGTGTTTGGATTTTTTTACAATTTCACATGTCCACGATGTCCAATTCTGTTTGTCGCAGCGGATCAACTCAATGCGGTTTGTTGTATGATGACAAACTTAAGCATAAATAAAAAAAAAAAACAATCAGATCTTCGCCCTGAGACTTACTCAAATGTCAATCTCATCGCTTTGATTGACCGATTGTTCAAGCATTTTGTTCCTAATTAAAACTTCTAAAGACTATACAATCTTTATTGTAAGTGTATAAAGTCTATAATCGCACGAATGACATCGAAGTCAAGAATTCGATTGTATCGGGTGCGCGGGCGCAACCTGCCTGCAGTATCGAGTGATCAACGGTGGGCCGATGACACCGTGCGGGTTTTGATAGTACACCATTTTGTTTTGGTTTTCTCTCTTTTTAGTATTAATTTACGCGTTGAGATGTGTAGGTATGATCCTGAATGATTTTGTATGTATTTTCAGCGAGGCAGTATATTATTACATACAACAAATTTGCCTCTTTCAGTACTAGGACAAGATAAACATAGAAAACTAACGTCTGTTTTTTAATGCCATGGAAAAAATGTTGCCATAAAATAATTGTATTCCGTCGCAAAGTTAAATCTTGAATGAAACCCATTAAAACTAAAAAAAAAACAAATTAATCACCAACAAGCTGGTGTAATGTTACCATCAAGTACCAGGCGATCATGGTCGGAGCGGTGTTCATAAATACGGTATATGATCGGCCTCACACGGCGCTCCTTGGATTAATGCTGCCCAGATACACGACCGGTTAGTGCGTCGCACGCGTAGGCGTATCGCCTTTTGTGCGTTTTGTAAAAGATCCAAGTAATTTTCATATTTATTTAGAATGGTCTAATAATATTTCAAGAAGATAAGTTGCTTTTATTTTTGCTAAAATAGCTTCCATTATATCAGAACAATAACATGTTACAATAATTTTAATACGAGGTATCATACGCAAGTTTAACAAATCTTAAGTTTTCTAAAAGTAAACTCATAATATTTTATTGCTCATTAAAAGAATACATTGATTTTTATACCAACCCTACGTGAACGCAGAGCAATGAAGAGTTATCTAGCTAGAGTCGTTCAGCCCCCCGCGGCCAGCGCGTCAATTTTTATTGTCAATTTACTTCGGACCAGCCACTAGGATTTATTCTTAATGCTGGTCGGTATTGGCTATTAAAATTACTTATGAGTTTGTAAAGTTTATAATATCTATACTAATAATAAAGCTGAAGAGATTGTTTGTTTGTTTGTTTGTTTGTTTGTTTGTTTGTTTGAACGCGCTAATCTCTGGATCTGCCAGTGGGATATGGAAAAACCTTATTGCAATTGAAAGCCCATTTATTAAGGAAGGTTATAGGCTATAGAACATCACGCTACGACCCTCAGGAGCTGAGCAATGATAAAAAGAACGTTAAGCGGGAGCATGTATAGCATGGGTGAGCGATGCGACGCGGTTGTCAATGGATGACAGCGGTCGCCTAGGTAACAGTTTTTGTTATTTTTAACTGTCATCAAGACGAGGTTATCAATTCGTCGGAATCTTTTTTTATGTATGTTCCTCGATTACTCGAATAATGCCTGACCCGATTTGGAAACTATACATACAGGTGTTCACATGGTCACCAAGTCAGGGTCTGATGATGGGATCTTGAAGAAATCGAGGGAACTCTTCAAATTTTATAGGCACTAACAATGTTTTTCATATATTTTCTAAAACTATTCAGATATTTGCGTCTGGTAGTCGTCACATGTTGCTGAGCTGATGATGGAAGGTACAACTCCTTAACGGGTAGGAGTTAGGGGATAAATCTTTAAATATTATAGGAACGATGATGGAAAGTACAACGCTAATATGCTTATCCTAGGTCAGTCACCTTGAGAGTCATTGATTACACATAAGAAATTCAAAATTGAAAAATAAAAAACTTTTAACAAAAAATAAAACCGCCTTCAAAAGCACTAAAAAGCAGAAAATAACTATTTAGGAACTCTAATATGATAGTTTTGAATTAAGCGAAATAAATCTGCGGTACCATGATATCGGTTCTAATTTTTGTTCTTTAAGTTTTATATATTTAGATTGGCTATTGGACGCTGATCAGTGTTATTATCACCATCGGCATCAGCGTAGGCATCAAAGTGACCATAAGAAAGATCTTGGGAAAAACGTAACCTTTTGATGGGTTGGTCTTCTGTACCAAATATGGCATACTGGTTTCCATTTCGATATACTTCAAATACAAATGGGTACCTATATTTGACCGGCTGCAACTAAGGTAGAAATGTAGAGTGTTGTAACATCAAATTTATACTTTTCTTTTGTCCCATGATTGTTGCCAAGACGGTCATGAGACATAACAGCAAATTCATCCCAATTGTTCGTCATATGCATTACATTGCACCAAGCTTTTATGTGAGTTCAAAAGCAGTATTGATATCAACTTCGATGCAAATCACCCCCATAATAACTTTCTACCCTTTTTTAACCCCGATAGGCGATGAGTTTCAATAAAATACAAAACACGTCTTCCATCAATTATCTTAAAGAATGTTTATGCAAAATTTGAAGTAGATTGGACCAAGGAATCACGTTGTTCCATACAAACTTTATCCCAGTTTTTCAACCCCTAAGGATTTCGGAAGATCCTTTCTTATAGGATGCCTACTTCATACGAAGAACACACCCTATAAAATTTCAGGTCTCTACGATCAGCGGTTTAGGCTATGCGTTGATCCGTCAGACAGTCATTCAGGACAATGCATGTTAAATAGATATTAGACCACCTAATTTATGTAATGGTAAAACCAGACTTCAAGTAAAATTTCTAGATTTCTGTCATAGTAGCGATTGGTTTTGACTGAGCCAGCTGTTGGACAAACAGTACTGATACCTCGCATTCCGATGATACCCACAGATTTACCATATACATTTAAACGAATAGGTACAATTTCCTGTGAAATTACCTACCTATCGTCTGAAGTCAATATAAATAAAGCACAAGGACAAACTTTTAAGCATGTTGGAATATATTTAAGAGAAAACTGTTTTTCCCATGGACAATTATTATGTTGCCTTATCTAGATCAGGTTGCATAGGCTACTTTTTATTTGGAAACGCGGGTGGGACCGCGGGGGACAGCTAGTTGTTAATATAGAGCTTTGAGTAACTCATTATAACAATTTTGTGAAATAAATGTCGATTAGATTACAGGAAAAGAAAATCCACAGATAAAATAAAATAAAACGACAAGCCAGTTGGTTAAGACACCACCTATTACGCCACTGGTCATGGGTTCGATTCCCATACAGGACAAACATTTTTGTGGGTGAACATGTCTGTTTGTCCTGTGTCTGGGTATTCCTGGCTCTGTAATTATCTATATAAGTATGTATTTACAAAAAAAACCATAGTACAAGCTCTGCTTAGTTTGGGATCAGATAACCGTGTGTGAAGAATTTCCCAGGAAAATAAAAAAAAATCTCAATCTCATTACATACCTACTTTGTTTGTGTAAAAATACATTTTAAATAAAAAATAAAAAGCTAATAATAATTAAAAACCGTCGTTCTTGCAACTCACTTTTTATAGAAAACCGTTTAAGATTGCATCTACGGGTTTGACATTTACATACATAATGACTGCGTATGTATATTTTTTGTACGTATTCTGATAATTCCCACACAAAGAATTCTTCGCGGCGTTCCATCGTCGATAGGAATGGAAGATATGTTTTAACATATATTTAGCATTACTTTTTATACAAAAAAGTAATCAATTGCAAACTGACGGTCGCGCAATTATTATTCTGTGGAGATATTTTTGTAAAATAATGAGAATTATAAAATGTTCTATCGAGGTAGTCACCGTTATTTGTATTGCGTATAAATTGTAAAGATACGATTTAACGTAACTTCTATTTCTGTCTATATATTTTGAGGACGGACTATATATTACGAGGGCTACTTCTGAGTAAGCCGCCTAAATTACTTATATAAAAAAAATCTTGTTTTTTAGGACATTGATCTTTTATAGGAATGTTAGATTTTGATACTGTTTTTGCTATTGCTTAGAAAAAAACCGGTAAGCTTATGTCTTAATGTTATTAATCGGGCAAAACACTTGTCACTAATTTTATAAAATTAAAAGCATAATTCAAAATATTAAGGTTAAAAAACACATCATTAAATTCTTCTAATACAACTACTCAACTAATCCACCTAAAATCCTCCCATTCACACTGCGACATTTATTTACATTTTAATAATGCAAATCAAAATTGCGTCACGTAACCGAGTCCATCATCGACTCGTAGCAAACGTTCCTAATAAACGTCAAAACGCACCCTCCACGGTGCAGTTTAACCCTATTTAAATATATGCGTTCACTGAGTTGACTTTAAAATCCTAATGCATATTTAGTAAACGAACATTGTGACTTGTCTGGTTGTTTAAATTAACATTAATTAATAACTCACACGAGTGGAAAATTGTCTTTTTAAGTCCAGATGAAGTAATTATATTTTAAGTATACTGTTCATAAAACGACCCAATTAAATCGAGAAAACCCGACGGAAATAGTATATAAAGATGCCACAAATATCACAAAAGTACAATCTTTATGTAGAGTAGAATTTAAAGACATTACAGAATCGTCCGGCTCAAGGATAAGCAATAAAATACGACACCTATCTCACCCGTATCGGCTTTAATGAAAACCGCCCGACTATCTCTGTACAAAATCCGGCCCTCTCTTAGTTAATATATGCGATTTTTATCAGTCCCACCCGGCCCCAAACGGCTCGGCACAGGGTTAAAAATATGCAAAAATCAGCGCTCAGGGTGAATATTAAGCAATGTAATTTTGTATAATATTCCGCAATTAAAATTCAAATTGAAATCAATGCGCGGATGAATGGCCATTCCGCGTTGCTGCTGGGGCGCAGGCGATGAGTTTAGGGATTCCGCAACCTTCATAACGACCGGTGTTACTATTTTAATCTTTTAATACGTGTAGGCTCTGCGATCACATTAAAATTACAAAACATCAATTACGATCATAATCTCGCCGTGAATGTCTTCCTTTATTGAGTTTTAGAAAAAAGTGGTCCTATTCGCTCGACTTAATGTTGGCGCTAATTAAGTTTACCTGCAATTTTAAGATACGAGTTTAAGCGCTCATCTCACGCTGTGTAACTGTCATAATTATCAAATTACAGGTCGTTAAAACGGGTCAACAAACCTTAAATCGCGGATACCCACTGGCGATATCGTTAAAGCGACAAACGCTAGACTGAATCGTTGTAAATTCAAACGTTTAGTGTGTACAAAATATTCGTGAACCGTCTCCAAGTTACGGCACACTTAATGGTCTATAAACGCACCCCATAACTTGGCTATCTGGAGGATCATTCCAAGTGTTATACCCTCTTAATTGGCCGTTCCGGGCGGAATCGTCAATTTGAGATATTAAACTAATTTTCAATGCTGTGTAATCGCGGAGACGTGATGCTCGCCATTGTGAGGGTTATGTCGCAATCGTAAAATTATATTCAACCAAATGTCGTTTTAATATTTTTGACAATTTCAAATCCTTTTATAGTAATATAGAATCTAACGAGTATTCTCAATCATATTACAAGATTTAAACAACAAAGTTTTGTAAAATCATTTACTGCAATTTATATACCTCAAACGAATAGTAATCGATTTGTGAATCGAACTTATCATTCAAGTTTATCTATGAAAAGATTAGAAAATCACTGCACATCCCAAATAAATTCAATCAAATAGACTAATTAATATTCAACGTCAATTATCCATATCTATTTTTATCAAAAATCGTTACTTGCTCCAAAGTTGATACTGAAGTAGTTAATTAGCATATTATAATCAAAATTTTATTAAAAAAATGTACAAAAACTTTAATTTCATTGCAATAACAATACTTCATAGTTCGTATAACTAAAATATTATAAGCAACATAATGATGGCTATTAAAGCAAGACTGTCAAGTCATCAAACACAGAACCCTGACATCGAGCATGGCTCCGGAGCGTACGTTTCGCACGAGGCATTTTCGCTAAGTGTAATTAAGCGGACGCTGCATTTTCGATAGCTAAACGCCGACGTCGCGTCGGGAACTCGGGACGCGTCGTGCAGGGAGGATCATCAACTCTATAAAAATTCTATTCAAAATTTTATAGGCTTGTGTATTTAGAAAAACAAGTGGTACCAGACTGTTAATTTGAAATTATAATAATTTATCAGACGAATAGCTTATTCAAGGTTTATCTAGTGATAGAAAAATATTTAAAAAAATGTTCCAGCAGGCAGGCCGAGTTTTCTCTTTAAAAGGCCAAGCGGAAAAGTAATGTCCTTCAGTCTCTCGAGGCCTTGATTACTTATAATATGAGTACAATTTAATTCTAGTCCCTATATAGTAGATCGCTCGTAAATGCTGGGCCATATAGGTTCTACAAAAAAGTATTGCTTATCTATTTACCTTTCCTCTATTGAGAAATTCTCTATTCATGAGTTAACTAAAACTGATGCCAATAATGCAGTTCCCACCATTACCCTACAACGCAATATTGACCATAAAGTTTGATGAAATTACATCCGTTATCCAATATTTCTTGATCAAGCCAAAATACTTTTTATTCGGACACGATAAGAATTAAACTTGGTGTGAATATAAAACCAGTTGATGCCAATTTTAATTAGCCCCCTTTGCCCCCCTCGGCCTTACATCGCTCAGATAAGGGTGTTTGCAAATAGGAGGGACTGCAAAGAAGCCAATCCATCAAATCGGTGAGCGCATTACGACACCACCGATGTCGCCCTTTAGGCATTGACACACATACAACATTTTGTCGATATATTTATCGATAAATGTTAAGTTCGTCAAATAAAGGTTTTGAAAGATTTAACTCAAAGTATCAACCTATATTTTAAGTATATTTTTTTTATGTTTGTTAAGTTAAGATATTCTATGAATTTTCATAATAAACTAAAGTGTCTTGTGAAAATATTTTCCATGTATGTTAACAGTATATTACCTATTATCGAGCTCAAATCTGACATAGGCACATTTTAAAATTATGTGTATTGTGTGTGTGTTGTGTGTGTATTGTGTGTGTGATAGTATAATAAGTATTTAAAAATATGCTTAGCGTACCAAATACGTTAGTATCCTATTGGTAAAATTAATTAGTGTGAAATAAATCACAATTATATATTTTTTAATAATCTTTCGATATTTCCCACGTGGTTGTAGTAACAACACTAGCGCACGCGTGCTTTCAGTTGATTGGCGTAACTCGATAGTCCCTGCACTCATTTGCGCCCTGCACTAATGTCGGGAAACATGATAAATCTCACAGGAGAGCGGGCGGTGTCAGTGGCAGCCAGCCACCGCCACCGTGTCGATGGACCATCTTGAAACTCTGCTTTGTCGATACTTAGTGATGTTTGACGAAGTACTAATATTAAATATGCGAATGTGAGTTTGTTACCTTTTGAACGCTGAACTGATCGCGATTAAATTTGGCAAGCAGATAGGATATGTAGAAGGATATAAAAAACATTTTATCCTAGGAACGCTAGTCTGGAATAATTGTTTTAAATCTTTGTGAATAAAAATATCAAATCGCAATTTTGAAACATGAATATAGGGTACCTACACCTCATATAACATAGGCAGTATATATAGTTTGTTTGTTAGTTTGTATGTACGAGGAATTACAATACAATACAAAAATCTTAAATGTTTACACCTAAATAAATACAGCAATAATAATTAAAAAAACAAGCATGAACCATTTAGGCTTTATCGCAAAGTTACTGGTCCGATTTTGAAAATTCTTTCACTAATATGAAGCTAAATTATCCCTGAATGCGGGTGAAACCGCAGGGGACAGCTAGTTTATATATTTCACTTCCATTTCAAACTAACTTCATCGCGACCCCAATACACAAAACATTTGGCGACCGCACGTAACATACGAACCCTACGTCTCAGCGCGGTGGTACGCGTGCCCCAGCATAGGGGTCGTGGATTCGGTGTCAGGTTACTGCAATCGGCTTACTAACGCCATGGGAGCAAATACCACACCGTCCACGGATTAGCGCTAATGAGCAGTTTCGCAACTTATGTGATATGGTCCCTTATTGGCATAATTGAAACTATGAATATGTAACGAATTTCATTCAATTGATGGCTGGATAGACGCTTAGTTTTGTCAATAGAGTAGTTTAGTTCAAACCACTATAGTATCGGGCTGAAATTTGGTTTACCAATGGCTATGACGTAGGCTTCCGCTATAAGAAATAATTTTTGAGGGCTTACAGGCGGATACAGTATAATACGAGTGCCGTGCTATTATAGTTTCCTCGCGATGTTTTCACCAAAAGTACAAGCTTGTAGCAGGTCGAATCCACGACTATCCTAAAGCATTCGACGTTACTGACAACCACAGATCATCAGATTTTCTTTTACACGATGATTTTAAAAAGAAACTATCACGAAGCTTTGATACGGTAGCTATATCACGTAACTAGTATTTATAGAGATATAAAGAATAAATTTGCATAAACGTAAACAATAAAAACCATCAACTTCAGTGATGGCAAGAATTACGAGCTCTTAAAATGATTCATGTATTTTATAAACTCAAAGAAGTATTAAAACTGTTTCTAGGAATGATAATTAACTTAATTTATTTATATTCTCTTGACTTTTCACACGCAACACTATTTATGTTTGCGCACAACCATTTCGGGGGGTATTAGTGTACATTAGGGGTAAGAATGCGCATGTGTGCGTGGGCTAAGATGAATTAGGGGATTACATCACTGCATCATGCAACTGCACTCTGATTTTGCACGCTGATAGAACTACAGGGTGAGGGTTTAAAAATATTTTGTATTTCCAAAATTTTCATATTTATTTTTTTCAAGATGTTTGCCGTATTTTATATTGATTTAAAAAAAAATATCTTGTTCGTAATCCGCGGTATATAAAAAATTAGGTAAACGATGTAGGATTAAATATACTGTAACGCTAAATATTCCCAAAATAAATCTCTGTGCACGAATAAAACAATTACACAGACAATAATCCCGTTGTTTTTGTCAAACTCTGAACAATTTTATTGTATCTTGTACACCCTATATCGCGTTGGGGTAGCGTGCAACAGTGAGGGGCGGCGGGTAATGGCCTAAGAGTAATTTTATTACTTTGCCCCTATTACCATCACAATGTGCATGCCACCGGTCGAATGAGATACGCAGACACTCGATACTTTGAGTTACGTTGCCTCATTGTGCTGTTTATCGATAATGCAACAGCGTGGCGCGCGCGTCACTATTCCTAACGCTACCATAGAGTTATTTACTCGATACCAAAGTGATAAAGAATAAAAAAGAAATAAGACAATACAACCTGCTCAAATTCAGCACAGCTTTTATTATTAACGGGCGTACACAGAATACAAGGAGAACAGAAATAAGACGGAGCTCACGGCCCCGTACGTACTGATTCGATTTGTTACTGTACCGATGAATATTTGATACATTTCAGTGCACACTAATTTGTTTATCGTGTTGCGCGCTTCTGCTCGCCTAGTACCTACCTGTTGTGGAATGCCGAAGTGAAATCCATCTAAATTATTCATACTAAAAAAGAAAAAATGTAAAAGAAAAAGGATTTTCGGTGGAACTTCATTGTTTACCGACTTATTTCCATTTATATATTTCTCATTCAATTATTGAGAACTTACTAGGTACTGTACTCTTTAGTTGGAGTGATGATCAAAGGATTTATATAATTAAAATCTGAAAGTATGAATGTGAATGTCTTGTGTGATTGCTAAATTTGACATTAAAACTGAATGTAATATGACACGTGTCGGTTCTCAGAGCTATTTTCCTGCAAGTTTAAAAAAAAAACCTCCCCGACAATCAAGTTTATGAATTTGATCACAAAATTCGCTATCACACTTGCGATCTTTGACGCAAAGCGCTTATAACTCCGGCACACGGCAAGAATTAATTTAACCGTAGTATCCCAGATACGCATCGGTTGTGTGGCAGGTGATTAAATAAATACAACTTGACGTTTCTAATTAATATGCCAGACGCACGGTTTGATAAGGCGGTCGGTAGGCGAGACATCTCCTTAGATTCTTGACTGCCTGGTACTTCGCGATTAACACGTTATTATAATTATAAGAGATTTGTCTCGTCTGTGTGTAGAATTGTTAAGTATTCATGCTTTCCGAGTAGATTATGTGGTAATTATATGCCGTTTAATAAGAAAAAAGTGGCCGTTTCTATAATTTAAAAGGTACATTCATTTGCAATGTAAATTCTTCATTGTCTTGATTCAGCCAATCCCTTTTGGCGACGAGGCCTATGTAAGTACCTAAACATCCCATTTAATTCAAATGTCAATCAAATGTGGCCACTAAATTGACAAATGGAAGTCGTAACAATTTTTTTTGCCATATTGTTTGAATTAGTATGTCAAGTAAGCTCATTATCATCCACGTAACTTTGGCGTAGCTAGAGTATTTTTTTTAATAGCATTACAAAATATGGTTCATTATCAAGAAATAGTGTGAACAAAATACATATATTCGATAAAAAAAACTGTCACTAGGTACCACTGGCATTTTCGTTGCAAGGAACTCGATTCTAAATCACACGTTTGTCACCAGGCGATGCAAGCAACGCGAGTATCGGTTCCGGTGAAGGTACGGGAGAGGAGGACGACGACACAAACGGCAAGAAGAACCAAAAAAAGAGGGGCATCTTCCCGAAGGTGGCCACCAACATCCTGCGGGCGTGGTTATTTCAACACTTAACGGTGAGTTCATTTAACAAAGTATTTTACTCATTAGCTAACCCAAAAGAATATGTTACTAAATCTAATTTAAAGGATTCCATTTCCAACATACTCTAACCATAATAAACTCATTTATACAGGTTAGGCCCTGATAAGGACTTATGAACGTCGATAGTTACAATTATTACAATAGACTCTACCACCGGTAAAAAAGTATGGGTACTGTATGAAACGCCGGTTTCGCTTAGTACGTACGGCTAGTCTATGTTTAGGTACCCGCAGTACCTACATAAGGCTGGCATCGATCTGCATTGTTATATTGCACAATAGCTCTCCACAATACATACGAATTCCCGTATACGATCCGGTATTTACTAAAAAATAGGTAGTGTAAGCGCGCGGCACGGTGCCGGTGGTGGTCGCGCCTCTGGTGAAGTTTTACCGCTCACAATGCGGCATTGGAACCGTCACAGTTCCGCGCTACAGTTGTACCGCGCCTCGGCCCACCGAGCGGCTTTTCAATTAAAATTTCCAACGGGACCAATAAATTTTTCATTGCGCCAGACAAAGACCGCACCCGTTTTCTAAAGACACTGAAAAACAATTACACAACTGTTTGTGAGCCGGTTACGGTACGGTTCCGGGAAAAAAACCGGATGATGTTTTTTTAATACCAGAAAAGTTCTCAGTGTAGAGTGTAAAAGGATCGTAGCGTAGTAAATAATAGGAAAAATTAAGTCTCCCTTGCCTTGACAAAGTATATAGGTAGAGAATTCAACATCTCATCATCAGTCTTGCTATAGAAAATGATTTTGCTATGTATTTATGGCTTAAGAAAATATTTAGGCTCAGTTGGCAGGTTCGGTTGTAAAATAGAAAATATATTTAACATTGATAGATAGCTTATAAAACAACAAATGATCCTGGAAAAGAAAATTACTATGAAAATTGGCACATTCTCTTCAAGAATACTGGAAAGTTTATAAAGCACATTAGCATAAGACGTTACCAGGGTATCAAGGAGCTGAGACAGTTGTAAGTGCACGACTCAGTGTTGCGTAGTAATTTCTAGAATGGGTTTTCACGCGGGGTGCGGCGCGGGCGGGCGGGGGGTGCAATTTCATTACCGGTCCGGATCCGCGCCCATAAATCACCAGGGCCGAAGAAGGCGCTCGGCGCTGTTCAGGTGACGCTCACAAAGTCGCCTGAGCCTGGTATTTCTGTTTCATTCGCTACGAGCCGACTCGAATCCCACTTTCTTTATGACTATGAATTCCACGAATTTTCGGAACGCTCCCGTTGAGTTACAAGCGCGAGTTTTAATTACAATCTTCGGCGAAGCTTTTACAATTAGCCTCCTTGCCTAAAATACCCCTGCATTAAAAAATAATGTTTCAGTGCAAAATATTCAGAACTTGAGGATCATCCTGCAAATTTTCAGTGTTCGAAGTTTAAAAAGTAACCGTCGACAATCGAATTAGGGAGCTTTTAGCGCGTTCCGTTTGGCGCGTTTTTGCGCATCCCTGTCCGCGCCCATTACCGCGTTCCAAATTACTTATAATTGCTTCGCTTAACGCTAAGTGCTTTCATTACGTTGTCCCTGTAAAACAGTTCCGGTATAGGTCCGGGAGTGGGACATGTCAATGTTAACTCTACGGTCCTCCCTAATCCATTTTTAAACAACGCTAAAGAAGCTTAATTTTCCACCCCGCTTTAAATTCGTTTGCTGACTCACGTAATCTGATTCGTACGAGTGTCGAAATGCATTTGATAATAGACATCACTTGGAAATGGCGTAAAAAGAGCATTCGACCCATATATCGGGCGTGAAACTGCATAGCTGTCAGCGTGACGTTTGTAATATTCATTCGATTACGTGCTGCGGGAAATGGAACGCCACGCGGTGACAGCGCGCCACCTGCACCCGCCGCCGTTTGAATTCAGAACTGCCACTGATTGGTCGGTCACCGTGTTTCGATCGACGTTGGCGGGAAACAAATGAATATACTGTTCCACGTTTCAAATCCTTGACCACAAAGGTCGACTATGTAGTATTATGCACGAAAATGGAATGTTCAATTTGCGATTACATAGCTTCTGAACGTCCGCGTCGCTATGATGAAATCAAATGAAGAGTTTGAATTGCATGAACATGTACCAAACGGGAATGTTTGATCTCATGGTAACATGGCACAGTAAGCGTGCTCGGTGAATTTAAATTCAGAGCATTGTTGGCAATATTGGTAACAATCTGAGCGTCCATGACTGCAAACTGTTTGAATTTTAAAATTGCTTGTGGTCCGCGTTATAGCTTCGTTTGATTTTCATTGATATGTCGAGATAACATTTACTATCGGGATTATTGTGATTCGCCTCACTGAATATTTCACTGTGACAAATAACGGGAAATAATTGTAAATATCTTGGGAAATGTAGTTACTATAAAGCGCACGTGTTTACGGAGATGGATATATAAACATTAATCATATATTCAGTTGCGTCAGGAAATAATCTCGCAATAATCCCGTTAATCGTGCCCGCCGCGGCCGGAACGCGCCAAATCTCACTTGATACATACCTGAGACGCGCCCCCGTCTCCCGAAATTTTCCCGAAGAAATAATATTGAATAACGTCTCCGCGACAAATCCCGCCGTGCGACCTTAAGCCCTTTCTTGGGGCTAAAAATAATTATAAGTCCACGGTAATCTCGCGACAGGGTACCCGCCGCGAGACATCTTTATATTGTTTTGTGGGTATTTACGCTTACGTGTTTCTTCTGATCTCCTGGTAATTTATATTGTCTGGCTCTGAATACTGAATGGCTGAATAAACATTTTTTACTTTTGTACAAAGAGTTTTCCACTTCGTATTGGATTATTTAGGTATTTTAAATCTACTTTCAGTTTTATAATACAGAAATCTTTCAGTCGACCTGACCAGCAATCCCCATTACACTGATCGATGCAATTTTGACTATGGCTTTGCGTTTTCTACGTCACGTTGCATTGCAGTAGACAAACGCTTGTCAAGCATGTCCGGCCATCTCCGGAGGTCCAGACTATCTATGCACGTTGTATTAATATTATACTGTGTAGAATACATCCATTCCGCCGCGGTGGTTATCAAAGGGAACCCGATATTACCGTAACTCAACACGGCGCGCCTAGGAATTCCGCGTTAGGCTGCACTGCAGTCTACCTCCCGTGCCTTTATGATGTCCTGGTAATTCCGCATTCATATTTGAATAAGTTTTCATGAAATATGGAAAAGGAAAATATGACTTGACGTTTTATTTTGAAATAACTTAGACGATGAGAATTTAAGAATTATCATGTACACAAAATAGCAAGGTCTTCCGCTTGCATACATGTCATTCATCAGCTCTCCTAGTAAAATGATCACACATTTTACTAAGTACTCAGTTTAAAATTATCCTCAAAGCAATAAATGACTTAAATAAAAATTACAACTCAATTTGGTCCGTTTCTTCGCGTTAAAAGTGTTGTGGAAAAGTCGGGCTCCCTTTATTTAGGGAAAGGGCGTCGTCGTAAGTTTTACTTGGAGATCGTGAGGGCAAATTGCAGGCGAATCCAGGGAATGAGAATTTATTAATATTGGTAAGACGTCGCGGACGGCGGGCCGAATTAAACGGTAAAAATGTTGTTTATACGCAAGCACCGCCCGGTCATGTATAAATACTTATTTCGGTGTTGACAACATACAAATTTGGACGCCATTTTTTCTCTGGTAACTAATTTCGGCTTGTTGAAATTTGTTTTGGGATTCGAATATCTCACGATGTTCTTTATTCAAGTTTTAGAACTTTCAGAAGAAGCAATTTAATTTCAGACTTTGATGCCAATTAAACTTAATAATATTTGAATGAAAAAATAATATTTGTTTACCAATGTGGTATGTTTTTTATCAGTTAGTTCGGCTCAAACGGCTGTTGGGATTTTCATGCAATTTGGCCATAGGGAATAATGATTCACCTTTTGACATAAGCATTTTCTGTAGTAACATAACATTAAAAACTAATATTATGAAGAATTATATGACCTATTCAAGCTGTTGGCAAATTAAATGTTCTAAAATATTTTTACTTTCTTTATATGAATTGTACTGTAACAACCTCAGGGTTGCCAGAATGTACTTAAAAATACTACTAATCTATATCCAAATCTGCCATTACACCAGCATCCCCATTCGGTAAAGGACGACAGAAATCATTTCCGCTCGTCCGGGACCAGATTTCCGAAAACTACCCACTTTTTAAGTCGACGACGTTTAATGCCGGACGGGAAATCTACCGGAAATAGAGTGTGGAGGTGAGATGGCGTTATGGCCGTTATATTTGAATTAGAAAAGGATGGATATGGTGATGCATTTTTAGATTTTGAATGTTGGTGCCTATAAAAATGGGGCTATAAAATAAGTTGGGCTATTATAGCAAAATGGTTAAATTCGATAACTTGAAACCTGGCTTGTAGTATAGTATGGATGTGTGAATGTTTCGTAAGTAGGTACCTACTTACTTATTGCAAAAAAATAAACACTCAAGATGATGAAAAATAGCACTGTATTCCAGTCTGGGGAAAAGTAGCTAAGGTTGTGTTGTCTTGGATTCTGTAGGCTACTTTAATTAATATGAGACATAAGTCTCTACTGGAACCAGTAGACGCAGCGTGGGCAAGCCCCCCAAAAGGTGGACCGATGATCTTGTGAAGGTCGTGGGAAACCGCTGGATGCGGATAGCGCAAGACCGGCCATCGTGGAGATCCTTGGGAAGCCTTTGTCCAGTAGTGGACGTCTTTCGGCTGACATGATGATAAAGCACTAATCACCAATAAATTGCAACCTATCTAATCCTTCTGCATAAAACACACCAGAGTGATGGAATGATGATAATTAACAGCCTAAGTATTAATTTGCTCTATAGGAATGATTTTATGTACCAAATTACTTATTTTATTTAGCTGGCAATACATGCTGGCCTAACATGTTTTTTTGGATGAACGTAAACCAACGTCTACATGTTAGTTAAGAATTGAGACCAATACAATGCCATCATCCACGAGTGCCATCATGCCTCCGAAATGAGATAGATAAGTAGTGGAAAGTGACCCCAAATGGTAACTTATCAAGACACGTCAAATGAACTAGGCTGTATAATACACGTTAGCATTTGCCTTTACTCGGCTCGGCCAACTAGAGCAAAGACGAGCAAAGCAAGGCAAATGCAAACGTGTATACAGCCTAGTTTATTTCAAGTAACGGTTTTTTGCTTCCTTTGGCTTTGGCCAACCCATATATTGGGGGGGAGGACAAGTAGGTATTGGACCTTGCCTAGACGAAGGAATATCTACAAAGATGTGATATCCCAGCTACCAGGGTATCATAAGTTACCGACGTGCAATATCCACCCGAAAAATCCAAGGCGAACCCGTGAACTGGGTTTGATTAATGTATTCGGGTGTCGCAGTTATATTGCGAGTAAAAATCCCCTATATTCTGAAGGCCCCTACATCAGTGGTGTTAGTGCAAATCTTAGGGTATATTAAAAAAGGGCGGAGGTATTCCTATTTATGTGACAAGAGGACACCTGCGTTGTCCCAGCGCGTACGCTCGGCTCATGCAGATATGACTACGGTTTTACCGGGAGATATATTATTTCTCTCTTGTGTTTTCTTTGTTGTTTTATATAAAGATTTTCTAAGGTTGAAAATACTAATATTTACTGCTGATTTTACCCTTATTATGTATTTTGTCTTCATTGCCACAGGCGAAGGCCAATTCTCTCCTAAGCTATGTGTCCTTACCACCTTCACCTACATCATTACTGACCACGGTGAGATTGTGGTCAGTCACACGCTTAGGTATACTATAACTAGATTTCCGTCCCCTATAATACCCCCTTAGGGGTCTTTTTTTTATGTCAGAAAGTTGACAAGCAGGCAGGCGGTCCACCTGATGGTAAGTGGTTACCGTCACCTATTGTGTTGCCGACCTGTTACAATGCCGAGAAGGCAATTACTGGCTCTCAAGTGCAATTGCCGGAACACACCGGTGATTGGCGACAGATTTTCAACTTGAGGGTGGTAGCCAGCCCGACGGGTACAAAGTACCCTACCACCGTGCTATGGTTTCCTCACGATGTTTTCCTTCACCGAAAGCTCAAGCTCATTGTAGGATTCGAACCCACGACCTTCGTCGCGGCATCCGACGTCACTACCACTGAGCTATCATCGCCTCGCGGTCTACGTCTAGCCTACGTCAAAATATGTATGTCAAATTTCAGCCCGATCCGTCCAGAGGTTTGAGTTGTGCGTTGATAGATCAGTCGGTCAGTCAATCAGTCACATTTTCCTCGTATATATTTTCTTATGTCAAGTTTGATCCTATAAAATACAACTGTCACATTTTGTAAAAAAGTTTAAAATGGACCTAATAAAAAATGACACCAGATATTTTCAAAATATTGCTTTTTTGCATTACTTAAAACATTTTGTTTGTACATTAGCTTAGTTAATTAATACTTTGCAATCCGATAGGCGGGTTTGACAAAAGGGTTGGCGTGTTTGCCAAGGGTCGCGGGTTCAGTTCCCGGGATAGATTAGCCGAGTTATCGTATTTCGAATGGTTTACTTAGGATATTTTGAGTAATATGGATATAGGAGTCTGAGTATAATACTTTAATGCGTTTATGCAAAAAAGGTTGCAAAATTACTCATTTACTTACCTCTTATGCTATAATAATAAATAAATAAATAATAATAAATATCCTGGGACATTCTTCACACACGGTTATCTGATCCCAAACTAAGCAGAGCTTGTACTATGGCAACCAGATAACTGATATACTACATATACTAATTATTATTTTTTGTAAATACATACTTAAATAGATAATTATACCCAGACACAGGACAAACAGACATGTTCATGCACACAAATGTTTGTCCTGGATGGGAATCGAACCCATGACCAGCGACGTGATAAGTGGTGTCTTAACCAACTGCACCAACTGGCTTGTCAGATAATAAACAACTAGAAGATCCAAAACTCATTTTGAACGAAAGATAACTGAAAATGTAAAATGTGAAGAATCTCCCAACACTGACTAGTAAATTGGTGATAATTTCCAAACGACTGAACAGATTTTCATGAAACATGGCTCAGAATACTTGGGATAAAATTATCTATGATAAAAAATAAACTAAACGATAATCGGTTCATCCGTTTGGGAGCTACGATACCACAGAGAGATAACCAGACAGACACGTTAAACTTATACCCTCTCTTTTTGCATCGGGGGTTAAAAACATTTATTCATTAATAAATTGATAAATTATTACAGAACATAAATAAAACAATAATGTAATTTTACGTGACGTCAAGAATAGGTCCCGACTCAGAATAATGAAGGTTGATAAAATAGGTCCCGACTCAGAATCATGCAGGTTGATAAAATAGGTCCCGACTCAGAATCATGCAGGTTGATAAAATTACTAACCCTCACGTTAATTTCCAATCAGGACCCAAATTCATGACATCACGAACAACGTTTTTAGGCTATGATAAAGCAATAAATAGCACCTAGTTTAAACCTAAAAATAGCTAAAACGGTCTTTTAAAACTAAATTGACAGGCCAGTTGCCGCAGTTGCTTAAGACACCACCTATCACGCCACAGGTTCGATTCCTATCCAGGACAAATATTTGTGTGCATGAACATATTATCTGTCGTATTTACAAAAAAAAGTAGTATATCAGTTATCTGGTTTCCATAGTACAAGCTCTGCTTAGTTTGGGATCAGATAACCGTGTGTGAACAATGTCCCAGGATATTTATTTATATTTAAACTAGCTGTTGCCCCGCGGCTTCACTCGCGTTCCCGGGATAGAAAGTAGCCTATAACCTTCAGGGATAATGTAGCTTCCTATCAGTGAAATAATTTTTCAAATCGGACCAGTAACACCAGAGATTAGCGCGTTCAAACAAACAAACAATCTCTTCAGCTTTATTATTAGTATATAGATATGAGAAATGTAGGTACTTAACTAAAGTAGGTATATTTGGTAACCTAAGACTCTAAGACCTGAAGCTACATGATAATTAGCAATTTATCCATATCTCAGCTATATGTAATATGCCTCTCAAGTCTGTACGTGATTCCAGCTAGGAAGACGGTCTATTTAAAGACAGTGGTAACTGAGATTGGCTGATCATTTCTAAATATAGTCAGTGAATTTCGCTTGAAGGTAAATTTTCCTGGCAAAAAAGGCTTTTGGCACCTATTGTATTTTTATTTTGAACTAGCTGTTTCAGGCAGCCTACGTTAACAAGTAGCCTATGTCACTAGGGGATCATGATTCACTAGCCTCTTTAGGATAAAAAGTTACCTATAACCGCCATATCATAGGCGATCTGCCAAATTTCATTCCAATCGGTTCAGAGGATTAGTCGTGAAAATTAAACAAGCAAATAAATATATTCAGTGCAATAAATAAGGATATTGTATGTTTTATATTTAGAAAAATGTCTTTTTTTTATTACCTTACCTAAAAAGCTATAGACAAACCAATAAAATTATTAAGGATAAAATAAAAGTATTATGTTTGGTTACGCATAAACAATTCGCTACCCTAGTAAAATGTCCCGTGTTACCCCATTATAAAATTTCCCCACATAAATTTAAACTAACCTAAAATGTTCAGCTACCCCCATCCCCTGTAACCTGAGACTGGGCCGGTGTCCACTCTAAGAGATACCTTATCTTAACGACCTCTACCAATACCTCCAGGGTAAGGGTAGGGGTAAGGGGTAGACTGACCCCCGAATAGCCCTGATACACCGGCAGATATGAAACGGGTAATTTTGGTCAACTCTCTGTAACTACATCTTTACGATTGTTGTTTGTTTGTTTAGTAATTTTGGTTTTCCTACGTAATTTGATGATATGTCTATTTCTTCTTAGCTCTATCAACATAAATAATGTGTCTGTAATTATTTAAAGTATATGAATAATATTAATAATTAGTATGTAACTTAAATGATAATTTATGCATAACTTCGAAGCGCCTGCATTTCCACGTCTATGCAAAAACTCGATATTAGCTCAAAACTGACATGTTACGAGTCAATTATGCTCTTACATATTTATGATCCCCTAGTACTATCGATCATTAGAAACACTTCTAAAGAATAGCGAATAAAAATAAATGGCTTGTCAAAACACTATCGATATCGGCACGCCTGAACAGATGTACCAGGGCACCTGCATCGCTGGGATGTCTTCATAATTAAATGCAATGAATGCTTATTTTACTTGTT
The DNA here is from genome assembly GCA_963555595.1 of Tethea ocularis. Taxonomy (NCBI): domain Eukaryota; kingdom Metazoa; phylum Arthropoda; class Insecta; order Lepidoptera; family Drepanidae; genus Tethea; species Tethea ocularis. The sequence goes on along the minus strand of OY741973.1, from coordinate 1,313,983 downwards.
GGCAACTTTTAAATAAGCCAGAAAGTACTTTATTATGAAAGAATATCCCAGTAAGCTAGTGTTGCCCTATCCAATAATTTGCATTAAAAAACGACTGGCGAATACAATAATTTTGGCACAAGTTACAATTGTGGGGCGAACCGTTTTAAAAATGCATAGTGCCCCGTCCCAGCGTCCGGTGGGACATTCTAATAGACGGTCAAAGTGTTTTCCACGATAAATACTTGATGAGCACAACCCTTCGGCTTATGGTGGATGGCGGTACCGTACAGTTTTATGGTGACGACTTTTATGTGAAATGCATTTCGTTTTTTACGAGGATCTTTATTTTATGGTCATGTGTCCTATTTGTACCGTCATTAAAATGATTTTTCTACATCAGATAGTTTGGTAAAATATTTTCGAGATTATTCACAAGGTGCTCATTGTATATTGTTTGTAACAATATGATTACCAACATACGGCGAGCGTCTAACTTTGCCACTAAATTTGAGTCAAAGTGAATGGGTTACACGCGGGAATTTTTCCACGAGAAACTTACAATTCCGGCGGAAAAGTCGGTAAAACTTGGTGCAAGTAATCTAAAGTTAGGTACCAGGGCGGCAAAGGCTATTTAGATGCACATCTTAACTCCCCCATATATCTAGATTGTGAGGGAACTTCGCTCCCAGACGCGAGCAACTCTAAAAGTGTTTCCCGTAGTGTGTTTGCCCGTTTTTTCCTCTTCACAGTAGCGAAAGAACAAAATTGCAAGTGTGGACGTCGCACCAGCGTAATCCAATAAAACTGCACCTAAATGAATGCGCGGAGGTTTCCATTTTCATTGCTATTGAGTTGATTAAAGAAAGAGTCCTTGTTTTAATTGTATGTATGCCTGGTTGAAAATATTTATTAACAGGTACTGAAATTGTTATTGAAACAATCTCAGCTTACCACTTTTCATTATTATACCTATAGTTGCAAAATGTTCCTAACTACTAGAAATTATTTCAACACGTTCCAAAACTTCATAATATGCTAATTCAGTTATAGATTAAGGCTAAATCCCTCGCAGCAGCCCTATAACATCGGGGACGGGGTCGTATTTATTTAATTTTAATAAACATGGCATTTGCATATACAAACGGGTGTCGGGTGTGGTTCGCTGATAATGTGAGAATTTGCATCCCACTTCGTGCCTATGAATTATCGGTCAGCTGGCGACTCGACGGCTCTGCTGCTCTATGCCTACCTGGTACTGTTTGCTGTTATTATACGTATTTAGAATTAGATTCTATTGATGATTAATTAGCTAATCATTTTATTATTTACAAAAAATTTGGTTATATACTAACCACTTGGGCGTCGTCCACCTGTCAGCGGATTTCCATATGTTGCCGGGCCTAAATTTGGAAGACGGAGGCCACTGATAAGGGTAGCTTTGTTTTTCCACCGGAACATTCCAAAATAATTTCGCAGAAACTTATATGTATGTATATATTATTCGATTCAAAAGAACCTTCAAAACGTATATCGTCGGTTTTTATCAGGGTACTATCTCATTTCCCTGCCGGAGGCCGGGTCAGGCAGCAAGTCGTGCCTGCATAATTCCCGGGTACCAGGGGGCTAGATAGGCCGGGAGCTTAGCTAATCAGAGGCCGTCGGGCGATTAACTCGAGACTGGCCGCGAGATAATGCCTCTCGCGCGATTAGGCGCGCTGACCAACCCGGGACTTCTGACCGCCTGGTATCTGTGCACCTACCCTTGAGATTTTCCGATAATCCCAGGGATTTTCTTTGGTCCATTTGACATTCGAATATGGTCTTTAATTGTATGCAAATAAGTAGGATTTAGTTGTTATTATTTCATGAATAATTTAGTTTAGAATTTTAATTGAGTTGATGCCTTGAGGGCTTAATGTTTATAAATTCAGTATTAGTTTTAAATGAGGTTGTTAATACGTTTCTAGAACTGTACAGTTACGTTACAAGTCAGTGTAGTGCACCATTTTCCCGTTATTCAGCCAATGAAGACAGATTCTACTGATAAAGTTATATTAATTCATTTTAGAGCCGGATTGCCACAATTAAACGGCGGTTAGTCGTGAGATAGCTGCCCAATTGATTGCCAGCACAAACACTAATAAAATCTAGTCGCGTAGAGTTTACGATCGTTGTAAACGCACTTTGGTACCTAGTTTCAATTATACGCAGTCTGGACTCAGTGATATATTGATGTATCTAATAATTGAAGAAATACCTTGGGTCTGTAAGACCTCTCGCGCTTTTAGAAATTACTTTTATCAGCTCACGTATTTTTTGTTAAGTTGTGGTAAAGACTTAAAAGAATCACCTGTTTGGTCATTGATAGTGTACTCGGGCTATCACTACTAGTTGAAAATCTTCGGTCACATCATCACTGACCACGGTAAGATTGGTCAAACAGCCTATAAATAGTAAAAAAAAACATTTTATAATAGTGTCAGATTGTCTACCCAAACAATGAATATTTACGAATAAAAAAAAGTGTTTAATTCTATATATTTAACATTTTTGTTACAGGTAAGAAATTACATTATTCAGCCGATTGTAGCTGGTAAGTCACTTCCCTTTTTTTACATGACTGACTCTTATTTAGAAGTCTTATGTCATCCCGGGTGAAAAATCTGAATAAAATAAAAATCCAAGCAAATAAGTTGAACTTTTCGGCTATTTGCAACAACAGTAATGTTTTATACTTTTGTTCTCGATATACATATGCAACCATTAAAAAATTGGCTTGAAACCGAAAATAGCACATAAAAAAGCGGAATCCAAGAATGTTTTTAAGCTAGCTTCATAACTCGCGGAATAAAGTAAAGTTTAAGCTCCATTAGCGGAATTGGACGGCGTCGGAGCGTCACTCCGGATTTACGTCTCGCGCCCGCCGAGCCGCTGCAGCGATATATTGTAGAGTTGTTTGTGAGAAGCGATGGTAATATCTAACTACCTATATAAACTTTAGATAATATTATTTTTACACTACTAAATTTGATTTGGCTGTGAACGACTAAACTAAAAACAAAGTTTTTCAGGTAATAGAATCGTAATTTACTAACTAGATGAGTTGGGGATATTAATTGCTAATAATAATTAGTTTCCGCCGCTGTTTAAGCCATAAGGATAGAATATGCATAAAAGCATTAAATGGCTTGTTATAGAGTATGATCTATCTTTCTGCCAAGTTTCATCCAAATCCGTTTATGCGTGATTGGGTCACATCACAAACATGAGATTTTAATCAGAGTAGATAGAGGGTCTGAATTTATTTCTGATTTCCGGATTTTTCGAAATTAAATCCCTAAGAGCGCAACACCGGACATGGAGATCCTTGGGAGATTCTTTTCAGCTGTGGACGTCTTTCGGCTTGACATGATGATGATGAATCCCTAAGAGGCGTGAAAGCTAGTTCATAATATCATTAGGAAGTAGAAGAATATTTTGCCATTTAAGTAACTTAACCCTTTCGTAAAAAAAGGCTACATATAAAACGGCACCTGGGTCCTACAGACCCGCGCATACCATCGAGCAATTATTTAAAGTGTTAAGTTTAAACAGAGAGAACAAGTGAACCGGCAGTGCATTATGAAAATGGCTTCAGGTGGCCGAATCGCCCCCCCCCACCCCTCCACCGTACCGGCGACACCCACCCCTTTCTTGCAAGCTAAGTAATTGTTTCATAGACTCGCGTCTTTTGTTTTTGCTTTGACCATCGATTGTTTTAGGTCCGGTTGCATCGAACCATTAGTAATAATAAAACCATATCCGTTTCATTTTGATGTTCGTTATTCAAAAATCTCCAAAGCAACCCACCAGACAAAACACTGTTAGTAATAGTTCCCGCGGCTTCACTCGCGTTCCCGGGATAAAAAGTAGCCTAAGTCCTTCTCCATCGGTTCAGTCGTTTAGTCGTGAAAAGGTAACAAACAAACAGAGTTCGTTTCGCATTTATAATATTAGTATATGCTTCAGAATATATTTTTCCCCTACTTTAATGGGAAATATTCAAGAGCTGGTATCACTTAGCATGCCTATGTGTCGCAGCGAGCTTGTCAAACAGTAGACAAATCTGGCCTGTTTTTTTGTTGCATTTGCGCGCAACACTATCTAGACAGGTTTATTATCTAAGGTTATATATTGGAGAGTAACATAAGGTACTTATCCCGGAAACGAGGACGAAAGCTACTATTCTAGGAGTATAATTACTGTAGTAGTATATAAGTTTTTGATGTCGTAGTAATTATAAAAGCTCAAAGATGCATATTTAATGTGACTAAGTGAGCTCCCAGGATGCTACCGTAATTTAGCCAGTGTTAGTCAGAGTCTAGACTAGACTGAAAAGTGCAGGCGCGCCTGAATTTTAAGACTTAGCTTGAGTTATGACTGGAGACTTGGGCGGGTAATGCAGTTAGGAAAATATGGCGCCTTAATATGATTAAGAAATGCTCATCTTTTAGAGCTTACGCCTCGCGTTCCCGGGATAATAAGTTGCCTATTTCCTTCTCCATATCATAGGCTATCTGCGTGCCAAATTTCATCGCGATCGGTTCAGTGGTTTGAGCTGTGCGTTGATAGATCAGTCAATCAGTCAGTCACGCTTTCCTTTTATATAATTACTAGCTGTTCCCCGCCGTTTCACTCGCGTTCCCGATAAAAAGTCGCCTATAACCTTTGGGGATAATGTAGTTTCCTATTAGTGAAATAATTTTTGAAATCGGACCAGTAACTCCGAAGATTTGCGCTTTATTTTTAGTGTAGATACAAAATTTAGATGAAGGAATCCTTCTATTATGTGACTAGGTTTCCGCCCGCAGGAACACCGTTCCGTTCACCTGCAGGTCTATTTTAAAACACTCGGATTTGACATCGGAATATAATCTCTATTTACCCCTTTAAGGGTTGAATCTCGGGAAATTCTTTCAAGTAGACAAACGTAAACGCAATAAGCGTTTGTGCTAACGTCAATTCTTTACACTCTGGTACCTCGAACGTGTACGTTATGGAAATGTATTCATCGCGATGATTGCATCGCTATGTGACGCAAGTGAGTTGCCACGGTGCATGCTGGCAGGTTGGCTCCAACAACGTTTGAACTTTTAAGTTTTGCACACAGTATGTTTTTATTTCTTGACTGAGGATTTTCTTACACGTTGTTCCGTAGGGTACCAAAGCACCGATACATCCCATAATTTTTTTTCATATAAATTATACAGAGTGATTTTGATAGGGTATGTTAGCCCGAAGTCTGCGGATATTGATTATCCGACAAAATTTCAGGTGCCTGAGCACTACCTTTTTTTTATTTTTTTTATGTCAAGGTTGACAAGGAGGCAGGCGGTCCACCTGACGGTAAGTGGTTACCGTCGCCTATCGCCATTTGCAATACCGGAGGTCTTGCCAATGTGTTGGCGACAATGCTGAGAAGATAAGTGGCACTCAAGTACAATTGCTGGAACACACCGGTGTCAACTTGAGGGTGGTAGCCAGCCAGACGGATACCATTACGAAACTATGACGCTTTGAAGTTTAGCTAAGTCTTTATATACATAACAATACAAAGTGCAGTACAAAATCATGTTGCTAACTTGTTTTTCAAATTGGAATAGTTAATATCATAAAAGACAAAATGGTTTTAATTACGATTATGGCAACCAATAAACAAATCCACCTGTACACAGTAGAGGCGTTCGCGAAAGCATTAACCGCCCGCGCCGGGTGCTGCGAGTAGTCGCGGGCTATAGCTCACGCGCGGGCGATACGATCGTGATTGAGACGTTGCGATAGCGCCGCCCTCTTTCGACCCGCGTGCGCCGCGGACGCGCCGCGCGCCTGTGTGCTAGCAGCACAGCACTGCAACGTGAATTAAGTGGTTTTTGAGGGATTTCGCGATTGACGATATGCAGTTGCTTTGTATCGGCTTTACCGGTGTTTAAAGTTGAAATAATGGCGGGATTTCGGAATGTTATAAAGTTGAATATTTTTAAAGGATTTCAAATTTTATTCTATTAAAATAGGAGGATATTTAGAGCGGCTTTAAACCTCGACAGATCTTTTTTGGATAGTTATGTCAATACAGTCTCTGTATTGTACATTTATAACATATTTGAGGCGATTCTGAGTTTAAAATGTATCTTAATCTAGGTGGAAACATTGAGTTACGATATTGGTTCATACACACAAATGTTTGTCCTGGATGGGAATCGAACCCACAACAACACGTGATAGCTGGGATTTTAACTCAAACTCATTTATTCCTGATAAGGCACATATGAAAGTTACAAACGACTCTACCACCGGTTTGAGAAGTCTCCGGCAAACTTAGAAAGGCTTCTTTCTTTATTTGATCTTTGTTTTGATTTCAAATAATTACAGTTGCTTAAAGTTCATACAATTATCACTTGAGCAGGCGCATGCAAGCCTAGAAAGAAGCTACCACTCTATGCCGCGTTCCAATTAATTCTAAGCATAGTTTAAGTTTCGAATAATTTCAAACTCTGACAAAAACTATCCAGTTAACATTTCGATGTCAATGCCGTAATGTTCCCATGATACCGCCCTGAATGATTGCACCAATCAGGAGACAGCTGTTGGCGGCCAGCCAATCGCACAAGCTAGGCTTTACCCAGAACTCTCGCTTACTTATGCCTTACTTAGTATGTCTTACGAGCTACACTTTATTGAGACTCTATAAAGTTTTCAAACTGAATACGCGATATTTTTTACAATTTCAGTGATGATGTGGCCGATGGTGGTAAGCACACGAAGCTTAGAAGGGAACTGGCCCTCAAACGCACATACCTGTAGGTGCTTGGCGACAGATTTTCAAGCCAACCACCCGGGTACTACAAAGTACTCTACCACCGTGCTATGGTTTCCTCACTGTGATTTCCTTCACTGAAAACTCAAGCTTATTGTAGGACCCACGACCATCATCTCGGCATTCGACGTCTCTACCACTGAGCTATCATCGCCTATAGAATCGCGTTTCCTATTTAGGGTTCCGTAGTCATCAAGGAACCCTATAGTCCCGCATGGGGTCTACATAGTATAGAACTGAGAATGGAAGCCCAGGCATTTTAATACGCGGTAGCCCTGCATAAAAGACATCCAGGAATCTACCTAGTACAGTATACAAGCTCTAGACTTCTGAAGACAAGTCCTAATAGTGAGACAATATCGCACTCTTCAAGATGAAGTGAAAATGTAAAATAACAATTTACTGTCTGTCTATTTGTCCTTTGAAATTAGTATTGTTTATTTGGCGAAACAATTCGTTTATCTCTTCTGTGAATGCGATTGCAAAACGATATAAAATCAACATAAACAAAAGGCGCGATAGTAAAACAATAGTTACCCGTTAAAACTAAAGCACCGTGCGCACTTGTGTAGCGTTTCCGCGGCGCGGCGTTTGTCGAGCGGGCGGGTGGCGGCAGCGGTATGAAGACGTCGAAGGGCGCGCAACAATGGCCGCGGACAATGCGGCGCGCGATAACTGCGCCACTCCGTCACTCCGCTGACAGGGTTATCGGACGCCCGGTACAATGAGACCGGGGGTTGGTCGGGTGTAAGGAGGGAGATGTGGCGAGAGCGGGTGTTAGGTTTTATTTGAAAGGGGTACAAACGTTTATTCAAAATAATTGATACAATAAAATCATTATTATTAAGTAGTATATAATTGAATGTGAATTAACGATTTATATTTTTTTTTGCAAAACTAAGTACCTTTATAAAACTATGGCGAGAACTAGTCAGTCATAACTTATGTATATGAGACGTCCTTCTTTATTTTATTTAAGAGAGTCAGTAATTTCCTATAGCAATAGAAGTTGTAGGAAATCAGAAAGAGGTGATGAAAATCTGTACTTAATTAGTATAAATAAATATAATAGTATTATTAGTTAAACGCATATTTATAGCTAAATGGATTTAAGAGTTGAACAAATCGTTTTCAATTTTAAGAAGGGGCATATAGGGGGAATATTCATTTCTCAATATCGTCCCCTTAAACTAAATTAGTCAGCGACAGTTCACACCGCAAAATATACATAGAACACTTTATCCCGGGAAAACAGATCCTATAGGATTGCTGGTGACACGGGATGGAAGCTAGTTCATAAAATTGAAAACGGGCAGTTTTCGCATTTTCGTTACACTTGGACCACACAAATGGCACGGTGTATTGTTAACGTGGTCGTGAATTCCGGACGGTGTACACGCCTCTTTATGTTTTGTATGTTGATTGGGTTTATCATGTGTCGCTTACCTAATTTATACATTCTATACCTAGTCATTGATTTGAGAATAAACATCATAAAAAAAATCCTTTTTGTACTGGGTGTAGGTAGCAACTGAATTTCAGTCCGGTATTTAATATTATATTCTACATTAAACAAAGATCAAAGTAGTTACAGAAATGAAGGAACCTAGAGATTATAAAGTCCACTTGCACCATATTAAACCCGTAGGTTGAGGCTAAGTAGATTGCTGGATTTTCTAGAAATTAGTAGATAGGTCTTTGATCAGTTCCATGTCAATTTTCTTCATTGACTATCGATCGGACGCCCACTTCAGGACAGCAGCTGAAGATGAAAGGTACGACCATGATCTGCAATGATTTGTCAGACAGTCAATCAGTCAGTAAAGGCGCTACATTCCTAGAAATAAATCAAAAATTGTAAAATGTAACACACAAACAAACGGACAGGCACATTTTTCTATTAACAAACGTTATTCGTCGTGCGTCACAAGTACCAGGGCATCATAACAACGTAGGAACTTCAAAGAAACTACAAACAAAGTGAAAACAGAACTTGGACCGTTTGATTAGGCGCGTTCTTAACGTACGACAGCCTCGGGGCTAGCTTTGTTACATCCAAACCTTTGTGTTAGGAACGTTCAGACGTCCCGTCCCGTCCGCAATCAAAGCGTTTGATATGAGTTTAATATTTCGATGCTCTTGTCGATTTCTGTACGCCTTGTAGCCTTACCTTGTGATGTGACAGGAAAACGTGCTTTGTTACACTTAAACCCAGCGAATTTATATTTACGTTAAAAGCGTCAAAATATCTTGAATATTAAAGAAAACAGTCTAGGAAAATCATTATTTTGAGTTTGAGTGCTGGTACGTAAAAGTGATTTGATCGAAACTAAAATAAATAAAGACTTGAAATGTTTTTAACGAAACGAAAATATAGGCTGATTAAATTCAGTACAAAGCCACATTTAAAAAATAATAAACATAAATGTTGCAATGTAAAAAAAAATTGTCACACGCAGTGCGAATGTCAATAAAATGTGATATTTACGCGCGGTATGCGATATCTCGCGGAAAATAAAACCAGGGTGCAGTTCAAACTGCTTTGTTCGCTCGAAAAATGATTTTTTGGATGCGTTTTCATTGCATACCATATTATTATATAGGATCCGTCGTTCCTGGCTTTGTTTGTGCTACGTGAATTAATCAATGAATAAATTAATAAGTTAATTAAAATCCACTTGAATGCCGTGATAATGTTTACGCACATAAATTATGCAGTTGCATTTGGGAACTGCAAATAGGTACTATATGTATTATAGCTGTTTGACCATTGAATTTCTGGTTTCTCCACCAATATTTCATTACTTTTCCCAAATTTCCACCAGACATTGTCAATACAAATAGCTCATACAAACCTGCAAAGCTTGACTGACGTACAATTTTAAGCTTTAAATACACTTCCTGGCAGTTTTTGATGTTTTTAGCGACGGCGGCGGCGGGCGGTGGCGTCGCGCAGCTGAAATTCGATTGACGGCGCTGTCGCGTAGCTTTTTGTCTGTTACGGCTTTTATTTTCAGGTCTAGACTAGACAGTGATTAGTCAGCACGTGTTCACTGTCCTCGGCCGTGTTTAAACGTCTTTTTAATCGCTACCAACGTCGACGCTACTTTGAAAATGAACTGACGTTCAGTAACAATGTAGTTTTAAACTTACGTACATCTGCCTGTCACGTACTTCAACGACTACTTAAGAAATATATAACGTATTATTCTTTCAAATCGCCATTAGCTTCACCTGTTATATGGTTGACATAAGGATAAAAAATAAAATGTCTATTACACAATCACATTAGTTCAATAATGTAACAGTACAAGTAGGTATCCCCATAACATCTTCACATAAAAGCCGTATCACATGACGTGTTTAGCGCGCACAACAAAGATCGAAGCTCTTAGACTAAAAGCCACAGCCATTAGAACAAAATGGGTCTATCAAAATTATAATATCAATTACCGATGCATTAACAATTCATAACAGAAGTCAGACGTAGCAGAAACAGGAATCTCATATACGTAATGTTATTATTGTGGGAGAGGGACGGGTGGATGCGGGCGCGCGCCGAGCGATGGGGATGGGAGACAAGGCGGGCTACGTCGGAGAGCTGTCAAAATGTCAAATTTCAGAACGTAGCTCCGCGCAGCAACTTCAAACGTGCCCCTAACGTTGGCGTGCAGTGTACGGACGCAGCTACCTCTAATATAGTTATGGCGCCCTGGTACCCGCGCCCTGTTAATATTCATGCATCTCATCCCAGTCTTCCTAGGAACATGGAGCCATTTTCGTGAAAGCCTCGCCCGGCTTCCACTATGAATATGAATGAATGATTCCAACGTTTCTTGGGATTAAACTTTTTAGATGCACTCTGACTCTTGTAATTTAGTTTTGGATTCAAGTTTCGTAATTTTAAAGAATAATTTAAAAATGCGTGATGAGAATTCATTAGGTAGGTAATTATCCGATAAGAACGTTATTTCTAAAATGGCTGTAGAACTGGTAAAATTTTCAATTTTCTTGAGTGCGTATATGTATTTCAATTGCTATATCAATTGAATTACTATCAAGTTTCAATTTAATTTTAACTTCAGAACGTAGGTAGTCAAAATAGTGGGGAAAAAATATGATTGAAATATCCGCTCTGCGTTCCTAAACGAATAGTATCAAATCAACGTACGTCCATTTGCAAACACAAAAGTAACCGTCTGAAAGCGAAAATTGAAAATTCCAATTCCCCGTCTATTTCCTGGTTAAAACAGGCGGTTTCTATTCCATCTCTCAAACACCGCCGCCCGCTGGCTACCGATGCTGTCCGTCTCACACTTGACACGGAGGATATTGGGAAAGCCCAAAATAACAAGTAAAGATACACTTTTTGACATTTCAATATGCACTCAACCGAACAGCTTAATTATCAGAAGGATAGGAAAAAGGAAACAAAAAATTAATTGTAACGAATTTGATGCTACATTTCTTTTACGAAAACTTGGGTGACATCAAAAGCTTACATCTTAATAAAAGAAAAAAAACGTTTCTGAACGGAATATAACAAGCTCGCACTTGACTCACGTGGTATTTATAAACGTCAATCACAACTGTCAAAAGTGACAGTAGTCAAATCCCCGCCCGGTAATAACGGCAAAGGACGTTCGTTTCGTTCCCAATTTGAAAAACACACGTTCGGGTGTTGCCGCGCGTGCTCGTTTTGCCGATTAGTGTTATTTTTGAGAATGGAATCGGGGATCGTGTCGCCTTCGGGTATACCCGCCCACAAGATGGCCGCGCTAATCACTCGGCGCGCTTCGCAGGAAAAAGAACTGAAATCATATACAATTTTATTGATGCGATATGTTATTACTGAGCTAAACCGGTAATTACTCGCTCGTGGGAAGGGATTAGACAAAAAACTTTGTTTGGAAACGTTTTCGGCTCGTTCTTTGTAATTGTAAAGCGGGGGACTGCCATTCAAATTAACCGTTTTATTTTTTAACAATAATGAGTGTAGTTAGGTAATGATTTGTTGTTTTATGTGCATCTTGATCTTTTCTTTTATTCGTTCATCATTCCATTTATTCGCACTACCTTCACTGAATTTGTTATAAAACCGTTACCAACTTTACAAAACCAATCTCAACTATTCGATACCATATTACAAAACTGAACCAAAACGTAGCCCATTGATAAATCAGCAAATATTCCACTCATCTCCAATAGCCATTATTCGTTATCAAGGAGGCAGCCGGCCGGCGTGGTCGATCCGGCTGATTTATCGGGTGTCAGGACATAGCTCACTGCCGGCCGGACACGTTCCGGTTCGGAGGTCAGTAGGGACGCCGGTACCCGACTGTGTCTTAGAACAGGGATTATTGTATGTCTGATTTGTCCAAGTGGATTGTTTCAGGCGACATGTTTGAATAAAATATGTCTCTAATGATTTTGACGTGCATCAATGGGTATGTGACTCTTAAGTAACATACCCTGGGGTGGTCAACAGCTGAGGTGGATTTTGGTATCTTGTTATAATGCTAGCTGTTCCCTGCGACTTCACACGTGTTCCCAGGATATAAAATAGCCTATATAACCTTCGGGGATAATGTAGTTTCCTATTAGTGAAAAAAAAATTCGAATCGGACCAGTAACACCAGAGATTAACGCGTTCAAACAAACTCTTCAGCTTTATTAAATAGACAGATCATACCAAAACAAATTCTGGGTCCAAGAGACTGTGATATTTTTGTTAGGTCATTAAACCAATTATGATTTCTGGGCCCATTTTAATCGCTTAACTAAGGGTACAAATTAGTGTCGAGGCTGTCGCAGGTCGTGTGCGGGGGCGCGCGCTCCGCCCCTGTCCTCGGGCTCCGCTGACGACACAGTATTGGCGGGGCCAACGATTTGGGAGCGCTTGTACCCCTGTTATGTGACGCCTTGAAACTGAAGTGACACGGTCAAAAACGTGTCATGATTCTCGATAGGCAATCGATGAGTCAGAAATTGTATTAGGTTGGTAGCGTAAAGTTATGAATTTATCTTGACGGTTTTTCAGATGGTAAAGCCACTAGCTTTACCTTTGGACTTGATGATGAGCGGGTCACCTCTCTTAGAAATTGAAAAAGGCTTCTCCTATCACCAAAATCCAAAAAAAGTGCCTACGGTGTTTCTCAGAGATAACATCTAGGGTACCAAACCCTCAGGAGCTATATTTTCCGTAGCTAGATACCAGGCAAACATAGGGCGGACGGCACTGTACAAATATTTGAGTCAGTTAGGCTGCGGGGTGCGGCGCAGTTACCCGCCTCTTCGAGATATCACCGCGTCACTTCTACTTAGTTATGATAGCCTAGTAGTTTCAATGCACGTATCTACTGTAACTTTACTCCTGGTAGATGAGTCATTATTTTACGAGTATTTGTAATTTTACGGAAGCAAAATACTGAATTATCTACTTCCATAAAATATGGTTACCACTTGACTATCAAACATAAAATTAGTTAGTTTTTGGAGCTGGGAATAAAGTTTAAAATAGATTTAAATGCAAATGAAACATTATTCAATATCAACTAACATATCAATAAATAATCTAAACAACTGAACATCATAAACAATGGACAAACCATACCTATGAACTATGGTTACTACAAGCGCATCCTTCACACATCATGCCAGGCACGAGTCGGCTCATAAAATAAAGCCACGTTCACACCAATAATTCACGCGGGCGACATAAAGGCGAGTGCAGACCGCGCTATGATTTACGCCGCATCGATATCTGTTAGATATGAAATTTGTCAAGCGACGCCGCGATACTGCCTATTTATGCGAGAGCGTGTACGGCACCGCATTCGGAATCTGCATTGTACATATGTACAGACATCCAATTGGTTCAGTTAATTTGATATTTGTTATATCAGAATCAGCTTGTAACGTTGTATTGATTTAAATATAGAACGCCAAAGAAAATAAAAACATAGTGTTGATAACATAATATGTCAAGACTCGATTCGACTAAACTTTGGAAAATAAATCACCTGTTATAGGTAAAAAAATATGAGCTTCTTTTAACAAATTCTCCTGAGTAACAATATTTGTGTAATGAAAATGTAAAATAGAAATAAAACTAGGTATAATAATATATAGGTACTACAAATAATATGCCATAATTATGAAAACTAACTTAGCACTATTAATTCGAGTACAGCAGTACTATAACGCATGTTTTATCTCACATAACGCGCTGTCGACTGTGTAAATGCAACGACCGGTTTATATTCGATTCGATTCATTCGATTCCGAATCGAATGCGTCGATTATTATTTATTCGCTCGCGGCGCTAATCAGTGAGCGACACGCGTTTAATTTATGCACGTTGATTCGTTATGGATAAAATCATTTTTAGAGTTTTAATTTGTTTTTTTTTTCTCTTTTACGAGGTTTTGATTCATCGTTTTTCAGCCTTGTCAATTTTTTATACGTGTATAAATTCATTTTCTGCTGGAACCAAAAAAAGCGATGAACATTTGAAGTGATAAAGCATACAAAGCTTAGAAGATAACTGGGTCTCAAGTGTAGCCAGCAATACGGCTTAGCTTCAACAAGGATGTTACTGAACCTTAGGGGTACTTCAAAGTACCCAGCCATCGTGCTAGAAGTAATAGTTTCTTCACTAAAACCTCAGCTCACGCACCGGCAAGCGTAGTGTGGGGCGCCCCCCAGCTAGGTGGACCGACTACCTGTAGAAGACGGCTGGGACAGACTGGATGCGGAAAGCGGAGGACAGGGTGTTGTGGCGCAGCCTGGGAGAGGCCTATGTCCAGCAGTGGACTGCGATAGGCTGAATTGATTGAAACCTCAGCTCAATGCTCCGCACCCGAAACGTTCTTCGTCATGGCATTTGACACCTACCACTGAGCTACCAGACTTGATTACAAAGATTTTTATATTATTTTTCACAATTATCTTTTTGTGAATTTGCCTTACGTTATTGTATAATCCTATGGTAGGTAGTTACCACAAAAACAAAACTGTCCGAATTCTCATCCTCTTTTTGCTTTCTAACCCGGGTGTCGTCTGTGAGAGACACAATGCCCTGGTTTGTGTCGATCGACCGAGTTTTTCAACCCTACCGTTATTTATTGCAGCGACTCGGTATGCAAAATAGGCTGTATTGACGCGATGTAGGGTTGTAACATTTGTTATAATTTTTTGATATTATTATTATTGTTGATCAGTCAGTAAACTAGACAGCAGATAATGTTTTATTCAAAATATAGTAATCGTATAATTCTTGGTACTCAGAAAACATAAATATTTTATTATTACTCAAATAAATCACGTTCACGTAGAGTAGCTATCTAGACGCAACTTTTTTACTTGTAAAATTTTGTTGTTTATTGACGATTTGTAAATATATTTTATTTCATTTAGGTTAAACATTAATAAATGTATTTATATAATTATTTGAATTTAGAATAAAAACAAATCATTTGAAATGATTAAAAATATGTATAAACTTGTTGTGTCGGTCGGTTGGCAACCCTACATATCACTCAGCATCCGTTGTAAGGTGCACCTCATGAATATTGCCTCTTTTACGTTTATTGGCGACCGTTTGTACTCGCCGCCCTGCGCCCGCGCACATCCACTATTATTTCGTACTCTCAATCACATAGTACCTACGCAATCAACCGTCAAATTCCACAATAAACTTTTATCTTTATTCCTTCATCCCTAAAGTTGAAATTGAAAAGTATTTTCTAGTTCGCAAGTTGTCTTCACTGTTTTTCTTCCAGTTAATGATACGGTGTCCTTTGATGTCCCGATTGATATGCAAAATTCTTTATTGTTCAGTTAAAGTACTTATTTATTCAACTTCGAAGTCTTTTTGTAGGCTATTTTCATAATGTTATGCTATGCTGGTATTTTTGTTTTCATATTGTCGAATATTTGCACTAGGTTATTGTCTAAAACCCATTTTGATTCGATGCGAATTCGGAAAATTTGTCACTCACGTGCTTGAAGACAAAGGACATTGTAACCCTCCGTGCAGTCGGTTAAACAGTCACTCAAGTAACATATTGTCCCAATTTCATGAGAGCCGAACAATCGTCTCACGACAAGTACCAGGCTTACATAGAACACTAGGAGTTGCAAACGCACCTATCTCATTTCCTAGCCCAGTTGCGGTTTCCGAACAGCCGTCAGCGCGGACTCTTCCGGCTCCACAGATTAGTATCGACGCCATTTACCGTCTCACTAGCGTCATTGTTTTCATTGGTCGATTCATGCGAATGCTTCGTCATTGGTGTTCGAAATTTTAATTTTGAAAATCGGATGCATTGAACTTCGGAGGCGCAATCGACTAAATTAATAATTAATTAATTATAATTTCCTTATATGCATAATAATAAGTTTATGTTTTAGAGAAGTCTTTATTTATACCTTTGCCGTTATTTATTACACCTATTATAATTTAATAACTATTATACTTACTTAATTAACAAAATTATTATTTACATAATAAAATTAACATAAATGATCGATTTTATTACGTATTTAAAAAACACTTAAAATATATTAATTTATTACCAATTTAACCTTTCAGAACTCAACATTGATAGATTGTCTTTATTCCATAAATGAATATGAAAAATCTACATGTTTTCCTACAAAATAAGGTTGAAACTCAGAACTTCACCTAGAGGGCTCAACATTATTTTTAATATAATTTGACGGATACTGCAAACATTACCCTTTAAACGGCCTTAAAGTGTATTTTGTTGCCATGTTGAAAAACTATTTTCGTCGGCGAAAACGTGGGCCGTTCGCTGTCCATTACAGATCTGCATAATTTAAAAGGCTATCCTGTCGCGGTGACTCCCGAATTGGGCATTTGAATACTTTATACGCCATTGAATTGTACTTTCATGTTAAAAATGTAGTACGTAGCCACCGACTAAAATTGACAGGTGTCGTTCAATTAACCCTTTTACGTGGCACAGTTCAGCTTAAAAAATAGTCGAGTATTTATCGATATTTCAAGAAGAATAGTTAGTTACTTTTATAGTTGCTGTGTCAGTGTCAAAATATTTGATAAAGATTTCTGAATAAAATATTATATTCATAATCGATTTACAAATTAATTTTATGCTCTGCATACTCTTCAATTGTAACGAAGTAGCACTAACAAATCCCTAAAATATAATATAAACAAAAACGAGATAAAAAATGTTCAAGGAACATAATAGAATCCCTGGCAACATTGTATTCGCACATAAACAAAGCATAAAATAAATAAACAACAAGGTAGGTCGTGCGGAACAGAAGGACGTAGCCGCTGAGGGCCGAGATAGTGCCATCACTCACGCGGTCACATCTCTTCGATAGGGTTAGGGCCACCTCCGCACCTTTATGTGTCCCTGGTGTCAGATAAAGGCACCGTACATGCGGACCCCTAGTTTTTTGATGTCTATTTGTGGTTTTCTAACACTATAACGACTTTTGTAAATGTTGAAGCACTAAATAACAAACTATACTGATATACGATGCTATAAAAGTTAGTTTAAAATAGGGTATTTACTACGAAATAAATTATAATAAGACTAGATTCCGCTCTGCCCGGTTTCACCCGCGTTCCTGAGGGATCTTATGTTTTCCCGGGATAAAAAGTAGCCTATGTGTTAATCCAAGTTATAAACCATCTGTGTTCCAAATTTCATCTAAATCCGTTCAGTAGTTTTTGCGTGAAAGAGTAACAAACATCCATCCATCCTTTCGCATTTATAATATTAGTAGGATATTCAGTTAAGGGTATACCTTCGGTTGGAGCTGAAATTCAATTTTTTTGCACGTTTTTTGCAAATTGCAGCTCAGTTATAGGTCGTAAGTTATCAACATGTTATTTGCGACAAGAATGGTAGTATATTTACTCATTAATAACAAAAGAAATCATCAACATATTCCTCCAAGGTATATTAGCAACATTTTCATGAAATAGTCGTATATGTCAGTAATAAAACTTGAATTTCGCGCTCCAACCGAAGCCTCCACCTCAAAAAAAATAGTGTTAAACTTCAAATCGAGCGTTAGGAAGGCTTAAGATGTTCTCAAGTATTATTTCAAAGTGAAAAAGAAACAGTTATTCCTCTTTTTGATCCGCACGAAGAGAGAAACGAAGCATGCATAATTTAAAGCTCAATCCGGGGATGTCACGTCGCTGTAACGAAAAATTTAATCCATCACATACTACTACACATTCCCTTTACGCCGCGGAACATTCGCCTCGTTCGGAAACTAAGACTAAAATGTCCTGGAACTGGAATAGCATAACAGACAGTGAATAAGATCTGTTTTATTCCATAAAGTAAAAATGTTTTTTTTTTCGATCTTACTTTGATAAATTAATTCATATTAAGGTGAAACCTTCGGTTGGAGCGCGAAATTCTAATTTTATCACGTTTTTTGCAAATTGCAGCTGAGTTATAGATCGTAAGTTATCAACATGTTATTTGCGACAAGAATGGTTGTATATTTACTGATTAATAACAAAAGAAATCATCAACATATTCCTCCAAGGTATATTACTGACATAAAAACTATTTTATGAAAATGTTACTAGCGCTCCAACCGACGCCTCCACCATATAAAAAAAAGTTAGATAGATAGATAATGCTTTATTTTCATACCATAAATACAAAAATGTATGTAAAAAATATAAATTTCTTCATATTTTTTTCCAGTTGCAGTATTGCTCGAAGAAATTTCTATTAGAAACAAGAAGACCCTTTGTACATTTGTATCTTTTATATTTTTAAAAACTAAACAGTGAAAGTTCTGCTCATTCAAGCTTTAATCTAAAGAAACAATGTAGTTAATAACGAATTAGGTAATATTACTTGAATTTGGCCATCCAAAGACTGGCAGCCTTCTGGGAACCTTTCCGTTGATCGGCAGCCGCGGCCGCTTCGAGGTTTTTTTTTTATATGGACATTCTATTTTTTTAATTTTCAAAGAACGAAAATTCCCATAATGTAATGCCTTGGGCATTTATAAATTCATACTAATGTTACCTATAAATGCGAATGGAACTCGGTCTGTCTGTTATCTTTTCACACCTAAACCGCTGAACTGAAGACGATGAAATTTATTTATCTAACGCGGGTGAAATCGCGGGGAACAACTAGTCTAGTATTTTCACAAGGGCTAACTACTTTTTTCATACGTCATTACGATACTGGAGGGAAATATTCCAGCCCTTTCGGCTAAGATAACCCGCTGCTCCGTCGAGACGCGAGCTATGATTTTTATTTTTACGACACGTCCGGAAATCACCGGGGCCCGTGAATATATTATTATTGTTATGGCAACACCGAACGCTGGGAAAATTGTAAAATACGCTATACACTTTTCCCTCGCACAAGAATTATGCTTGTAGACGCATATCATTAGGGAATTTCGGGACGAGTGCTGCGTCTGGTGTATATTTTACGCTCTTCTCCTATATATGATATATACTTCACGAAGATGTGATTTTAAATTGTTTTTGAAGCATGGTTAAGAATATTATTTTCTTCTACTATATTTTTTCCATGCAATGGTACTTAAAAATAAAATAAATAAATATCCTCGGACATTTTTCACACACGGTTATCTGATCCCAAACTAAGCAGAGCTTGTACTATGGAAACCAGATAACTGATATACTACATATACTACTTTTTTTTGTAAATACATACTTATATAGATAATGATACACCCAGACACAGGACAAACAGCGCATGTTCATGCACACAAATGTTTGTCCTGGATGGGAATCGAACCCATGACCAGCGGCTTGATAAGTGGTGTGTTAACCAACTGCGCCAACTGGCTTGTCATTGTTTGTTTTATTACTGACATTAATAATATAATTTTATTTAGAACAAATATATAGGCCACATGAAACGCGATTATCTCGATGCAACGCGAACAAAAAAACTTCACAATTGAAATAATTATACTATCGACACCAATTATTTAAATTTAACTTCTATATTTATGATTATTAAACATAATTAAGGCCTTAGTGGTTCCATCGCGATATATTTCTGGGTGACCATCTCTGAAATGGTATAAAACAGTTTGATTGAATAAAATTTATGTTTTGTGTGAATTTGAATTTGGTACATTTTTATTTTTTTATTTTGGCATCACACTTCTTGTATTTTGCCAGTGTCAAGTTGAGCAATGTAGGTATTTTTATATTCTTCATGTATAAAATTCTCGTCAATCGTCAAGTTTCAAAGTTCAAGTCATGTTAAATCTTCTTCGTGTCATGGTCAGTCAGTTTAGTTAGGTTTTAGTACAATGGTAGCCGTTCTAATAAAAATTTTCATGGAGTTCTTGAGACAACTTGAAAAGCCACTATACACGTAATCATTTCATTTCACTTCACTGGTGCACTTGTATTGATCTTTATTGGACCAAATACCACCGATAATATTCAATAAAACTCAAAATACACGATTTTATGAAAATAAAACGAAAACGCAACGTCACTTCGCAAGTTCCCGCCAAAAAGTCAATTTGGTACATAATTAAATGTCAAATTTATTATTATAAATAATTACTTTCTCGCCTGCAATTAAGTATATCGACTTCGTTAACGATTTCATTTTCAACATCAACAACTAAGAAATCGACTAAAAAAGTATATTGATTATACCTACATTAAAACATCACTAATGTACCTAATTATTAATTTATTGTTGTTTACTTTACCCTTTGTACCAAATCGGTTCTAAATTATCTGCTATTTCACCCTGCTAACCAATAAGATAACTTTTGAAGACTTGAAGAAAAAAAATGAAAATGAGAATTTTCTTCGGAACAATGGCGTAATACACGCATGAGAGCGTAGCGCGTACTGAAAATCAAGACATTATTCAAGTTTTGTAACGCGAGCCGTTTTTTCATTCGTTTCCCGCCGTCGCCACGGTCCCAGAGCCCGTATTTACATATTCTCATTCCAACACCCCATAGATTTAGGTGCCAACAAATGGATTGTTTCTCTTCCACATAGCGAAACAAAATTTATAGTTGCAAAGGCGAATTTTTCGCCGCGGGCCCTTTTTTGCTGGGGCGCTGGGTTAGGGCTGGCAGACATGAGTTCCTAGATTTTTGATATTATAAATGCAAAAGTTTGTGAGTATGTATGTTTGTTACTCTTTCTCGTAAAAAAATACTGAACGGATTTGGATGATACTTGGCACATAGATAGATCATACCCTGGAATAACATATAGGTTACTTTTTATCCCGAGAAAACATAAGACACCTCGGGAACGTGGGTAATACCGCAGGGCGTAAGCTAGTTCAGAAATAAGTTAAACAATAGATTTTAGTGATAAATGAAACGTTTATTTAAAATTCCATACGAAAAGCTTGATCGATCCATAAATTGCATTTGGGGGCAGGAAAATTGCTAAAGGTAAGTTTAACACTAAGCAATTTTCCTGAGAACAAAGGCTAAAAATCTATTTTCCATCTAAAATAATGTAAAATTTTAGTTAAATTACTAGTTCGAATACCCAACTTTATGACAAAAGTGAAGTGTCAACCCTAGCGGATTTTTTTCTCTCGATTTTCGATTTATCGCTAACTTATGCCCAGTATAATCGTGATTTTAATGCTTACCTAGTGATTTACAACGAACCCGGGCGCGGATGAGAGTCGAACGGGATTGCTTTTGCGAAATTTGATCTCTCTATACTGTTTATGACGCCCTGGTGCATACGAGAGTTTGACAGCCAATGTTTTACTTATGATTTTACGATGTCATATGGATTTTTAAATAACTTGTGATGTGAACAGATATTCAAATTATTTTGAATGGTTTCGAAATTATTTATTTCGATTTTCATTATCAATTTTATTGTAAGTGCCAATTGTCAATTCAAATGTTACCAGTCCCGTTTCTTTTACGAGGCCATTGCAAGGTTTTTTTTGTATTAAAAAATAATTGCTATCAAAAACGTCGCGTCGCAGGCTCCGTATAAATTTTGACAAATCCCGTTATGTTCAAGCGAGGACGATTTTGAATTTATCATATTACAGTTTTTGCCTGTATGCCATAATAGGGTTCATACATTTTTGATATTGCTTTTTGTTGCTTTTCAACGAGCCGATACTAAAAACTGACGCGAAAACATCAAGCGGCTCAAGTAAAGGAATCAAAAAGTTGTCTTAGTAGTTACCGGCTGGATGGTCGAAACACCAAACGTGACCAAACCAATCGTCTTCTTCCAAATTCAAAAAATATTTTCTTTTTTATACCAATAAGCTGAAGTCCGCCTGATGGTAAGGCCGTATGTTTGTAAGCCTTTGTCCTAGAAGAGAGAAGCAAAGTACTAACATCTATTACTATAAAGTAAATAAACAATTTAACACATAGAACATACAAATTGCATTATTGCAAAACCAGCGCACTCCCGTAGGCGCCATATTTCACCCTCCCTCCTTCCTCTATCCATAGTGTAAACACGTGAGACATAAACCTTACATCCTGCAATAACCGATATATCTTGAATTACTAACACATTAGTGCAATTCAACAATAGCTAAATACATGTAATTGTAATAATAAACAGGAGGTGCGCGAGAGTCGATTGTATAGACCTCCCGCAAGACTATTCTCGGTTGCATTAAGTTTCTCGTACAGCATACGCGACGCTATAATATTTTATTGCTATGAAGAGCTATATTATACCTATATGAAGATATAACGGATAGAGGAGCCGAATGGAGGTGATCCTGATTAAAAATAGGGTAGGTGATGAATCTACGAAGAAAGTTTGATTTTATTGAAAGAACACAATTTAAGAGTGTGGATTTAAATGGAATAGACTCTATTAGAGTTAGATAAAACTGCATTTAAAAAATAAGCCCCGAAAAATGTCATAACCATGTTAAATTAAGCAGCAAAGCAATACATCTATCTGTACAATCATTCATTCATTTTTAATGATTTGATTTTAACCAAGCAAATCAATCATATATCATAATCAATCGTCAAGCACCTTTCGGTGTGTTCCGACAGCTGCACTTGAGAGCCAGTTCCTTTCTAGGCATTGTGTGCTTACCGTCATCGGCCACATCATCTCTGACCACGGTGAGATTGTGGTCAAACACAGGCCTATACACAGTAAAAAAAATATTTTAACCGTATAAAATATCCATAAGGTATAATATTATTTTCAAATGTTATGTAAAGTATAGCTTACGGTGTGGCAACAGGTTAATCTGCGCTGGGTCGATCAATGACGTCTTTGAGACAGCTAGTTTACTTTTACAAATGCATTCACGTAGCGTTTGTTAAATATTGTTTAATTAAATGTATTTATTCTAGTTATCGATTTGTGTTTTGCTTTATTCGCGTTTGACAGGTTTCAGATATACACTCCTTTGCAAAAAAAACGGGCACCTTACAATCATTGGCTTTTCTATGGATAATATTAATATTTTTAGTATATCATTAGCATAAATGACTAGAAATTTCTTATTATCGATGAGAAAATAGTTTTTAAAACTTAAATCCTGGAAGCGGTGTTTTAGTCAATGTAAACAGATAAAGGACATTTTTATGGGTATAATTAAATTAAGACTACGAGTATTTTTATGGTATATTAATAAAAAAAAGACATTAAAAAATAAAAATTAATAACGAGTATGACCTCCCCTTGCAGCGATTACGGCATGAAGTCGTCTTGGCATGCTTTCCACCAGGCTTTTGATGGTGTCCTGTGGAATGTGTTCCCACTCAGCCAAGATCACACGTTTAAGCTCCCTGATGTTTTGTGGAGGTGGTTGGACAGATCGTACTCGCCTTTTTAGGAAGTCCCAGACGTGCTCAATGGGGTTAAGGTCAGGGCTCCGCGCTGGCCAATCTAAACGACGAATACCGACCTCTTGCATATAAGCATCTACGTCGCCAGAACGATGGGCTCGAGCATTATCATCCATATAAATGGCATCTTCACCAATTACAGTCATTGCGGGTTGTGCATGTTGACAAAGGATTTCTGTTAAGTAACTTTGCGCATTTAGTGACCCATTTTCAATGAATAATATCTCGGTACGATAGCTGGAAGTTACGCCCGCCCAAAACATAACGGACCCTCCACCATAAGGGGTGATTTCTTCGAAACACACGACGGCATAGCGTTCCCCTGGTCTTCGTAACACTCGCCGACGTCGGTCCTCACCATTTAGACAAATTCGAGCCTCATCGGAGAAGAGTACGCTACTCCAGTTATCTAGTGTCCAAGATAGGCAATTTCTAGCGAACCTGAATCGAGCAATCCGGTGCTCACGGAGTAACTTGGGGGCCCGCGCTGGTCGTCGACTGAGTATATCAGCCGCTAAAAACCTCCTCCTTACTGTCCATAGGCTAACTTGTGCTCCTCGTACCTCTTCAAGGTTTCTTTTGAGGTCTATGTAACTGCATATGCGGTTCCTCAGTGCCTGAGTCACTAAAAAGCGGTCGTCTCGTGGTTGTGTGCAGCGTTTTCTCCCAGAACCTTGCCTTCTCTGAACGGAACCTGTCTCTTGGTATCGAGTCCAGGTTCTTTGGACGGTTGAAAGACTCACATTTAACCGCTGTGAGACGTAACATTGGCTACACCCCTCTTCCAGCAGCGCTATAATTTTACTAGCTCTTATTGGTTTTTCTCCCATTACAAACAACGCAAAAATATCTGTTTTAAGTCACAATAAGGCAGGATTATGCGACAAACATAAATTATTCTACTAAAAATAACGTGAAGCTAGTTTTAGTTGCCGGATAACCTTTTAACCGCAAACCCGCGAAAAGTAAGTAAAAGTCAAGAACAGAAAAAGAGATTATTATTCTTAAAAATTAAAGTTTCGAATTTGGAATTAACTGTTTTTCATACCCAGACTGTTTATTAAGTGCCAGTAACATAGTTTGGCTATTAAAACCTCTTTAGAACTAAATTATTACCAATAATGTAAAAAAATCAAAACCGCCCGTTTTTTTTGCAAAGGAGTGTATTTACACTACCTAATATAAGAAGATACAATTTCTCGAAAGCTTTGCATCAAATCTTTACTTTCAAGAAAATCTTTGGAACGACTTTTTCGTAACACATGAATATTATTCATATATTTCGCGTTTGCCGAGAAACCTTTTACTGTATTTTTACATAAAAATATCAGCATTATTTGTCATACAAATAAGACGAAATTTCAAAATCGTGAGTACCACGACATGCGTATGCGCCGGCGCGAGTAACGTATCAATTTCCACGTGAGACTCGCGCCTTATCGCGTCATCTGGTTTTGTTTCTGATATTCCCTTACTCGCTGCAACTGGATATGTGAGGAAAAAAGATGCTATCGCTTCTTTCTCGAATGGCTCTTTTCGTTCCATTTTGTTTTTATGCTTGTTACCTGAGGACATTCTTACAGGATTTTCTACATAAATATAAGTGATACTCCTACATTTTCTATTACGATAAGGGACCCTGAAAACATGCTATCGACCGGGGATTCGAACTGAAACGAGTAAATAATTTACACACACGTACGTTACCTGCGGTTAAGGTACCAGGATGGGATAAAGTAGAGGTGGTCTCGCGGGGCCGCACGGTACCCTCCGAGTTGCACGCCAAAAACCAATAACATTAGGTTGTACGTGCTGCGTACTTCTGTCGCCCTGACACAATTTGAACAATAAACACATATCTTAATGCTAAGGGAAAGGGTTGGAGGAGCTTTTACATAAATTAATGAGAAATACGGATTATTTGACTGACATCAAGTTAGCTAGATACATTTTACTATATGTGTAAGCGATCGTTTACATGG
This sequence comes from Tethea ocularis, assembly GCA_963555595.1. Taxonomy (NCBI): domain Eukaryota; kingdom Metazoa; phylum Arthropoda; class Insecta; order Lepidoptera; family Drepanidae; genus Tethea; species Tethea ocularis. The sequence goes on along the minus strand of OY741973.1, from coordinate 1,288,294 downwards.
TGTTTTGTGTGAAATATTGCATTGTGATGTCATAATTTTACAGTATCATTTGATCTAGGTACTCTTCGTTGTTCAATTGTGCGCAAAAAAATCATAAAAAGCAATAAATGTACGTCTTATATATTGTTTCCGCGTGTTTTAGAACTTTCATACAATGGATAGTGTTTAATCTTTAATTTTTTATACTGTCAAATAGCAGTGTTGAACTCAGAAGATATTATGTTCACTTTTGAATATTTTTATGTCAGTATGGTTAATAACTACGTTGTTGATTCTATTTTTTTTATTTGCTTCTGATTTTGTGAATTGAACATGGAAAACCACTCGCAAATCAAAGTTCCACGTAACAAAGTACGAACAAAGCATTTTTAAATCGCCGACAAAAAGGATTTCGAATTTATTCTCCTCACCGAATAGGATTTAGGGAAGTGACACAAATTTAATTAGCATCGATTTAGAACTGTATTCGTTTGTATCCTAATAAATTAAATTTGTATATTTAGTGATGTGTTTTTGTCTCTTTGTTGCAGCACCCGTACCCCTCGGAAGACCAAAAGAAACAATTAGCACAGGATACAGGGTTAACGATACTACAAGTAAATAATTGGTAAGTGGTCTCAATCTATTTATATTTAATAAAAAGTCAATAAGTGATGAAAATTTCAACATTTCCATAGTTTGATAAGGGTTATTATGAGTTTATTTAATCCTGGTAATCTATGTTTAGAAGTGAAGCTGATTTGAAGTGTGTTTAAAAAAAAAATTTGAAATAAATAATTGAATCTCAAAACGGAATTTAATGTCAATTCAACTCATTTAAATAATGATGTACAAATAAAACCGCGCAACGACCACTTGTGCTTATTAAAATCATTATTGCCAACGCAATGAATTTCTATTCAATAACCGGCCAATCTAAATTGACACCTCGACGCTACATATTTTGAAACTAATATGTGCGTATTCACATCTCAGCGGCGTCCACTCGTATTGGTCGTGTTATAACATGATTATCTTAAGTTGAAATGATATAAAATACAGGAGTTTACGACTGCTGATCTAGACCTAGCATAAAATTCGTTTAATAATGAGACTTGAAGTCTATAAACACACATATATACATGTCGATGCCTGTGGTTTTGTATGCATTTTTGATCGGCGATAGTATCGAATTATAGGAATTGTTTCGAAATATCGAATGCAAAATGAGAGATACTGATCGGTTGACAGGAATCGATAACAAAACAACCCTAGCACACGCTACTATTCCTTATTTGAATTTTGTTGATTTTACTCCTTATCTTTTTTTAGATATCGGAATTGTTTATTTCAGCTTACAGCATTTAAATAGCTTGACAAATTAGACTCTAGGCACCTAAGGACTTCTTGTTTTGGTGGTGAGATTTATTTTTAATGTCATTAAATTGAAGACTCATTGACTCTTTTTCGTGTGGCTCATAGACTCATTTTTTAGAGTCGTTCCTAAGAAAATGATAATGGCTCTATATTAGTTTTAGTTTCGCAACTTATCAAATATTTAACACAAACAGACGTACCAACTTCTCGACATTAACATAAGCAGCAGTGGGTGTTGGCAGCGCGTGGTACATGTTACGTGTGTCCAGTCCAGTAATAAACTGCCGGATAAATAGCCCGTCTTCCCGCTGTATCGCGCTGGGCCCAAAATGGCGATACTGGTACAATCATCTCTTATTACTGCAATTGAGTACCTACTTGTACTTTGAAATGCTAATGTGGATATTCAGATTGTATAATTAGAGTTAGTAATTTGATGATGAACCTATTTTTTAAATTCTTTGAGATAGAAAGTGGCAGGGGATTTCAAAATGACAGAAGAGTCCTTATTAAGCAATAATTTCAATTATTTTCTTTGTAAAAGGATACAAGTCTACCACGCAAATGATGTCTCGATTAGAATACTATAAAATACGCTTTTTTATGTACTAGCGAGCTGTCCCGATTTCGGCCTAGTAATGTACTGGACATAAACCTTCCGGAAGATATGAATCCATTTAGAAAATGCTCTAGATGATGCTAGTTTGGATGTTTAGATTTTTGGATGTTTGTGACTCAATCACGTATCAAAAACCATTCTGATTTAGATGAAACTTGGCACATAGATAGATCGTATTCTGGAATATATTGAAAATACTGTTTATCTTGGAATAATAAAAGATCCCTTGGGAACGCAGATGAAACCGTTAGGCGAAAATAAATAGTAAAAATAATTATGTAATTCGTTAGATAATGGATTCTACAGAAACTCGAGTCAAAAATAATACTCATAAGTTTGTTCGTTATCATTAACTTTCTACTTAATTGCCTTAAGCTCTACCTTAATAAGTTATTTTCAAGATGGCTCTCAGGCTGTCACAGTAAATATATATAAAATTTGTTTAACCCAACAAATTCCATTGAAACTCAATGACTCTTGAGATTTCAAGTGATCCACCGATCCGAGTATTAAGTGCTTATTATTAAACGATGACTTTTATTTAATAAGCACTTCACTTATGATGGGTTTTAGAGTCGACTCACACTATAAGCGTCCAAAATAATCAATAGCTCAAAAATTATCGCGGAGACTCTTCTGACATGACTAATTTGTTTGTACCAAATTGATATTAAGTACTTGTTTCTCCTTTGCAGTTTTTCACGCGTAACAGAAAAATGAAAAGTATAATGTGATATTTCCAGGGAATCCATCAAAATCCAATAAATATTATGTTCAAAACAAGCATGATTTAATGAATCATTTAATTTCTAGAGTCACTGACAATAATTGCTCGCTACAATGAAGAATCTATCAATATTTATTATATAAATAAATGATAGCAAGATGTATTTTTGTGCTAGATTCATCTACATGAACAGATGTAGATGAATCTATGGAGTTAATAAGGATCTACATAAACATATACACAGACTTTTGCATATATATAAAAAGATAAAGTTGAAAGAATATTTTTTTTCTGCAAATCCTGTACAGTGAAATAAAATCAAAGCTCTAAAGTACGTAGCGAAGCAATTGGAGTGGAGAACTGCGTTAATAAATTTTCACAGTTGATCAGCATTTAAATGCCTATGATAATGAGTTGGAACGCCTAAAGGCGTTTGTATTGAAAATAATAATACAACAGACTTGTGAAGGATTTGACAATTCATAAATAAAGTAATGAGTTAAGTAGGTAACGGAAATAACTTCTTTTGTAAATGTGATTATTTTCTTTCTATTAAATTATGAAGCTCAAATTGACCTTAACAAAAACTATA